>OX387194.1:12721065-13927203 GCA_947561395.2 Buxus sempervirens | reverse complement strand
AGTTAACGACGGTCCCGTTAGCAATCCGGGTTTTAGATGTTATAAATTGTCAATCTTTCCTTCTATTTATTTAAAGTATCTAAGAAAATAACTCTTGGGAAATAGGAGGTTTTCCAGCCTTGTAAAAATTATTTGGGTGAAACTAGGTTTGAACCATGCCGGGGTTGGGTGTTATTGCCTCCCTAAACATTTTACAGAGTTCTCAATTATTACCTGCAGGGGCACGTTTGGTTTCACTCCCTCTCTTGAAAAAATAAAAAACTTATCCTAATTAGCTTTATGGCTTCCACAGTATTTTTCTTTTCTCTCTTTACTTACACAATTTTTATGCAGTAATCATCAACCTCATCCACCAGTTTGTAGCCCTTCATCCATTAGCCCAAGGCCTTTTTTAGGTTGGTCTCATATCCCTGTAGGCATCTATCCATAGTCTATGTTCTTCCGGTTATTAAGATCTTTCTTTATCATCGTTTTTTTTAAAGTTTTTATTTTGGATTTTTTTAATGACCAATAACATATACAAGTATGAATCTTGAACAAATTAAGGTTGCATTTGGCATTGCTTTTTGCTTATTACTTTAATAAGCAAGAAAAAACAATTAGATTGCTTTTGATTCCGTGAAGATCTTTTTGTGAAACAAAACAGTTTGGTTCACATTTGCTTTTGTTGAAAAAAACAAAAAAGCATGTTTAGTAAAATCAGAAGTATAAAAATTGCTTTAGTTAATAATATGACAAAATGTATTGTTATGGCAAGGGAGGGCGGCGGTAGTGGATATATGGCTGGTGGTAGTAGTAATGGTGGTGTGAGTGGTGGTGGTGAGGGTGTCCCAGAGGTGGCAGTGATGATGGTAGTAGGGGTGGTGGGTGTGTGGTGATAGTCATGGTGGGGCTATGGGTGTGGTAGGTGGTGGTGTCATAGGTGGATGGTGGTAGGTAGTGGTGGGAGTGTTGTTGGTGGTTTTAGTGGTGGGGTGATGGGTGGTGGTGGGTGGTGGTGGTGGATGGTAGTGTTAGTGGTGGTGGGTGATAAGTGGTACTAGTGATGGTGGATGAGGTGTAATGGTGGGTAGATCGGTGGTGTTAGTAATGGTGCCTATGGTGGGAAGTAAGGGTGGATGGTGTTAGTGGTGCGGTTGATGGAGGTGGTGGTTTGTTTTATAGTGGTGGTTGGTAATGGTAGTAAATGGCAGTGGTGGTGTGAGTAGGTTGTTGGTATTAAATTTGTAAAAACTGGAACTTTTGTCTCTATACCCAATTCTCATGGGTATATCTTTTATATCTATTATATATATGAATCTATGGTTATTCATAAAATAAAAAAACAAAAATTAGTAATTAAGAATAAGCAAAAGAAGCAAAAAATAAAAAATGAGAATCAAAAAAATTTTGCTTTTCAAGAAAAGCAATTAGATTGCTTTTGCTTTATCATGAGAAGCAAAAGTAAGCACAAACCAAACATGCTTATTATTTCAAAAAGCTTGATTTGACTTAAATAAGCTAAAAAGCAAAAGCAAAAAGCAATGCCAAATGCAGCCTAAGAAAGCAATCGTTTTTCTTTAAGCTCTTTCGGATAAGGGCTATTGCCTAAGTTCTTAGTGGAGTATCTGGAAATCTTGATACACAAAGTAGTCAAAATTTTCACTTTATTCATTCTTTGCATCCTTTGATCATTCAACACCCATGAGATCCTCCCCACTGTTTTTTTTTTGGGATCTTCATCATTTGTAATTTTCATTGTCATGTTCCCGCGTTGGTTTTGTCTATATGTCACGTGAAATATGAGAGAAATTTTAGGTACTTTTTTCTTTATTTTTTAGGTAAAAGAAGAAATAAACTTGCATTAGGCAATTGCAATATGTGTAACAGTCTTCTTTGAATATCTCATTTTACCAGAAAGCATGTTTCTTAAGCCAACAAGAAGAAAAATTGTCTAACTCAAAATTCTAATTATCTTTACATCCATTACATGTATTAATATTGATATAAATATTCTATTTAATTATAAGATGTATTATTTGAATAATAAAATGTGTATGGGCATAATTTGCATATTCAATTACCATAGTGATAAATATTACTCGATTATTAGAGTGGTACATATCACTTCTAACTTGTTTGTAGCAAAAAATGTTATCATAGGGATGGCATTGGGTTAGGTTTCACCAAACCCTAACCTGCCCTTATTGGGTTGGTGAAGGGCAGGGCAGGTCTTACCAGGTTAGGGTATAAATGAAAAAAAAAAGTGTTCCTTCAAATAGAATATATACATTTGTAACATATTTATTAATATAATATGTATTTTTATATATAACATATATGAAAATAATATTTAAAAAATAAAAATAATAGTTAAATATATGAAGGTTGGGTTTGGCCCAAAATGACTTATCAAGACCAGCAAGTAATCTCATGCTTCTAGCCCTCTCATTCTAGCTTTCCAATATGAGTAATTTGTTCCATCCAATAGTGGTGGACGTGAAACTGAGCCTCCTTCCTTCATAACATCCATTTCCTGCACAACAGATCTTTCCCCAAAAATCTCACTAAAATAAAATTAGTGACCCGCTTCGATACCAATTGTTAGATCTGTTAATGTCACTGTAAGCACCTCATTTTTGTGCTCCCAGAAAAACCAGAAATGCAAACCCTGGATAGAAAGTCAAACCCTAAGGGGTGAAAAGTTGACTTTTTGATCAAGTGAAATTTGGCTACCTCGTTTTATACCATTTGGATAGAGAATCTCGACACGGTTCCAACGCAACTAAGTTTGTAGGAATCGGGGTCCGGATGAAGGTTCTGCGGGCGGTCAAACTTCAGCAGAGCCAAAAGTTGACTTTCTGCTAAAATCCGATCCAGAGGCCTACCCCTAGGTCATTGGATAGAGAATCTCGACACGGTTCCAACGCAACTGAGTTTGCAGGAATCGGGGTCCGGATGAAGGTTCTGCGGGCGGTCAAACTTGAGCAGAGCCAAAAGTTGATTTTCTGCTAAAATCCAATCCAGAGGCCTACCCCTAGGTCATTGGATAGAGAATCTCGACACGGTTCCAACGCAAGTGAGTTTGCAGGAATCGGGGTCCGGATGAAGGTTCTGCGGGCGGTCAAACTTGAGCAGAGCCAAAAGTTGACTTTCTGCTAAAATCTGATCCAGAGGCCTACCCCTAGGTCATTGGATAGAGAATCTCGACACGGTTCCAATGCAATTGAGTTTGCAGGAATCGGGGTTCGGATGAAGGTTCTGCGGGCGGTCAAACTTGAGCAGAGCCAAAAGTTGACTTTCTGCTAAAATCCGATCAAGAGGCCTACCCCTAGGTCAATGGATAGAGAATCTCGACACGGTTCCAACGCAACTAGTTTTCAGGAATCGGGGTTCGGATGAAGGTTCTGCGGGCAGTCAAACTTGAGCAAAGCCAAAAGTTGACTTTATGCTAAAATCCGATCCAGAGGCCTACCCCTAGGTCATTGGATAGAGAATCTCGACACGGTTCCAACGCAACTGAGTTTGTAGGAATCGGGGTCCGGATGAAGGTTCTGCGGGCGGTCAAACTTGAGCAGAGCCAAAAGTTGATTTTCTGCTAAAATCCAATCCAGAGGCCTACCCCTAGGTCATTGGATAGAGAATCTCGACACGGTTCCAACGCAACTAGTTTTCAGCAATCAGGGTTCGGATGAAGGTTCTGCGGGCGGTCAAACTTGAGCAGAGCCAAAAGTTGACTTTCTGCTAAAATCCGATCAAGAGGCCTACCCCTAGGTCATTGGATAGAGAATCTCGACACGGTTCCAACGCAACTGAGTTTACAGGAATCAGGGTCCGGATGAAGGTTCTGCGGGCGGTCAAACTTGAGCAGAGCCAAAAGTTGACTTTCGGCTAAAATCCGATCCGGAGGCCTACGCCTAGGTCATCGGATAGAGGGCTCCGATACGATTCTAACACAACTGAGTTTGCCCAGATCGGAGTCCGGATGGGGAAAATATGAGTTGACGAAATTCCCGAGCAGCAAAACCGGCAATCTGCACATGTGGCAAAAAGCTACACACGTGGCGAGTTGCGCAGGAAAATATCTCGGGGATCAAATCCGTAAATATCCAAATATACGAAATATCCCAGGGACTGAATTTGTAAAAATCCGAGAATATCGGATTAAATTGAAATTGGCCAGGGACTAAATCTGAATTTTTCAGATTTTCCGACTGGCGAGCGGCGGCATTAAATGATTTCTCATCACTTTGCCGCTCGCGCGGACGTGGCAAGCGAGTATCCACTCAGCGCAAGCTGAGCGGATCCCCTTTTTTAGCTTGGCGGATACCCCTGTATTCGTCTATAAAAGCCGAGGCAGCATTCATTTGTAGGGGTTGGATCATTTAGGGTTCAAAAAAATCTTGGTTGGAGGTTTTCGAGCTTGGTTCTTTCTGGGTTGGCACGACTCTTCCGGATTTCATTTCCCTCTTCCCCACTCTACCTGGTTCGAGACCCCGCCCCTTCTTTTCCTCTTCTTCCTCATCAAACCCGAAGAAGAGCTTGCTGCGGGCGTGGAGAGGTGCTGCTCCGACAGTTGCTCGAGCTCCAAGGTCCAGCACACCTTGCAAAAGATTGAAACCCAGGTGATGTTCCCCGCGACCTCTTGTCCAAAATAAATAAGTCTGCGATATTTTGTTTCTAGCATTTTGTTCTTCACTTCATTGCTTGTTTGATTCAAAGGAGGAGCATGTTCCCCATGATTTCTCCATCCCTTGTATCCTGATAAAGCGCCCCCCACCTCTATTGCCCTTCTTCATTTATGAATGTTCTGTTAGGGTTTTGCTTTCGGTTTTGTAGGTTTGCAGAGAGATTTGAGTGATGAGTGGTGAGGATATGTTAAGTTAGATTAATTTTGAGCTGTGTTCGAGGGTCTCTCAGGAGTCTGGGGAACACTTGGGAGGGCTTACAGAGTTTAAAAAACGATTAGAAATGGAGTTTGAGCAAAAAACCAGAATATCGGGTTTTTTAAGGGGTATGCGCCGAGCTCGCATTTTTTAGCATCCACCCACTTCTTAAATTTGGATGCGCTCATTTAAATTTGGATGCGCTCAGCTCGCGCTCACTTCATTTTTTTGGGTGCGCCCACTTCATCTTTACCTTGATAAATCCCGAAAATGCCCTTTATCTTGAAAAATCCCGAAAATGCCCTTTACCTTAAAAAAAATCCCGAAAATGCCCTTTACCTTAAAAAAATCCCGAAAATGCCCTTTACATTAAAAAAATCCCGAAAATGCCCTTTACCTTAAAAAATCCTGAGAATGCCCTTGACCTTAAAAAATCCCGAAATGCCCTTTACCTTAAAAAAATCCCGAAAATGCCCTTTACCTTAAAAAAATCCCGAAAATGCCCTTTACCTTAAACAAAATCCCGAAAATGCCCTTTACCTTGAAAAATCACGAAAATGCCCTTTACCTTAAAAAATCTCGAAAGTGCCCTTTACCTTGATAAATCCCGAAAAATCCCTCCCCTTGGACCCAGTATAATGAGCCAGTCTCTCTTTGATAAATATCAATTTCGATTTGTTTCTGTGATGTATATTCTGTAACTTTTGCTAGACATGGGTGGCATTCCTAAATCAAGCCAAATGAGCCAAAAGGGTTTTCGGGTCACCCGGAAACCCAATATGGGACTTGGACCCCCGGTCCAACTTGATTTCCAGTGGGCCTTTCAACGGGGCCCACCCGGCCCAATAAACACAATGAAAGGTATGCATGCAACTTAATCAAGATAAGTAAAATTAACTGATCAAACCGGGCGGGCCAAACCTAAAGCGGTCCACCCGAACCAGATTAGTGAATTGATGCATGAAATGTGTGGTTTGGCCGAGACCAAGGGCAAGGGCCTACCGGGCCCGCCAAAGCCCACCAACCGAACCAAGGAAGGGTGCAAACCCAAACTTCTAGTAACTTGGGCTTACAAACCCAGATTTGGACTACGGGCCCCAAGCCCAGTGTCCAACTCACTTTGGCAGATTAAAAAGATAAATCCAATAAAATTACTCAGCCACCAGGTGGGCCCACCTAAGGGGCCCACAAACCAATCTGGCCCACCTTTGCATGGAAAACACTTAAACTTCAAATCTAAACCTAAGGTAAAATCAATTGAACTAACCAAAGCCCAAAGGGCCTCTCAGGCTAGACTGAGGCCCACAAGGGTACATGGGCTTGGCTAAGCCCACCAAAGACACCGTGGGCCTTCCAACGGGGCCCACCCAACCAGACTCATATTACCTAATTAAAAGCAATTAAAGGGACCCACACCACTCAGGTGGTCCCGCCAGACTTAACCAAACTGCATATCGGATTAGGAATCGGGTGAGACCGAAGTAAGCTGACTCAAACCAAGATAAACCTAAGGGACCCGTCACTCGACGGGGCGGACCGGGGTGTCTACGGACTTCCCCGGACCATAACCGAGACCTTGCTTAGAATCTCAAAGCCGCAAACCAAAAGCCCTAATAGACAAGGTTAGGCACCCAGGTGTCCGCCTGCACCCCATCAGGCGGGTGGCGACTCCGAACTTTCCCGTGCCGCGTTTCCGACTCCCGCACAGTCACACTAAGGAATTCTAACAATAAGGACATATGAACACAGGAAGATTTTTAACGAGGTTCAGTATTAACCTAATCCTCAGGACCACGTCCAGATGATGAACAATCCACTAAAGATAAAAACAATTACATACACCAATATGGTCTTACACAAGTAAAAGACTCCTTTGTATTTTGTCGCCAATGTGTAGAATCTTCTTTAGGATCTTGTTCAGCGAGCTCCCCTCGACTTTAAACCAAATTAAACTCCCTTCAATCTACTGAGTGCAGCAAGGCACCCCTCAACTTATGCATACATGATTGAACTCCCTTCAATATGCAATTGTCTTCTCCCAAAGACTTCAAATTCTTCTCCCAAAGAATGATAAGCTGAAAATGATTCTGATAAATCTATTTTTGAACGCCCAAGGAGTTGATTCTCTATCAACTTATCATCAGTACTTATATCTTGAAAGATACTCAACAGGTTTGTTAAATGTTGTAACAACAGATAAGAAATTTTGTTTCAACAGATTAGAGAATATCTTAACTGATTTTCCAGATTCGAAATTTTTCTATCTGAAAAGATAATCTCTTAATACAGATCAGATCTAAGAGATGCATATCAAATCTAAGAGATCAGAATAGATTAAATCTTTGTTAAGCTTAGAGATAAGGATTAATTCAAATCTCAAAGAGATAAA
The DNA here is from genome assembly GCA_947561395.2 of Buxus sempervirens. Taxonomy (NCBI): domain Eukaryota; kingdom Viridiplantae; phylum Streptophyta; class Magnoliopsida; order Buxales; family Buxaceae; genus Buxus; species Buxus sempervirens. The sequence goes on along the minus strand of OX387194.1, from coordinate 13,919,949 downwards.
TTCAAATCATGTTAACCAATATTTGATTAGAAACTAACAACCTACCCGTTTAAAAATTTCACATCAAAATATCTGTTCAGAAAATATCAACCTAAAAATGACATGTAAACTAAAATGCCACATCAACAAATGCCAACATACTAACATACTTGTTCCAAAGTTATTGTATCTTTACCATACAGTAAAGTGGTGACCAAATTGTCATATAAATCAGGAAGCGAGGTAAGAAGTAAAAGGGCCTTATCTTCTCCCTTGATCTTTAAATCAACCTTGCGCAGTTGATCTAGCACACCATTAAACAGGTTCAGGTGTTCCATCGGATTTTGGCCTTCATCCATCTTCAGCCAATATAGTTGACGCTTTAGATGGAGCTTGTTGGTCAAGCTCTTGGCTAGGTAGAGCTGTTCCAACTTGGTCCATAAGGCAGATGCAGAATCTTCATCCATAACATTATTGATAATGTTATCAGCAACGCAGAGTCAAATCATGCTTACACACTTCTGATAAATACGGGTTTAGACTCTTTTTATCCTCATCCTAGATGGTTAGAACCAAGTCCCTAGTTGCCAAAAATTCCAAAAAGAGGCCTAGGATTGAAGAAAATGCTTTCTTTGATGCGAAGGCAAGAAAGAATTATGAGGGATTCCTTCACCATCTACAGTAACAGTGGGTGGAGTCTAGCTTCTCTCAACACTTCCCCATACCTTCTCATCAATGGCCTTAAGATAGGCTCTTAAGATAGGCTCTTATTCCTCAAAAGTTATATAATAGTCATATCAGGGGGATATACTTGTAATTGACAGCAAAATGACCATTTCTACCATTCCAACAGTCAAATAACAATAATATTTAAGGGTAGATGTGGTAAAAAACCACTTTTGGTATTCTATATATAGGCCTAACCCTGCCCACTCCAAACCACACTAATCTTCTCATCTTTTCTAATTTTTAAGAGTCTTCTTTAGAGATTTTGCCAATGGGCAAAATAAGATTTTGCCTATTGGCAAATGTAACGCCCCAAACCCGGGTCAGTGCAAAACCGGCACCCAACCCGAACTCGGTTTGCTACTATAACAACCCAAGTCCGGTTCAACAACCAAACCTGAGGTGTTACCACGAAGCTGGGGTCAGATACAAACTAAGATTCACAATAATTTTAAAACTAATTTATTACATTAGAGTTTTGGTGGGAAGTAAAACAATTCTTTATTCAATAATATCAATTACAATTCTATCTATCAAATAAAACCCCATCTTCGCGATCTCTCCAAGCAAACCTGAAAAATAGGGGAAAATAGAATGAGATTTACATCTTAGCAAGTAGCAGGTGCATGCAATTAGAAACAGTCTAATTTAAGCAAATAGTCATGAGGTATGCAATTAATCAACGATAAGGCGATAAATTCAAGTTTATAGATGGCAATCCAAATAAAGCGATAAAACAGATAATCGTGCATAAATACCAGCAAAAAGATGTTATCGAGGTAAAACCGACAAAAGCGATAAAACACGTGCCATTGCAGAACTCACAAAGATGATAAGTTTTTGAGATGACACTCAACCAAATGTTATTCACCGTGCGGCTTAAAGGCAAAACTACTAAGACACTCAAACCTGTGAACATCACCTTAGATAAGAGCCGTAGTCATCGACTTATTGCGCACGAACCGTGCAAAGTTGGAGGTACCACCAGCATGCAGCACCGAAATCTGAACATGGAGTGTGGCCACAGATCCACATGTATAGGGAATCACCAGCGGCGCACGGGGGTGTCCCTCCAGACATAGTATTATTCTGGTTGTTGCTACTTTCAATTTAGTCCTTTTCATACTCTAATCTATCCTTAGGACTTTCAATTACTTGGTTATTTACAAAATATAATTTATAAATTTCTATACCTTAATTAGGTCCTTATAAAGTTGATAGAATGATTATTTTATTAGAAAAATTACTAGGTATTTGATCGTATGACAAAAATCCCAAAATTCTGAATTTTCTGAAGAGAGCGCCTATCTCTACAGGCTAGGCGGTCTTGGGTGGTCCTAGGCGCTAGTTCAATTTTTCAGTTAAAAATTCTAGATTTTCCAAATTCGGATTTTTAGGCTTTTGCTTTAAGTTTATTCAGTCTAAATTAATCTACTAACATTCTAAATCATATCTAAAGCTCTCTAGATTAATTCTTATCAATTAAATACCATCCTACGATTATTTGCATGATCAAACCAAGTTTTCTTCATTAGTTTAACAAATCCTTTAAGAATACTAATCACTAAAATATAAACCCTTTGATTCCATGTAAATCCAGTTCCGACCGATCCATTCAAACCATATTAAATCACAGAAAACGAAATCATGCAGTTCCTCTAGTTTTCAAGGGTTACTATTTGCCTTATACGCTAAGATCCATCTTCTTTTGAAGTTTCTAATCCTGGACCCAACGTTTGCTCTCAAATGCACCAAGCTAGAGTTCTGCAATTCAAATCTCCACCGTTTACATTGTAGTTCCATGAGTGAAGATCAAAACCTACGAATTTGAAGTCGATCCACCATATGGATTTTCCCCGATTGCTATTTGAAGATGGCTGGTCGGACAGCTCCGGCAGCAGCCTTCTTCTCTTCTTCCTCTTCTTTTCTCTCATATTTTAACCCACGAAAATTCTCTCTTTTAAACCCTTCTTCTGCTATTTATACTAAGCTATAGGAATCCTAAACCAACCCGAATAGGTTCCTTTAATTGGTCTAACCCAACCCTATGGTGGTCTAGTTAAAGTCTAACTTATTCTAATTAATTCCTACTTTTTTCTCCACCTTCTATTTTTCTACTTAAACAATACTAATTATGTTTCTTATTATCTAAACACTCCTTACAGCCTAATTTCATGCCTATCACTCTCTTAAATCCTAAATATCACCTTAAACCCAAATTAGTTACTTTTTCTCCCAATTAAGACTTGAAATCTCCTAATTACCCTTTTTCCTCTTTTAGGCTTTCATTACTTCTTTTTAATTTCTAACTTGTTTAAATAAATTATTATTTTTTATTTCCTAATCTTAATTATCCTTTAATGATTTATTTCATAAATTACACTTTTCTAAAAATTACCAAAATACCCTTTTAGGCTAATTTCCTCAAAATTCCTTTTTTATTAACAACTTACTACTTATTTGAATTACTTATCCTCTAAATCTTCACTTTTTATTTTAACTAGGACTTAAACTCATATTTTCTTTCATTTATTATTTATTTATTTATTTTGTAAAAATTTGGGGTTTTATAGCAAATCCCTGAACAAGGACTCTTAACAAAGTTATCATTTTTTTTCTTTCTTCATTTTCTTTTGTCCTAGTAATCAGGTTCTATCTTCAAAATGGCTCTTGAATAAGGAGGTTTTGAACTCTATTTAAATATGAGATAGAACTTGATTACTAAGATAAAATATTTTGTTTTCGAGTAAGGTTTTGTAAAGCATAGGTGTAGACACCCCAAATTGCACTACAAAATGAGAAAATAATTGAAAACATGTGATTGGGGCTTAAAACAGATCAAAAATACATAAAATATGATCAAGTATGCATTGCCCGTATTGTATTGTGGGCTGGTCGCACCCGAAATTGTTATACGGGCACGCAGCACCCGTAATAAAAATGCGGACACCACTTGCCCGCAATATATTTACGGGCGCAGGAGATTTGTGCGAATTTTATCCTTGCTCGATTTCTGAGCCTTATTTGCATCCCAATATCTCTTTAGATGAGTGAATTATCTCTTTTATTCGCTTAACTTATCTTTGTTGGCCATGGATGGGCATTATCCTTATTTTTAACCCAATCTGGTGGATCATGGTATATCCTTCTGGACCAGCCATACCCCTGGGCTTGCCTATAAATAGAGGGCAGATCCTCAAGCAAAGGGCCACGAAAATTTGAAGTCTAAGGAGCTCCAAGTGAAGAGAGAAATCCTTGCTGCTCTGTTTGCTCAATCTAGGTAAGTCCCTTTTCCCTTTTATTTATTTTTATTTTTTGTTTTTAATTCTAGAATTAATCTATTCTTCTCCGTTGCTATAGAATAAGGCCTTCTTTTATTATGTATTCCTAAACTTGTCTCTAAGTACTTCAAGAGTCTCTCTAGCCGTAAAACGTGAAGAGAGAGATAGGGGAAAGGGGAACAGGTGGATCCCTAGAATAAAACCCCATAATTTGTTTTTCTCTTTTCTTTTAGAATAAGGCCTTTGATTGTGTTTGTGTACCCAAACCTATCTCCAAGTACCTAAAGAGTCTCTCTAGCCATAAAACGTGAAGAGAGAGCTAGGGGAAAAGAGAACAGGTGGATCCGTAGGGTAGGCCCCCATGTGCTCTAATTTGTGAGATATGGTTGCTTTTGATATCCTGATCATGTTTTAATGATCTTGTGATTGAATCTGAATGAATCTTATGAATCTATGATGTTTATAACAAGAAATCCTCTTTTTTTTTTTTTTCCTAAAATTGAGATTTTCACCACTTTTGCACCTACAGCATTGTTTTCGTGATTTTTGGGATATTAGGCTAAGATCCTGGATCTATCATCATCTATATGATAGATCTGGATTCAGAGGCCTAAAAGTAATTTCTAGGGTTTCATGATGTGGTTTTTGAGTCCTTTTTCACTTTTGAGAGAAGACCCTACGGTCTAAGTTCTCCCCTTTGGATGTTCTTCATCAACGTGGGTATTTTTGGTTTTGATTTCTTGATCTAATATGAAATATGGGCTATATCTATGTCCTGGACTGTTCAAGTTCAATTCTGAAATATTTTATAAAAATCATATTTTTCAAGATTTCTAGAATTTAACTAGAAGCCAGATTTTTGAAGTTTCCACTTTAGATTTGTTTTCTTTATCTTGATTTCAGTCAATCATGAAGCCCAAGTAAATGGCTCTTGTTTTCATAAGAAGGATCTAGAATCAATTGGATCATTCACATGGAAAAAAGTCATACATTCTTTTATTTTTGTTTTGATTAGTAAGCCTTTTTTTTTCCTTTGAAAAACATGAATAATACTTGGCAACCACTTTGTGTGGATGAATAGGGGTGCCTAACACCTTTCCCTATTTATAACCTAATCCCCTTACCCATCTCTGGTTGTTTTTTTAATAGGGTTATTTTTACCCTAAATTTGCCTTTTTGTGTGCTTATTTGAGATTTTTGGTGTCCATTCACACCTAAAAAGAATGGTGGCGACTCTTTCTTTTAATGAATCCCTCGTGATGATTAGGAAATCATTAAATTGATTTTTCCATGTTTCACAACTGGCGACTCCGCTGGGGACTTGTGGATTTCAGCCTTTTGCTTTTTGTGTTCATGCTTTTGATGTTTTGGTTTTGCTTGCTATTTTGTGTTTTTCTAGCATATTTGACATGTTTTATTGTTTTGCTTGCTATTTGGTGTTATTAAGCATGCTTGGTATGTTTTAAATCTGAATTATTGCTTAAAAGTTCATGGGGGTAGAAACATGCTTAATTTTGATTTATAGGATTGTTTCTAGAAACATGCGTAGGGGAGGGTTGTTTTGATAAACCATGCTTATTTCTTGCTGTATTTTAATATGCATGTTTTAATTTCCAGGATGTTTTCTATGATGTATTTTTGGTTGTATAATATGAGCGCATGTTGGCATGATTTGGGTGATTTTTGTGAGCATGTTTAGGTACTATAGGGTTGCTTGTTTACTTATGTTTACTTGCTTTGATATGCTCCCTATATGCCTTGGTTTGTATATGCATGGCTACGAAAAGAGTGGCAAGGGGCTGGGATGTTGTGAATGTACCTACTCTTTACAAATGCACTGTGCACATTTTTCTTTTTTTACACAGCCTACCTATAACCTATAAGAAGTTGAACCCGAATGTGTGTAGCTTGGCGCAACGAGGTCGTTACTTCAGAAAGCGAAAGTGAAAACATTCACCTTAGAACTTTGGGCTAATGATGTGATGATAACGTGGATCTGTGATTTGATTCTGGTCATCACTAGGCTTGAGTTCTAAGTTGCCATTAAGCCAAAACCCAAAACCCCTACGCTTGAAGGTGGAGATACACGTTTTTGGCTAAAGTACACAATTACGTGGGGATATGGGTTTGTAATTGAGGGAAGGCCGTTTGCATGGCTTACAAATCAGGGCATAATGTGGATGTCATATTGGAGGTAAACAAGGTAACAAGGTAACCTTAATTTCAGCATTACTTTCATATCATGTAAGTGTCATGGTGTCCATATGTTTGGGATGAAATTGTTCCCAATGAGGTATGTATCTTAAAATTGGTGTAGCCCATAGGAAGAGTTTTCAACTTTTATCAGAATTGATCCTACCCAATGTTCATACAAGAGGCAACAAAAGGGTACCAAAGTCTTGAGTTTGGTGGCTAATTTGGAGGGAACATGTGCCCTTCTAAGCATGCATTTTTTCAAGTAGGGTCAAAGTCCACTTTGGGACAGTTTAGAAGCCTTGCATAGGTGAACCGTATGTTTGGATGAGTAATCAAAGTGATCAAATCATGTAAAAACTGAAAAAAAGGAAAAGGTCCCGTAAAACCGCAATTAGTATACGGGCTGGGCTTACCCGTATTGGTTATGCGGGCAAGGCTCACCCGTAATTTAAATGCAGGCAAAGCCAGACCGTATACTATATACGGTTTTTACGGGAAATTCAATTTTAAACAGTTTTTCCACTGAATTTTGTTCCTTTAACCTTAAGTAATAAAGGAAAATGAGTTTGAATAAAATGTTTAAAAAAAAAAAATCTTTGGGCATCTGAAAGCCTTTGAATTTCAGACCTTTTTCCAAAATTTTTTGGGCCTCTAAAAGCCTTTGAATTTCAGATCTTTGGGCCTTTGAAAGCCTTTGAATTTCAGACATTTTTCCAAAATTTTTTGGGCCTCTGAAATCCTTTGAATTTCAGATCTTTGGGCCTCTGAAAGCCTTTGAATTTCAGATTTTTTTTCCAAAATTTTTTGGGCCTCTGAAAGCCTTTAAATTTCAGATCTTTGGGCCTCTGAAAGCCTTTGAATTTTAGACCTTTTTCCAAATTTTTTTGGGCCTCTGAAAGCCTTTGAATTTCAGATTTTTAGGCCTCTGAAAGCCTTTGAATTTCAGATCTTTTGGGCCTCTGAAAGCCTTTGAATTTCAGACCTTTTTCAAAAAAAATCTTTTGGGCCTCTGAAAACCTTTGAATTTCAGACTTTCAAAAATCTTTTGGGCCTCTGAAAGCCTTTGAATTTCAGATCTTTTTCTTTAGGCCTTTAGAAGCCTTTAAATTTCAGATTTTGTTTCTTTGGGCCTTTGAAAGCCTTTGAATTTCAAATCTTTTTCTTTGGGTCTCTGAAAGCCTTTGAATTTTACACCTTTTTCAAAAACTCTTTTGGGCCTCTGAAAGCCTTTGAATTTTAGATTTTTTTGGGCCTCTGAAAGCCTTTGAATTTCAGATCTTTTTCTTCGGGCCTCTGAAAGTCTTTAAATTTCAGACTTTTTCCAAAAATATCTTTGGGTCTCTGAAAGCCTTTGAATTTCAGACTTTGATTGTGGGCCCTCTGGAAGCCTTAGAATATTCCAACAATTTTTCTTTTCAAAAAAAAAAAATCCAAACTCGTGTTCACCTAGGTTGCACATAGGCATTCATAGGTATGTAAATGAGATTAAAATTGGAACTGATGTTTTCTTTATTTTTTTTTCCAGGTACCAATACACTTGCAACCATAGCTCCTGTAACCAAATCAAGAGCTCGCACCATGAATCCCATTGAGAATGAAGCTGATGTCCCTAACCCAGATGTTGCCCTGCTCCAGGAGCAAGTGACAGGACTAGCCCGAATGCTAGAGAACATACTGTCGGTGCAGGCCCAACAGGTGCAAGCCCAACAAGTGCAAGCCCAGAACCAAGCATCCACTTCCAACCCAGCACCTCCATCCCAAATCAATATTTCACCTCCGGTTCAACCTATTCCTAAACCCATTTATGAACCCACCCCTGAACCTATATTGATCAGGGATGAGACAGTTAAATCGGAGAAAGCAAAGGAAAAAGAAAGAATGAGGGAAGAAATGGAAAAGAAATTCATGCATAGACTGGAGATGATCCAAGAGGAACTGAGGAAGGTTAAAGGGGTGAACAACTTTGGGGGCACCAATTTTAAAGACTTGTGCCTATACCCCAACGTGAACCTAATGGCCAAGTTCAAGTGCCCAGACCTGGACAAATATGATGGCATTGGCTGCCCCATGAGTCATATGAAGTTGTACTGCGATACCCTATGCCAGTTCGGGCGGGATGAATGCATACTGATTTAGCTCTTTCAAAGGAGCGTGACTGGAACTGCTTTGAGGTGGTTTGCCACCTTAGACCATGGAAAGATCAGAAGATGGAAGGACCTAGCAGATGCCTTCTTAGCTCAGTACAGGTTTAATTCAGAGATCATGCCAGACAGGTACGATATAATGAGGATGAGCAAAAGCAAGGATGAATCTGTAAGACAGTATGCCAAGAGATGGAGGGAGACTACCTCTCAGGTTAGGCCACCTATGTTGGAGCAAGAGATGATTTCTATTTTCATCAGTACATTGGGCCAACCATTCTATAGCCATTTGGTGGGTTAGACCACCACTAATTTCGCGGCCTTGGTACAAGTGGCCGACCGAATCGAAGATGGGATCAGGTCAGGTAAAATAATTGATCATTATGCTATGGTCAGTCAACAGAACTCCAATCTGAAGAAGGGGAATGGCATGAAGAAGAATGTGAATAGGAAGGATGGGGAGGTAAACATGGTATAGCAACCATCAGGCCCTAACAAGCCCATACAAATCAATATACCCACTCCGTTTCCTACTCCATCTGCTTCATCTACCCAGACCCCTATGAGGGTTAATGTTCCAGCAGCACCCTTAGACCAAAAGAGGGCTTTTACTAAGGAAGAAAGGGATGCCTATTTTGCAGCAAGGAGAAATAGGGTTTTCACCCCTATTCCAATGTCTCCGTCCCAATTGCTACCTACTTTATTGCAAGCAGGATATATTACCTTAAGAGAATCAAATCCGAATGCATCTAAGGGGAGAAATTTTGACCCCTCCACCACTTGCGATTTCCACATGGGTGCACCTGGGCACCCTACTGACAAGTGTTGGCCTTTGAAACATGCCATTCAGAATTTGCTTGACCAGAATACCCTGACTTTCAATACAAGGGCTTCCAATCCTCCCAGAACAGATATTGGACAAAACCCTTTGCCTCAGCATCATGGGGCAGGCCCACCTAATGTCATAGGGGTCATTTCTTCTGATAAAATAACCTTTCACCTATCCCAGTTAATTGCTTCTATAGGGACAACGGTCAAAGTTTATTTTGACAGAAGAAATAGCGATAAAGAGGTAAATGTGATTTCAAAAGGGAATGATCGTACTGCTGAGAGCATTAGCTCTGCTTTGGACCGGGCCTCCTCCCTCATGGCCCAATTAAATATTGCAAAGCCACCTCTGGTAATCAATTGCAATCCATCCACCCATTCTTCACCCGCTCTATCAAAACCGCCATTGGTCATAAACTGTGACCATCTCAATGCATCAATCACTTCTGCAACCCCTCAACCAAAACAAACTTCCACCATTGGCTGTAGATGTTCCTCCTACTCAGACTTCTGCATCCAGGACCAAGCTTCCTCCCCTTGTGATAAATGTCCCAAAGCCTTCTTACTCTGAATCAGCTGTACCATGGAACTACAGTGAAGGCTACACCACCACATTTCCTGCAGTTGAGGGAGAAAGCAAGAAAGAAGTAAACCTCATGATGAGGTTGGGAAAATGCACAGGTGAGGAAGAGAAACAGAAAGAAAATGGGAAGGAAGAAGCTGAGAAAGAGAAAAACAAGGGAAAGGCTAAGGTAGGGGATGATGCCCCTCAGGTAATTGACAGTGAGGCTGCTGACCTCATTAAGCTAATTAAAAAGAGTGGGTTTAATGTTGTCGAACAGTTGAACAAAGTCCCTGCCCAGATCTCAATACTGGGATTATTGTTGAATTTTGAGAAACATAGGGAATCCTTGTTAAGGATACTTCAGGGGGCACATGTGCCTAAAAATATTGAACCAGACCAACTAGGCAAGATGGTTGGGCAGATTCTATCCCATAATGTCATAACTTTTTCTGAGACTGAAATTAGTCCAGTAGGGTACCATCATGTTGATCCTTTGCACATAGCTGTGCTTAGTAAGGGTTGCATGATAGCCCGGGTTTTAATTGATAATAGGTCGGTTCTGAATGTCTGCCCATTAATTACCTTTGTAAAGCTCGGTCTGGAGCAAAATAAAATCAAGCAAAATGGAAAAATCATAAGAGCTTTTGATAGCTCAAAGACACACTCCCTAGGGGAGGTTGAACTGCCGGTCACAATTGGACCGTATATTTTTAATATCACATTTGAAGTGATAGATATACCTGCAGCCTTCAACCTACTCCTAGGAAGGCCATTGATTCATACAGCTAGGGCCATACCATCTACTCTCCACCAAAGAGTTAAATATATTAGAGGGCAAAAGGTGATTATAGTCTTAGCTGAAAATTTAGTTCCTCCCATTTGGTCCCCTGATGTACCCTACATAAACATGGAAATGACTGCAGACAAGTTGGCATTTCACTCTTTCCAATTTGAAACTGTCAATTTTATACTTGGAGGGTACCAGGAAAAACTAGAGAAGATGACTTGTGCTGAGAAGATGGTCAAGAATGTGCTGGGAAAGTACAATTTCCACCCTGGAAAAGGTCTGGGGGTTAACCTGCAAGGAAGGATAGAACCGGTAAAGGCCAAGAAACTGGTCCATAGAGTAGGATTGGGGTCCAAGTCAAGAGTTTGGAAAGGACAGAAGTAGTGGGAAGACATGAAATTCCCTCATATCAAGGAAACTTTTCCTAAACTTTCTCATATGATTCAACTATCTCCTCCTCAGGATCAGTTAAAACCTCCATACTATAATATCAACCCGTTTCAAAAACCTTATATCCCTACCTTGCAACCATATGTTCCACCTCCACCTACCAAAGCATTGGTTGAGCTTGAGCCACGGGCAGAGCAGGAGCAGGATTTTTCTGAGGACGTTGGAGCCTTTTTTGCCATGACAGAAGGCAACCAAGAAGAAGGAGCAGATGAGCTACCCTTCATTGACTAGGCTGCAGTAGAAGTTCCATCTGGGACAAGCCCTACAATAGAAGCAGGCCATGCAACTCACCTAGTACTGGTGATTTCGGATGCGGACCTTGAGCTTAGGGAGCAGGCTTGTGTTATTACCCCTGCTCCAGATTCTTTTATATTGAACAATTGGGAGGAAACTCCCCTTACTTTTGAAGCCGCGTTTGTTTGGCAAACAGACATGGCTTAAAAAAAAAACTCCATTAGTGGAATGCCCTTTTCCTGAAGGTTTTAATGAGCCTTCGTCTTCAGGAAAAGATTTTTTAGAAGGCTCTCAAAAAACAAAAAAAAGATTTTCCTTTTTTTCTAGAAAAATTAAAGTTTTCAAAAAGGTCCAAACCATTTATGAACCCTATAAGCAAACGGAATTGGATCAGGTTGAGTATGACTTCGACCTCGAGCTCGACTTTGACCTAATGGGAGTTGAGGAAGAGATTGAAGTCGAAGAAGACGACCCTCCAAAAGAAATCACATATCAATTGGACCGTCATGAAAAGGGGGTCCAACCCAATATTGAGGAGACCATATCTATAAACCTAGGGACTGAAGATTACCCAAAAATAGTGAAGATTGAGATATGCTTATCTGAGATACAACGTGATGAAATGACACGTTTCTTGGCTGATTATAAGGACGTATTTGCATGGTCTTATCGAGACATGCCTGGATTAGACACAGACATGGTTGTACACAGGCTACCAATTTTGCCAGATGTTAAGCCAGTTAAGCAAAAGTTGAGGAGGTTGAACCTGAGTGGACATTGAAGGTCAAAGATGAAGTAGTCAAACAGTTCCAAGCAGGATTCTTGGCAGTCTCCACATACCTTGAATGGCTTGCAAATATAGTGCCAGTGCCAAAGAAGGACGGAAAGGTCAGAATGTGCGTGGATTATAGAGACTTGAATAAGGCAAACCAAAAGGATGATTTTCCACTTTCACACATCGACATCCTAGTTGACAACACTGCTGTACATAGCCTATTCTCATTCATGAACGGTTTCTCTAGGTATAATCAGATTAAGATGGCTAAGGAAAATCAAGAGAAAACAGCCTTCATTACACCTTGGGGTACCTTCCACTACATTGTCATGCCATTTGGGCTTAAGAACGTCGGGGCAACCTATCAGCGGGCCATGACAGCATTATTCCATGATATGATCCATAAGGAGATGGAGGTCTACGTGGATGATATGATAACCAAATCATGTGAAGAAGAAAACCACTTGATCAACTTGAAGAAGGTGTTTGACAGGCTCAGGAAATACAGTCTAAGGCTTAACCCTGCAAAATGTGTCTTTGGGGCTACATCAGGAAAATTGTTGGGATTTACTGTAAGCAGAAAGGGAATTGAGATTGACCCAGCTAAAGCCAAGGCAATAATTGAAATGCCTTCACCTAGAACGGAAAAGGAGGTTCGGGGTTTTCTTGGAAGGATTCAATACATAAGCCGGTTCATAGCACAGCTCACTGCTATCTGTGAACTTATTTTCAAGCTTCTGAGAAAGAATAACCCGACAGTCTGGAATGACGATTGCCAAGAAACCTTTGACACAATAAAGGAATATCTATTGAACCTACCTGTGCTAGTGCCACCAACCCTAGGAAGACCACTAATTCTATACTTGTCAGTTTTGGAGACGTTAATGGGATGTGTCTTAGGGCAGCATGACAAGACAGGCAAAAAGGAAAGGGCGATTTACTACCTAAGCAAGAAGTTCACAGAATATGAAGCAAAGTATTCCCCTTTGGAAAAGACCTGTTGTGCTTTAGTGTGGGCAACTCAGAGACTGAGGCACTATTTCCTTAGTCATTCCACCTTACTGATATCCTGAATGGACCCTCTGAAGTATCTATTGCACTAACAGGTAGAACGGCGAAGTGGCAGTTGTTACTTTCTGAATTTGACCTCACATACATCACTCAGAAGGTGATTAAAGGTCAAGCCATTGCTGATCACTTAGCTGCACATCCTTTACTAGAATACCAACCTTTGAAGACTAATTTTCCTGATGAGGAAATTCTGTACATAGAAGAAGAGGAAAGTGAAAGCTCATGGCAAATGTTCTTCGATGGGGCCGCCAACATGAATTGAAATGGAATAGGGGCAGTTCTCGTCAAGCCCGATGGGTCACATATCCCAATCGCAGTAAAGTTGAAATTCCAGTGCACAAACAATATAGCAGAGTATGAAGTATGCATAATTGGGTTACAAGCAGCCTTAGACCATGAAGTAGAAGAACTTGATGAATATGGAGATTCGAGTCTTATCATCTTCCAAACAACTGGTGAATGGAAAACCAAGGATCACAAATTGATCCCCTATCACCAGTATTTGGAAGAAATAAGCATCAAATTCACTCGAATTTCCTTCAATTATATGCCAAGGGCCAAGAACCAATTCGCAGATGCTCTAGCAACATTGGCTTCAATGGTCAGTATGCCAGAAGGTGTTGATATTAAACCAAGGTTTGCCGTTTCAGCGGCACCTCGCGAGGTGCCGCCGAAATTTCGTATTTCGGTGCCTCAGCGGCACGAAATACACCTCCGAAACACCCTCCCCTGCGTTTCGCTGAGTTTCGCAGAATCCGAGCGAAACGCAGGGGAGGGCAAAAATTTTTTTGCTCCCCAACGTTTCACTGAGGTGCCAGCAAAACGCTGGGGTTACAAAATAGGTGAGGTGCGCTCGGCACCTCACCTATTTTAGGTGAGGTGCCATCGAGATTTCGCCATTTCTGGCGAAATCTCGACGAACAGACGCAAGGGGGTTTCAAAAAACCCCCAAATCTGATTTTTTTTTTATTTTCTTCAAATTGGTTGTTCCATTCTCTTCCAAATCAAAGACAGAGAAGGATTGAATCTTGGGATTGCAATCTCCACTCAGTTTTTGTGTGATTTGAAGCTTCAAGAGTTTAAAATTGAGGTAATCATGTTTTTTCCTTTTTTATGCTTGTAATTAACTTAGATTGTACTGATTTTTTTATATGTTATGTAACAACACCCGATCTATAGATGGGTGTTGTTACTTTTTTTCTCTCCAAAAATTAGTATTTTTTAATTTATTTGACATGAAAAATCATTTAAAAATAATATTTAATTATTTCTTTAATACGAAAATCATTAATTATTTATTTAAAAATAACATATTAATAATATAATGAAAATGTTTTATAGTATTACAATAACAAATTAACAATAATAATTATTTATTTATTTAATACGAAAATCATTAAAAAATTTGAAAAAATTATTAAAAAATGAGAAAAATTAGTAAAAATATGGATGAAAATATGAAATATTATATGAAGCATGGATACCCAATTTATAGATGGGGGTGCACATTTTTATTTTTTGTAAAAAAGGAATAATTATTTATTTATTTAATCCGAAAATCATTTAAAAATTAAAAAAATATGAAAAAAATTAGTAAAAATATGGATTATATTTATGTGAAGCATGGACACTCAATTTATAGATGGGCGTGTAAACTTTTATTTTTTTTGTAAAAAATGAATAATTAATTGTTTATTTAATTTGAAAATCATTAAAAAATTAAAAAAAATTAAGAAAATATAAAAAAAATTACTAAAAATATGGATTATATTTATGTGAAGCGTGGACACCCAATTTACAGATGGGCGTGCAAACTTTTTTTCTTGTAAAAAATGAATAAATAATTGTTTATTTATTCCAAAAATCATTAAAAAATTTAAGAAAATATGAAAAAATTAGTTAAAATATGGATTATATTTATGTGAAGTGTGGAGTCATGGACACCCAATTTATAGATGGGCGTGCAAGCTTTTTTTTTGTTGTAAAAAAATGAATAAATAATTGTTTATTTAATTCGAAAATCATTAAAAAATTAAAAAAATTTAAGAAAATATGAAAAAAATTAGTAAGAATATGGATTATATTTGTATGAAGCGTGGACACCCAATTTACAGATGGGCGTGCAAACTTTTATTTTTTTTTGTAAAAAATGAATAATTAATTGTTTATTTAATCTAAAAATAATACAAAAATGGGAAAATTTATTAAAATGTTTTGGTAAATATTATCTAGTTGATTATTTTCTAGATGGGTATACTAAAGTGATACTTTGTTTAATTGTTTGTAAATTGGAATTGACAACTTTGACAGGTAACCTATTGTTTTCAGGTGATTAGGTAGCGGGTGATGGCATCAGGATCTGGTGGTGGTGATGGTGCCAAGACGGGCGGACGTAGAGTAGATATTGGATGGCAGCATGGTACCCGCTATTAGGGAGACAAAAATAAGACAGTATGTAATTACTGTGGTCACGTATTCAAGGGGGGAGGTGTATCCAGACTGAAGATGCATCTGGCAGGTGGTTCCAAGGACGTTGTGGATTGTAATAGAGTGCCACCTGCAATTAGAAAGCAGATGCTTGAGCACCTACAGGGTGGTGTGAAAAGCAGAAAAAGAGGAGGTCAGACGGAGACTAGCAGAGCCTCAATGGTTACCTGAGGATGATGATGATTTTGTCTACCCTAGCGGGATTGACACAGAGGCTGAGAGGGCCCAGTATAGAGCAGCACACCGTGCATCCCTGGAGTCAGAGTTTGAGCGGAGAGAGATGCAGAGACATGGATTTGAGAGAGGTGGTCATTCTGTGGCTGGTGGTTCGGCTTCTTTGAGGCGTTCTCATTCCACGAGAATGCTTGATTATCCTGTGGACCCTGATACACATAGATCATCAGATGTGAAGCAAAAGAGGCTGAAAGATTCTTGGAGCGGAGGGTCAGTTAGAAAGAAGATGGGTAAGTTTATATCTCGGTTCTTCATATTCAACCATATTCCTGCACATGCAGCTGCCTCTCCACATTTTAAAAGTATGGTTGACGTTATTCAGGAGTCTGGGGTTGGAGTCCTACCTCCTACACCGAAGGAGATCATGGGGGTGTATTTAGATGATGAAGACAAAGAGATGCTGACACTTATTAGATCTTTGCATCCATACTGGAAGAGATTCGG
This sequence comes from Buxus sempervirens, assembly GCA_947561395.2. Taxonomy (NCBI): domain Eukaryota; kingdom Viridiplantae; phylum Streptophyta; class Magnoliopsida; order Buxales; family Buxaceae; genus Buxus; species Buxus sempervirens. Next base: position 13,903,751 of record OX387194.1, on the reverse strand, counting down.
GGTTACTATTATGTGTGATGGTTGGACAGGCTCTACGAAGCTGTCAATCATCAACTTTATGGTCTATTGTAGAGGCAAGGCCGTATTTTTGAAGTCTGTAGATGCCTCAGATAAAATCAAGGATTCAGATTACATCTTTGGTTTACTAGAGGAGGTGATCAAAGATGTTGGGATACATCTCGTTGTATAGATTGTTATAGACAATGGGAGTGCCTTTAAGAAGGCTGGTGAAATGATATAGGCGAAGTATCCCATATACTGGACCCCTTGTGCTGCACATTGTATAGACCTGATGTTAAAGGCCATTGGGAAGATGAAGAGGGTGATGAAGACATTACGAGCTGCACGGACGTTGACTACATTTATTTATAATCATAATTATGTGCTAGCGAAGATGAGAGCAGTATGTCATGGAGATATAATCAGGCCAGGGATTACTAGATTTGGTACAAATTATATTGCCTTGGATAGCATGCTCCGACACAAGCAAGGATTGAGAACCTTATTTACTAGTGAGGATTGGGGTGCTTGCTCTCAGAGCTGCATTGAGAAGGGGAGGGAAGTAGAGAATATCGTTCTTCAGGGTAGCTTTTGGGATGGTGTGAAGGAAGTTGTTGATATATTGGAGCCCATTTACAGGGTGTTACGGCTCGTTGACAGAGATGCATACCCGACCCTCGGTTCCATCTATAAGAGCATGAGGGTGATGAAAGCACAAGTTCAAATTGCCGCAGAGTCGTCCTACCAGTGGGTCCACAAGATCATTGATGATCGTTGGACTAAATTGATGGATCATCCCATACTTTTGGCAGGTAATTAATTTATAATATTAATTAAGGTTTGTTGATTTTTTTATACTTATACTTCTTTGGTAATGCTAAATTGTTTATTAATTCTCATTTTCTTTTCAAACACAATAACAGCACATTACTTTAACTCAAAATTTCACTACAAGGACAACCTTGGGCTGTACTCAGATATGTGGACAGCTGTGCACTTGGTTTATTCCCACCTCGATCCCAATTCTACTGGGTAGGCAAATTTCGACAATGAGGTAAATTCTATATAAATAATAAATAAGTGCTCTATCAATTGTAATTTGGAATCTTTTCCTCAATTTTTACTAAATTCTGAACATGCTCTTGCAGTTGATCAAGTTTAGAGATGCAATGGAATCATTTGGAATGATGACTGCCATTGCCTCGCGGAGTACGATGATGCCATGTATGTAATTTACTATATTTTGGTAAATCATTTAGAATTTCTAAATTTATTTTATGCTTATTGAAAATCATTACACGTTTCAGGCGAGTGGTGGGCCATGTACGGAGTTTCTGCTCCTACTTTGTCGAAGCTTGCGTGTCGGATTCTCGCTCATACTGCATCCTCTTCTACTTGCGAGCGTAACTGGAGCACCTTTGCGTTGATTCATACAAAGCAAAGGAACCGGCTGGCCTATTAGAAGCTGCAAAAGCTCGTGTTTTGTCACTACAACATGAGATTACGAGCCAAACAGCTGGAGATCGAGACATAGCGTAGTAGTGCATATGTTGACGACCCTCTGAACATCCTATGTAGCACCCGGATTGATGACGACAACCCATTCTCAGAATGGGTGAGGACTACGGAGTTAGACGAGCCTGATGGTGGGTCGAGTTCAGTCGTTGCTCGTGCCGCAGCAGAGATGGGGATTGATGTTGATGCTGTTATGGAGGAGGAGAGGGGATTTCCTTCTGTTGACTCTTTTGATAGAAATACCAGCGTAGTGCCCCCTTCAGTTTCTACAGCAGCAGCGATGCCCTCAGTCCCAGTTCAGTCAGTTGAGGGTAGAGAGTCTGACTCCGAGGATGGAGATAGTGGGGATGGTGGAGGGTCTGATGATGACGATGACGATGATGATGGAGATGATCATCAGGGAGGTGGAGGACAATCACATGGGCCAGGGGTTAGTCCTTTCATTGGGGAGGCAGCGTACACACACGCCACTCAGGACACCCACCATGGAGGGCGATACGGTCAGGGTGATCAGTCAGATCCAGAGCCACGTATTCAGAGGCGGGGTAAGGGGAAGGAGAGGATTGGTGCCCAGGAGGAGGATAAGATGTCTCGATCGTTTATGAGTATGGACATGGAGGGATCTAGCAGCACATCTTCACGTAGTTATGGGGATCAGAGTGGGCAGTATAGAGGATATGCATATCCATATTCTGGGCAGTTCAGACATCTGACAGCTATGGGTTATTTGATTTTCCCTCCTATCCAGTTGCACCAGCTCCATATCTAGCTGCATACGGATATGGGTATGTCCCAGTGCTAGTGCCAGTCCCAACTATCCCATATCCGTATGGTTATTATCCTCCATCAGTCGTAGCAGAGGAGGAGGAGGAGGAGGATGAGGATGAGGATGAGAATGCGGGTGTTCTTATTATGAGGGAGTATTATGATGATTGTCCTCCTGTGGGCTTTGTTGTGGATATAGATCAGGATGAGTATGGGGAGGTTGTGCGTCGTTACAGAGGTCAGTATGCAGGGAGCACGTCATGGAGGCAATATGTTCACATGCTTGAGAGACGACGATAGCAACAACATCAGCATTTCCAGCCTTATAGACACTCTACTTCTTATTGATCTTTGTACTTTGTAGTTTGTACTTTGTAATCTTGTGACTCTTGTCTCATATCTCTTGACTCTCTTGTAGACTTCTACTTTGTATTTTGCATTTTTTGCAATTTGTCTTTTTAATTTTTATGATTATTAATCTATGAGCCTATAACTTTGTTTTACACATCACACTTTGTAGTGTGACTGTGTGATGTAATGTGCTTGCAGTTGTAGCCTTGTAATTGTTTATGTTCATGTGTTTGTATTTGTTCATAAATTAGATCAAATACTTACTTATTATATCTATTTTTGCATATAAATTGTATAAAATCATGTCTATTATGTTATTTTTAGCTTAATTATGTTTTTTATTTCAAAAATAGGCATTTCGTCGGTGTGCCGCCAATTTCGGCAAAACAGCCATTCTGGCAGTTTCAGTTCATCTTTTTAAACCAAAAAAGGCGTTTCGTCGGCGTACCACCGATTTCGTAAAAAAATGTGTTTCGGGCCATTTCGCCCAAATTTCTTTTCGGCCGCCTAGCGGCGCACCAGGAATCGCTGAAAAGTGATCCTTGTATTAAACCACTAGAAATTGAAGTTAGAGATGAACCTGCTTATTGACTTGTTCTAGAAGGGGCACCAGAGGAAGAAGTACCATGGTTCCAAAACATTAAAAACTTCCTAAATTATCAGAGTTTGCCTGAAAATGTCACTTCTACAAAGAAAAGGACAATACAGAGGTTGGCAGGTCAGTTCTTACTAAGTGGTGGGCAGTTATACAAGAGATCACACAACGATATCCTATTCAGATGTGTTGCCAAGACAGAATCAGAAAGGTTAATTGATACGGTACATGGAGGTGTTTGTGGACCCCATATGAACGGGCACGTGCTTGCCAAGAAGATTCTGCGATTGGGATACTACTGGTCGACTATGGGGCACGATTGCTATACACATGTCAAAAGATGTCATCTATGCCAAGTGTATGCTGATAACAAGAATGCACCTCCAAATGAGTTGCACAATATGACATCACCATGGCCCTTCTTTATGTGGGGCATCGAATGGACACAGGTTTATACTTGTAGCAATCGATTATTTTACTAAGTGGGTAGAAGCAGCTTCGTATGCAAACATCACAAGTAGTCACGTTCTTAAGTTTTTAAAGCACAACATCATTTGTCGCTATGGTTTGCCATGTGCCATAGTAACAGACAATGCTTCAAACCTTAAGAACAAGGATATGAGGAAGATGTGTGAGCAGTTTCAGATTACCCATCACAAGTCAGTTTCTTACAGATCAAAGATGAATGGGGCAGTGGAAGCAACAAATAAAAACATAAAGAAGATCATTCAAAAGATGGTAGTGAGTTTCAAAGATTGGCATGAAATGTTGCCGCTTGCTCTACATGCCTACAAAACCTCAATCCGGACTTCTACTAGGGCAACCCCGTATTCCCTAGTCTATGGGATGGAAGCAGTTTTACCAGTGGAAGTAGAAATGCCTTCACTAAGAGTGCTAATGGAAGCTAAATTAGAAGAAGCTAAATGGATACAGTCAAGACATGATCAACTCAATTTAATAGAAGAAAAGCGTTTGAAGGCGCTTTGTCATGGCCAATTGTATCAGAAGAGAATGGCCAGGGCTTACAACAAGAAGGTGAAGCCCAGAACTTTCCAAGAAGGAAATTTGGTATTAAAGAAGATCTTACCCTTTTTGGAAGACCCTCGTGGAAAATTCAAACCAAATTGGGAAAGGCCTTATGTTGTCAAGAAGGTCCCATCAGGGGGTGCTCTCATCTTAACAGAAATGGATGGGAAAGATTTTCCTGAGCCAATCAATTCTGATGCAGTAAAGAGATATTTTCCCTGATTGAATATTACTAGAAAATGATCTAAGGCCATTTTTCTTTATTTCCCAAAATTTTAATCCCTAGTTTAGCCAATTCGAGCCTATTCGTCTTTTTGATTAACCTAAATTGGACTTACAGTCTTATACTGGGGCAAAGCCAAATGGGGCAAAACAAATTGGGGCAAAGAAAGAAAAAAAAAAGCAAAGGATAGTGGCAAATGAAAGCCAAGTACAAAAAGAAAAGGAAAAGCATAAAGTCAGGGAATGGGATCAAATTCATCATGACTGTAAATCCGGTTGACCTATTTTCACACTTAGAAAATTTTGAGCCTTTAATACCATTTCTTTCATAAACCTAGCTTAGCCTTTGTTTCGTCTTATTCTTAAGCCCTCGGTGATTTTAGTATATTCATTCAACTTTCAAATCAACTTTCAGAGTAAGATTGGTGATGACGGAATGCAGAAGCCGGCCTTAGTGAAAACCGTAATTGGCGCTAGGGGCAATATTGGCAACAAAAAAAAAGGAGTTGAGTTGATCATGTTATCCAAAGTTTGAAATCAGCATGAGCACTGGAAACTGAGCAGAATAGCACGGTCAATCATGGAGGAAAAGTCATTTGGGGATGATTCTAAAGGTCGCAGGATAGACAGATTTGGTCTCTCCCTATTGCTTGGATTACCCTTTTCATTATTCAATCTGATTTTAATTCCTTTAATTATATGTGATTAAGTGTTTTGGATCAAATTTCAAAAAAAAAAACTATACTTTGGCCAGTGATGAGAAATCAAATACTTTTCATAAAACTTTTGTTTTTACAAGCATCTGAGAATTCTGAGGCAAATAATATAAAACCTATTTTTGTATTAAATCCTTTGTCTTTCCACTATTGGAGTTTGTTTTCATACAAAGGTATGAAAAAAAAATAGAAAGAAATGAAAAAAAATGTAATGAAAGAATCTAATCCCTAATCTTTAGCTGCTCCTCAAGCTCCCGAATCCGAGTTGCCTGAGTTGCAATGATTCCTGAAGCTCCCTCTACATCCGGATTGCCCAGAAAGGAGATGACCTCATCTGAAAGTGACTGCTTGAGCTTCAAAGTCCTAAGGTCAGCCAAAGAATCCTGATATTTCTTACAAATCGCTCGGACTTCAAAGCGACGAGCCTGTCTTTGTTCCTCAAGTTTCTTCTCCATAGCAATGCGGCGAAAGATCTGCTCTTCAAGTTGTCTCTCCATATCAATACCTTTTATCCTAAGATCTTGGGTTTCTCGTAGCCATATTTGTTGAAGCCCCTTGTGGGTTGTCTTTTCAGACTCCAGGATATCTTCATAAGTAGGGGAAGAACTGCAGGAGGATCCTCTGGTACTGGGGCATGACTCTGCACCTGCTCTTTGATCCAAAAATGATAGTCCTTTACATGGGACTCAGAAAAGACTGGACCTCGCAGAAAACGAACATAGGACCACTTATTCATTAATCGAGCATTCAGCCCCATGGTGGTTGTTGTGAGTGGTCCAAGGAAGTCCTCATACCCAGATGGGATCGTGATCCACTGTGTTGTTCCAAACTGTCGAAGAACTCTCAAAGGAAGATAAAGAACAGCAGATTTCAAACCTGCTAGAACCAGAAAGTTCCTATCTCTAAAGCTGATCACTGTCTGTGGATTGGGTTGATAAGTGCCACTCCATCTCACCTGATCATCTTGGAGAGTACCTAAGAAATTGAACCAACCTTGCTTATCACCATGGATGTTAGGACAACCCCTGTTGCTCATCAAAACAGGAACTTTCAATCTCGGAAAAAAGCGGCGAGTTATCTCTTCAACCTGACTCAAGTGGTCAAGTAACCAAAGTTGCAGAAAAAGGGATGTATTTTAATTCATTTCAAAAAAAAAAAAAAAGAAGAAAAATTTTTTTTTATTATTTTTTACCTGTAGGATAGGGGCACAAGCAAGGAAGCGCTTCTTCTTCCTGAAATAGCAGTCAGTTAGAGCTTGATATATCTCTACCAAAATCATAGGGGCCAATCTCTCACGTTCCCTAACCTGGCAGACAACTGAGATAAGAGCCAAGTCAACTTGGTCGTCACCCCATGGAAAAAGCAACTGGTTGACCACTATCAGAGTCAATGCATTGAACCGGTCATCCTTGTCCTCACCCCTTAGAAGTTTTTCAGTTAGAAAGGTCTTGGACAAGGTCAGCAGTGTTTCAGAATCTCCTAGGTCTTTCTTCCCTATACCTAAGAAGGTGGGTGCCTCCTTTTTGTAGCTAGGCTTAAGGGGCGGGTTCACTACTATTTCAGAAAACCTTAGGCCAAGGATGGTTTCAATTTCTTCAATGGTAGGAGTCATCTCTTTGTCATCAAAGCGGAAGAGATTCAATTCAGGTACCCAGTGCCCAATCAAAGCTTCAATAATTTCCCACTTAAAGGGAATTTTAGGGATGTGTAGAATGTGATCTAAGTGGATGGAATCCCAACGAATTTCCTCATCAAGGGTCATAGAGTTAACCCATCTATCATAGAAGGAATCCACAACATTGTACCTAGTGAGATTAGGAGGTTTTGATCTAACAGGTTGTCTTGCAGGAGGAGATTCATCGGCAGAAGAGAACGGGGCGAGGGAAACCATGGAAGCACCAAAGAAGCCAAGGAAAGCAAAAAACGAAGAGCACAGGGAGTTTTCAAAACTATTAAAAGTGTCACAATGACGTGCCCCATGAGTTTATATAGAAAAATCGAAAATCCAATAAAATCCGTATTTACAATACGGGCAAGGCGTGCCCGTAATGAAATTATGGGCGCCGCGTGCCCGCATTCAAATTACGGGCACTGCTTGCCCGCATTTAAAATACAGTTTATTTGGAAAAATTCAAAAAAATGGGAAATTTTAATTTCATTGCTTTCCTAGGCTTCACCTGTCGCTGCTTTAATATATATCATGCAAGGAAAAAGCAAGAAATGAAAAAGAAAGAGCATAAATGAAGAAAAATGAATCAAATTTCTTTTATATATATAAAAGTGTACATTAGTTTGTCAAAATACAAATACATGTGATGTCCTAATCTAATCTGTTTATACAAGTCCACCCCTACGGCCATGGCCACGTCCTCTGCCTCGACCACGGCTTGAAGGTCGCCGGCGCTCAGAAACATGCTGCACAATGCGACGAGTTGTACTACGGGTCATCCTGCTCAAAATAGACTAAATATCATACCACATATATAAAGGCACAAAGCCAGCAGTGGGATGATCAGGAGGAACGTACCCTGAAGTATCTACATATCCCGTAGACTCGGTATTAGAATTCGTAGGGACACGCTCAGTCACAGGATCGGCAGCAGTAGGCACCTCCTCGGTCACAGCAGGCTCCATGGCAAGATCAGTAGGAACAGATGTTTTAGGAGCATCAGTATCAGGTCCAGGCTCTACAGGCTCAGACGTAGCCTCCTCTATCACCATAGCCTCATCAATAGGCTCCACCACAGCGGCATCCTCGGCCGACTCCATATCTATCTCAGCAGGCGCATCAGGAGCAGTCTCTGGTGCTGGAGTAGACTCTGGCACGTCCTCAGTAGTAAGGACAGCAGTAAGTGCAACCTTGGCCTCGATCTCGGGCTCTGCTACAGGCAACTCTACCGATCTAGGAGAGGTCACAAACTCTACTCGTGCCATGGAGAAAACCTCGCCACGAAGGTGCATAGGTAGTGATGAAGCAGGTGAGGAAGGGCCGGCTGTGTCATCCTAAAAATAAGAAAAGAAATTTTAGTCAAAACAGAATAAGCAGATATAAGAACAGGAATGGAAAGAGGTGAAAGAATTAACCTGGGTATGAGAAGGACCCGCATGGTCCTGTGCACCAGAAGGACCCGCCTGGCCCTGTGCCCTGGCAAGCTGTCCCCTGAGGTCTGCAATGGTAATAAAGAGGGCATCCCGCTTGGCAATAGCAATATCCCGCTGGCGCTCCATATCAGCGTACCGAGATCGGATCTTTGCCAACTGAGCCTCCTGAAATAGAAGAAAAGTTGTCATAAATGCCAAGACACATAGAGTATAAGAATGAAGGATCAACAAGGGAAAGGCATACCGTGGTATCATAGGCTCTGATTACTACCCCTCCTATCTCAGTGACTCCGCCACGGACAGGCATGGGTGGCATGAGGCACCCAACTGAAGCCTGCCTGAACCAGACATCATAGTCACCCTCTTCCAACAATGTCTCTGCCTCAATCCAATCTAGGAACTGAGCAAGATCAACAGGCATAGGAGGAAAAGAAGGAGTAGTATCTGGTGGGATGGCAGGAATCCGAGGCACTCCAATATGTTGATAAAAGAAGCGCTCACCGCAGTACCAGATGCTACCCATCTGACCAATGAAGAACTGGTAACGCTGACGTCTCTATTCAGGGGCAAAGGCATCATCTCTATTCGCATGCAGGGCCAGCACCTCATGAATGTCCTCCATCCGGGGGACAAACAGCTGAGAAACAAAAAAAGGGATATTAGACATGTGATCCAGGAGAAGGAAAAAGGAAGAATTAAAGAAGCTTACCTCAGACTGATATAGCCTGTCCAGATGAGCCCCGGCAGACCTAGGACGACTCTTTTCAAAGTCGTGCTCCACATGGCACCATCTACGAGCCATAGGATATGTCTCCTCTGACATCGTCGAGGTAGGACGGAAATAGGGAATATACACCCTAGCAAAAAACTGCAAAAAGAAGAAAAGGGTCAGAAGAATAAAGAAGAGAGAGGAAGAGAAAGAAAGAAAAAAGAAATAGGTGTTTCACCTGCAGGAAGGGCCAAAAGAATCTGCACCCAACTCCAGCTCCTCGGGAAGTAGAGAGGCCGCTAACTGATCGGCGCAGGCCGACCAGAATGGTGCCAAAAAATAAGCGGGCCCCAGGCATACCTCCTTGCTTGCAACAAATCTCCCAATAAACTCAAAAAATGAGGACTAACAGAAGTCGTGTCCTCTAGGAAGAAGCAGGAGCCCATCATGTACAAGAAGATGAAGTGGAAGGCAAACGGAAAAACTGAATGACTAGTGGTGAGCTGGCCAAGCTGTCTCCTCCGGAAAGTCTCTCTCAACCAAGTCAGAGACAATCTAGCTCTCCCTCTATCCCATGCCTCTGGAGGCAACACTATATATCCAAGATAGGAAGCAATCTCCTCAGCATCTGGCATCACCATCTCGGGAATAATATCACCAGTCATCCTAATCCCGGTGATAAGCGTAAAGTCAGACGGCCGGATCCCAATCTCAATATCTGGAAAATGGAAGCTCAAAGTCTCTGGGAAAAACCTCTCGAGCATCGCTGCAATAAGGGCTCGATCCAAGCGTACATCCGGAATAGTGATAAAGAGACCAAAACCAAACAAGCCCAACTCCCGGCGAAAGGCTGAACTGCAGTCTCCGATAAATATGATGAAGCTGGCCCAGCTCCCTCGATAATGAGACAAGGGATATTCTAAAGGGATATCCACCCTGATACAAGCTAAGGGATGAGCCCTCAAGCCATGTAGTAGGTCGGTATCCCTAATTTGTGATGCAACTGCCTCAGGGACCTCAACCCTGGTCCGAGCCTCATCTCTGCCACGGCCTCCTCTACAGCCTCCTCTACGGCCCTCATCATGGCCTCCGTCCCTGCCTCCGCCTCGGCGCCCTCTACGGCCTCTGCCTCTGTCTGGAGCCTCAACTGCCGGCTAAAGAAATAATTGGAAGGAAGAAAGAATCAGGGTGATGAATTTTGTGAAGGAATTTAAAATTCAGAAGGGTTAGAGTATACCTCTGGGTCGTCTCACACAAATCCCCAAAAGGAAGATCAGGGATATTAGAATCAGAATCCCTCTCGGCCCTTGAAGATGAGGCCACATCAGCATGATCCCACCGAACCATAGAAGAGGAGGGCTCATCCGCAGGATCCCCAGAAGCTGATCGAATGCGGGCCATCTGCGAGTTCAAAATAGGGAGATGATTTGTTATTTCTTCCTGTAAAATTTTTTTATTGGTTCTTCATCTAATCAAGTTTAATTGTTTGCAGGATTGGAAAGTGAAGAGCAAAAAAGGAAAATGTCTCAGAAGAACAACCAAATTAGGATCCTACCAGAGGAGATTTCCTTCAGTGCTTCAAAATTTTATTCTTGGGAAATTTTATTATTATTATTTTATTTATTTATTTTTTTTTGAAAAGAAAAGCGGTCATATTTTATCTTTTGTATTTCTAGGATACCTGATCATTTAATTTTATTTGGTTTTAGGGCAGTAAAGGTGTGTCTAGTGTTCATACCAATAGGACAGGATGCTCTATCATTAATGAAGGCAGGAACAAGTTCATATGAGTATTTGACTCATGCCAAGTTGAAAGGCATTCAAAAGAGGGGATTCAGCATTTGTTCAAAATAAAGCATTCACAGAGCATGGTCAATAGCCAAAAGTCTAAGACAATTAATTTCAAATGGGAGGCTGGCCAATCAGGGACAACGGTTCTAGGCTTTCATGCAAGATATAGAGAATTTGCAGAAAATCAGTCATGGGGATTTATTCTCATCAAGTGGCAAAAGCCAAGGCAACAGTCATAAAGCAACATATGGCTAAAAGGGTTGAGCATGCAATCAAGAAGCTAATACTGCATTCAAACAGCTGTGATTCCGAAATTAAATATAGGCATCTTAAGCAATCAGAGCTCGGAAGCTTCATCTATCAAAATAAGGATTCCCAAAAGCAGCAAGTCAGCAATTCAGCAAATTATGAATTCTAATCAAGCATGAATTGGAGGTCTCAAAATTAACATCAGGCAGAAATGAGTTGCTGGTTGCATGAAGGTAGGAAACAAGTGTATCTTCCAAATAATGGGAAAATGCTATGGGATAATAAGTCAAATTCGTGCATTAAATAAGATGGTTTAGTCATATGGATGCTGTGTAAAAATTTTTGAGGTTCGGCCACTTACTTGTGTTAGTCGAAATTGGAAAATTTGAAAACAAAGATCACACCTTGCTTCACCCGAGCTTCCAATTTGTTCACCCACAGAAGAAATTCGAAGATGATTAATGTTTCGAATGGAATCCTGAGTAGAGAAGGAGTACGACTGCAATGTCACTAGGGAAGACCAACAGAGAGTGAGGTCGTCGGAAATTACAGTAGTTTGAGACGCCGGAGAAGATGAGAGTTGCCGGAAAGGAGGAAGACGCCGGCGAAGTCGTGAGTTGTTGGAGAATGAAGATCGAAGATCGTAAGAGAAGATGCGGACGCAGAGGAATTAGGGCTGAAGTGCGAGCAAAAATGAAGAAATTGTTCGCGGCTGCGGTTAAGAAGGAAGCCAAAATCCGTAAAAGCAATACGGGCAACAGGCGCCCGCAAAGGTAATGCGGTCAATTGCGCCCGTCTTCAAATTACAGGCATGACTTGCTCGCAATATAAATACGGGCAAAGCAGAAAATTTCATTTTTCATCATTTTCTTTATATCTTTCAGGAGATTAATGTTTATATTAATTATAAGTTGCAAGGATTGCCACTCTACCCACTTTTGTTTAAAAATTTTGTCTTAAATCTCACTTCATAGCCACGAGTGCTCAGTGAGACTAGAGAGGAGGATTTGCCCCTTTAGGTTAGGGACTTTTCAGCAAATCTTCCGCACACAAATTATTTTTTCCAAAATCATCCATTTAATCCTTGCAAAATGCAATTAGTTAGAAAAAAATCTCAGAAAGTGTAGTTTGTGGGTCTTTTTGCTCTCTGCTTGTAATTGGTTTCAATTACCAGCAAAGAGGGGGTACTTGTAAACACCCCAAATTGCACTACAAAATGAGAAAATAATTGAAAACATGTAATTAGGGCTTAAAACAGATAAAAAATGCATAAAATATGATCAAGTATGCATTTCCCGTATTGTATTGCGGGCTGGTCGCGCTCGAAATTGTTATACAGGCACGCAGCACCCGTAATAAAAATTTGGACACCACTTGCCCGTAATATATTTACGGGCGTAGGAGATTTGTGCGAATTTTATCCTTGTTCGATTTCTGAGCCTTATCTGCATCCCAATATCTCTCTAGATGAGTGAATTATCTCTTTTATTCGCTCAAATTATCTTTGTTGGTCATGGATTAGCATTATCCTTATTTTTAACCCAATCTGGTGGATCATGGTATATCCTTCTGGACCAGCCATACTGTAGGCACCTCATTTTTGTGCTCCCAGAAGAGCCGGAAATGCAAACCTTGGACAGAAAGTCAAATCTGAGGAGTCGAAATTTGACCTTTTGATCAAGTGATAATTGGCCACCTTGCTTTATCTCAATGGATAGAGGATCCCGACACGGATCCAACGCAACTGAGTTTGCTGGGATCGGAGTTCGGATGAAGGTTCGGTGGGCCGGTCAAACTTGAGGATGAGCCGAAAGTTGACTTTTCCTCGAACCCCATGCCAAGTGCTTAGCACTATGTCATTGAATAGAGGGCTCCAATATGAGTCTAACGCAATTGAGTTTGCTCAAATCGGAGTTCGGATGAAGGAGATATGAGCTGTCGAAGTTTCCGAGTAGCAAAACCGGAAACTGCACACGTGGCACCGGAACTGCACACATGGCAGCCAACGCAGCAAAATATCTCGGGGACTAAATCTTAAATATCCAAAAATCTCAAGGACTAAACAAAAATTCGTACGGGGCAATCCGTAGATATCCAAAAATGTCAAATCGGTCGAATCAGTCGAGTCGAAGGGCAAATCCGTAATTTTTTGATTTGTATCCGGTCAAATATGCCAGATACACATACCCTTGTGTATATCCGGACTCAAATACCGGATACAAAGATTTGCTCGGCGAGATTCGTGTCGATTCTCCGACAAATTCGCGGCGGCATTAATTTTGTGAATAATTATGTTTTGTATCCGGCATTTAATGCCGGATACAAATAGACCTTAATGTATCCAGCCTTGGAGGCCGGATACATTAAGTTTTTTTATAAAAGGGGGGAGCAGCCCCCTTTCTAATGGTTGGCTCATTCCACCCTTCTTGGACCTCCTTGCCCCACTTCGTCTCATCCGGATCCTCCCTCCACAGCACCCCTTTGCCTCCACCACCTTCACACTCCACCCCAAGGTGGCTCCATCCCCTATCCACCTTCTTCCTCTTCAAGTACTCCCCATCAAGTGAAGGTGGTTTTGCTGCTGCTGCTGGAGAAGGAGCTTCCAGCACCTGTTCCAGCTCTCAAGGAGTTCTACACACCACTCAAGAGCTTCCTAACCCTCAGGTATCTCTCCCCCTTTGTATTTTACACTACATAAATAAAAATGGCCATGTCTAGAGTTGTTGTGAGCGGATAGTTATTGGCTGCAGCATGTTCTTCAACATGCATCTGTGTTCTTTTCTTTTGTGTTTTTTTTCTCTTTATCTACATTACCCGAAGTACCTCAAGGGTAAAGGGAAACCGAGTATGAACTTGGGTGAGGGAAAGAAGCTTCCTAAGCTAATGAAGGGGGGTCAAAACCCCATGGTAAGGTGCTGCCTTCCCTGGGTCTCCAGCAGTGTTTTTGCCCACTAAAAGGAAGCCCATTTCCTCTCTCATTCATCTAATGTACCCCCAAAGTAACCCCCCATTTCCTTTCTTGATCTTTTTTTTTTGTTCTTCCTCTCTTCCTTCACTTTTTTATGATTTTTCACGGGTGTCTCTTGCTTGCTGTTCCAAGTTACAAATCTGTTTCTTTAGGCTGCAGATGTTAAGGTACAGGTCCCTTTTTTTTCTTGTCTTCTTCCATGCATGCAACCTTTGCTTATTAGTGTCTTTCTCTCTTGGTTTGTTGCTATTATTGAGTAGGAACACATGATCCTTTCCCTCCCATGAACTTGCTGTATTTTTTTATACACACCATGCTCCCCTTGCCCCTTATAACCTGTGGTGGCCCATCTGAGTTGCTGCTGGGGACAGCAGCAGCACCTCCTTTCTTGGTAGCATATCAAGCCGAATCCAAACCCAACTTAATGGTTGCTGTCCACCTGTTTATAGTGAGCCTTGGTTTACTTCCCATGAGCAGCAGCAGTAGCATCCCTCTCTCCTACCCTAGTGGAGTTGAGTAGCATATCATGCCTAAATTTATGTACCATGAACAAGAGACCTTGTTGCCATGTCCCCTTTCACCATGACTAAAGTAAGTTGCTGCTGGAGACAGCAGCAAACCTTCACTATTTGCTGCTGTCCCAGCAGCCTTAAGCTAAAGACTAAGCTTAGCCCATCCACCCATGAGCATGATCCCTTACCCATGAAGTTGCTGTGTCCTTATGTGTTGATGCATGCCCCCCAATCCTTTTACTATTTGCTGCACTTTTTATATGCATATGAGCATGCTCCATCACCCCCTATAGCCCTTGGCATGTTGCTGTTTTTTTTTACCACCTACAACCCCCTTTGCCATGATGTACACAGGCTGCTGTTGGGGGATAGCAGTAGGCCTTGGTGCCAATTGCTGTTCCCAGCAGGATTGCCCACACCACATTGCCCCATGCCTTCCAATGCCTTGGCCTTTGCTGGAAAAGTCACAAAGGAGGCCAAATGAGGCTCCTTCCTCAAATCTGAACCAGTGTGGGCCCACCCAGGGGCCCACACAACTTATAGAAGACCCCCAGGAAGCCCAGGAAGTCACCCCAAATGGCCAAACCCCGAAAAAGGCCTTTTTAAGGTGATCTGGCAACTCAGGCCGGATCACCTAAAGCTTGTGCATATCCGGCCACTAAGGCCGGATGCATGGCAGAAATGCCATTTGTAGGATTTTTGTGTATTTTGTCGGATTTTGTGATGGTTTACACCAAAACTATTAAACCAATAGGGTTTCCGGGTCACCCGGAAACCCAACTTGGGACCTGGACCACCGGTCCAATTTGATACATCTGTGGGCCTTCCAACGGGGCCCACCAAGCCCGATAAATCCTAAAGCATGCCACCTAAGCAAGTTAAGTAAAATTAGCTAGTTAAACCGGGCGGGCCAAACCCAATGCGGCCCACCCGAACCTTGATGTGCAGAATGGTGTTTCAATTGCGTGGTTTGGCCGAGACCCAGGGCTAGGGCCTATCGGGCCCGCCAAAGCCCACCAACCAACCAAGTAAATGTGCAAAACCCTAACTTCACTTAACTTGGGCTTTCAAG
The DNA here is from genome assembly GCA_947561395.2 of Buxus sempervirens. Classification (NCBI taxonomy): domain Eukaryota; kingdom Viridiplantae; phylum Streptophyta; class Magnoliopsida; order Buxales; family Buxaceae; genus Buxus; species Buxus sempervirens. The sequence continues at coordinate 13,888,158 of OX387194.1, read as the reverse complement.
CCTAAGATTGGACTACGGGCCCCAAGCCCAATGTCCAACCCACCTCGGTGAATTTAAATAAGATAAAATTAAAAAACATTTCGGCAACCAACATGGGGGCCCACCCAGGGGCCCGCAAACCAACGCCGGCCCACTATTTGCATGAAAACCACTTAGGCTTCAAACCTGAACCTTAATATAAAATCAATTCACTTAACCTAAGCCCACAGGGCCTCCTAGGTTAAACAAAGGCCCACCAGGGGCACATGGGCTTACCCAAACCCGCTAAGGACACCGTGGGCCTTCCAATAGGGCCCACCCAATCAGACTCAGACAACTTAAATAAAACAAGATAAAATCAACTAAAGGGACCCACACCACTCAGGTGATCCCGCCAAGACTTAACTAAATGGCATGCTGGATTAGGAATCGGGTGAAAACCAACTAGAAAGCTGACTCAAACCAGGGAACCCACGGGACCCGTCATCCGGCGGGGTAGACTGGGGTGTCTACGGACTTCCCCAGACCACAACCGAGACCCCGACTTAGAATCTCAAGCCGCAGACCCAAAGCCCAAAATAGACTAACTTAGGCACCCAGGTGTCCGCCTGCACCCCATCAGGCGGTGGCGACTCTGAACTTTCCCGTGCGGCGTTTCCGACGCACGCACACATACCCCTGGGCTTGCCTATAAATAGAGGTAGATCCTCAAACAAAGGGCCACGAAAATTTGAAGTCTAAGGAGCTCCAAGTGAAGAGAGGAATCCCTGCTGCTCTGCTTGCTCAATCCAGGTAAGTCCCTTTTCCCTTTTATTTACTTTTATTTTTTGTTTTTAATTCTAGAATTAATCTATTCTTCTCCATTGTTGTAGAATAAGGCCTTCTTTTATTCTGTATTCCTAAACTTGTCTCTAAGTACCTCAAGAGTCTCTCTAGCCGTAAAACGTGAAGAGAGAGCTAGGGGAAAGGGGAACAGGTGGATCCCTAGAATAGAACCCCATAATCTGTTTTTCTTTTTTATTTTAGAATAAGGCCTTTGATTGTGTTCGTGTACCCAAACCTATCTCCAAGTACCTTAAGAGTCTCTCTAGCTGTAAAACGTGAAGAGAGAGCTAGGGGAAAAGAGAACAGGTGGATCCGTAGGGTAGGCCCCCATGTGCTATAATTTGTGAGATATGGCTGCTTTTGATATCCTGATCATGTTTTAATGATCTTGTGATTGAATCTGAATGAATCTTATGAATCTATGATGTTTATAGCATGAAATCCTCTCTCTCTTTTTCCTAAAATTGAGATTTTCACTACTTTTGCACCTACAGCACTGTTTTCGTGATTTTTGGGATATTAGGCTAAGATCCTGGATCTATCATCATCTATATGATAGATCTGGATTCAGAAGCCTGACAGTAATTTCTTGGGTTTCATGATGTGGTTTTTGAGTCCTTTTTCACTTTTGAGAGAAGGCCCTACGGTCTAAGTTCTCCCCTTTGGATGTTCTTCATCAACGTGGGTATTTTTAGTTTTGATTTCTTGATCTAATGTGAAATATGGGCTATATCTATGTTCTGGACTGTTCAAGTTCAATTCTGCAATATTTTATAAAAATCATATTTTTCTAGATTTTCAGAATTTAACTAGAAGCCAGATTTTTTAAGTTTTCACTTTAGATTTGTTTTCTTTATCTTGATTTCAGTCAATCATGAAGCCCAAGTAAATGGCTCTTGTATTCATAAGAAGGATCTAGAATCAATTGGATCATTCACATGTAAAAAAGCCATACATTCTTTTATTTTTCTTTTATTTTTGTTTTGATTAGCAAGCCTTTTTTTTCCTTTGAAAAACATGAACAATACCTGGCAACCACCTTGTGTGGATGAATAGGGGGTGCCTAACACCTTCCCCTGTTCATAACCTAATCCCCTTACTCATCTCTGGTTGTTTTTTTAATAGGGTTATTTTTACCCTAAATTTGCCTTTTTGTGCTTATTTGAGATTTTGGGTGTCCATTCACACCTAAAAAGAATAGTGGTGACTCTTTGTTTTAATGAATCCCGCATGATAATTAGGAAGTCATTAAATTGATTTTTCCATGTCTCACAATAGGGATGCTAATCATGCCAAGCTGACATGGGAGGGAAGGTTCTGATATTTTGTCGTAATTTTGGTAATAGGTTGCGATAAAATATCAGAACCTTCTCCCCCTTGCTAATGCACAATTGGAGAAGGTTTCCTTTTGGATTTTATTGTATAATAGTGTAAGTATTGTTGCATCTTCAAGGGCTGTTTACGAACCATCTATTCTTTGCAACACCTTCTTGGCTTTTTTCTTATAACTTGGATGGTATGTAAAAGGTTTTTTTCTAAATTTTTTTATTTATTACGTGGCTCGCGGATGGCCCATTAACTTGAGTGCCACAGCACAACATGACCCACCCTTAACCTCACCGTGGGATGTGTCGTGCCAGGTGTTTTGGAAATGGCTAGGCAAGGGCTAAACGTGTCTATAGCAGGCCGAGCTGGCCCGATTATTAGTACCCCTACATTGAGCAAAGAAAATTGGCAACTATGAAACTAAACCTAGCCAAACTTAAGCAAGAAATTAATTTTGAGACATTAGAAGAAAATTAAAGATTTTGCAATAGAAGAAATTGTATAATATTAGAAATTAAATAATTGGTTAGTATGTAAGCCTTTCTTCTTAATAATAGGAGATTGTACTCTCGTTTTTCTTAATACTAGGGGGTTGCACACCACGAGCATAGCAAAACACGTGGGGCCCACTTAGAAACAACTTCAGCAAGAGATCAAATCATATGTTGTTCGGTTATGTTGATGTGGCGTAACAAATCGGTAAAGAGGGGTTGTTATTGTAAGCACCCTAAATGGAAATGTGCACAAGTCCTAAAAGTTCAGAAGAACAAGAAACTCAGAAAATGGACAAGTGAAGGGCAAAATGGTAATTTTGACACAAAGGGCTTTTGTGCCATGTCATCGATTAAAAGTGCACAAATGCCACCCTAGCAGCTTGCCACATGTCATGAGTGATGTGGATAGGGATAAATTTAAAGATAAAAATAAAAAAAATAAAAAATGGAGTGTTTGAATTTAAGTAGGAGATTTAGAGATGAGAGACCTAGAGGAGGGGAAATTAATTAAAGATAATTTAAAAAGGGGAGGAAAAAGGGGTGATCCTTTTTTTTTCTTATCCAAAAAAAAAGGGATGATCCTTGGGTTCGTTGGAGAGAGAGAGAGAGAGAGAGAGAGAGAGAGAGAGAGAGAGAGAGAGAGAGAGAGAGAGAGAGAGAGAGAGAGAGAGAGAGAGAGAAAAGATAAGATTAAGAGACATGGCGGATTAAGATAAAAAAAGAAGAAGAAGGGAAAAGATGTTGGGAAAATTATGGGAAAGGCCCCCTTTTCGGGAGGTCTTTCTCGGGAGGCCTGTACGTCAAAATTAAGACGCTGCAGGCCTCCTTTTTCCTAAAAGTTACCAAAAGGGCCTCACATGAGAGGCATGTGAGGCCTTTATTCCCTTATTAAGAGTTGTATCTTCCTATAAAAATACTTGTATCCCTCTATGACTCTACTTGTTTCCCCCTTTGAGTGTGATTGTATCCTACTATGAAAATAATTGTATCCTCTATGACAGGACTTATATCTTCTTATGAAAATGCTTGTATCCCTCTATGACTATTGTTTCTCCCTATGAGTGTGATTGTATCCTACTATGAAAATAATTGTATTCTCTTACGAGCGCAATCATATGGGGATACAATGATTTTCATAACAGGATACAATCACATTCATAGGAGGAAACAAGTATGGTCATAGAGGGAAACAAGCATTTTCATAGGAAAATACAAGTCCTGTCATAGGAGAATACAATTATTTTCATAGTAAGATACAATCACACTCATAGGTAGAAACAGTAGTCATAGAGAGATACAAGCATTTTCATAGGAAGATACAAGTCCTATCATATGGGATACAATTATTTTCATAGTAGGATACAATCACAATCATAGAGGGAAACAAGTAGAGTCATAGAGGGATACAAGTATTTTCATAGAAAGATACAAGTCTTAATAAGGGAATGAGAGCCTCACATGCCTATCATGTGAGGCCCTTTTGGTAAGTTCAAGGGAAAAGGAGGTCTGCAGCGTCTTGACTTTGACATGCAGGCCTCCTGGAAAAGACCTTCCAAAAAGGAGGCCTTTACCATAATTTTCCCAAAGATGTTTGGTACGTTGAAGAGAGAGAGAGTGTGTTAAAAGAGAGAAATGGGTGGATTAAGATAAGATTTAATAAGTAAAAATAAAATAAAATACATTAAGGATAACTCTCCCTCCCTCTTGTGAGGGTGGGATGAGTTTCAAAATTTGGAGACTCTCCTCTATAAAAGGGGAAAGTCCCAACGTGAGAAGGGGGATTTTTTCTAAAAAAGAAAAAAGAGAAAAAAAAATCTAGAGAATTTCATTTTAGAGAGAGATTGAGAGTTAATTTTGAGGGACTCGGTGATTTTCTTAGAGGTGTTTTTTTAATGACTTTTTAGAAAGTCTTCGTTGGAATATTTGATATTTGGGAGATACTGGAGAACTAAAGAAGTAAGTGTTGCTGTTGACTGTGAAGGAGCCTCAAAATCTGAGAATCAAGCTTCCACATTAGGTATGGCTAGTTGATTTTTGTTTAGTTCTCTTTGTTGTACATTGGTAATGCATGATATGGTTTGATTGTTCAAGAACTTGTTTTGGATGTTATCTGTTCTCTTTTGATTAGTATCTTCAATAAGATCTTAAGCACAAATAAATAAAAATGTGGATCGGATGTTTCTTTCATGTTACAGAGAACTCTTTGTATATTGTTTTGCTTTTGCTATTTGGAAGATGCTTTAATTGGTTATTCTGATTATACTGCTTGTGTTGCTTGTATCTGTAACTTTTTTTTAAAACAAAGAAATTTTGTGCTTGGTCCAATTGGGAGTACCTGAGTTTCGTAGAATACAAAGCTGAAGAGCGTTAGATCACCACCAAACCATGCTTTTCTGAGGTCCTTTTTTTTACGTACCCAATATTTATTTCTTTTTTAGAAATTATCTGGGATTTAGATGGGTGTCATTCTTGAAAGTAATTGGTTGAATTCAGATAGGTTTTCACTACAAAATTTAGGACTTTTAGCGGCGATCGAAAGCCTGCCTCTAAATAACATGGGGTCCGCCACTGGGCCCATCTGGAAAGGTCTTGTCGCTGAATCTCTTCAGCAGCGGTTTTTTTGACCGCCGCTAAAACTACACCACTTTTAAAAAAAAATTTAATTAGATACCAACCCCACCCCTGCCCCTCCTGCCCGCTCTGCGTAAGAAATTCAAGGGGACAGAGAATCAAAAGTTACTTGCCACAACGATGCAAAGTCTTGCATCTTTCTGGTGTCGGCGTTCCGAACGTCGTCATCTAGAAATACCTAGATATGATGATTACAGGGAAGGAGTTTCAAAAGGTCAGATCAAACAAAAATCATGATCAAAATAAATGGAAGAAATTGACCAATAAAGGTATTCGAGCCTTACAATATGACGAGGATCAACTTCTGCAAAATAAATGATCAAAAAGAAATTTATATTCTGTTACGAGTTCTTGCGGATTAAAACTTCGTAGAAGCTTTTGTAGTTAAAGATTTGGTTTGATCATCTCATCACGAAACTGAAATGGATTAGCTAAACAGGAATAGAGAATGTACAATGTACAGTGTATCATTTAGATCTGAATGTAAACAGGAATAGAGAATGTACAATCACTACAAAAAAAATATGCTATAGCCACACCTCATATAACGGCACTTATACAAAAGTGTCGAAATAAGTGCCTTAATACGGCATTTCATCTGCAAAAAATAATGTATTATGGCATTTTATAAGAAATGGCGTTATAAAATGAATTATTATGGCATTTTATAGAAAAATGCCGCTATAGAGTAACTTATTATGGCATTTATAGACAAATGCTGTTATAAAAAATTACTATTAAAATACTTATTACGGCATTTTAGAGAAAAATGCCGCTATAAAATTATTTATTATGGCATTTTATAGAAAATGCTGCTATAAGATAATTTATTGAAATGCCGCTATGAGATTATTTATTATGGCATTTCTTTATTTTAGTTTGCCTTTTATGGTCATATTTATTATGACATTCTCTTTTCATGCCCATTTATGTCCTTCATAGCTTTCATCATTGATTTCATGCTTTAGGATAATTTTGTCTAGATGTTATGTCGTTTTGCTCTCGTTATTTTAATCTCATAAATTTTGTATTATATGAGACTTGCACATATTTTTTTTTTATCCTTAATTTTGAATGAGTTGTATCTTCGGTGAGAGATCATTCTTCCTGCTTCATGAGATGCCACAATTACCTCAACAAAAGTGTGACCAAGTTGCTTGCGATTGCCCTGCCTGACTATTCTGGAAGGGAATTAAAGGCTCCACATGTTCTTGTTTTATGTTGAATTAGTTGTAAATCCCCAATCCCCACTATACCCTTGTACAAATCTCATTAGTGGATGAATGATTGCATGTGTACCGGTTAAACCGGGTGGACCCAATCGAACTGGTTATACTCAAGGTTTACTCGACCACCATAAGGCCCAAACCCTTAAATAGTCCATAAGATTTAAAAGAAAGACCTCCAACAGGTCGGTAAAATGGAACCCCAAGAATTTGGCCTACTAAGGGGCCGATCAGGAATTGGCCCACAGCCCATGGATTTAATTTGGATAAAAGACCAAAATAAACCAAACCCATAAAGGGCTTACTTGGCCTTGGATTGAACCACACAGGTCCAATGCCGGTCGAACCATGGGAGGTAAGAGAGGTGTGATGTGGCACGTTAGGATTAGTCCAACCATTGACTTGTAGGAACCTGTACGTTGCAGGGTGACCCAGGGTGTCTAAAGACTTCCTTGGGTCACTTAGCTGGGTCTTTGGGCCAGACCATTTTTAAACTCGGGTGACCACCTGCACCCAAACTCAATAGGTGGTGGCAACTCTTAACCCAATCGGCTAAGTCTAGATCACATAGAACCGCACCAAAAGCTAGTCAGCCACTAACCTAGATCGGCACCTGTGTGCTGGTGCGACCCGAACCGACGGGGGGCGCGCAGAGTTATAGTTAGGGATTGTTTTATTTATGGAGGATAATCCTTAGAAGAAAATAAAAGGGTCAGAATTTTGGAGAATATTCTCCCTAGTTCTCTTTAGTAATTGCATATATAAACAACTAAACCCCAACCTTCTACTAAGCTAATCTTAGTCGGGATTTATTTATTTATTTTTTTAATATTGATTCATTTAGTCTGATCTAAAACTTCTTAATCGCCAATTCAATTCCATAGATGAAATAAGATATCCGTATTCAACTATTCGGGTCAAATTTGGATCTAGAATCCGTCCTACTGACACCATATGTGAAAATATATATCTTAAGGTATATATTAAGGTTGGGGTCAGGGTGGGTTCAGGTCGGGTTGAGCTAAACCCTAAACTGATTTAAGGCTGACAAACTGAAACCATTTAGGGGCGGATCAGGGTGGGATTACCCAATTAATCCCACCCTTTGCCTATGGCTAGAGACCTACAGGTATTTGAGACCAACCTAAAAAAGGGCTTGGGCTAATGGATGAAAAGCTACAAACTGGTGATGAGTTTATGGTTCAGTACAAAAAATTTTCAAGTAAATAGAACAAAACGAAGCCATAGAGCTAATTAGGATAAATTTTTTTTTTTAATGTTTTCAACAGCTCCATGGTTCAACCATAGTATCACCCAAAACTGCCAATATATAACGACCAACAATTAATGCCCGTCTCAAATGCCATAGTGGACCCTTTTTACGTAGACTGCCTGTATTTGAGGAGCTCGCATCTTCTGTCTCCATTAGTATAACCGATGGTGTTGCGTGCGCGCGATGCACGACACGCGTCTCGCACCCCTCTGTACTCTCGTTAGTTTTTTCAACGGCAACGGCATCTGTTCTGTGTCGTTCAAGCAGCGTTCGAACGTGATTCTGAAAACCCCCAAATCGGGCACGACAAGCCTGTTTGCATATCCATCTCTTCATCATCGAGCATGGGAAAGTTCAAGATGAAACATTTTCCATTTCTCTGCACTTTCTTCCTCCTCCTTGTATTCTCCTCTGTTTTTGAATCAACCCATTTTGCCTTTACCGTCCAACAACTCATCAAAAACATTGTAGCCTTGGTTAAGGAGAACCGATCTTTTGATCACATGCTTGGATGGATGAAGAGATCTGTCAATCCCTTGATCAATGGCGTCAAGGGAAAAGAGTGCAATCCAGTGTCTACCAAGATTCTGCAATCCCAATCCGTCTGTTTCATCGACGATGCCCATTTCGTCGACCCAGATCCCGATCACCCCTTCGAAAATGTTCGTCAATAGATTTTTGGTTTGAGCATCACTCATTCCATGTCAGGATTCATCAAACAAGCTCTCACATTGTCTCCCAATCTCTCAGAAGCAGTCATGAAAGGCTTCAAAACTGAATCCATACCTATTTATACTACCTTCGTTCGTGAATTCGCCGTATTCGATCGGTGGTTTTGTAATCACGTTCGAACGGTTTCGAACGATGCGGAATGGTTTTTCGTCGACTAACGTTACGTTACCTAAGACGTTAACGTTTATTCCCATTTTAAAACGATTAGGACGCGTGTCGTCACGGAAAAATCCGTAATACCATTCGTTACTATTAGGGACAGAAGATGCGGGCTCGTATTTGAGAGTCTAGGAATCATCATGAAACCCGGGCACATGTTATTACATCTTTAAAAGGCCAAATCAAGAGAGTTAAGACTTAAAGACTTTTCATCCCACATCGCTAGGGAATGGAAAGATTCCCACTCGAGCATTCTATATAAGAGCCTGTACGGCCGCGTTTCTTTTTTAGGTAGAGCCTCTACGGCCGCTTACGACCGTTGAGAAACAATGAAATCTACATATGTTAAGCGAAGCGGGGGAGGCGTTTGACGTGTCATCCCCGGTTGCTTCGGAGGCTCGGGACGGCTCCCGAACCCTCCGTCTCTCCCTTCTCTCTAACAGTCCCTCAACTCTCTTCTCGGCGGTAAGATTCACAGCTCTTACCGTAGAGTGACCAACCCTAATTGAACCTCTCCCTCTCCTTTCTCGCCGAAATGCCTCTCTCTCGAAACTCGACAGCCTCGATTCGTATCCTCTCTTCTCTTTTCTCTCTGTCCGTTACCACCATTTCATAAGGCCTTCGAGGAGAGAATCGGGGTCTCCCAACCGTCAAGAGTCTAGGGTTTGATAGTGTTTCTCCACCGCAGACGAGATCCCAACCCCTCCCTCTCTCTCTCCCTCTCACCGTCCAATCCCATCGTCCCTTCTCTCTCAAATCTCATACTACGATCGGTTCTCTCCCTGTCCCTCTCCCTTTCCCTGTCACGCAACAGCATGCTCCGTCTCTCTCTCTCTCTCTCTATTTCCATCTCTCACTATCACGCACAACCCCCACCGCTCCCTATCCCTGTCTCATACCACGATCGGATAAAGTCCATCCGACTTCTATTTTTCCTGGGTCGAAGCATTGGGGTTCCTCTTCTTATTGGTTCCTCTTCTTCAATGCGTCGAAGCACTGTGGTTCCTCTTCTTCATTGGATAAGTGATTTCAATAACGGGTTGCGATTTCATACAAGAGGTTTCTCAGGCTCCAACAGATGTTTGGGTTGTTTGCTTTCTCCATAAAGGTTTTTGTGTTCGATTTGGTGAAATTTCGTTGACGTTTCGAGGTTCGTGTGCATCCTTCGTCGGATTAAGAAATGTTTTTTTTTCGTCTATTATATCTATTATTGATGCTTGGATTGAATTTCGCTTGCTGTACAAGTTAGAAGTAGTTGTCGATCTGGTATCTGGATTTATCTTTTTCTCCGTTTATAATGCTTTCCCGAGCTTCAATTCAGAACATATGTGGCTCTGTTTCTCAATGGTTTGCAAATGGATTATTTTGGAACAGTCTCTGCTTATTTTTTGATCTTACTAATGAAAATTCACACGCTCTCAAACACTAAAATGATAGCTTTTAAGAAAGAAAAATTTTAATAGTTTTTTGTGTTTTTTTCTTTTTCTTCTCTTTTTTTTTTTTTTTTAATTCTTGAAACTTTCATGACTTGCTTGAATTGATGATATGATATTCATTTAATTAGCAAAAAAAATTTGACTTCAAATGAAATTCAGTACCAAGAAGTTATGTTATTTCACTGTATTTTGTATAACAATTCATGTAAAATTTCAACATGAAAAGCCCGAAATTAAAGTTGAGATGTATATATTTTCATACATATATTTAAGTGAGTGTTTATTATGTATATGAATTATTATTTTCTTTTCTTTAACATTGCCTTTGTAGTTATATAACAAACTATAAAACGTAAAATTAGTAACATGTGATAACAGAATTTATGAATTAATTTATTCTCCAATAAATAATTTTGTGCACACAAACACATATACTTACCTATCATGAATATGATATTTGAGTGCACATCCTCAACAAAAAAAGATTGTGCAACCATAAATACAAAGAGCATGTGATTGGTTCGCTATATCTGTTTTTTTTTTCAAAATTTAAGAGACCAATTAAGAGGCTGTTGTATGTTAATAAATGATTTCAATTAATAAGTGATATTCTAACATTCCCATTCATATAAAAAAACAAAAAAAATATTCAAAAAATTTACATTTTGTTTAAGCTAACCCAAACCCAACCTCTGGTGTTGTCCTTGAACTCGATTCCCCTCTTCCAAAACCACTACTTTAATGCTCTCTTAAACAGTATCCTTCCTTTGTTGGCCTCCGAGAAGAAATTCTCTGGTAAGATAGCCATCTGACAAGATGCATAGTCCTCCTCGAATGGGTGTTCCGGCTTCAGTCCGTACTTCTCCAACGGAACACAGTGTAAGTTAATCACCAAAAAAGTAATTAAGTTTCTGGATTTGAATTCTACTTTTCCAATGGATTTATGCATGTATATGTTCATGTATGGATTAAAACGTCTTTTTTTTATCTGTGTCGGACATAATTCTTTCTATGATGCATATATGCACGTTTTCAAGCATATGGGCATATATAGATCAATGTTTTCAGACTTGAAACTGATGAAGAACTTGGAAAATAAAATATGTATACCATCTAGAGATATGTAAAAAAGTTCATATAAGTTAAAATGCTCTGTGTGTTTAAGCAAAGGCATCTGCACAAGTGTGTCCTGAAGTCCTTTGTTACTGGACGAAGCCAAGCGTAAATTCCAGTGAATGCAAGCACATTCACGTACAAGAACAACTCTTTCTAATAATATTATTATTCTTATACCATATTTCTCCCCTGTTTTATTGAGTGAAATTTTTTTTCCTACGAATATATACTCAAGCCAATGTTATCTGATGAGGGATAGAGAATGTTGCATGATGCAGGCTTATACAATACACATGAAGAAGAAGAAGACAAGGTGAGTATCTCTTCCCTTCTTTCCTCCATTAATTTAACTTGCATTCTCCTAATTTATGAATGAAATACTTTATTTTACTAAAACGTAAATTAGTTTTTATCTTTTTTTTCCCTTTTATACCCTTTTGTGTGGCAGAACTTTCTTTCCTATGCAATAAGTCCCCTAAGCAGTCTCTCTACCCATTCTTTGGAACTAAAGCTAAATGAAAGATTTGGGTCCTAAACAGGTAACACATTTCCCTTTCTTCCAATCTACAACACATGTTTAGCAAAGTCAGGATAGTTTCCTCCAATCTGAAACTCCTAATTTTGTCTATTTATTTCTTCTTTCAGATGTCCAATATGTTCTGCAGAAGATTTCTTTCCTTCCAATTTATGCAAAACCCATTTAACATGTAAGTTCAAACCTAACCTTTGATTTCTGTATTTTTTTTCTCACAAAGCAAGTTTAGATCTAACCTTTGCTTTACAAAGTAAATATCTTAGGTTATTGAATTAGATTGGTTGACCTATATCACATCAGATTGAACCAACCATAGATGGTATATATCGGTTTATATTTAAAAAGAACCTTGATTTCATTCAGTGTATTAGACAGATCCAGTCCAATCTTAATACGATTGTCCAAACTTTATTTGTCTTGGAGTTGACTGATACAGCAATTGATCCTGATACCTCAAAGGCTCAAACCCTGCATGACCGTGAAATTTGATACTACTCATTTTATGTGGGACAAATGTTAGTGCAGTCACTTTTCACAAACATTTCAAAGGCTAATCCTCTAACCCAACCACACCTCTCAGAATCCTATTTTCAACAGGACTTACACCAGTATATGGTCCTTTTTTCCCCCTTTTTTTAAAGATATTTACTTGCACACAAATGAGTCCTCCAAGAACATCTGTTTTATAAAAAGTCAAAATATGTAGTATGCAGCCGCTCAATTACAATGACTGTAAGTTTAAAATATCTTGACACTTCATTTAGTTAGAATTCTTGGATAATATCTGTTCCAAGTAAACAAGATCTCCTCCTTTTCATGTTGGTATTTTTTTATATACTAGTACCATGTTGAAAATGATATTTTAATAGATATTTCTCAAGGAGTTGATCCTCTGAGTGGTGTTGCTATTTTCTATGAACACAACTGTAGAAACCTGGTGACATTTATCTGCTCGTGTTTTCAAATTTCCTTTCTCATACTTCAAGAGGGATTAAATTGTTTTTGTCAATTATGTTTTCATGTTCAGCAGAATTACTTTATGCTTATAGAAATTTCGATTTTCCTTGGTAATCTCCAATTACTCATTTTCAGAAGCATATAAATCACATGCCAGAACAATATGTTGGCATTAGCAGTAAATTGAATGCCCTTTTGAAAGGTAGGAATCCTTGCCTAGGAGATTGCCTAAACAATAGATTGACATGATTAATGTTCCTATATCAAGTTATCAACTAATGAAGGATGATGGATTTATCATCTCTTTTACACAAGAACGTTAGTAACATGGTGCTATGGACATTACCAGGTTTCTTCTTTCTATCTGTTTCCTTAACTGCTAAGCAACCTTTTCCTCCCTTTTTTTTACTATACTATTTGACGAGAAGCAGTTGTGGCATTTAAAAGGATTGAAGTGAAATCACGTTTTGTTGATTTGATTTTTGTTACAAAGAAGCAGCTGAAAAAAATGATCAATAGAGCTTCGGCTAAGAATGGTGAGATCACATATGAAAATTTACTTGATACATGGAAATTGATGAGAAAATAATGTTTTGTAACTGAACGGAGTATTCTTTGTATCCACATTCATTGTTTTCTTTTTTTGTTTTTTTTTTCAAGTATTGAACTATAAACATGTTTCCAATTCCAATGACAATAAGTACATGCAATGCCCGTGCGATGCTGTTCGCTAGTATTGAATATTAAATGAAGATATTTCCGGATTCATATTTGGATCTTGATTTTGATTTTGGGCCGTGGTCGGGGTACGAAATTTCTTTCACCGTAAAGATTGGGAATTACAGAAAAGGGTCGCTTTTCATCGGTAATTATAAAAACAATCCGATCATGGTTAAACTATAAGATCATTTTTCAAAAATAATTAAAAATAACTCCGATGGATAAAATAAGATGCCCAATTGATGCATACGTTTGCCTATGACTAGGGCCAAACTGGTGTACGAGTTTTTTATTTTTTCAAGAGAGGGAGTGAAGCTAAACTTCACATTCTTGTCTCTTTGAATTTCTCATCGCTTTCTTACTTTCTGGTTCTTTTTCTTAGACTTCCACATGTGTCTTATTCTTGTCTCTTGGAAGAACTATACAATTGCATCATTAGGCTAGATTTATTCCACTTTTAACACATTACTACTCATCTAACTTGGCATTTTTAATGATTCTACAGGTTGAAGGCAAAGAATCGGAGTTGAAGACAAGTTGTCAAAGAAATTAATCACTAAAATGGGAACTAGAAGGAAGATAATGCAAACAAGTAAAAAGGAGGAGCCAATAATGAAGAAACTACAAATGAATGGCATGCTTTACATCTCTGAATAAACTGGAATTATCTGAAGAAGATTTTGAAGCTATTATCCTTCCTTGTTGGGAGAAGAAGAGAGAATCAAAATACACGAAGGAGTAGAGTTAGATGTTTACAACGAAGAAGTCAGTAAGTAACATATGATGCTGCAATACGTTCCAGAGTTTTAAGTTTCATATTCTTACGAGAGAGTGGCGGATATCTGGAGTGAACTTGAGTTGAAACCCTATAAAGACACTGACATTGTGGGCTTTCCACCTTCATAGCACTTGTAGACAACAAATCATTTGTAGACACTAACATTAACTTGCCCAAACCTGACCCTAATATTTAGGGGCCTTGAAGTGTTATTTTTAATGCATTTTAAATATTACTTTTATTTATATTATATAATGAAATACATATTTTGTTAATTTATATATACTATTTTTTAAAATTAAATTTTTTTTTTTTTGTTTTTTCATTTTATATGCCCCGGCCGGGTTAGACTTGCACCATTAACATGCACCATTAACAATCCGATAGGAACGGGTTAGGGTTTGCTATCTTCTAAACTCCTATAGGAACAGATTCAGGTTGACCAAAAAGTCCAAAACTCACCCCTAGTTCCAAAGCCCAATATAAACAAGGCCAGACTGGACAGGCCGGGCTGAAAATTTCCATCCCTAGCACTACTGTTTTGGCACAAACTGCAGGTGATTTTCAGACATCTTATGGTCTCACACCAAACGATTTAAAATGAACGCATTTCTTCTAGAGCCAAAATCCGGTGGTCAGTGAAACTACCAACTGGGATGTATTTTGAGGGTGTGGGCCCCCTATTGGAAAGGGTATCCATATGCACGTTTCACCCACACTTTTCACGCTGGTACCATTGAGTGGCACAAGATGAAACGCTCTCTAAATTTTTGGCAAATAGTTGATTCTTTTCAATGTTGTTTTTGTTATTTGCATTAAAATAGTTGATTTCCACTATTACTATGGTAATACAATCAAATTAATCACTATTAAATCCTTAAACTAGCCATCTGTATAGAGTTCATCTGTTGTTTATAGTTTCAACAATGTCACAATGCTTTAAACGATTTTCTATTGTTTCTGTTTAATATGCTCAAATCTTCTGTGTTCACATGCTTTACGCGGAACGAATCTAACCTAAAACAAGAGAGACAAAAAGGGGAAACAGAGAGAGAGAGAGAGAGAGTAGAAAGTACACTAAATCGATCTATATATGAATTGTTTCTTTTCTGATTCTTTTCCATGCGTTGTGTCACCGATTTGTTGCGCCCATCTTCTTCATTTTCGAGTCTTTTCCTTCGCCCTTGACACCTCTACGTAAAAAGAAAGTCTATGATGGTGGAAAGCCCACAATGTGACAGTGTCTCCATCAGGTTTCAACTTAAGTTCACCACAGAATATATAACTGCCATTCTCCACCAAGAACATAAAACTTTTAACTCCGGCTTGTATTTTAGAATCATATGATACTCCCTCAATTCTTCGTCGTAAACATCTGCTTCTACTCTATCATGTATTTTGATTTTCTCTTCTGCATTCAACACCAGAAGGATAATAGCATCAAAATCTTCTTTAGTTAATTTCAATCCGTTCAGAGATTTTAATGTGTCATTCACTTGTAAGTTCTTCATTGTTGGCTTCCCCTTTTCACATGTTTGCCTTATCTTCCCTCTGATTTCCAATGTTACGGATGGATTTTCAACAACTGGTACTTCCAATGTTACGAGTGCCGTGACTGTGGAAAGCCCACGATTCCATAAAGGAAAGGTAAATACAGCACCGAGGCTAGGCTATTGTATCCTGGTGCATCGCATTGTTCATCTGCTGCATCATAACTTCTCCGCAATGGCGCGAAATGTGCTGACTCAATACATGCCTCATCCTTACCTACTTCAATATATATTTCAGTCAATCTTAATTTTCTGATTATTGGAGCGATTGGAGGTACGAATTCTGCAAATTTTGCCTTTATTTTCCAACATAAATCCCTATTCGAAGTATTATGGAGTGAAATCGTCTGTAATGCTTTATTGCATTGTATAATGATTTGACCATGAGATGCTGCCAAGCGAGGCATCTCACGGTCAGTGTTTATTTAAGTGGACCCACTTGACACATTTACATAAATGAAAAAAACATAACCGTGAGATACTCCACATGGCAACATCTCACGGCGATTTCAGTCTGCAATGCCTTATTGCATTGCAGACCATATCATTCCATGTATTACCCATCCATATAGGATGATTTAGGGTTCCCAAACGACCCAAGAAAAAAAAAATTGTTGACTTTTTGAAAAATTTTGGGTTTAAGGGTTTCAACCCAAAAGAGACCTCACCTTGTCGAAACATGATAACAAAGGAACCGTACAAGACTAACATAAAGATCAGCTTACTCAAAAGATTCGATCCTTCCACTCAAATTGCTGTTGGGATCTAATTTGAGCTTGAGCCATTTATTGCTACACCGTCTGGGAACATGACCCAGAATATTGTTTATGCTAAAGGAATATGAAAATCAGAAAATTAAATCTATATTTGAAGCGATTTATTAATCAGATAATCTTGGTTATTTTTTGCACCAAGATTATCATCAATAGACTGATTCCTGAAAAGAGAAACTTTCAAATCATGCTAAATCCATATTTGAACCGATTTATTAATCGGAACCAAAAATTTTTAAATATTATTAAAATCCAACCAAAATCCAATCATATCATATAATATATATAAACAGAGTCTTCAAACCCCATCCTCTCTCTCATCCGCGTGGACATCTCCTTCTTTCTGCAATGTTCCTTTTGGGTTCACATTAAAATAACTTATCTTACGCTCCCTCTCATCCATGTGAATAAGCCCCGTTTCTCCAATGGCCTTTTTGGGCCCCATGTCAAAATTATCTTTAACTAAATTATTTAATTAATTGTTATCTTTTCAGAGTCCTACAGCCCCAAAATTATCTTTAACTAATTTAACAATCAAAGATATGCTTTTGCAAATGCAAGGATATAACCTAAATTAAAGTGCAATAGGGCCCAACAAATAATTCATTACCAATAAGGAGACCTAATTCTCACCTGATAAATTTCTTAAAAAAATAATCCATTATCCTTTCCATAAATTTTTGGGGAATTGGTTTTTAGTGGGGAAAATTGGTTTTGGTCATTTTCTTAAAAAAAATAATCCATATTTAGTCACCAATTCTTGGTAATTTGAGAACAATAATATTTCTTTTAAATAATTGAGAATGAATGTCATTTTATTGCTTACAAAGGATGTCTTCCAAAAATGCCCTCATTATTGTTTTAATTTGATTAATTATCAAAAAGTATCATTAATTTTGATAGAGATTATGAGACTAATTCTCAATTATTTTAAAAAAGTATCGTTAAACCATTATTTAAACTAAATATATGTATACTCATTTTCAATTATCTGTCAAATCAATATACAGTAATATATGTCTACTATCAAAATTTTTTTAATTAAAAAGTATATTTTTTCTTATCACTTGTTCTATGTTTTGTAATTTTTTAAACTATTGGTCAATTATTTAACATATATACTGTCAAAATTTCCTACTCATAAATTTAAAGAAAATAATGTATATTTTACATTATTTAATAAAATATTATGTATGAAAAATATATCTTCTTGTGCTTAGCAAGTTAGCATGAGTAAATCAACTAGTTCGATATTAAAATAAAATTAGGGGAATAATTTGATTGGTTTGGTTTGGTTTTTTTTTAGCAAATGTAAACTATACTAAATTATGTTGATTAAAACAAAAAACGGTACCAAACTGAATTTCAATTTATGATTTTAAACCTTGATTAAACCGTAAATCGAAGCGAAAAACCAAAAGTTTACATTTATGTTCACTTTTCACACGCAATTCATATTATATGTATTATAATAATATAGTTCAGGTTTTCTGTATACATATTATATGTATTATAATAATATAGCCACAAAATTTGGTTTTCTGTATACATATTATATGTATTATAATAATATAGTTCAGGTTTTCTTGGTTCGGTTTGGTTTATTAGTCACCTAAACCGTGAATCAAATCAAACTCATTCAATTTGAACTTTTTCAAACCGAAACTAAGCCAAACTGTGAAGAAAATCAAACCAAACCAAATTTTTTCAATTTAGTTCAATCGGAATTTAGTTTACGCCAAACTAATTGACATCCCTAGCCAAAATTGTAGGACGGAGTAGACATAAGATGGAAGGTGAATGGTTAAGATTAAGTCAAAGCAGTGTATGTATAAATAGTTATATTAGTTTGACATGTTTTGTTTTTTTGGTAACATATTAGTTTGACATGTTTTTTTTTTTTTGGTGAAAATATTAGTTTGACATGTTATCACTACTAGTGGACGGTATGTGCAATAAATAAGCATTGCCTATGAAGATGAAGAACAAAATATACTTTTATCGACGACTACTATCACCAATAAACTTTCTATTATTGACGGTAAAATGATACTGCCTGTGAAAATATAAATAAAACAAATACAATGGACTTTTATTGGCAGTTTTTACAGTTGGTAATTAACCATCTCATAATTACCGGTGGTTGAAACTAGAATAATTACCAATTAAAATTCTGAGCGGGAATTTTCCTGAAATGGAAATACTTTTTAATTTGCCAGTAAAAATCTTTTCTATATCTCACCTGACCCTTTTCCCTGTCATATGCTCTTCTATTTTTTACTCTTGTTTTTCATTTTCTTCACGATCTAAGGTATGTTTCTTTTTTTGCTCTCTTTTTTCTCATGTTCATCTCTGTAGTTCCCTCTGTCTTTTTTACTCTAAAAAACTCTTTGAAGCGTAAGGGGGCATTTCTTCACAATAATTTAGAAATTTAGTTCCATTGGTTGACAAACGGTTACACAAATTGTTTTATTTCTATTTCGTTAAAAAATAAAACTTATATTTTATAATAAATTTAAAATATCTAGCTATATTAGACAATAAACGTAGATAATAGTTTAGTTGCATTAGAAAAACTTCTAAAAATCCCTTATTCAATCATGATCATTTATCCAGAATCTAGGAGTTTTTCTGAAGATCTAGAAGAGCACAAACTTGAACAAATGAGATCACTGATTCATGATTCTCGAATCCAAGGGAAGAAGGATAGATGCTTGCCAGGTGGATAGAATTTAAAGCCAGAAAGATCCAAATCATAACCCTAGAAACAGCGGCCATGTAAAAGTAGTTCCATTGCCAGTTCACAAGTGCATTGCAGTGAAAGGGTGCTTCTTGATCCGTTACCTGAAGCCTATCTGGATTTTGAGTAGCCTTGCCTTTTTAACCTTGTTCTTCCTTCGTTGTGTTTCCAGCGAAGAATTTGCTCACATTGAAAAACCAGAACAAGGGGTTTGTGTGATTTGTGTCAGCCGTCTAGTCCTCTCTCAGGTTAGGCAACTTGGGTGTGCTAAAAAAGAAAAAAAAAAGAGAGAGAATTACATTTACCTCCCTTATGGTTTTGACAACTGCAGATGCCTCCCGTAAGGTTTCAAAAATAACACTTACCTTCCTTATTAGATTTACAAAATATAATTTAACTATTTTATCTATTATAGAATTTTTATTTGAAATAAGAAAATTTTAAATAATAACATCACCCATGATTTTTAAACTTTTAAGAAATTATTTAATTATTAAAGAATCTCAAAATCTTATAAAGAAGGATAAATTCATCAAAACATAATGAAATTTTAGTAAAATTTGTATAAAAGGGAGATATGAAATAGACAATAAAAAATAGAGGGGAGGTAAATGTCATTTTAGAAACCTTAGGAGAGGTATTTGTAATTGTTAAAAACTAGAAGGAAGGTAAGTGTAAATTTCTCAAAAAAAAAAAGAAAAAACTACTTTAATAATCCTTCAAAATTTTTATGTATTATAAACATTTATATAATTTAATTTGATTCGGATCTTATTGAACAGATGTGATTGAGTCCGAATTCAAATTGATTATAAATGGATTTATTTTTTGGATCCGAAACTGACCCTAAAGATATTTAATAGAATAAAATTTTAATTAAATTGGATTATTTAATTGGAATCATTGTAATCGGGTTGGAATTGGGTCATGATCTGACACCATCTGTCTCAAAGCACACTCCACGTGGCAACATCTCTATAGGATGTCAAACGAGTGATTGGAGAAATTGGTCATTGGCTCCCACATTTAAAACCTTAGCTGCGGCGCCAAATCCTTCGCATCCTCTCCGCTCTCTCTATCTATCGGTCTGTCGGCTTTTGGATTCTTTGCTCTTAAACTTGTCATGGTATGAACTCAAACCCTTTAACTTGAATTCTTATCGAATTCAAGCTTTTAATTGTGCTAAATTCGCTAATTTTCGAACGATCTGTATCTCTCTCGATTCTAAGCTGAATTTTTTGCAAATAGTTGGTTCGTTTCAGTGGATTTATTAATTGTTTCGTTTTAAATGTTCTAGCATAGTTGATGTCTACTGTTATTCTCACCTTAACAAGAATTCTATCAATGAATATCTTATAGAAATAGTTAATGGAAGCTAAATTGAAAGAGACTGAGGTTAGGACTTAGGAGTATACTGGTTGTAGGGGCTGCTGGGCCTGATTTGAGCTGCTTGCTCCATCACTAGCATTCTTGTCAGCCTGATTGTTGGCCATGGTTGTTCTGTCTATATTTATTGACAAGACCCAAAACCAGTTCGTGCCTTATTCAACACTCTTCTTCTTCTTCACTTCTTCAATAGGTTCTTGCTGTGTTCAAGAGACTTCTTCCAAATTGCTATTAGGGATCCCTAATGATGCAATTGCCTATATAAAAACCAAATAGCAGCCACAGATTTATCCAAAGATTGTTCTTAGGAATGAGGAACAGAGAGAAAGACAGAGAGAGGGAGGGAGAGACAAAGACTGGTCAAGTTTAATATCAAATAATCTCCAATACGTGCATTTTTAGAAACCCATTTATCACAAAAAGCAAATAAATTTTTATAGTTCTTCCAAGAGACAAGAATGAAACACTTGTGGAAGTCTAAGAAACAGAACAAGAAAGCAATGAGAAATTCGATGGGAAAAAATATGAAAAATATACTATGCTCACGGAAATAGTTTTTGTAACATAGATTAGAAGAAAATTTGTATGAGTTCTTGCAAGAAAGACAACCAGAAAGCACAGAACTAACAAGAACTCGCAGTAATCAAGAAGCTGCTTTATTCACATAAAACCAGAAAGGAAACCAATCACAAGAATCAAACAAAAACAAAGACAAATTTTCAACTCTACTACATTGAATCAGCTAAAGAAATAGAAATTCAGGCTGAAACTGGAAAACACAAACATGGGGAGAGAGAGAGAGAGCGAGAGAGAGAGAGAGAGAGAGAGAGAGAGAGAGAGAGGTTACCTGAGGTTTTCTTGGATATCTTGAAAGATAGAAAACAAATTGTATGGACAGAGCCCCTTGATTTCTGAAAGTATAGCTGAAAGTTTTCTGAAAGTGGCATTGGCGGCAGACAAATTTTCAACTCTCAAGTAAAGACCATTTCGCTAATTAACGACGGTCCCGTTAGCAATCTGGGTTTTAGATGTTATAAATTGTCAATCTTTCCTTCTATTTATTTAAAGTGCCTTAAGAAAATAACTCTTGGGAAATAGAATGTTTTCCAGGCTTGTAAAAAAAATTTGGGTGAAACTAGGGTTGAACCATGCCGGGGTTGGGTGCTATTGCCTCCCTAAACATTTTACAGAGTTCTCAATTATTACCTGCACGGGCACGTTTGGTTTCACTCCCTATCTTGAAAAAATAGAAAACTTATCCTAATTAGCTTTATGGCTCCCGCAGTAATTTTTTTTTTTCTCTCTTTACTACACAATTTTTATGCAGTAATCATCAACCTCATACACCAGTTTGTAGCCCTTTTCATCCATTAGCCCAAGGCCTTTTTTAGGTTGGTCTCAGATACCTGTAGGCATCTATCCATAGTCTATGTTATTCCGGTTATTAAGATCTTTCTTTATCATTGTTTTTTTTAGGTTTTTATTTTGGATGTTTTAATGACCAATAACATACACAAGTATGAAACTTGAACAAATTAAGGCAGTGTTTGGCATTGCTTTTTGTTTATTACTTTAAAAAGAAAGAAAAGCTATTAGATTGCTTTTGCTTCTGTGCAGATCTTTTCGTGAAGCAAAACAATTTAGTTCACATTTGCTTTTGTTGAAAAATGCAAAAAAACATGTTTAGTAAAATCAAAAGTATAAAAATTGCTTCTTAGTTAATAATATGATAAAATGCACTGTTATGGTAAGGGAGGGTGGATATATGGTTGGTGGTAGTAGTAATCATGGTGTGAATGGTGATGGTGAAGGTTTCCCAGTGGGTGGCAGTGATGACGGTGGTAGGGGTGGTGGGTGTGTGGTGATAGTCATGGTGGGGCTATGGGGGTGGTAGGTGGTGGTGTCATAGGTGGATGGTGGTAGGCAGTGGTGGGAGTGTTGTTGGTGGTTTAGTGGTGGGGTAATGGGTGGCAGTGGATGGTAGTGATAGTGGTGGTGGGTGATAAGCGGTATTAGTGATGGTGGATGAGGTGTAATGGTGAGAAGATCGGTGGTGTTAGTAGTGGTGCCCTTGGCGGGAAGTAAGGGTGGATGGTGTTAGTGGGGCGGTGGATGGAGGTGGTTGTGGATGGTTTTATAGTGGTGGTTGGTAATGGCAGTAAATGGAAGTGGTGGTGTGAGTAGGTTGTTGGTATTAGATTAATAAGAATAAGCAAAAGAAGCAAAAAATAAAAAAATGAGAAGAAAAAAATTTTGCTTTTCAAGAAAAGCAATTAGATTGCTTTTGTTTCATCATGAGAAGCAAAAGCAAGCACAAACCAAACATGCTTATTGCTTCAAAAAACTTAATTTGGCTTAAATAAGCATAAAAGCAAAACAAAAAGCAGTGCCAAATACAGCCTAAGAGAGCAATAGTTTTTCTTTAAGCTCTTTCGGATAAGGGTTATTGCCTAAGTTCTTCTTAGTGGAGTATCTAGAAATCTTGATACACAAAGTACTCAAAATTTTCACTTTATTCATTCTTTTCATACTTTGATCATTCAACACCCATGAGATCCCCCTCTTTTTATTTTTTTATTTGGGATCTTCATCATTTGTAATTTTCATTGTCACGTGCCCGCGTTGGTTTTGTCTACATGTCACGTGAATTATGAGAGAAATATTAGGTAATTTTTTTTCTTTATTTTTTTAAGTAAAAGAAGAAATAAACTTGCAGTAGGTAATTGCAATATGTGCAACAGTCTTCTTTGAATATCTCATTTTACCATAAAGCATGTTTCTTACTCCAACAAGAAGAAAAATTGTCTAACTCAAAATTCTAATTATCTTTACATCCATTACATGTATTAATATTGATATAAATATTCTATTTAATTATAAGATGTATTATTTTAATAATAAAATGTGTTAGGGCATAATCTGGATATTCGATTAGCATAGTTGTAAATATTACTCGATTAATAGAGTGGTACATATCACTTCTAACTTGTTTGTAGCAAAAAATGTTAGGTTTCACCAAACCCTAACTCGCCCTTATTGGGTTGGTGAAGGGCGGGGTAGGTCTGACCCGGTTAAAGTATAAATGCCAAAAAAAAAAAAAAAGTGTTCCTTCAAATAGAATATATACATTTATAACATATTTATTAATATAATATGTATTTTTATATGTAACATATATGAAAGTAATATTTAAAAAATAAAACTAATAGTTAAATATATGAAGGTTGGGTTCGGGGCGGGTTAGGCTAAACCCGAACCCACCTCTAATCCGATTTTTGGCATACCAAACCGTAAACATTAGGGGGTGGGGCAGGGTGGATTATCAGTTTAACCAGCCTCAATGCCATCTCTAAATGAGCACATTCTAATTAGATTAGCACCCTCTCATCTTTCTTTTATTTCTAGTTTGGTTAAAAACAAAGGAAAGAAAACATCTGTTCTTTTACATTGACTACAAAAACGTAAACTAATCATCAATTCCTAAATCTTCTAACTCTTCCTGGAAGCAGCTCCTTAATAGCCAAGTTTTGTGCTTTGATTTGCCTTTAGATAATCATTCCAGCAAAAACATGCTTCCATCATTTTTTGCATTAATCTACTATGATACTTGTCCATTTGGCCACATGCACTAAAAGCTAACTCCGGTGCAACTATGGAATTAGAACTGTTATTAGTTCATATGCCATGGTGTCAAGCATAGGAACGCGACCATAATGTTGCTTCAAGCATGCCAAAACATTAAAAGAGTTCATTGCTCTTTTACCTAATAATTATAGTTGGGGTGTAACACCCCGGTTCCGGGTCCAATTCACAAAACCCAAGGTGTTATGGTAAGTAACAAAAGCAACTAAAATATGGAATAATTTAAAATTTTTTCTAACTTTATAATCAGAGTAAATGTGGAAACTTGAATTCAAATCCAATAACAAATAAACTTTAAACCATTACAACGTTTTTAATCTTAGGAAGCTAATCTACAACTAAATTGACTTCCCCTTTACATAATAGCCCAATGCTATCGTCCTCTCCAAGAATACCTGAAAAATGGGAGAAACCGGAGTGAAAATAAATCTCAACAAGTAGCAAGGTGAATACATGAAATCAGTCCATGTTTATATAAAATAAGTCATGAGGTGTACGGTTAAACCAACAACAACATCAACAAGAAAAACGATAATATAGAGAAATCACGACAAACAACATACCACATCTGTGACCTCGCAGGACTAATGGAATCGTAAACAGAGTCCTACAGACATGTGACAATATGCTACCTTCCGAATTACAAATGAATCAGTCGCCCTGCAGTCTGGCTATTCAACACCGATGGAAGAACCCACCAACAACCAATAACCAATAACCAGCCGCCCTGCAGACTGGCTATTCCAAATGGGTTAGCATGCACGGCCCAACCTATCCAGGAGTGGGTAACGTAGCCACCCTCGAGATGATGGAATGCCTATGACATAGAATAAGAAACTCCAGAAAACAATTTCATTTACTAGCTACTTTAATGGATCCATGAAAGAGCTAAGCCTGCTAGACACAACTCATAATCAAAAACTCTAAATAACTTAATAACATATCAATTAATAATGTAATTGCGAAACCCATACAATTAATAATGTAATTGCGAAACCCACATGATTGTGGAAAACCAAACTAGGGAATCGACATACTTCTCAATAACACCCATCAAATATAGAACCTCATTTGTATAACAATAACCAAATCCTCCCTGTGGAACCAATAAACCAGGCACCTATTGTAGACACCCCAAATTACACTAGGAAAATGATGAATTCATTTTATCCTTTGTAACTAACACAAAAATTCGGATTGAAATATTCTTCTTTGTATCTGACAGAAGTCATCGGATACAAGCAAGTGTTATTATATCCGACAGAAGTCATCGGATACAAGCAAGTATTATTGTATCCGGTGACATGTCGGATATATATATGTTCACTTGTATCTGACCTGAGTTGTCGGATACAAGTATTTTTGCTCAAAATTGAGGAATTCTGAGAGTTTTCACTTTTTTACTGTTTTACACATCTCTATGAGTGGGAATTCCCGGAAATAGTCTTAGGGTTTAAGTTGGTGGATTCTAGACATCATTTTGCGTCTAGCATTAGGGCACCCCTTACCCTAGCCTTTGCCTATAAATAGGAGGTGTACGCGCGTGGGAAACGCGGCACGAGGAGATTCGAAGTCGCCACCGCCTGATGGGGTGCAGGCGGACACCTGGTTGCCTAATCTTGTCTATTAGGGCTTTTGGTCTGCGGCTTGAGATTCTAAGTTTGTTCTCGGTTGCGGTCTAGGGAAGTCCGTAGACACCCCAGTCCACCCCGTCAAGTGACGGGTCCCATAAGTTTCCCTGGTTTGAGTCAACTCTGGTCTCTCACTCACCCGATTCCTATTCCAGCATGCAATTTGATTAAGTCTGGCGGGACCGCCAAAGTGGTGTGGGTCCCTTTACTTGATTTTATCTTCTTAATTAAAGTGATATGGGTCTGATTGGGCGGGCCCCGTTGGAAGGTCCGCGGATTCCTTGGTGGGCTGGGTTGAGCCCACGTGTCCCTTATGGGCCTCAGTCTAGCCTGAGAGGCCCTTTGGGCTTTGGCTGGTGCATTGACTTTACTTTAGGTCCAGATTTGAAGATTAAGTGTTTTTCATGCACAAGTGGGCCGGACTGGTTTGTGGGCCCCTAAGGTGGGCCCACATGGTGGCAAAGTATTTTTATTGGATTTATCTTTTTAATCTGCCAAAGTGAGTTGGACACTGGGCTTGGGGCTCGTAGTCCAAATCTGGGCTTGTAAGCCCAAGTTACCAGAGATTAGGGTTTGCACCCTTCCTTGGTTCGGTTGGGGGGCTTTGGCGGGCCCGATAGGCCCTTGCCCTTGGTCTCGGCCAAACCACGCATTTCATACATCAATTTCACAAGTCTGGTTCGGGTAGACCGCCCGGTTTAATCGGTTAATTTGGCTTATCTTGATTAAGTTGCATGCATACATGTTTATTGGGCCGGGTGGGCCCCGTTGGAAGGCCCACTGGAAATCGAGTTGGACCGGGGGTCCAAGTCCCACATTGGGTTTCCGGGTGACCCAGAAACCCTATTGGTTTATCTGGTTCGGTTCGGAAATGGCATTCACATCTAGCAATAATCACAGAAAAAACACAAGATGGACACTCTGTCAGAAAAAAACTGGCTCATTGTGCTGGGTCCAAGGGGAGGTATTTATCAAGGTAAAGGGCATTTTCGGGATTTTTCAAGGCAAAGGGCATTTTCGGGATTTTATTTAAGGTAAAGGGCATTTTCGGGATTTTTCAGGGTAAAGGGCATTTTTGGGATTTTTCAGGGTAAGGGGCATTTTCGGGATTTTTCAGGGTAAAGGGCATTTTCGGGATTTTTCAGGGTAAGGGGCATTTTCG
This sequence comes from Buxus sempervirens, assembly GCA_947561395.2. NCBI lineage: Eukaryota > Viridiplantae > Streptophyta > Magnoliopsida > Buxales > Buxaceae > Buxus > Buxus sempervirens. The sequence goes on along the minus strand of OX387194.1, from coordinate 13,861,087 downwards.
GGATTTTATTTAAGGTAGAGGGCATTTTCGGGATTTTTCAAGGTAAAGGTGAAGTGGGTGCACCCAAAAATCGAGGTGAGCGCGAGGTGAGCGCATCCAATTTTAGGTGAGCATGAGGTGAGCGCGAGATGAGCGCATCCAAATTTAGGTGAGCATGAGGTGAGCGCGAGATGAGCGCATCCAAATTTAGGTGAGCGCGAGGTGAGCGCGAGATGAGCGCATCCAAATTTAGGTGAGCATGAGGTGAGCGCGAGATGAGCGCATCCAAATTTAGGTGGGCGCGAGGTGAGCCCGAGGTGAGCGCGAGGTGAGCGCATCCAATTTTAGGTGAGCATGAGGTGAGTGCGAGGTGAGCGCAAGGTGAGCGGAGCCAAGCTAGGTGAGCGCGAGCTCAGCGCGAGGTGAGCGTGAGCTCAGCGCAGACCCTGACTCTCTGTTTTTTCTCTCCAAACTCCATTTCCGACTGATTTTAAGCTCTGTAACTGGTTTCTGGGGATCCTTAGAACCCCAGCAGACCTCTAACATACTTGAAAATTAATCTAACCTAAGTTGTGAGGATCAAACCTCTTTGCAAACCTACAAATCCGAACACCCAAACATTACAGAACATGCATAAAACTTTGAAAACAAAACACTAACTCACAAAACACGATTAAGGAAGAAGGGAAAGGGGGGTTTTATCGGGATACAAGAGAGGTGCGATCACAGGGAACATGCTCCCCTTCGAATTCGAATCCAACAAACAATGACAAACAAGATATCAGAGATGCATGGGAAGCCTGATTTATATATATATTGAACAAAAGAAAATGGAGAGCTCACCTTGGTTCCAGGTCTTTGTAGAGTAGGCCGGAGGGTTCCTTGGAGCCAACGAGCTGCAGCCGGGGCCTCCTTCTCACACCAAGAGCAAGATTACCTTCGGGTTTGACGAGGAAGAAGGGGAAGAAAGGAATGGCCAAGAGTGTGGTTTCTTTGGGGAAGATGGTAGCCCAGACTACGTTCGAGTGCCGCAGGACAACAGAATGTCCAACCCCCAAGAAATGCCGAACCAAAAAAAATGCAGAACCCCAAAATCCCGAGCTCCAACAATCCGAACCAAAATTTTTCCAACCTCAAAAATCCCGAACTCCAACAATCCGAACCCCCTGCAATGAAGGGGGTTGTGGCTTTTATAGAAGGAGAAATGGGCATCCGCCCACTTCGGCGCCCAGCTCGCGCCGAGCTCCTGTCGCTCGGCGCGAGCGACATAATGATTAAATCATTAAATGCCGCCGCGGGTTTGTCTTAAAAATCTGAAAATTAGGATATGGTCCCTGGGATATTTAGGTTTAATATTATTTTATTCAGATATTTTCAGATACTTTCAGATTGGTCCCTGGGATATTTTGAATGTTTGGATATTTACGGATTTGATCCCCGGGATATTTTCCTGCGCAACTCGTCACGTGTGCAGCTTTTTGCCACGTGCGCAGTTTGCTGGTTTTGCTGCTCGGGAATTTCGTCAGCTCATATCTTCTTCATCCGGGCTCCGATTTGGGCAAACTCAGTTGCGTTAGAATCGTATCGGAGCCCTCTATCCAATGGCATGGGGGTAAGCACCTGGATCGGATTTCACCAGAAAGTCAACTTTTGGCTCCGCCCAAGTTTGACCGCCCGCAGAACCTTCATCCGGACTCCGATTCCTGCAAACTCAGTTACGTCGGAATCATGTCGAGATTCTCTATCCAATGATATAAAGCAAGGTGGCCAAATATCACTTAATCAAAAAGTCAACTTTTTGTCCCCTCGGGGTTTGACTTTCTGCCAAGGTTTTGAGCTGTTTTGCTGTCTTTTAGCACATTTTTTTGTTTTCTTATTTTCTTTTCTTTTCTTTTTTTTTTTTTAGTTTGATCAAAATTTGGGTGCTTATAGCTGCCCCCCTTTGTCGGAGTCACTTGTTGATGAACGACAAAGGTTGAAAGAAACCCAAATTTTGCATTCCTCACATCCTTCTGAGAGAGCCTAGGATTTAAATTTTTGTTGGTGGGACAAAGCACATTAACGCGAGCTGGTCATGCGTGTGGTACCTTTCCCGGTTCTGGTTCTTAGAAATAGGTGGTGATTAGCACCTTTTCTAGATTCTGGTTCTAGGGAAAAGGTGGTGATTAGCACCTTTCCGGGTTTGGGTTCTTTGGAATAGGTGGTGATTAGCACCTTTCCGGTTTTGGGTTTTCTGGATGATTCGGCTTCTCAGATTTCAGTGAGGATGCAATTTTCAGATTTCAGTGAGGATGTAAACATTTTTTCTTTTTTTTCTTTTTCAAACTTTGGGGGTTGGAGGTGGGCCAAGGAACGGAAGGAGAAAGGAAGGAGGAGGTGCTCTTGGTGAGGAGGTGCTCCTGGCGCTGTCCGGTGCCTCAAGGGGACTCACACACCTGTCCTACTCTACTTACAAAAGTGGGAAATCAAAAATTACATGAGGGGCCAATTTGCCCATTTGTCTTCAGAATACGCCTTCTCTTCTTGATCGTGAGCTTGCTTGACCTTTGGACGGTTCTTCGCTGGGATCTGGGGATTCTTTATTTGGGAAAGAACCCGCAGGGGACAGGTGAGCTTTCTTCAAACCCCATCTTGGTGTGCGTTGGATTACGGTATGGCTTTCCTCCGCTTTGCTTTTCTTTCCCTCTCTTTCATTCTTTCTTCTTCAGCTCGAGGATGCTTCTTGATATCCTCTAACTTTTCTGCCTCGCATCGGCCTACAAAATTCTCACAGAGTTGTGAGGTATCTGAAATTCACACTGTAAGCACTTGTGGCTTACTTGGTTTTATTGTGTGTGCGAGTGCACACGACTGAAATGAAATATATATTTTCAAAAGCTTTTTTTTCCAAAAATTTTGTACAAGTGCTTCAGAAGGAATGGCAGGACCAATGACCATGGTGATTTGCCTTGTCAGCTTAAAGTGTTTTGGGACGGTGTGCTTGACACGTATCTCCATGAAATTTTTGACTTATGCCTGTCATTGGCTCTCAGTGGTTCTGTAAAAGTTTAGAAGGTGGGGAATGTCTCAAGGAGTGTTTTCCCTTTCCCAGTTTTGGTTTCTCTCACCTTGACCCAATCATTTAGGGTGGTTTCAGGATCTTGCTATTGAGGGTTTTCCCTTTGTCTTTTCCCTTGGGTTAGTGCTTGCCCCAGCTTTAGGGACTTTGGCTGACTTTTGTGCGTCATGTCTCATAGATCAGAGAGGTCTTCACATTATGACGAAACATAGGCTTGGTTTTAAATCTGAGAAATGAAGGGATATAAGGCTCAAATTCTTTCCTTTTCATTTTCAGGTCTTACTTTGTGTCTCGCCAAAGCTCATTTTCTTTTTTAGATTCCTTCATTATAGATCTGCATGAATTCAATTGTCACATCCTCTGCAATCAGAGAGGACTTTCTGATGGGACGAAACGTAGGCTGAGGTTTTTGGTTTATGAAAGGAAGGGAATATGGCTCAAAGTCTTTTGCAAATGGGTCGAGTCATGTCCTACCCTTTTCTTGACTGCTTGGGATTTGCCAATGCCTGTTCACTGACTTTCATTTTTTTTCTTCTGGAGGCCTTTTGTGACTTTCACTTTTTCCTCTAGCATTTTGGCTTTTCCTTTTCTTTGCTCTGGGGTCATCCTAGCTTTTTACTTTGACTAGCATGCCCCGGTTTATTTTCTGCTTTCTTTTATTTTTCCTTTGTTCTTGCTCATCCATGTCTCTTTTCTTCTTTATCAAGCGCCATATTTAGGGCTCATGACTCAGTGGGTTAGAAGAAAGAAAGTTAGGCTCAAAATGGTTTGACTAGAGATATGACTTTGAAACTGGGAAAATAAAGCAAAGATGGCCTTTCATCCTTTTGCAGAAGTTGTGACAACTTGGTTGAAATATTCATGCAAATTTATTCCAAAATCTATTCATCCGTTTTATTTTCTTTCTTAGCTTTGCCCCAGTGTGGGGTGGCTAGACACAACACGGGTATTTGAATAGCACGATCAAGCCCAAAGTGTTTTGACTAGTGATTCTTAAGATTCAGGATTCATGAAGGACGGCCTCTCATCCTTTCTTAAAGACGTGATGTTAAAGTCGACCTTGGCCCTTAGCTGGTTTTAGCACTTTCACTTCTCTCTCTTTTTCCTTCCCTTTCTCTCAAGGATCATTTCTCCCCAGTGTAAAGATAGGTTTGGGAGGAAAATCAAGGCATGGATCAAGAAAGATTGCCTTTGGCTCAGTCAAGGTTCTCATAGGAGCAGTATGTTGCACCCAGCTGAAGACACCTTTGAGCGACTTAGCATTTTTCCATGATCATGGTCGTGCCAAAAAAATGTGGTCTCAGAAGGATGTCATCATCGACCCAAGCACTTGCCATTTTTTTTCAAAAAGTATTTTCTTCTTTGTTGTTTTTTTCAAAAGGCTTTTTTTTTTTTTACAAAAGTTTGTATGAAAGCGAAAGCATGTAAAAATATGTACAGAATGACCCGTCACCAGGAACGGTTAACGCAAAAAGTAAATTCAAACTTAGCCTGGGAACGGCGGACTCGGCGTGGGGTTGCGTCCAGTGCAGATTTTGGATTCTTGGGAGTTGGTTGCGCCCCGCAACTCACTTCTCAGCTGTACCACTGGAGGATGCCCCCTTGCTGTGATCTGGGAGAGGGTTCACATATACGGCGGCTGGTGGTGTTTTGGCAGGAGCAGGAGGGTCCACTGTGATTCTTCTGGCATCAATCAGATCTTGGATTGCATGCCGAAGGGCCCAACACTGATTAGTGGCATGCCCCGGTGACCCCATGTGATATTCACAGATTGCCTTGGGGTCATAGTTCCTGTTCAACACCGCATTCGGGTTGGGAGTTATCAACCTTACATAGCCTCCCTTCAACAATGTAGGAAGGAGCTCCGCCAGTGTATATGGAAGAGGTGTAAATACCCTCTGTCTCCGATCTTCCCTTCGTGCACCCTGTGGCGGCGCCGACCCGGTAGGCCCTGTGCCATGTGGATGTGACCCTCCTTGCAGGTGGAGTGGTTGTTGCCCCTGTGCGGAGTCAACACTTGCCACGTCTCTCTGGCCTTCAGGCTTCTTGCCTCAATTCACCGACCTTCTTGCCATTGCCCCAGGTGACCCTGCCTCTATCAATCCTGCTTTGATGCCGCCCTCGACCCTATCGGCGATTTGGACCAAAGCACTAAAGCTTGTAGCTTGCTGGCCAATCATGTGAGAGTAGTATGGTTGCCCCAGGGTTGAGATGAATAGGCTGGCCATCTCTTCCTCTGTTAGTGGCGGGCGCACCATCATTGCATGTTCACGCCATCTTCGAGCATAATCCCGGATTATCTCGCCTGCTTTCTTGCTCATTCTCATTAGTTCCATCCTTGTAGGTACAACCTCAGAGTTAAACCTGAACTGCTCAGTGAAGAGGTGTGCCAGGTCTGACCAAGTTCGGATCTGTGTAGGGCTCAGGGTGGAAAACCAACGATGTGCCTGCCCGGTCAAGGATCTCTGGAATAGCTGTATCATCAACTGCTCATCCCTGTTGTACCCCATCATGGCTCCACAGTATGATCTCAAGTGTGCAGTGGGGCAGCCAGTCCCGTCGAATTTTTCAAAGTCAGGACACCTAAACTTTGCCGGGAGTCGCATGTCAGGGAAGAAACAGAAATTATCAACTGTCATCCTACCTGGCACTGCTCCTCTTTTCATCTCTTGCCATTCTGCCCTGAGGTCTTTGATCGTAGCACTAAGTTCAGGCGAGATGCCCCTTACCTCGACCCTCTGTCTATGCCATTCCCCCTCTTCTTCCTGGTTTATCTCCGGGATGTGCGGGAGATGTAATGCTTCTTCAGGAGGTGGCTGATGCAGCTGTTGGCCTTGTGGCACTGCCAGAGGTGGAACTTGTGGAGGGAAAGCCTGTGGAGGCATGGGATGGACAGGTACCGGTGGGGCATGTGGTGGTCCTGGCGGCGCCTGCGGCAATGCTTGTGGTTCTCCTTGAGGTTGCAGGATAACTAGTTGCGGCATCTGCCTGACAAAACTCTGGAGCAGCTGGGTGATTTGCCCCATCTGCTGCGTTAGGTGGATAATCACAGGCTCATCCTCAATCTGGCGCTGAGGCAGAGGCTGTTGCGGTGTTGGAGGTTGTGGTACTGGTGGCTGAGGTACAGGTGGCTCTTCTGGGTTCATCCTTGCACGAGATCTCAGCAGATACGGGCTCCGATTGGCAATGGTTGCACCGCTTTCAACCTTGGTTCCAAAAATAAAAACAAAAGGAAGGACAAACAAGCAACATGTTAGTTTCTTCCGAAAATGGTCTGCTCCTGTGCGAGGGCAGCCGTGGTTTAGAGTGCCGTGTGTGGCAGAAAAGTTGTAACGCCCCGGATCCGTGTTGTTCATTAAAGATATAACACGTCTCACGGAGGTTAGGCAAGGATCGTTAATCAATTTATGATCGCTGGATAATCATACATCTATAACCTGACAGAGTGCACATTTCCATTTATGCAAAATTGTAACATTTAAACTAAACTGGAATCATATGGTTCATCCCCAATTTACTTTAATACATCTCAATTAATTCAAAGTTCTCAAATTCGGAACAGATAACCTACAAGTCTAAGGAAGGTAATAGTAGTCTTCCTCCCTATATGCCTCAGCAGGATCTACCCCAGTAATCGCCTCACCACGAGTATCTGAAAAACAGAACAACAACAGAGTGAGATACGAATATCTCAGCGAGTAGCACATGCATGCAGAAATAGTTGAATCACATTTTAAAACTATGCATCGACAACACTACAATACGTTTAAACAACCAACATCAATTTCCCAAGTTCAAATCAAACAAATCACATCTCAGTTAAGTACAATAACACATCGATTGGTCAATGTCATGACTATCGTTTAGTTGATAAATTAAACATGCCAAGTAGACACTCCACGCCTCAATGTACACAGTTCCGGCCTACTCAGGGTTTCGGATACTCTGAAATGACGGCCTACTCAGGGTTTCGTCATCCAATGCAGGCCTACTCCCCGGGTTTCTGCATTGACAACCAGGCCTACTCAGGGTTTCTGGCTGCTCTACACCGGTCGTGGCAACACACAAGGCCATGCAATTCCAACAACCAATAATAACATCACATTACTAAGCTTAAACATCTGGATCCAGGACAAGCTAGACCAAAACAGTAAACATCGTATAATCTCAATTTCAATATCAAAACAAAACCATTCATCCCACATCATGTAAAAACTCATCACAATTCATCACCTGTCCCTCTGGACCAAGCAGTACCTCAAGTACATTCAGTAATTTCTCATTTCCGTAACACAATTCATATGGAAGTAAAACTCAATGCATTCATACCAAGGAAATCCTTTCAATGCATTTAAAGTTTCCAACAAGCAAAACCAGAAATACAATAACTTCTCAATCAAAACAGTGTATAGAACAAGGAAAAGCAACTGGTAACTCTTACTAGTTTGGTGTCCGGCACAATACTCATAAGTAACCTAAACTCAACTTAAAAACTCTTAAGAGGTTCACTAATTTTTCTTCTAATAATTTCATAGGCAAAATGGTTTCTCAGGTTCCTAACCAAGTGAGTAGTGAAGTGGTTTAACCCCTAAGTAATGCAAATACTCTTGGTCAAATCAGAAATTCCATTTCAGTAAGCAAAATAGGTCTGCCGCTCACTTACTGAGGTGGGCGCGAGGTGAGCGCCGGTCGGCGGTGAAGAAAAAGGGTAAAATCGACCTGCCGCTCACCCGACGCTAGGTGAGCGTGAGATGAGCGCGAGATGGCCGTGAGGTGGGCGCGAGATTCGCGCGAGATGGGCGCATCGTTTTCCGTTGAGCGCGAGCTGAGCGGCAGCCGGGCGCGAGCTCGGCGGTGGGTCGTTTTTAACGGGGCGCCTACCTCTGAGGTGAGCGCCGGTGAGCGCGAGGTGAGCGGATACCCCCTGTGATTTTCATTTCTCTGTTATTTTGAGATATACATGACTGGCCGGTCTGTGAAGCTCTGTAACTACTCCAATACACTCCTAATACTCCCAGAAGACTTCCCAACCATATTTGGAATTAATCTAAACACTTTCATTTTCAAATATAAAATTAAATCCGGAGACTCTGTTCATGTAATTTCCCGAAAACCAGAAAACCAGAAAAACTCATACTATCAATTGATATATAAACCATGCATCAGAATAATCTCGAGAGAAACATAAAACACAAAACCCCAGTTGTAAAACCTTGCTACTCACCTGAGTGCGCTTATTCCCGAATGGTAAAACCTCGGCTGATCACTTCTCCGGCCACGCACGCGAATGAAAAATCTACCGAAACAAATCTTCTCGAGCAGAGAGAAATAACCCACTGAACTTCAGCTCCGAACTCCTTCTTTCAGCACTTGCGATTTATGGTTCTTCACGAACAGAAGCCCTAGTCGCCACTCCAGCCGAAATCGCTATCTCTCCTGATGTCTAGACTTAACGAAAATGTTTCCCAAATTATGATAAGCGTATTCTCATAAACCCAACCCTACTTTCCATTTTAGTACACTTACTTGATACATACGCGCTCGAATACTCTCCCATTTCCTTGATCCTATGCATGCTCGCCCACTGGAAATACTACATGTTCCGCATCCATTCGCGTTAATAATAACATAACTATACTTTAATAATACAAATGATAATACTACGATTTTTCGGAAAAATGGCTATATAACGCCTGTACATACGAGTATGGGCTAAGCCCTCAAACCACAAAATAACCTGATAAACACAGTTTATACATCAGAATAAATAACTAAATAAATAAATAAATAACTCACAAAAATCAGGGTCTTACAAAAGTGGTGCTTTTTTTTTTTTTTTTAAAGATAAACTCTGCTTTGTGCTGGTGCTGTGAGTGGTGACAAGGAATCTTTGCACTGCAGACAGCGCTGCGACCGTGTGTGACAAACGCCGTATGTGGCTATGCATGAAAAGGAAACGTCTTGAAAGCTGTACTATGCCAAGGATTGGCAAGGGTAGCCCAAGGGTAGATGCCGTATATGGCTATACATGAAAAAGAAACATCTTGAAAGCTGTGCTATCCCGTATGTGGGAAGGGTAGCCCAAGGGTGAATGCCGTATATGGCTATACATGAAAAAGAAACATTTTGAAAGCTGTGCTATCCCGTATATGGGAAGGGTAGCTCAAGGGTGGATGCCGTATATGGCTATACATGAAAAAGAAATATTTTGAAAGCTGTGCTATCCCGTATATGGGAAGGGTAGCCCAAGGGTGGACGCCGTATATGGCTATACATGAAAAAGAAACATCTTGAAAGCTGTGCTATCCCGTATGTGGGAAGGGTAGCCCAAGGGTGGATGCCGTACATGGCTATACATGAAAAAGAAACATCTTGAAAGCTGTGCTATCCCGTATATGGGAAGGGTAGCCCAAGGGTGGACGCCGTATATGGCTATACATGAAAAAGAAACATCTTGAAAGCTGTGCTATCCCCTATGTGGGAAGGGTAGCCCAAGGGTGGATGCCGTATATGGCCTTCTTGAAAGCTGTGCTATCCCGTATGTGAGAAGGGTAGCGTGCTATCCCGTATAGGGGAAGGGTAGCCCAAGGGTGGATGCCGTATATGGCATTCTTGAAAGCTGTGCTATCCCGTATGTGGGAAGGGTAGCCCAAGGGTGGATGCCGTATATGGCCTTCTTGAAAGCTGTGCTATCCCGTATGTGGGAAGGGTAGCCCAAGGGTGGATGCCGTATATGGCCTTCTTGAAAGCTGTGCTATCCCGTATAGGGGAAGGGTAGCCGAGGCTGTGCTATCCCGAACACGAGAAGGGTAGCCCAAGGGTGGGGGTGCTGTGCTATCTTGCATATGAGAAGGGTAGCCTGAGCTGTGCTATCCCATATACAAGAAGGGTAGCTGGAAGGTAAAAGTGCTGTGCTATCTTGCACATGAGAAGGGTAGCCTGAGCTGTGCTATCTCACGTACAAGAAGGGTAGCTGAAAGGTATGAGAGCTATGCTATCTTGCACATGAGAAGGGTAGCCTGAGCTGTGCTATCTCACGTACAAGAAGGGTAGTTAAAAGGTATGAGAGCTGTGCTATCTTGCACATGAGAAGGGTAGCTGTGCTTGGAAATTTTTTAACAGGGACTCTTGGTTTTGGTGCCGCAGATGGCAAAGTGATTTTTTTTTTTTTTGAAAATTTTAGGAATGTGCCGTTTATGGCACGATGATTCTTTGAAAATTTTAGGATTCTGAAAGATTGGCTTAAAACATTCTTTGGAAATCTCTTTTTCTGATGAGGTTTTACCGTTTTGACGGCGAAACCCAAAATCGTGCCGAGACTGGAAAATTTTGAAATTATTGCTATGAGGAAGCAAAAATGGGGGGCATTGGAATTGGTTCCAAATGTCATGCCATGGATGGCATTGCCCCGGTTTGAAAAGGAATGTATGCCAAAAAAGGCAATTCGATGTTTCCCCAGGGTGATGGCCCGATATAACCATGGCAAATGGTTTATATTGAGTCACGGGAGATCTTTACAAATGTACGTCATGAAAGACGATTTTGATGTAGGCCCGGAGGCCACTTAAAGCTGTGTTGTTTTTTTTGAAAAGCAATTTGCACCTCAGAAGGTGGCTTGATGTACGCCCGGAGGCGATTTGATGTATGCCCTGAGGCACTTTGATGTACGCCCGGAGGCGATTTGATGTATGCCCTGAGGCACTTTGATGTACGCCCGGAGGCGATTAAATTTTGAAAATTCTTTTTGTGCAATTTTTCAAAGCAGTTTTGACCAAAAGTGTTGGCATGGTTTTGATTTTGAAATTGGTGCAACTTGATGTGCAAAAGATTTATGCATGTGTAGGATGGTAAGGGCAAGTGTAGCATGGCTTACCATAGTATTAAACGGAAATACACAAACAAAATTAAAATGTGTGTGCAGTCCTAGAAGGGTTGGTGCCAGCGAAGGCACGACTCCTAGATGTACTTGTGTAAGGAAGCACATCCAAGTCCAAATCAGTCTTTTCATCTGTTCTGAAGGATCTCTGCTGTCTGATTGAAGAGCTGCTTACAACTTGCCAGCTAGGGCGAAATCACTTAAAGCCTAAAAAGCTGGAAAAGTGTTTGATCCCAGGGTTGTTGGGAACCCTAGGACAGGGTACAATTGATTGTGAGAGGGTAGGCTGAAAAGTCCTAGATCTAGGGTTTCACTGCCCCTGTTCTGATCTGGCCTGCTTTCGTCTGCTTTTTCTGATCTGGCCGGCTTTCGTCTGCTAAAAAAAGACTGATCCGGACTCAGGGTGCTTCCCGCAGACTCAATGGGTCAAGGCCCACGGCACACAGGACTCAATGCATGGATCTGGGGTGGTTCCCCTGATCAAAGTTTGGTAGGTTTCCTAAATTAGGGCTGAGGTAGCCCATGATCTAGTGTTTACTCAGTTGGATGCAAAAAGCGGGGGTTGCTGCCCCTGATGGACTCTTGGATTTTAAGTTGATTTTACTCCTTTTGTATTCATCATTCATATCACCCTCGCAATATCAAGCGCGGTTTGTTCAGAAATGTTAGGTGGGGGAGGATACCCAGCCCGAGACATAAGCCTACAAGGGTCTGGACCAGTATTGGATCCTCGCGTGCCACGGCAAGAAACCTGTGGTGCTAATGGACTCCAGAAAACTGGGGGGATGTGTTTACCCTGCTTTCCCCGGCAAGCCACGGGAGCGTAGGTGCTAATACCATCCCAAGAGTCAGTTCATAGGAATCAGAAGGGTAGGCTGCTAGAGAGGTCTAAGTCTTGGAAAAGAAGATGCAGTATCCGCTCTCATTCATTCAGGGTCGGATCATTCACGCATCCTCCCTCGTGCGTGTCACCCCACGCAGTTTATCACGAAATTGAAAATTAAATCCATCCACGGTGTGGTGGAGTGCCCTTGTGTGCAGTTGGGCTGAGTGCGGTGTCTAACCGGGTGAGATTTGACTGGATTTTGTTGACAAAGGAGTTTCTACCGTCTCGTATAGTAAGGTGTAGAATTGGCACGCAATACGAGGTCCCGGGAGAGTCCCCAAGTAAGTGGGGGGTCACAGGGGACCGCTTAAATCCCACTTTCCTTAGGCGATTATCATGTCCTTGTGACAGGACTCCCCAGAATACGCAATTGCGTGTATGCCACGTCTTACTAAGCGAGGTAGTAAAACCCTAAAATCGACTAAATCCCTCTTAGGTTGACTCATTCTAACCAAGGGTCCTATTGGGCTGAGAGATCCCCAGCAGAGTCGCCAAGCTGTGCGCGCGTGGGAAACGCGGCACGAGGAGATTCGGAGTCGCCACCGCCTGATGGGGTGCAGGCGGACACCTGGGTGCCTAATCTTGTCTATTATGGCTTTTGGTCTGCGGCTTGAGATTCTAAGTTTGTTCTCAGTTGCGGTCTAGGGAAGTCCGTAGACACCCCAGTCCACCCCGTCAAGTGACGGGTCCCATAAGTTTCCCTGGTTTGAGTCAACTCTGGTCTCTCACTCACCCGATTCCTATTCCAGCATGCAATTTGATTAAGTCTGGCGGGACCGCCAAAGTGGTGTGGGTCCCTTTACTTGATTTTATCTTCTTAATTAAAGTGATATGGGTCTGATTGGGCGGGCCCCGTTGGAAGGCCCGCGGATTCCTTGGTGGGCTGGGTTGAGCCCACGTGTCCCTTGTGGGCCTCAGTCTAGCCTGAGAGGCCCTTTGGGCTTTGGTTGGTGCATTGACTTTACTTTAGGTCCAGATTTGAAGATTAAGTGTTTTTCATGCACAAGTGGGTCGGACTGGTTTGTGGGCCCCTAAGGTGGGCCCACATGGTGGCCAAGTATTTTTATTGGATTTATCTTTTTAATCTGCCAAAGTGAGTTGGACACTGGGCTTGGGGCCCGTAGTCCAAATCTGGGCTTGTAAGCCCAAGTTACCAGAGATTAGGGTTTGCACCCTTCCTTGGTTCGGTTGGGGGGCTTTGGCGGGCCCGATAGGCCCTTGCCCTTGGTCTCGGCCAAACCACGCATTTCATACATCAATTTCACAAGTCTGGTTCGGGTGGACCGCCTTAGGTTTGGCCCGCCCGGTTTAATCGGTTAATTTGGCTTATCTTGATTAAGTTGCATGCATACATGTTTATTGGGCCGGGTGGGCCCCGTTGGAAGGCCCACTGGAAATCGAGTTGGACCGGGGGTCCAAGTCCCACATTGGGTTTCCGGGTGACCCAGAAACCCTATTGGTTTATCTGGTTCGGTTCGGAAATGGCATTCACATCTAGCAATAATCACAGAAAAAACACAAGATGGACACTCTGTCAGAAAAAAACTGGCTCATTGTGCTGGGTCCAAGGGGAGGTATTTATCAAGGTAAAGGGCATTTTCGGGATTTTTCAAGGCAAAGGGCATTTTCGGGATTTTATTTAAGGTAAAGGGCATTTTCGGGATTTTTCAGGGTAAAGGGCATTTTTGGGATTTTTCAGGGTAAGGGGCATTTTCGGGATTTTTCAGGGTAAAGGGCATTTTCGGGATTTTTCAGGGTAAGGGGCATTTTCGGGATTTTATTTAAGGTAGAGGGCATTTTCGGGATTTTTCAAGGTAAAGGTGAAGTGGGCGCACCCAAAAATCGAGGTGAGCGCGAGGTGAGCGCATCCAATTTTAGGTGAGCATGAGGTGAGCGCGAGGTGAGCGCGAGATGAGCGCATCCAAATTTAGGTGAGCGCGAGGTGAGCGCGAGATGAGCGCATCCAAATTTAGGTGAGCGCGAGGTGAGCGCGAGATGAGCGCATCCAAATTTAGGTGAGCATGAGGTGAGCGCGAGATGAGCGCATCCAAATTTAGGTGGGCGCGAGGTGAGCCCGAGGTGAGCGCGAGGTGAGCGCATCCAATTTTAGGTGAGCATGAGGTGAGCGCGAGGTGAGCGCAAGGTGAGCGGAGCCAAGCTAGGTGAGCGCGAGCTCAGCGCAGACCCTGACTCTCTGTTTTTTCTCTCCAAACTCCATTTCCGACTGATTTTAAGCTCTGTAACTGGTTTCTGGGGATCCTTAGAACCCCAGCAGACCTCTAACATACTTGAAAATTAATCTAACCTAAGTTGTGAGGATCAAACCTCTTTGCAAACCTACAAATCCGAACACCCAAACATTACAGAACATGCATAAAACTTTGAAAACAAAACACTAACTCACAAAACACGATTAAGGAAGAAGGGAAAGGGGGGTTTTATCGGGATACAAGAGAGGTGCGATCACAGGGAACATGCTCCCCTTCGAATTCGAATCCAACAAACAATGACAAACAAGATATCAGAGATGCATGGGAAGCCTGATTTATATATATATTGAACAAAAGAAAATGGAGAGCTCACCTTGGTTCCTGGTCTTTGTAGAGTAGGCCGGAGGGTTCCTTGGAGCCAACGAGCTGCAGCCGGGGCCTCCTTCTCACACCAAGAGCAAGATTACCTTCGGGTTTGACGAGGAAGAAGGGGAAGAAAGGAATGGCCAAGAGTGTGGTTTCTTTGGGGAAGATGGTAGCCCAGACTACGTTCGAGTGCCGCAGGACAACAGAATGTCCAACCCCCAAGAAATGCCGAACCAAAAAAAATGCAGAACCCCAAAATCCCGAGCTCCAACAATCCGAACCAAAATTTTTCCAACCTCAAAAATCCCGAACTCCAACAATCCGAACCCCCTGCAATGAAGGGGGTTGTGGCTTTTATAGAAGGAGAAATGGGCATCCGCCCACTTCGGCGCCCAGCTCGCGCCGAGCTCCTGTCGCTCGGCGCGAGCGACATAATGATTAAATCATTAAATGCCGCCGCGGGTTTGTCTTAAAAATCTGAAAATTAGGATATGGTCCCTGGGATATTTAGGTTTAATATTATTTTATTCAGATATTTTCAGATACTTTCAGATTGGTCCCTGGGATATTTTGAATGTTTGAATATTTACGGATTTGATCCCCGAGATATTTTCCTGCGCAACTCGCCACGTGTGCAGCTTTTTGCTACGTGCCCAGTTTGCTGGTTTTGCTGCTCGGGAATTTCGTCAGCTCATATCTTCTTCATCCGGGCTCCGATTTGGGCAAACTCAGTTGCGTTAGAATCGTATTGGAGCCCTCTATCCAATGGCATGGGGGTAAGCACCTGGATCGGATTTCACCAGAAAGTCAACTTTTGGCTCCGCCCAAGTTTGACCGCCTGCAGAACCTTCATCCGGACTCCGATTCCTGCAAACTCAGTTACGTCGGAATCGTGTCGAGATTCTCTATCCAATGATATAAAGCAAGGTGGCCAAATATCACTTAATCAAAAAGTCAACTTTTTGTCCCCTCGGGGTTTGACTTTCTGCCAGGGTTTTGAGCTGTTTTGCTGTCTTTTAGCACATTTTTTTGTTTTTTTTTTTTGTTTTTTTTTTTTTAATTTGATCAAAATTTGGGTGCTTACAGGAGGTATCTCCTCAAGCAAATGCCAAGAGTTGGAGATTGAAGAGCTTCAAGTGAAGAAGGGAACCTTTGCCCCATCGCTTCCAAAACCCAGGTAAGCCCTAACCCTCTTTTAATTTTTTGTTTTTAAATTCTAGGGTTAGTTCTCTTCTTCTATCTTTCTGTAGAATAATGGCCTACTGTTTGTGCTTGAAACCCCTCTCCTTACTCAAAGTACCTCGAGACTCTCTCTAGCCGTAAAACATGAAGAGAGATCTAGGGGAAACGAGAATGGGAGTTGACCCTTAGTCATAGAACCCTCTTGAATAGCCTATGATTGTGTGAAACCCCATTTCGTACTTAAAGTACCCCAAGATTATTTTTAGCCGAAAAAGGCGAAGAGAGAACTAAGGGAAACGAGAATGGGAATGGAACCCTAGACATAAAACCCCATTTAATTATTGTACTTTTGATGCTATATGTTGTGATTTATTGATTTAAAGAGATTATTTTTACATATGCACACATCGCACTTGTTTTTTTTGAATCGGCTTGTATTTTGGATCTATCATATTCATTGTGATAGATATGAAATAAATGGCCCCAAGCATTTCTGAGACATTTCTTAATGATTTTCAAAAGGATACAAGCAAGTTTATTTTTGAGTATTAAAGACCTCATGGTCTAATTTTTCTGTTTTGGGCATTTTTGCTCCGTTTTGGAGGTTTTGGTATATGCTCTCCAATCGAAGAGAATGGTGAGCCAAATTCGTGCCCTATTTCCTTCCAGAGGTTTTTCAATACTTTTTCCAATGATTTTGGTTTGGATTGCACGGATTACACACACTTGATCACTGTTTTGGGTTGATTTTAATTAAAAATGTCAAAACTGGACAGCATCTGTACCCTAACTTCGGACACTCATACCTTCATCATCCGGATAAATTTTGGAGTGAATCCAAAGACATGTGAAAGGTGAGACTGTCTAGTTCTTGTCCATGAAATTTCATCAATTTTTGTGGAGTGGATTTTTGACACCATTCGATCAAAGTCGACAGGTCAGTTCAGGCCAGATTGCTGAACCTGTCACTTTGAATGAGCACCATCTGCTCAATTTAAGTCCGATTTGAGTGATTTTGGTTTATGTGTTTCCCTTTGTGAGTCTACATTCAAATCCAGTTAGTTTCAAATTTTTTTGCTTTTATTTGTGTCGTGGGTAACTGATTTACTCAGAACTGCTCAATAGTACAATTCTGGGCTAATCTGTGATCTTCGGAGCCTGTTCGGGAGGTCACCCAAGGCACATCCGGATGAAGTTTTGTATGGAGCTAGTTTCATTGGAAAGATGGCACTACATACTTCATTCATGCAAATTTTCAAGGATTTATATGGAGCCAATCTCCTAAAATGGATTCCCAAAGTTGCCCACTTGTTACTTTTATTGATTTACAACAGCAGATTTCAAATGAGCATAACTCTTAGGGTTTTAACCGGATTTATTTGAAAATTTTCCCAAGTCTTTTATTTATCATAATCTTTCAAATGGATTTGGTTTGATTCAATTTGAATTTGATTTGAATGATTTATGGTCAAATGGCTCCATCTTTTACCGAGTTTTTAGGATTTGCCTCAATTTGATTATATTTGATTTGAAATTATTGGTGATGTCCTAGAAGTGATACTTCCATAAAATTGGATCTGGAATTCATTGGACTTCTCATGTGGAGGGATCATACATGTGTTTGATTATTTTCAAGCCTTTTGATTATTTTAATTAGTAAGCTTTCTTTATTTTGAGCATGAACAACACTTGGCAACCATCTTGTGTGGGTGAATGAGGGTGCCTAACACCTTCCCCTGTTCATAATCTAATCCCCTTACCCATCTCTGGATTTTTATTTTTTATTTTTGTGGAGTTATTTTTACTCTAGTTTTGCCTTTTTGCTTATTTTGATATTTTGGTGTCCATTCACACCTAAAAAGAATGGTGGCGACTCTTCCTTTTTTTCGAATCCCGTGTGATGACAGGAAAGTCACAAGATTGATTTTTCCCATGTCTCACACCTGCCTTGTCACAATTGTGACCCAAAACCAACACAAGATGTACCAAGTCATATGTCCAAACTCTAGGTTTCAATGGCAAAACAATCCAAGTATATACATAAATCATTTGGAGCTCAAAGCATGCTCAGATAGTTCAAATACAAGTGAAGGAACTCCCAAAATCAAGTTTTGTTTAAAAGGAAATAAATCAAGACATTAACAATGTTCTTAACTCTTGATTAAAACTTCTCTATTTTTACTATCTATTAATGTCTAACTTTCCCTCATTTAGAACCTAAGGTGTCAAAACTTATTAACTCTGTTATTTAGTACTTCCAGAAGGTATCTTTGGTCTATATTGAAGTTTAAGAATACGTTAGGTTATCCAAAATCAGATCTAAATAGGTTGTGACCTTTTTTTACTTAAAATATCTCCAAAAGTTTCATATTTATAATCATCATCCCAAATTACCATTCTTTAATTAAAAATTAATTCAGCCACTTCCTACATCTTAAATTAACCTAGTTACAGGTATTACAACTTTAGAATTTACAGAAAAATCATTAAAAATTAAATCTGGGCACAAATTCCAAAATCCCAAAATTTCTGACATAGGTCGCTCGAAGGGGTGTTCGAGCGACTGTTCCAGTGGTTATAATTTCAGGTTTTGTTTTAGATATACAGGCAGGTCGCCCGTGGTTGCACTCGAACGGTGTATCCAGCGACTTGTTTTCATGTTTTGATTTAAGGTATACAGATAAGGCGCTCGAGCGGCTTTTCGGGCGCTCTACCCAAAACTCAGTTTTTCTGGGTTTTTCATAATTTCCAAAACTTCTGAAATTCCTATGGTTTTAAATTGTTTCTAAACATCTAGATTTCATTCTAAAATACTTCTAAGACAATCCT
This sequence comes from Buxus sempervirens, assembly GCA_947561395.2. Lineage (NCBI taxonomy): Eukaryota > Viridiplantae > Streptophyta > Magnoliopsida > Buxales > Buxaceae > Buxus > Buxus sempervirens. Next base: position 13,842,701 of record OX387194.1, on the reverse strand, counting down.
AATCAAATCTTGGTGATTATAATTTACCTAAGTTTTTCCTTACTAATTTGATCTATATTCATTACTTTTCAAGATTCTTAAAGAGAGATTTAAATCATTAAATCAAAACTTTATAATCATCCAACTTTTCCAATGAAATCTAACTAAAAAACCAATACGATCAAACATCAAAATCACAAAAAAACATACAGTTCCTCTAGTTTCAAGGGTTTGCTACTTGCCTCTTTGATGAACCCAGATTTTTTAGAAACTTCTTCTGTGCCCATTTTATGATCTTGATAGCACCCTTATAGACTTCTCCAATTCAAATCTCCACCGTCCAATTTGAAGTCTTCCATGAGTAGATCCAAATCCTAAAATTTCAGCCAATTCCAACAGTTGGATCTTCCTATCTTGTTGTTCGAAGTTGGCTAGTCGGCCATCTTTGCATCTCCTATTTCTTTCTAAATATGATTTTTCACCAATTTTTTGGGTTAATTTGCACCACCTTACACTCCTCTAAATCCTATCTCCACCGTTCAGATTAAATTATCTCATGTATGGATCATAACCTCAAAATTTCATGACGATCCAATGTCTGGATCTCTGTAGATTGACATTTGAAGTCTGCTGGTCGGACTTCTGCAGCACCTCCCTTTTTCTTTTCTTTCATTCTCTTCTTCCCCTTATTTTTCTCCAAGCCCTAGCACCAATTCCCCTCTCTTTCTCCTTATTTTTGATTTTCTAAAAACCTTGAACCTTCCCTAAACTTTCCCTTTTATAAGCTTACTTAATTAGAAGTCCCAATAGGTTTAGGAGACCTTCTAAATAGGATTCCCACTATTAATTGGAAAGTTTTCTATCTTACCCCTCCTAATGCTTTTTTAAAAAATCTCATATAAAAGAAGGATTTATTTTAATTTATTTTCCTGCTAATTTAATTTCTAATTTTAAAATATTACTAAAACACCACAAAGCTCCTCTTATCCTCAAATTTAAGGCTCCTTATCAACCATAATCACCAATATACATTTTTTTCCTACTTTTAAGCCATAATTTGCTATTTAAATCCAAACCTAACCCAAATTAAGTCTAATTAAATATTTCAAGTCTAATAATTATTTACTTACTCAATATCTTAATTTGGCTAATTAGAAAATGAATAAAATACCCTTTCCTTGAAATTCCATATTTAACCTTTGGATCTTTTTCCAAAAATTCTCCTCTTTATTCCTCACATCAATTTTAACCATATAATGCACTTGGATTAATACCTATCTTCTCCAATCCTTTATATTTAAGTCACTCTCCCAATTTATCTAAATCAACCTTGCTATTTTCTATTTAAATGAAGCCACTATTTAAATTCCTAATTACTCAAAATTATTGTTTATTTATTTAGTTACTAATATCTATTTGGATCATAATATTATTTTTCCAATAACTAAATTAAATCTTAGCTTCTCAATGTTCTAGGCTTATTTAATTTAGTTTATTTTAGGAAAATCAAGGGTTTTACATGGGGGCCTTTTATGTTCTTGGCCAATTTTGATGATATTAGTTGCCAATTTTTCCCCCCTCCTTTCTAAAGTTATTACATTCCAGGGGAAATCATTTGGTAATGGTGCATGCATGTGGCGAGTTTTTCTACTTCTAGATATTTTATTGCTTATTCTTCAAAAAAGTGTTTGCAAAAGATTTTTTTAGTTTTTTTTATTTCTATCGTGCATGATGTGTTTATATTTTCATTTATAGCTTTTATTAAACATTCTACTCCTATCAATTTAATCATAGGATTTACTATGATTGCCAAACAATATAAGGGGGCCTTTTTTTACAATATTTTAAAATTTTGGCTTCCATTGGTGGGCAAATACTAAAACAAATTAGTTTATTTATTGAAAAACACAATTTATATTTTATAAATGTGCATAAAATACTTAGGTATGTTTGATAATAAACCTAGATAAAAGTTTAGTTGCATTATTAAAAAACTTTAAAAATCCCTTAAATTCTAAAGTAGTGCCTAGCATAAAAAATGTTGAATTCCACATATGTTTTTACATCTAGGTGAGTTTTGCTGCATTTTTAGGTTTCCCTTACTTTCTTAAAAGTCTTTATGTAATGATTTAGAAATTCTTAAAAATCTTGCTGCATTTTAATATTTTTATTTTATCTTCTACGATTTTTATACGATCTTACACAATTAAATTTATAATGTGACGAACACATTAAATATACAATAAACTTCCCTTTAAACTTAAGTTTAATTGACTTTTTAAAATAGCAATTGCAACATTATTTCCACTTGCATTATCAAATGCTAATGCTATTATATTATTATGTATTTGTACTAAATATTTTATATTGCATTAGCAGGCTTACTTCGGAAGGGTCATATTCGAATAAAGTAAATGTTATCATTCTTTTTTCTATATTTCAACTTTCATATATAAAATGTAATGTTACAATTAAATAATCAATTCTTTGATTGCTTGTTTAAATACCTAAAAGGTACTGCCCATGTGCTAACATTTCTCTCATAGTACACTCTCCATGGGGCAATCTGAGGAGAAGGAGAAAAGTGCATAGGATGTTAAAACTTTCCTTTTGAATGCGAACAATAAAAAAATTGGGAAAAAGGAAATCCAATTCTCAATTAGGGAACAGAACCATTTGGATTATGGATGGACAATAAAACCAACTGAACAGAGTGCATCCTTCTTATAACTCTTGTAAGTATATGCCAGAATTATACAATAACTGTCTCAAGGGCTCAAATGAAAAAAAAGTCATCCAATCCACCGAGACAAAGAAATTTTAAAATCCTGGCGCCAAATCCCTCTCATCCTCTCCTCTTTCTATCTGTGGCTTTCGGATTCTTTTCTCTAAAACCTGTCATGGTATGAACCCAAACCCTATCGCTTAAATTGTTATCGAATTCTAGCTTTTAATTGTGCTTTTGAACAATCTGTATCTGTCGAGATTCAAAGCTAAATTTTCTGTAAATAGTTGATTCTTTTCTACTATCATTCTGATTATGCAATCAAACTATCATTCATACAATTTTTTCGTGTTTCTATATCTGTGTTCAAACACTGTGGAACGAATCTAACCTAAAACAAGAGACAAAAAAAAAAAAAAAAAAAAAAAAGGGAAAACAAACAGAAAGAGACTAGAAAGCACAATGAATCTATCTGTAGATGAATTATTTCTTTGATTCTTTTCCACGCGTTGTGTCCAACTGCTTTGTTGTCTCTTCCTTCTTATCCATCTTCTTGGTGCCTTTGAGTGCCTTATTCACTTCTGATGGTTCTTCAGGACTTGCAGGTGCTTCAGTTTTCAGAGTTTCTGGTTTTATTGTCTTTGACACCTCTATGTAAAATGAAATTCTATGAGTTTGAAGGCGGCGGAAAGGCCACAATGTGATGGTGTCTTCAAAGGGTTTCAACCCAAAATTAAAACTAAATTCCAGCCATCCTTTGGTAAGAAAATGAGTCTTGCTTTCAGGACAGTATTTAAGTGTCATAGTATAAGCCCTCATTTTTTCGTCATAAACATCTAGCACTACTCCATTTTGTATTTTGATGCTCTCTTCTTTATTCAACATAGTCTTTCTCTTTGAGCTTTACATAGAAGGTCCTTTATCGCATCACTCGTAGGAATTGCTAGGGATGAGTATTGGGCCGTGTCGGCATAGTCTTTCTCTTTGAGCTTTACATAGAAGGTCCTTTATCGCATCACTCGTAGGAATTGCTAGGGATGAGTATTGGGACGTGCCGGCCCGAGCACGGCACGGCCTAGCACGCCAGCTGCCCGGCACGGCACGGCCCGTTGGGGCACAGCCCGCCAGGGCATGTGACACGCGGGCTTGCGTGCCAGCCCAGGCCCGCGCGTGCCCAGGCGGGCTGGCCCGCGCGCGGGCCAGCTGGGCATGCCCCAACGGTAGGCCCGCGTGCTAGCCTGCTATGGGGCAAGCCCAATAGCAAGGTTCGAACCTTGCCCAAAAATTGTTGATAGCAAGGTTCAAACCTTTCCCAAGAGATTGAAAACCTGTCTCTTTAACCACTAGGACATAGCATCTTCTTACATCAATAATATCATAATTAAATTATTTTAGCTAAAAATTAAGGATTTGGAAAATATAATTATAAAAGCTCTTATATAATCAATCAAAACTAAGAAAATAATTAGGTATAAATAAGCCCAGAAAGTTGTTATAAAATCTCCAATTAAATATATTTATTAAGTCAATGGTTTTTAATTAGACTACTTTAAGTCTCTAATGGGTGTAATTTATTTATTTTTTTGAGCAAAATCTATCCCAATAAGTGTAAAACAATTTTATGAATAATAAAAATATTTTTTAGAATTTTTTGGGATTTTTTTAGGTTTTTTAAAAAAAAAAAGGGGTTTAATACCCTGGTCGACGGGCTCGGCCCGGCCCGGCACGCCCCAGCAGGCATGCCGTGCGGGGCCAGGGTATTGGCAAAACGGGCTTGGCGTGCCGCGGCCCGCGGCCCACCCGAGCACGCCTCAAGCGTGCCGGGCCAGCCCCCCGCTCATCCCTAGGAATTGCAATTGCTTTGATACCCTCTGGGTCTTGAGGTGACTTCTTTATGTTTGAAGACCTTTCATCATATGGTGTTTCACTTCTAAGAGGGAGAACTTCTCTTAAAAATTTCATCCAAAGTTTCGGTGTCTTTAACATTATACAAATCTTCTAGATTCACTTCATCATCCCATTCAATCTGCTGAATCATTAAAAATGTGAAGTTACTGAATTATTTGATAGTATTATTCGTGAAAATAAGTGAATTCTAGTCACTGATCCACGTTTTTTGTGCAAAGGGTTGCTTGGATTTTCCTGCTCATCCATTAAGTGAGCTAGTAGAATCCCAATTCAGTCTTAGTAATGGACTAATGGTTGCTGGATTCTTAGTGAGCCCTTGCCCTATCATTCACAAATTATCTATAGAAATTTTAACAACAAATCACCAATTAACTAAGAAAGTTGTTTTCTCATGGGCCTTCCAAAATATGGATAAGACCCTCAATCAATCAAATTCTGAACAACCCAAACAGTGAAAATGGCAAGTTTATTAGTAACTTGGGTAGTTATGAAGTCCGTGTATGCTTATCCACCTTACCAGTTTACATCTTACAGAAAGAGTTAAGGCAAGCTAAATTGAAAGTGATTAAGAATAGGAGTTTACTAGCTGTAGGGCTTTTGGGCATGCTTTGTGCTTCCATGTCCTTCACTTCAATTCTTGTTGCCCTGATTGTTGGACATGACTGTTCTTAATTGAGAATACCCAAAACATGCAGGTTCTTGCCATCTTAAACACACTTCTTTCTTATGCTATATATGTAGATAGAGATTCCAAATTGTTTATAGGGGTTCAAACGATGTAGGTTCTCTACATTAAAACAAATAGCACCCGGAGAACTATTCTAGATTTTTCTACAATGAAGAACGAAAAAAAAAAAAAGGACAATCAGTTCTTATACAATGTGGCTCATTTATGAAATAGAACATTAGAAAGAAAGCCAAATAATGGTCAAGTATTACATCAAATGATCTCTAATATGTGCATCCCTATAAACCCATTATGTGCACGGCCACATGGAGGCACACGTGGGAGTGCGTCCCTTTGGGAATTCGAAGTCGTCACTGCCAGATGGGGGCAGCCAGACATCAGGGCACCTATTCAGGTCTAATTCGGTTGGTTTGTGGCTTTTTAGAGATTCTGGCTAAGTTCTCGGTTACGTTTGGGGAAGTCCGAAGACACCCTGGCCCGATGGTCCCTCGGGTCTCCCTGGTTCGAGTCAACTTAGTCTACTCACCTTGTTTCTAAGCTAGCATGCACTTCATTTGGTCTGGTAGGGACCACCGAAGGTGTAGGTCCCCTTTAATTGATTTTATCTTTTGGCCTTTTAGTGAAGTGGGTCGGACACGGGCCCGGTTGGAAGGCCCATTGGATTCCATGTTGGGCTTAGAAGGCCCAGGGCCCATCTTGGGTTTCAGGGTGACCCGGAAACCCTACTGGCTCATCCGGTTCAATTAAAATTAGCTAAAAAAGACAAAAGGGCTTGAAAATGAAAATTTGGACTTTTTTTTTATAATGTGGCCGAAACACTTGTCGGCTATGAAGGGGAAAGGGCTGATCCAACTTGAGTTGTCGGATCAGCCTAAAAATGCCTTTTTTTCAAATTTTCCAAATGGGCTTTTTGATTTTGGGCTTCCCAGGGAGTTCCAATAATTGTGTGGGCCCACAGTGGTCCAAAGGAAGATGATAAGCTTCTTCTTAGGAGGGTTTGCAACCAAGAGGAATAGGGGAAGGCTAGGATTTACCTTCCCCTTTTCTTGAACCAACTCCATTAAAGCAACAGGGACTTGAGTGTCCTTGTTTTCTTTTTTCTTTTTTTTGTCTCTTCCATTCTGGATCCAACAACTAACACACATAAAAAATCAATCCGATGGATTCAAGAGTTCATGCTTTGAACCACAAGGAAAACACATACATCTTCATGCACTTCATGTATAAGAGATGATGTGTGTGTTCACATATGCAAGGATCAAGTGGTAAAATAAACAAGATTTGACTTAACATACTTCTAGTGATCAAGGATGCAAACATGTACATGAAATATGTCAAAAAGGAAAGATAAGGCTAACTTCATAGGGGTAAAACACTAGCTAAAAATGAAGTAAAAACCATGATAAAATACATAAGACAATTTAATGTGTGTGATTCATATGCATGTGCATGCTCCATGTGCTTATGAATGATGGAAACTTACATGCATGCTTAAAATAATATCTAAGCCATGTGCAAGTAAAATAAATAAATAAATAACTCAACATGTATCACACTCTATTTATAGCATGATTATATTAGCATGAATCATCCATCTAGCTTAAAAAAAAAGAGCATTCAAAGAAGGGAAAAGGGGGATTACACATGGGATACATTAGGGGAACATGCTCCCCTATTAAGTGAAGAGAAAATAACAATAAAAACAGCAATTTCAGGACATTAGAAATCAAACAAAAGACCTTTCCTCCCCTCTTTGGTTCAATCGAAACCTACCCCTTACTTTGGGAGGTTGTTTGCATGTAGCTATGAGAAGAAAGTGAAGAGGGAATGGATAAACAAGTCATAGTAAAGAAAAATAGTAGAAAAGAAAAATAAAACAACTCATATCTCATTCATCTTCAAGTATGTCAAATAGAAGAGACAAAGAGGTTCACCTTGGGGGTTTAAACCCTTGTTGAAGATGCGCTTGGCTCCCTTTTGCAGCAAAATGGTGTTTGGACAACACCTTTTTTACTTGCAAGAACTCCTCCTTAGACCTTCTTTCAAGCTAGGATGAAGAGGGAAGGAGGGAGGTTGAAGAAGAATAGAGCTTGAGAGAGAGATGGGAGCCTTAAGATGCAGTGATAAGGGAAAGGAGGAGGGGTCGTGCAAAGCCAAAGGGGAGAAGTAGGGAGGGGTCCAGCTTACCAAAGAATAGGGGATGGCCCCCCCTTTTATAGTGAAAAAAATGAACCAAAAACACATTTTTGTCACACTATGTGACCGAATTTTAATTTTATGCCCAATGCAACCAAAATTTAATTTCTTCTTCATCCTTATCTTTAGAGCTATTGTTTCAACGCATTCTCTATGTGTGAAAATGCGTTGTCATACTCTCTTTTTTTATTTATTTTAACTATTAGATATTTCATATTTATTATTATTTTATTCTTTAGATTTTTTGTTTAAACGCATATGCATTTTTAATTTTCTTTTTATTTTTTATTTAATTTAAATGTTTAGATATTTCTATTATATTATTATTTTATTGTTAGATTTTTTTTTTGGGTCCTTTCTTTAATTTTTTGCCACGTGTGTAGTTTGACAGAATTTTTGACCTACCTATAACTCTTCCATCTGGTGTCTGATTTCAGCAAACTTAGTAGTGTTGGAATCAGAGTGAGATCCTCTATCCATTGAGCTAGAGTTTAGCAGCAAATTTGGGTTTTTAGCAGAAGCGCGAAGTCGTATCCGGAATCTTAATCTGCTCATATCTCCTTATCCGGGACCTTGATTCTGGCAAACTCAGTTGTGTTGGGATCTTGTCGAGATGCTTTTTCTGCTGGGATAAACTACTTGAACAGTTGATCTGGGGTTTAGCAGAAAGTCGATTTATGCTTTTCTCAGGTTTGACCAGCCCATAACTTCTTCATCCGGACTCCGATTGAGGCAAACTTGATTGTGTTAGAATCGTGTCGGAATCCTCTATTCAATGGTAAGAAGTATGGTGGCTAATTTGCACTAGATCAAAAAGTCAATTTTTTGACCCTTTATGGTTTGAATTTTAAATTAGGGTTTTCATTTTTGGCACTTTTGGTGCGAAAAAATGAGGTACTGACATTCATGTAAGAGCTTCCAAGAAAATAGAACTAGAAAGTTAATAGAAAATATAAAAAGATGATATAAGTAGGCAATGCTCGCAGAAACCTATTTAACAAAAAAACAATTAAAAGAAAATTTGAGAGAGTTCTCTCAAGAAATAGAACCACAAAGGCATCTTATTTAGGGGTGTAAACGAGTCGGATTTGGACCGGATCCACCCAGATCTGAATCCGAATCCGATTAAGTTGTAGGATATCGAACGGATCCTTCATATTTTTTATTGAATCTGAATCCGATTAAAAATCCGAAAATCCGATTAAATTTACCTTTTTCAAACCTACTACTTTCACATATAGTATGTTAGTCTATTTACTTATATAGTATGTTAGCCTATTTACATGAACAACTTTATAAAATTCTAAAAATTTCAATAAATTTAATTGGATTCGGATTTTTATCGTACAAATATAGTAAGATCCGAATCTGATTATTAAATGGATCTAATCTTTGGATTTGTATTTGATCCGCCGAACATTAGATAAAGATCCGATTAAATCAGATAAATTTAATTGAAACTAGATGGTTATCGGATCAAAATGCGACCCATTGACAGCCTTAATCTTATTCACATAAAACCGTTTGACGAATGAAATGGATATTTTGTGAGATTTCTTTGAAGAAGCAAAGCGGGAAAGGAAATCAATAACAAGAATCAAACGAGAAAACAGAGAAATTTGCAACTATAATACATTAAATCAGCTCAAAAAATGGAAATTCAAACTAATTACAGCTAAGAGAATTCTTGAAAACAAAAACATGGAGAGGGATAAAGAGGTGGGGAGAGGGGGGAGGGAGAGAGAGAGAGAGAGATTACTAGATTTAAAGAGCAGAGGTTTTGTTGCATATCTTGAAAGGGAGAATCAATTGGGTTTACAACACTTCTTGATATTTGAAAGTAGAGAGCATAGAGCTTTCAGAAAGGGTTGTATAAGGTTGGGAAGCTTGGGGCCTGGGGTGTGCTCCCTCCAAGGTCTTAGGTTCAAAACCATTTAGGTGCTATCAATTCTTTTGGGCTACCTGCATAAGGTCTATGGGCCTTAGACTTACCTGGGCCATGTGGGTTGTAAGTTCTTGCGTGGACCCTTAAGGATTAGTCTATTGAGCATAAGCGGGCCCGGATACCCTGAGTTCCAAAAAAACATAAAACAAAAAAAAGATTGGGAAGTTTTGCTGTGGTCGTTAGAGAACTAACAACATATGCCTGTGCTTCATGACGATTCATAGTTTCTTATTCAATCATCTTCATCACACTTTATAATTTCTCAGTCAATCAACCTCATTAGCATGCAACTTCGTTTGGGGGTATATTTGTCATTTTTTAAAGATATAAGACAAATACCAATTTTAAGGTGGAAGGATTCCTAGTGCGGCTCCTGTTAGTCATGGACGTCCAAATAACAAGGGCCCCATTTGGCCACTTGGACATATGAGTTGGGTATTGAATTTTGTTATATATTGTCAATTTCCAGTGATTTTAACATTTACCGTCAAATTCCCTCTTTCTTTATTTTATTTAAATATCTACACTAATTCTAAGATACGAAGAATGTTTTTCTCCCTTGTTTGGGGGAATGTTTTCCCCCCTTTTAAGAAGTTTTTACTTATTGACTGCAAAGTTAACTTTTAATCTCTCAAATGAAATTGTCAAACTTGTCCTAATTAGATTTTTTTTCTCTTCCTCAATGTTTTGTTTCCTTTTCTTCATGCACGACACTTAATTCACTGAACTACTCCCAATGCCTTTAAGGTTGGTCTCCATGCGAAAGCATTTCTTCTAGTGCTAGGAGCCGGTAGTATACAGCGAGCGTAGTTAGAATTAGGGGAATAATTCGGTTGGTTTGGTTTGGTTTTTTTTAACAAACGTAAACTAAACTAAATTGTGTTGATTAAAACAGAAAACCGTACCAAACCAAATTTCAATTTATGATTTTAAACCAAAAACAAACCGAAACTAATTGATTAACCCGTAAATCGAAGTGAAAAACCAAAAGTTTACATTTATGTTCACTTTTCACACGCGATTCGTACATCAACGGTGGAAAATGGGAAAATGATTGCTATGTAAGAAAAAAACTTTGATGGCCACAAAATTTGGTTTTCTGTATACATATTATATGTATTTTAATAATATAGTTCAGGTTTTCTCGGTTCGGTTTGGTTTATTAGTCACCTAAACCGTGGACCAAATCAAACTAATTCAGTTTGAGCTTTTCCAAACCAAAATCGAGCCAAACTATGAAGAAAATCAAACCAAACCAAATTTTTTCAGTTTAGTTCAATCAAAATTTAGTTTACACCAAACTAATTGACACCCCTAGCCAGAATTTAAATTAAATTCTTAATTTTTATATAACTTTAATGATTTAAATTAAATGAATACATTTATATAACTGTTTAAATATAGATATTGTTAGATCTAAGTTCTTAATTTTTTTTTCATTTAAATAAAATGAATAAATTTATATAACTTGTTAAATATAGATATTGTTAGATCTCAAAGATCTCTTCCTAAAGGATTGTTTATATATTTTTCCCTTTCAACCAATATATAGATAAAGAGATGCTACCTATTAAATTTTTTCTTTTTGATTTAATGTTATGATCTTCGATGAAATATGAGAGAAATTTAGGTGCTATTACAATGTATATATTTTTTCTTTTATTTTTTTTAGGTAAAAGAAGAAAAAAACTTGCATTAGGTAATTGCAGTACTTGGAATATCTTCTTTGGAATGGTAAAGGTTCTAAAACTGATAATACTACAGATTCCAAAGAAGGACATAATCACTAGTGATCAAGTGATGGATAGTTTGTAGTCAAACATTGCTATGAATGATTTGCTAAGAGTAAGACTGTGAAACATGATAAAATTCATTCTTTGAATAAAATAGTTTAGTGCATAACATGCATATTCGATTTATATAGTGGTTCTTCTAACTTGTTTGTACTAATAATGAGAAAAAAATTAAGAGGGTGTATCCCAAAATTGCACGATTTTGGATAAATCATAAGAGGAGAAATCTTTTATTGAAAATTTTCAGCTCTTAGCGCTAGGCTTGTGATCCATGACTCATTTGAATTCAAAATCACAAAGAAAAAGACCCAAAATCAACCTTTTGTACAAAGTTAACTTTTTCTATTGAAATTTTGTTGACTTTTGACAAAAGGAATGAATTTTTATTAAGACAAATTTCAAGATAAATTTCCTTTTTTTTTTGTTGCTGAAAATCAGGGTTTTAGTAATGTTTTAGTATAATTGAATTTTGAACTTTCAAAAGTTGACAAATACCTTAGCCTTACAATGGTTAAATTTTCCACAGGACCTCGAAAACTGGATTTTGTTTTTGAACTAAAAAGTTGACTTTTTATTCATTTGGAATTTGGGTCTGAAATTATTTTTGATGGATTCAAATGAGAGATATTTACTTATTTACATATAATATTTTAAATAAATAGAGATTACTTAAATGATATTCATATAAATAAGCATTGCCTATGAAGATGAAGACCAAAATATAATTTTATCGACGTCTACTATCACCAATAAACTTTCTATTGTCGATAGTAAAATGATACAGCATGTGAAAATATAAATAAAACAAATACAATGGACTTTTATCGGCAGTTTTACTGTTGGTAATTAACCATCTCATAATTACCGATGGTTGAAACCAGAATAACTACCAATTAATATTTACCAATTAAAATTCTGAGCGGGAATTTTCTTGCTTTTGTGAAATGGGCATACTTTTTGATTTTAGGCTCCATTTGTTTTGATGTAAAATCTAATGCAGAAAATGTTTTCCGTAGAAAATGGGGTTTTCCACGTGTTTGTTTCCATGTAAAATATAATACAGTGTAAAATAATTTTCCTAAAAGATATCTATTTTCTAGAAAATGACTTACTATAATGCCCCGGTTCCGGGTCCATTCCCAAACTCGAGGTGCTATGGTAAATAAACAAAATTACTAAAGAAACTAGGTAATTTAAAACTTTTACCCACTTATTTATCAGAGCAAATGCGGAAAAAGATGAAACAATTTCATTATTGATTAATGATTATCAAATACAGAGGATTCCAATTCCATGGACAGATCTATAACTATATAATCTACCCCGTTACAACTAACCCAAAGTTTGACGTCCTTGCCAAGAGTACCTGAAAAAGGGGAGAAACCGGAGTGAGAATAAATCTCAACAAGTAGCAGATGCATGAAGTAAAACAGTCCATAATGTATAACAAAGATAGTTATGAGGTGAACGTTAAAACCAAATCCACGATAATACAATGATATAACAGTAACAATTACCAATCCAAACAAACACCTGTGACATAATAGGACTCATGAAATGAAACTGTGAGACATGGGAAAAAATCACCGGAGTGATCGTCCCTCCGTCAACACACGGGCTCAACGCAAAAATTGGGAGAGTCGCCACCATTCATGATTTTGGGGTGAGAATGGACACCAAAGAGTTTAAAATATGCAAAAATAGCCAAAAGACAAATTCTAGGATAAAAATAACCCTACTTGAAAATCAAGTCCAGAGATGGGTAAGGGGATTAGATTATGAACGGGGGAAGGTGTTAGGCACCCCCATTCATCCACACGAAGTGGTTGCCAAGTGTATGTTCATGCAAAAAATAAAGTAAGAAAGCTTGCTAAAAATCATAGAAAACCTTGAAAAAGGATTAATGTATGATATTTTCACATGAAGATCTAAATGGATTTTAGATCCTCTCTTATGTCAATATCACTTCTGGAATATCTCAAAGGATGGAAATCAAAGTAGAGGTTGCATAAAACCAAGTTAAATCAAATCCGGAAAATTCGGTAAAAAGTATGCCATTTGCCTTAAAATCATTCAAATCCAATTCTAAATTGACCCAAACCAAATCCATTTGAAAGATTAGGGTAAATAAGAGTCTCATACAAAATTTCACTTCATTTCGATGAAAAATCTAGGAGTTATGCTCCTTTGAAGTTGCTGCTGGGGATTTTTAAAAGTGGTAAGTGGGCAACTTTGGAAAATTGTCTAGAAAAATCCACTACATAGAAATCCGTGAAATTTGGTGTGATTGAATTCTGTATGGCCATCTTTCAACAGAAACTAACCTCATACAAAAATCCCTTCGGGTGTGCCTTGGGTGGTCTCCCGAACAGGCCCCGAAGATCACAGATTTACCCAGAAAAATGCAAATGAGCAGTTCTGAGTAAATCGGCTACCAATAATTCAAATAGAATCCAAAAATTATGAAACCAACTGGATTTGAAAATAGACTCATAAAGGAGTACCCAGAAATAAAAATCACTCGAATCGGACTTAAAACGAACACATGGCGGTCCGTCGAAGTGACAAGTTCTGTACTTGGACCTGAACTGTCCACTTAACTTCGACAGAGAAGTGTCAAAAATCGGCTAGATAGAAATTCATGAAATTTTGTGGACATAAACTAGACAGCCTCACCTTTCCCATGGTTCTGGAATCGCCCCAAAATTCATCCGGATGATGAAGTTACGGACGTCCGAAGTAAGGGTACAGGTGCTGTCAAGCTAAGCCATTTTTGAGTAAAATCCAAATCCGAAAATTGATAAAAAATGAAATTCGTGTAAGATGAACACAAATACTTCAAAATCATCCGAAAGGCATTCCAGAATTGATTGAGGCCATTTATTTGAGATTTATCACAATAAATGCAATAAACCCCAAATATGAGCCTATCCCGCCAAAATAGTGATATGTGTGCAAAAGTGAAAAAAACCTAGCAAGATCCATACACATGCATATAGATTCAATAAAATAGGTTCTAGCATAGCCTAGGGTTCCGTTCCATTATCGTTTCCCTCTGTTCTCTTTAAGATAATCAAGGGTACTTTGAATATGGAACGGTTTACAATCAATCAAAAAGCCTTACGCTACATGGGTTCTAGCACTAGGGTCAATCCCCAGTCTCGTTTCTCCTAGATCCGCCTTCACGTTTTACGGCTAGGGGAGTCTTGAGATACTTTGAGCCGGGGAAGGATTTCCACACATACAAACAAGGCTTTACACTACAGAAAGGTAGAAGAAGAGATCTAGATCTAGGAATGTAAAGACAGAAAATAAAAAGACAAGTTGAGGCTTACCTGAGTGCTGGAGGCGATTCCACAGCGGTTTTCTTCTTCTCTTGGAGTTATTCTTTGCGAGAATTCAAAACAAGAGTTGTGTGTCTTTTGCTCAAGGAGGAGGCTCCTATTTATAGGCAAGGGCTAAGGTCATTGGTAGACACAACTTAATGTCTAGAACCCCTCCAACCTAAACCCTAAGGTTATTTCCGCGATTTCCCCTCATTTAATGAGGGACATGATGGTAAAAGTGAAAAGCTCTCGGAAAACCCTAATTTTGAGCAAACTTAAGGTATCCGGTATGTCAGACCGGATAACAAAGGGCCTTAAGGTATCCGGTACATGGTACCGGATACGCTAAGGCTCACATGTATCCGGTATGAGTATCCGGATAGGGAAATGGTACTTGTATCCGGATTGAGTATCCGGATACAGGTAAAAGTTTATTTTCTTCAAATTCTGTGCTGGCTTTCCAGGAGATAATGATTTTTGATGATTGTTTGTGCAATTTGGGGTGTCTACAGAAACCACTTAATAAGATATTCTTGCTCCCATAGTTCGCCACATCACGATTTACATGATAGATGGAGCCCGCACCAGTAGTCACTACCATCTCCTTCGACAACCATCAACGCGGACCACCCACGAATGGATTGACGAATACAATCCACAATCCAAAACCAACAAAAATTAAACCGCTTCCGCGGAGGTCATACCAATTCGATCAAAGATTAATGGACCCACGACAACACGTCTAATACCAGTGCATGTGCAAGTCATAAGTGATCATCAAGCACGGCCAAATCATAGCTCCTACGTGCGAGTCACAAGTAACCTACCAACATGACCAATATAAAGCACATGAAAGTCGATGTCTCATTGAAGCACACGGTGGTAACCTGAATAACCAATACAATGAATCCAATCAAGGATACCACTTCCGCGGAGGCCATACTAATCCGATCAAAGATTAATGGACCCACGACAACACGTCTAATACCAGTGCAAGTCATGAGTGACCTACCAACATGACCAATATAAAGCTCGTGAAAGTCGATGTCTCATTGAAGCATGCGGATGGTAACTTGAATAAAAAATAAAAAACCATTGCCGATCGACAACCTCAGCCTAGACCAGGCTGCACTAGCAGCGGTCGAGGATTGCTGCTTACATCGCCCGCACCTGAAAGTACGATGGACCGCATACTAGGGAGTTCCGAACAAGAATAACTTACCAGCCAATTCCCTTTCACTTCCTAGCTAAGCTATGGATCCATACTAAGCATTGCCCACTAGACACAACTTACAATCAAAACCTCAAATAACTCAAAGATACAATATTCAGTGATAAACCTCGTATCAGTAATCATAAACATGTCCCAATTGATGTAACCAACAATAATTTCCAAAACCACGGTGTCCAACCAAGAGATATTCAAAATAACCATTAAATAGCTCTTAAACAGAGTTCCAGGTTATTTAATAAGAAAAATACGAGAATATACACAAATTCTAAATATAAGGTTCAGATTTGAGTCATGGTAGTGTGGGCATACTTAGTTTATCTTCCTAAATCAGTATTCATGTTATCATTTATTTACTACAAGTTTTACCCCAAATCCTACACTTTGGTTCATCCTAAAATCCTTACTTGTAAGCCTTTATTTACCAACTAATATCCTAAATCTCTAAACCTTAGGGTTTATGTTGTTGGCTCTTTCTAGAAGTTAGTTTAGGTCTAATATGACTTGTTAGACTAGGTTTCATATCTAGAATCCTAATGAAAGTAGTCTAAGTGCATATGGTTTATCTTAACTAGTCTACTTTGATTCTTATTGCATTCAATGTCCCAAATAATTATCTTTATTCTGAATTTAATTCCATCACTTCCTACATCTTAAATTATCCTAATTACAAGTGTTACAACATTAAAATTCCAAGAAAAATCATTAAAAATTGAATCTGGGCACGAATCCCAAGTTTTGAATTTCTAAAAGTTGATCGCTTGAAGGGACGCTCGAGCGACTGTTCTAGCGGTTGAGGTTTCCAGTTTCTGTTATTTCACAAAGGCCTAACGCCTAATAAAACGCTCGAGCGGTGTCTCGAGCGCAATGACTATTAACACCAATTTTTCTTTGTTACGGAATTTCTAATCTTTCTAATCCAAATATTAATTTGATTTGACTCTAAGCATCTGATTTCTATCCTATACTAGTTCTGAGACAACCCTAAACTAATCCCATCATCCTGTTACATATCCTTAGTTTCTTTCCAAGTTTAAAATCCCCATGATCAACCTTTTTTGATTTCTAATGGAAGTTAGAACACCAAAACAATTCTTTATAAACAAATAAGCTTTTCCCATGAAATCCAACTTAAAAAACAATACAATCAAACATAAAAAATACAAGAAAACATGCAGTTCCTTTAGTTTCGAGGGTTTGCTACTTGCCTTTTTGATGAACCCAGATTTTCCAAAAACTTCGCCTATGCCCGTTTTTGGAGTTCAATCGCACCCCTCTAGACTTCTTCAATTAAGATCTCCACTGTTCAGTTTGAAGTCTTCCATGAGTAGAACAAAACCTTGAAATTTCAGCCCATTCCAACGGTTGGATCTTCCTATCTCGCCGTTCGAAGTTGGCTGGTCGGCCATCTCTGCAACTCTTCTTCTTTCTAATTTCCTCCTTTCTTTTCTCTTCTCTCATTCTATTTTTGTTCCATAATTTATGCACGAATTTCCCTCTCATTCTAACTTGTTTTCAAACCCTAAAACTCTCTTTAAACCTCTCTTTTATAGCCTCACCAATCTAATTAAACTCTAATTAGGTTTTACTCTCTCTATAATATACTAAGTGTATTCCCTCTTCTACTCTTCTCCTTAATTTAACTCCATTAACTCTCTTTTAAAGAATCACCTAATTAAATTTCGTGCTTAATCATATTCCTAATTTTAAATTATAATTCAACCTTTATTATCCACTCATAATACTAAAACATTGGACCGGAGTCAACGTAATTACCATTATGCCTTTTTTCCTCCTTTTAAACCTTAATTTCATGATTTTATATCCAACTAAGCTAAAATCTTGTCTAGTTGAATTTGTTTATCTAATAATTAATTATCTTATTTTCTTTTATGTTTTTAACTAACTTGAAATGACCAAATTACCCTTCCTCTTTAAATTCCTGTTTTAACCTCTAAATCTTTCTTTAATTCTCCTACTATTATTCTGCTTAGTATTATCTTCATAATTTATCCCTTAATTATTTATTTTATTTTAGGAAAATCTAGGGTTTTACACTTATCATTGAAAATCCAGTATGTCATTTTTCGAAAAATGATATCTATACTATTAATAAAGAGAAGAGGGGGGAATATTCCCTTTAGATTCTGGCCCCCCTTTCTTTTTTCAAAATTTGCCCTCCCTAAACAAAACAATCCCCAATTATTTTAAACTAACTACTTTAGGCTGTTTATCTAAGTGGGCCAACGTTTTCTACGCGCGTAGTGCGTGCAACCCCCTAGTACCATTTAAATGTAGGGGTGCAACTCGAGTCAGTTCGGTTTAGCTCAGGTTGAGGCCAACCCAATACCAAACCAAAAATATTTATAGTCGAACCGAATTGAAAGCTGATCGAACCGAAAATAAATAAGAAAACCAAAACCGAACCGAACTGAATTCCATGTGTGCGCACCTAAAAATCCTGGATCCTAGACCGCACACCGGGCGCACTTTCTGTGCGTGCCTCGGGACATTCGGAGTCGCCACTGCCTGAGAGTGCAGGCAGACACGGTTTTGCCCTATCCGGGTCTAAGTCTGGTCTGCGGCTTATTAGAGATCTAGCTAAGTCCTCGGTTACGTTCGGGGAAGTCCTAAAGACACCCCGGTTCGCCCCATCAGTTTGAGGGGTCCCTCGGGTCTCCCTGGTTTCTGAGTCAATTTCACCCTTTTCCTAGACCAGCATGTTACCTTGTTAGGTCTGGCGGGGCCCTCTGGAAGTGTGGGTCCCTTTTTATTTGATTTTATCTTTTTATTTATTTAAGTGAAGTGGGTCGGACCCGGGTCCCGTTGGAAGACCCGTGAGTTGCCATGGTTGGGCCTTGGGCCCAGTTGGGTTATTGGGTAACCCATTTGGTTATTTACTTAAACTATTTACACATGCCATGGGCTTAGTGGGCTTGGATTTTGCCCATTAGCCAAGGGTCAAAGGGCCTGGGCCTGCTTATTGAAAACAGGCTTGGTTTGGGCCGGTCTAAGGTGCACCACTCATGTGGGCCAAAAGGAAGTCTTGGTGGGCCCATGGTCCAAAAATGGGCTAAAGATAGCCCAAACTGCTTAAGGGACTGGTTCAGGCCGGTTCAGGTCGAATCAGGTTCAACCGGACCGAAAAATTATGTTTTTTAATTATATTTACATCTACCCGTATTTGTTATACGGTCCACCCTTGCCCGTGAATACAGTCCGGTTTGTCTTGCCCGTGAAGCAATTACGGTCCCGCTCGGACCGCTCTGAGTTTACGGACACGATCAGTTTTACATTTTTTTGCAGCCGATTCCGATCGGGAGCAGTTCCGTGGCCTCCTTGAGGTCTTCAACAACTTCGGTAGTAGTTCTGATGCCTTCTAACATGGCACACTTGCCTTCTTTACCATCTTCAAGTCCTCTTTTGTTGATGCTTGAGAATGGGATTAAGCCCCATTTTTTAGATCATGCCATCTTCCAATAGTGTAACCAAAAGAAAAGGAAATGGTAGTGGGGAGGGGATTACATAGGAGGGTTTAAAGAGGCATTTATGAATTCAATCCATTAGCTAAGACATGTCATATCTTTTTTTTATGTTAATTTTATGGTTCCATCCTCTTCTTATCCCATAAGAAGATGCTCATTTGCATGGGAATTCTCCAACAAACAATGAAGCCAGTGGGTTAGTAGCATAGTAATAAAACAAAAGAGAACTTAAATGAAATGATTCATATATACTAAAAAGAAGTTGATATAAAAGTTACCACACTAGTACTCCTTTGATTTGGTGATGTAATGACTCTCTAATGATTTCGGCAGCGCTTCCGCGTCCTCCGGGATTTTCTAGATTGAATTTAAAAGAGCCTTGATGGGAGGTTGGGTTTAAGAAGAGGCTTTTGGAGGTTTAGGCATGGTTTTGGGGTGACAAGGGTATTTTGGGCATTAAATGGGCTTGGGTAGGGTGGTGGCAATTGGGCAGCATTTGGTCGTGGTAATCAGCAAGGAAGAGAGGAGGGTCGGCCAGGTAGAATGGCTTGTTTAAATGAGGGGGGTGGCCTCTCTATTTATAGGCAAAATTTTCGTGCCCGTATTTGAAGTACGGGCGTGCCTTGCCCGTAATTCAAATACGGGCGAAAAACGCACATTTGCAAATCTCGCGAATCAGCCGTACGGGACGCGTGTCCCGCCATACAGCGACGCGTGTCATCTTCCAAAATCTTGCCCGTATTTCAAATACGGGCATGCCCTGCCCGTAATTGAAATACGGTCCAGCACGTTTTTTTAAATGTTTGGATTTCAAACCTTTATTCAATTTGGTTTTTTGCAAGATTTTTATTCGATTTTTTCCGATTAAAAAGCGAGATTCTCTTTATTAAAATATTATTAAACACATTTATCTTATTTATTTTATTGGTTTATTCCATTTTTGCTGCCTTTTTGCCACATGGGCAGTTTTTCTGAAACTTCAACTGCTCATAACTTCTTTATCCGGTGTCCGATTTTCAGCAAACTTAGTGTCGTTGGAACCGGCTCGGAACCACCTGTCCACTGGGGTCAAGTTTGGCAGCTGAATTGGGGTCGAGCAAAAAGTCAACTTTTTGCTCCCCAAAAGTTTGACCAGCTCATATCTTTTTCATCTGGACTCCGATTCTAGCAAATTCAGTTGCGTTAGAATCGTGTCGAAATGCTCTTTTCAATGAGATGAAGTTTGATGGCCAAATTTACTTGAATCAAAAAGTCAATTTTTGACCCCTTTAGGGTTTGACTTTTAGTTTGACTTTTCATTTTTGTTTATTTTGGGGGTGCAAAAATCAGGTGCTAACACCATGAAATCAATTTTGTTCGATTTGATTCAGGTTAGTCCAACACATGCTTGTGTCCGAACGGAACCGGATTTAAACCCGAACCGAAAAAAACAAAAAGAAAACCAAAACCCAAACTAAACCGAATTGATTTCCATGAAATCAATTCTATTTGTTTTGGTTCATGTTAAACCGACACATGCTTGTGCTTAAACAAGGGTATTGTTTGTAATATCCTTAAAGTTTAAAGGTAAACTTTCAAATTTAATATATATATATATATAAATATAATATTAGGTATTATATATATAATATATTAAGTTGGTTCGATTCGGTTTAGTCAAATATATGAATTCAGTTCGATTTCGGTTTGGTTCTGTTTAATCGAGCATTCAACCCAAAACTAAACCGAACTGACTTGGTTCGGTTTAGAATTTTTGGACTAAAACTGAACCGAACAACTATCCACTCCAAACCAAAGCTGGTTTGGGTCGGTTTGAACCGGACAGAGTTGCACCCCTATTTAAATGTATATATTTTCTGTTAAGTTTTTCTTTATTATTTCCATTTATTCCAAACATAAGAAAATGAAAAATTCTCATTTTCAACTCTATTTTCCAATGTCCGTCCAAATAGTTGAAAAACTTTGATTTTCCTGAAAATATTTTCCGACGTAAATGTTTTCCAAAGAAAATGTTTTACACCCAAAACAAATGGAGCCTTAATGAAAGTATTTTCTACATCTCACCTGTCTCTTTCCCTGTCATATGCTCTTCTTTCTTTACTTTTGTTTTTCATTGTCTTCACGATCTAAGGTATGTTTCTTTTTTGCTCTCTCTTTTCTCATGTTCATCTCTGTAGTTCCCTCTGTCTTTTTTACTCTCAGCAACTCTTTGAAGCGTAAGGGGGCATTTCTTCACAATAATTTAGAAATTTAGTTCCATTGGTTGACAAACAGTAACACAAATTGTTTTATTCCTATTTCGTTAAAAAATAAAACTTATATTTTATAATAAATTTAAAATATCTAGCTATATTAGACAATAAACCTAGATAATAGTTTAGTTGCATTAGAAAAACTTCTAAAAATCTCTTATCCAATCATGATCATTTATCCAGAATCCGGGAGTTTTTCTGAAGATCTAGAAGAGCACAAAGTTGAACAAATGAGATCACTGATTCATGATTCTCGAATCCAAGGGAAGAAGGATAGATGGTTGCCAGGTGGATAGAATTTAAAGCCAGAAAGATCCAAATCATAACCTAGAAACAATGGCCATGTAAAAGTAGTTCACAAGTGCATTGCAGTGAAGGAAGGGTGCTTCTTGATCCGTGTTACCTGAGGCCTATTTGGATTTTAAGTAGCCTTGCCTTTTTAACCTTGTTCTTCCTTAGTTGTGTTTCCTTAGTTGCTCTCAAATTGAAAAACTAGAACAAGGGGCATGTGTGATTTGTGTTGCTGACTAGTCCTCTCTAAGGTTAGGCAACTTTGGTGTGCCAAAAAAAGAGAGAATTACATTTACCTCTCTTATGGCTTTTGACAACCGCACCGCAGATGCCTCTTGTAAGGTTTAAAAATAACACTTACCTCCCTTATCAGATTTGCAAAATATAATTTAACTATTTGATCTCTTATCAATTTTTATTTGAAATAAGAAAATTTTAAATTTTAAATAATAAATCATCCATGATTTTTAAGAATTTTAAACTTCTAAGAAATTATTTTAATTATTAAAAAAATCTCAAAATCTTATATGTTTTGTACCTAAAGGAGGATAAATTTGTCAAAACATATTGAAATTTTAGTTAAATTTGTATAGAAGGGAGATATGAAATAGACAATAAAATATAAAGGGGAGGTAAATGTTATTTTAGAAACCTCAGCAGAAGTATCTATAGTTGTTAAACACTAGAAGGGAGGTAAATGAAAATTTCTCAAAAAAAAAAAAAAAAAACTACTTTAACGATCCTTCAAAATTTTTACGCATCATAAAAATTTATATAATTAATTTGATTCGGATCTTATTGAACAGATGTGACTCAGTCCGATTATAAATGGATTTATTTTTTGGATCCGAAACTGACACGAAAGATATTTAATAGAATAAAAGTTTAATTAAATTGGATTATTTAATTGGAATCGGGTTGGAATTGGGTCATGATCTGACACCATCTCTCTCAAAGCGCACTCCACGTGGCAACATCTCTATAGGATGTCAAAACGCGGAAAAGAGTAGTGATTGGAGAAATGGGTCATTGGCTCCCACATTTAAAACCTTAGCTGTGGCGCCAAATCCCTCGCATCCTCTCCGCTCCCTCTCTGTCTGTCTATCGGTCTGTCGGCTTTTGGATTCTGTGCTCTTAAACTTGTCATGGTATGAATTCAAACCCTTTCACCTGAATTCTTATCGAATTCTAGCTTTTAATTGTGCTAAATTCGCTAATTTTCGAACGATCTGTATCTCTCTCGATTCTAAGCTGAATTTTCTGCAAATAGTTGGTTCGTTTCAGTGGATTTATTAATTGTTTCGTTTTAAATGTTCTAGCATAGTTGATGTCTACTGTTATTCTCATTATGCACTCAAATTAATCACAATAATCCTCAAATTAGCCACCTGCACAGAGTTTATCGTGCAACAATCACAGAACGCTTCGAACAATTTTCTCCTGTTTCTGTTTAACAATCTCTCAATGCTTCAAACAAATTTCTGTGTTCAATCTCTGTGGAACGAATCTAACCAAAAACAAGAGACAAAAACTAAAAAAAAATCGGGTTGGGGGGGGGGGCGGGGGCGGCGGCGGCGGCGGCGGGAATAGAGAGATAGAGAAGAAAGTACAATAATTCGATCTATAGATGAACTGTTTCTTCTTATGATTCTTTTCCATGCGTTGTGTGTAACTGATTTGTTGTCTCATCC
Organism: Buxus sempervirens; assembly: GCA_947561395.2. Taxonomy (NCBI): domain Eukaryota; kingdom Viridiplantae; phylum Streptophyta; class Magnoliopsida; order Buxales; family Buxaceae; genus Buxus; species Buxus sempervirens. The sequence continues at coordinate 13,819,191 of OX387194.1, read as the reverse complement.
AACTTATCCATCTAATTGGTGCCTTTGAGTGCCTTCTTCATTCCTTCCTTTTCAATTGAGTTATGAGGTTCACCTTCTTCTTCTTTTTCTTCCCTTTCACCGGGGTAGCCATATTTGCTTCTCTAATGTTGGACGTCGGATGGACCTTCAGGATTAGCAGTGGCAGTTTCTGTTTCTGTTGTCTTTGAAACCTCCACGTAAAAGGAAAGTCTAGAATTGCTATGATTGCGGAAAGCCCACAATTTGACGGTGTCCTCACAGGGTTCCAACCCATACCCACGCAGTATCACAGGATACTTCCTCTGTTGTTCGTCGTAAACATCTGCCTCTACTCCTTCATATATTTTGTCCTTCTCTTCTTCATTCAACACAGGAACAACAAGAGCATCAAAATCTTCTGTAGAAAATTCCAGTCCTTTCAGATACGTGGTTGTGTCATAGGCATGCCCTTTCAGTTTCTTCACTAGTGGCTTATATGTCTGCTTTATCTGCTCTATAATTTCCAATGTGAGTGATGAATTTTCTACAACTGATACTGTGCTTATCTTGTCACTTGAGGAAACTGTAGTCATTTTACTGCATCTCATTAACGCTGAGATAAATTTTCGTGCCATTTCAGCCAAAGTTGTAATATGTTTAAGAATCTTCAAAGCCATTGAAGTCACTTCAATGTCTTCTTCAATTAACCCCGTATCTTCTTCCCCTTCAGTCTGCTGAATCATTAAAAATGTGAAGTTACTGAATTATTTGATAGTATTCTTTGTGAGAATAAGTGAATTTTACTCGTTTCTATCCATGTTTCGGGTGCAATTGTTAGGATTTTCAGTCTCACCAGTTTACTTTCGTAGTTGAATTGCACATTAACAACAGCCCTAAAGATTTCCCAAGTCAGTTTTTGTAATGATCTATGGATTCTTGGGGAAAACTTGGCTAATTGTTCAATGAACTATTCGTAAAAGTCTTAAAAACAATTTACCAATTAAATGAGAAAGTTGCTTTCTCACACACCTTCCAAAATATGGATAAAACCGCAATCAATCAATTTTTGAACAACTCAAACAGTGCAAATGGTAAGTTCTAAATCAGAGATGTTAATGGTTATTCACCTTAACAAGAATTCTATCAATGAATATCTTATAGAAATAGTTAATGGAAGCTAAATTGAAAGAGACTGAGGTTAGGAGTATACTGGTTGTAGGGGCTGCTGGGCCTGATTTGAGCTGCTTGCTCCATCACTAGCATTCTTGTCAGCCTGATTGTTGCTGTCTATATTTATTGACAAGACCCAATACCAGTTCTTGCCTTATTCAACACTCTTCTTCTTCTTCACTTCTTCAATAGGTTCTTGCTGTGTTCAAGAGACTTCTTCCGAATTGCTATTAGGGATCCCTAATGATGCAATTGCCTATATAAAAACCAAATAGCAGCCACAGATTTATTCAAGATTGTTCTTAGGAATCAGGAACAGAGAGAAAGACAGAGAGAGGGAGGGAGAGAAAAAGAATGGTCAAGTTTAATATCAAATAATCTCCAATACGTGCATTTTTAGAAACCCACTTATCACAAAAAGCAAATAAATTTTTATAGTTCTTCCAAGAGACAAGAATGAAACACTTGTGGAAGTCTAAGAAACAGAACAAGAAAGCAATGAGAAATTCGATGGGAAAAAATATGAAAATATACTATGCTCACGGAAATAGTTTTTGTAACATAGATTAGAAGAAAATTTGTATGAGTTCTTCCAAGAAAGACAACCAGAAAGCATAGCACTAACAAGAACTCGCAGTAGTCAAGAAGCTGCTTTATTCACATAAAACCAGAAAGGAAACCAATATTTTTGTGAGATTTCTTTGAAGAAACAGCAACTAGAATGGAAACCAATCACAAGAATCAAACGAAAACAAAGACAAATTTTCAACTCTACTACATTGAATCAGCTAAAGAAATAGAAATTCAGGCTGAAACTGGAAAACACAAGCATGGGGAGGGAGGGAGGGAGAGAGAGAGAGAGAGAGAGAGAGAGAGAGAGAGAGAGAGAGAGAGAGAGAGAGAGAGAGAGAGAGGTTACCTGAGGTTTTCTTGGATATCTTGAAAGATAGAAAACGAATTGTATCGACAGAGCTCCTTGATTTCTGAAAGTATAGCTGAAAGTTTTCTGAAAGTGGCATTGGCGGCAGACAAATTTTCAACTCTCAAGTAAAGACCATTTCGCTAATTGTCAATCTTTCCTTCTATTTATTTAAAGTGCCTTAAGAAAATAACTCTTGGGAAATAGAATGTTTTCCAGGCTTGTAAAAAAAATTTGGGTGAAACTAGGGTTGAACCATGCCGGGTTGGGTGCTATTGCCTCGCTAAACATTTTACAGAGTTCTCAATTATTACATTCCAGGGGAAATCATTTGGTAATGGTGCATGCATGTGGCGAGTTTTTCTACTTCTAGATATTTTATTGCTTATTCTTTAAAAAAGTGTCTGCAAAAGATTTTTTTAGTTCCGTTCATTTCTATCGTGCATGATGTGTTTATATTTTCATTTATAGCTTTTATTAAACATTCTACTCCTATCAATTTAATCATAGGATTCACTATGGTTGCCAAACAATATAAGGGGGCATTTCTTTACAATATTTTATATTTTTGGCTTCCATTGGTGGACAAATACTAAAACAAATTAGTTTATTTATTGAAAAACACAATTTATATTTGATAAATGTGCATAAAATACTTAGGTATGTTTGATAATAAACCTAGATAAAAGTTTAGTTGCATTATAAAAAAACTTTAAAAATCCCTTAAATTCCACATATGTTTTTACATCTAGGTGAGTTTTGCTGCATTTTTAGGTTTCCATTACTTTCACAAGAAACTTTTAATATTTTTATTTTATCTTCTACGATTTTTATGGATCTTACACAATTGAATTTATAATGTGACAAGGACATCAAATATACAATAAACTTCCCTCTAAACTTAAGTTTAATTGACTTTTTAAAATAGCAATTGCGACATTATTTCCACTTGCATTATCAAATTCTAATGCTATTATTTTATTATGTATTTGTACTAAATATTTTATATTGCATTAGCAGGCTTACTTAGGAACGGTCATATTCGAATAAAGTAAATGTTGTCATTCTTTTTTCTATATTTCAACTTTCATATATAAAATGTAATGTTACAATTAAATAATCAATTCTTTGATTGCTTTTTTAAATACCTAAAAGCTACTGCCCATGTGACAACATTTCTCTCAAAGTACACTCTCCATGGGGCAATGTGAGGAGAAGGAGAAAAGTGCACAGGATGTCAAAACTTTCCTTTTGAATGCGAAGAATAAAAAAATTAGAAAAAAGGGCTCAAATGAAAAAAAAGTCATCCAATCCATCGAGACAAAGAAAATTTAAAATCCGGGCGCCAAATCCCTCTGATCCTCTCCTCTCTCTCTCTCTCTGGCTTTTGGATTCTTTGCTCTTAAACCTGTCATGGTATGAACCCAAACCCTATCGCTTGAATTGTTATCGAATTCTAGCTTTTAATTGTGCTTTTGAACAATCTGTATCTCTCTGGATTCGAAGCTAAATTTTCTATAAATAGTTGATTCTTTTCCGTTGTTTTAGTTGCTTTCATTTTAAATGTTCTAGCATAGTTGATTTCTACTATCATTCTGATTATGCAATCAAACTATCATTCATACAATTTTTTCGTGTTTCTATATCTGTATTCAAACACTGTGGAACGAATCTAACCTAAAACAAGAGACAAAAACCAAAAAAAAAAAAAAAGGGAAAACAAACAGAAATAGACTAGAAAGCACAATGAATCTATCAGTAGATGAATTATTTCTTCGATTCTTTTCCACGCGTTGTGTCCAACTGCTTTGTTGTCTCTTCCTTCTTATCCATCTTCTTGGTGCCTTTGAGTGCCTTATTCACTTCTGATGGTTCTTTAGGACTTGCAGGTGCTTCAGTTTTCAGAGTTTCTGGTTTTATTGTCTTTGACACCTCTATGTAAAATGAAATTCTATGAGTTTGAAGGCGGCGGAAAGGCCACAATGTGATGGTGTCTTCAAAGGGTTTCAACCCAAATTTAAAAATGAAATCCAGCCATCCTCCGGTAAGAAAATGAGTCTTGCTTTCAGGACAGTATTTAAGTGTCATAGTATAAGCCCTCATTTTTTCGTCATAAACATCTAGCACTACTCCATTTTGTATTTTGATGCTCTCTTCTTTATTCAACATAGGAAGTACAACAGCATCAAAACCTTCTTTAGGTAATTCCAGTCCTTTCAGCAATTCCATAGTGTCAGACCTTTGCAGTTCCTTCACTATTGGCTTACATGATTGCTTTATTTTCTCTCTAATTCCCAATCTTTGTGATGAATTTTCCTCAACTGGTGCTTTGCTTATCGTTTCGCTTGAGGAAGTTGTAGTGGTTTCAACGAATTTCTTATATTCTGGGAGAACTTTTTTTAACGTTTCATCCGTAGTTGCAATTTGTTGTCTAACGCTCTTCAAAGCAGTTGCAGTCACTTCATTGTCTTCTTCAGTTAACTCCAAACCTTCCCCTTCAGTCTGCTGAATCATTAAAAACATGAAGTAACTGAACTATTTGATAGTATTCTTTGTGAGAATAAGTAAATTCCACTCATTCCAATCCATGTTTTCAGTCTCACCAGTTTACTTTGCTAGTTGAATTGCTCAGTTACAACAGCCTTAGAGATTTCCGAAGTCGGTGTTTGTAATGATTTATGGATTCTTAGGGAACACTTGGCCAATTGTTCAATGAACTATCCTTATGGATTCTTAGGGAACAATTGGCCAATTGTTCAATGAACTATCCTTAAAAGTCTTAACAACAATTCACCATGAGAAAGTTGTTTTCTCACCCACCTTCCAAAATATGGATAAAACCCCAATGTGTCAATTTTGAACAACTCAAACAATTCAAATGGCAAGTTTTTCAGTAACATGGGCACTTATGAAGTGCTCATGGAATGGGTATTTTAAATCAGAGATGTTTAAACTTATTCACCTCAACAAGAATGCAATCAATAAATATCTTATAAAAAGAGTTAAGGGAAGCTAAATTGAAAGAGACTGAGGTTAGGAGTATACTTTTTGTTGGGGCTGCTGGGCCTGCTTTGAGCTGCCTTGTCCATCTCTAGCTTTCTTCTTACCCGGATTGTTGGACATGGTTGTTCTGTTTATATAAACCAGTTCGTTCTTGGCTTATTCAGCACGCTTCTTCTTCACTTCTTCAGCAGGTTCTTGCTGTGTTTGTGATTCTTCAAAATTGCTATTAGGGATCCCTAATGATGCAGTTCACTGCATAAAAAACAAAATAGAAACCACAGATTTATTCAAGATTGTTCTTATGAATGAGGAACAGAGAGAAAGACGGAAGGAGGAATGAAACAAATATTTGTAGTTCTTCCAAGAGACAATGATGAAACACTTGTGGAAGTCTGAGAATCAGAACTAGAAAGTAAGAAAGAAATGAGAAATTCGATCGAAAAAATATGTAAATATACTATCCTCACAGAAATATTTTTTTAACAAAGATTAGAAGAAAATTTGTGAGAGTTCTTCCAAGAAAATATATAAATTTACTATTCTCACAGAAATATTTATCCTCCAATAAATCAAACAATCATTATAGGACACATAAAAAATGTGAGGAAGGAGAGGATGAATAAATAGATTCAGTTTATTGTAGCAATATGATTTCATCTGATTTTAAGAGAATTTTCCTTTTACCTGATAATGCTAAGTATGCACTATATTAGTCATCAAAGATTCCACTGACTGAAGTTACAGATATGACCCAAGAAGATATACTTGAAGACAACCCTTACAGAAAGAAGTTGAATTCATAGATGAGCCATGATTCTCCATCTTCATGAAGACTCCTCTTATGAATTTTAGCTCAAATTATTGCTCAAATATTCTGTTTTGTATTGGGCCTAAGCCACTAGAAATTTGTGGTGCTGTTTTCAATCTTGACCATCAATCAAGAATCTATTAATGTCATAAAAGAAAGCTAAAAGTAGAAATTTGCGGGATTGGAAGCTGGATTCTTGGATGAATTTGCTTTAGAATTTTCATGGCATTTCTAAAGGCTGGGGCATGGATGCCATACCTTGGAAATGAAACAAGAATGGGGTTTTCTTGGTACTCCGTTATTTTAAGCACTACATCTCTGCTGTGAATTCTTTCAAGCTCATAGTTTGATTTGCCATGGCCATTCCCTACTAGAGTTTCTTTCTTCTTGTGGACGTCAAGTCAAGCCAAAATTCTAACCATAGATAATGTGGTTAAAAGAGGATGACAAATAACCAAGAGATGAGAAATGTGCAAGCGTAAGGAGACTATTGGTCATTGTGAAATTTCATACCTCTTGAGTTCAATCCAGTCACCTTGATCTATTGCTTCAATGCTAGAAATGAAACAGAGGAACTACTAGACCTAGAAGTCTTTGGAATGTGTCAAGTTGCTATTTCATAGGTCTTGTGAAATGAAAGAAATAAGAGGATGATACATCACGGCAAAAAGTATTGTTCTGAAAGCTTGGTGAAGTCAGTTGAAAGGTGTTTATACCTGCAGGTCTCTTCTTTACGTTCTTTCAAAGGGAAGACATCGGATATCTTCTCTTTTTTTGCTAGATTTTCAAAGTTGGTATAAGAATTTCTGAAGGTAGGAAATGACTTTGTTGCAATCAACGAAAAGGCATTATATTCACATAAAACCAGAAACAGAGCCAGAATGGATAACAAGAACAAGAATCCAACAGAAATAAAGAGAAATTTTCAACTATAGGACATTGAATCGGCTTAAGAAACGGAAATTCTAGCTGATAAGAACTCATAGAATTCTTGAAATCACAAACATGGAGAGAGAGAGAGAGAGAGAGACAGAGAGAGAGAGAGGTTACCGGACTTAAAGTGCTGAGGTTGTCTTGGATATCTTGAAAGAGAGAGCAAATTGGGTCTACAGAGAGCTTCTTGATTTCTGAAAGTATAACTGAGAGTTTTCTGAAAGTGACTTTGGCGGCAAGCTGTTATATGGTTGGGAAGTTTTGATTTGGGCGTTAAGCGATCTGATAGTGTGTGATGCGGCTTCCTCATGATTCATAGTCTCTCAAACACAGGCCCTTTATCTAACGCAAGTCCGCACTTTTTTTATTTTTTGGTAGGACGCAAGTCCGCACTTGAGACGGGTTTTAATTGCTATAGATCGTCCATTTCTCGTTTTTTCTCTGTAAATGTTTAGTATCAAATATATAAATTTTTTTAAAGAGTATTAAATAACCCTTGGAAATAGAAACTTTTACACCCTTTTAATAATGTTTCGGGTGAAGTGGTTTGTCCTTATTAGCCTTATCTGCTCTGTGTCTATCATTTTCAATCTTAGCGATGAATTTTCATCAAATGGTCTTTCTCTTTGAGCTTTACATAGAAGGTCCTTTATCGCATCACCCGTGGGAATTGCAGTTGCTTTGATACCCTCTGGGTCTTGAGGTGACTTCATTACATTTGAAGACCTTTCATCAGATGGTGTTTCACTTCTAAGAGGGAGAACTTCTCTTAAAAATTTCATCCAAAGTTTTGGTGTATTCAACATTATACAAATCTTCTAAATTCACTTCATCATCCCATTCAATCTGCCGAATCATTAAAAATGTGAAGTTACTGAATTATTTGATAGTATTATTCGCGAAAATAAGTGAATTCCAGTCATTGATCCACGTTTTTTGTGCAAAGGCTTGCTTGGATTTTCCTGCTCATCCATTAAGTGAGCTAGTAGAATCCCAATTCAGTCTCAGTAATGGACTAATGGTTGGTGGATTCTTAGTGAGCCCTTTCCCTATCATTCACAAATTATCTATAGAAATTTTAACAACAAATCGCCAATTAACTAAGAAAGCCGTTTTCTCATGGGCTTGCCAAAATATGGATAAGACCCTCAATCAATCAAATTCTAAACAACCCAAATAGTGAAAATGGCAAGTTTATCAGTAACTTGGGCAGTTATGAAGTCCGTGTATGCTTATCCACCTTACCAGTTTACATCTTACAGAAAGAGTTAAGGCAAGGGCTCACAGATGGCCCGTTAACTTGAGTGCCACGGCATAGCACGACCCACCCTTAACCTCACCGTGGGATGTGTCGTGCTAGGTGTTTTGGAAATGGGCTAGGCAAGGGCTAAACGTGTCTATAGCAGGCCGAGCTGGCCCTGATTAGTACCCCTACATTGAGCAAAGAAAATTGGCAACTATGAAACTAAACCTAGCCAAACTTAAGCAAGAAATTAATTTTGAGACATTAGAAGAAAATTAAAGATTTTACAATAGAAGAAATTCTATAATATTAGAAACTAAATAATTGGTCAGTATGTAAGCCTTTCTTCTTAATACTAGGAGATTGCACTCTCGTTTTTCTTAATACTAGGGGATTGCACACCATGAGCATAGCAAACCACGTGGGGCTCACTTAGAAACAACTTCAGCAAGAGATCAAATCATATGTTGTTCAGTTATATTGATGTGGCATAACAAATCGGTAAAGAGGGGTTGTTATTGTAAGCACCCTAAATGGAAATGTGCACAAGTCCTTAAACTTCAAAAGAACAAGAAACTCAGAAAATGGACAAGTGAAGGGCAAAATGGTAATTTTGACACAAAGGGCTTTTGTGCAATTATCACAAATTTAAGGATTGGAAAGACACATGTCATCGATTAAAAGTGCACAAATGCCACCCTAGCAGCTTGCCACATGTCATGAGTGATGTGGATAGGGATAAATTTAAAGATAAAAATAAAAAAATAAAAAATGGAGTGTTTAAATTTAAGTAGGAGATCTAGAGATGAAAGACCCAGAGGAGGGGAAATTAATTAAAGATAATTAAAAAAAGGGGAGGAAAAAGGGGTGATCCTTTTTTTTTTCTTATCCAAAAAAAAGGGATGATCCTTGGGTTCGTTGGAGAGAGAGAGAGAGAGAGAGAGGAGGAGAGAGAGAAAGAGAGAGAAAAGATAAGATTAAGAGACATGGCGGATTAAGATAAAAAAAGAAGATGAAGAAGGGAAAAGATGTTGGGAAAATTATGGGAAAGGCCCCCTTTTTGCGAGGTCTTTCCCGGGAGGCCTGTACGTCAAAATTAAGACGCTGCAGGCCTCCTTTTTCCTTAAAGTTACCAAAAGGGCCTCACATGAGAGGCATGTGAGGCTTTCATTCCCTTATTAAGACTTGTATCTTCCTATGAAAATACTTGTATCTCTCTATGAATCTATTTGTTTCCCCTTTTGAGTGTGATTGTATCTTACTATGAAAATAATTGTATCCCCTATGACAGGACTTATATCTTCTTATGAAAAGGCTTGTATCCCTCTATGACTATTGTTTCTCCCTATGAGTGTGATTGTATCCTACTATGAAATACTTGTATTCTCTTACTAGCACAATCATACGGGGATACAATGATTTTCATAGCAGGATACAATCACACTCATAAGAGGAAACAAGTATAGAATAGAGGGATACAAACATTTTCATAGGAAAATACAAGTCCTGTCATAGGGGAATACAATTATTTTCATAGTAAGATACAATCACACTCATAGGTAGAAACAATAGTCATAGAGAGATACAAGCATTTTCATAGGAAGATACAAGTTCTATCATAGGGGATACAATTATTTTTATAGTAGGATACAATCACAATCATAGAGGGAAACAAGTAGAGTCATAGAGGGATACAAGTATTTTCATAGGATGATACAAGTCTTAATAAGGGAATGAGGGCCTCACATGATAGGAATGAGGGCCACACATGCCTATCATGTGAGGCCCTTTTGGTAAGTTCAAGGGAAAAGGAGGCCTGCAGCGTCTTGACTTTGACATGCTGGCCTCCTGGGAAAGACCTCCCAAAAAGGAGGCATTTCCCATAATTTTCCCAAAGATGTTTGGTACGTTGAAGAGAGAGAGAGAGAGAGAGAGAGAGAGAGGGGGGTTAAAAGAGAGAAATGGGTGGATTAAGATAAGATTTAATAAGTAAAAATAAAATAAAATACATTAAGGATAACTCTCCCTCCCTCTCGTGAGGGAGGGATGAGTTTCAAAAGTTGTAGACTCTCCTCTATAAAAGGGAAAAGTCCCAACGTGAGAAGGGGGATTTTTTCTAAAAGAGAAAAAAAATCTAGAGAATTTCATTTTAGAGAAAGATTGAGAGTTAATTTTGAGGGACTCGGTGATTTTCTTAGAGGTGTTTTTTATGACTTTTTAGAAAGTCTTTGTTGGAATATTTGATATTTGGGAGATACTGGAGAACTAAAGAAGTAAGTGTTGCTGTTGACTGTGAAGGAGCCTGAAAATCTGAGAATCAAGCTTCCACATTAGGTATGGCTAGTTGATTTTTGTTTAGTTCTCTTTGTTGTACATTGGTAATGCATGATATGGTTTGATTGTTCAAGAACTTGTTTTGGATGTTATCTGTTCTCTTTTGATTAGTATCTTCAATAAGCTCTTAAGCACAAATAAATAAAAATGTGGATCGGATGTTTCTTTCATGTTACAGAGAACTCTTTGTATATTGTTTTGCTTTTGTTATTTGGAAGGTGCTTTAATTGGTTATTCTGATTATACTGCTTGGGTTGCTTGGTCCAATTTGGAGTACCTGAGTTTCGTAGAATACAAAGCCGAAGAGCGTTAGATCACCACCGAACCATGCTTTTCTGAGGTCATTTTTTTTACGTACCCAATATTTAAACAATACTTACTAGCATAGGTCGGGGGCGACTGAGGCGACTGTCGGGGGCGACTGAGGCTCTGCTCCCTAGCGTGCCGTCGGCATCTGGAGTGAGCATCTGGGGCGACTGAGGCTCTGCTCCCTGGCGTGTCGTCGGCATCTGGAACGAGCATTTGGAAAGAAGATGGTCTGGGGGGCGAGGCGTTGAGGAAGGCACGAGGCGACTGGTTGGGGTTTGCAAAGAGGCATTTGCGACTGAGGCTCTGCTCCTTGGCGTCTGGAGTGAGCGTCGGGGGCGTCTGAGGCTCTGCTCCCTGGAGTGCCGTCGGCAACCTGGAGGTTGTGTCATTGGCGACAAATGAACCAGCATCGTGATTGAAGCAGGTCAGCGTCCGTCTGGGGCATCTGGAGCAAGCATCTGGAACGAGCTTCTGGACCTGGAGTGACCGTCTGTCGTATGCGACTGAGGGTACTTTGGGGCAGGGCTTTTTGCAGCAGGCACGCTACGAAGAGAGATTAGGGTGAGGCGATTTGGGAGATTACGGGTTGAGGACTTGTGTTAATGGCCATTAACATTCAAGGCGGGTCCTCTTCGCTCCCTCCAGACAAAACAAGAACATTTGCAGTTGTGGTCTCTAGCTCTGTTTTTGCTGTTGAAGACATTCAGGTGCCAAGAAAACCGGTTTCAAGCTTCCATGGTTTCCCTGCTGTTGAATTCTCAGATGTAGAAATCAGGAAATCCATTAGCCCTTTTTCGTTCTCCTTAGGAGCAAAATTTATCAGCGGACGGCCCTCTGTGGATGTGGTTCGTGAAGCCATTCAGAAAACATGGGCAATCCAAGGAAGCTTCCATGTTGGAGTTTTAGACAATAGGCATCTCCTCCTTCGTTTCAGAGAAGAAAAGGATTTCATTAGAGCTTGGACGAGAGAGAGTTTTTCGATCAAAGGGTTTCATTTTCGTCTCTTTCAATGGAATATGCGGTTTGATCCCTCTAAAGAGTCATCGCTGGTGCCAGTGTGGATTTCTCTGCCCAATCTCCCCATAAACCTATTTCCAAAATCTTTCATCTTTTCTATAGCAGGGGCTGTCGGCAAACCTCTTACTCTTGATGCTCCCACCAAGAACATTACTCGTCCTAGTTTGGCAAGGGTATGTGTGCTGTTGGATTTGCTTAAGGAGCATCCTGATAGAGTGTGGGTTCGTATGGGCTCGGAATATGGTAGATGGCAGCGAATAATATATGAAAAAGTTCCTTCTTACTGTATTGGATGTTTCCATAGAGGGCATGATATCTCTTCCTGTCGAGTAGCATTGAAGAAGAAAAACTCAGATGTGCAGAAGCAACAATATCAACGTGTGGGGGTTTTTGATGCTTATCCATCCTTAGAGAACTCTATTGAACTCCTTCCTTCTGAGAAAGAGGATACAGGGGATAATAAGGCAAACAAGGAGTTGAATAATTCTAATTGCTTCGAGGAAGACCTGCAACAACATGTTCAGTTAGGCCTAACGACAAGGCAAGATAATTTGGAAGTAGCTGTTTCCCATGAGAAGGATGGTATTCAACAGGATCCGGAATGTTCCCAAGAAAAACATGGCAAGCACAATGCTCAGTCTCAAGGTGAAGATGAATTTCCAAAATTACAGCAATCCAAAAGGGCTGTTGATGGCATTTTAGAAGCAAGACACATTGATTTGGAGGATGGATTGTTTCAGAAAAGTAGAGAGGATGTGGTGGATGGTTTGAATGTCAATTCTTTAAGAAGGAAGCAGCGACCTCTTTCTAAATCGCAAGAAATACAACAGAAAAATTCGGAAACCAATAGACCAGCTGTTTTGGAAGCTCCCAATTATTCGGAATCCACAATACATGCCCTATCATTGGGGTCATCTAAATCAGATTCCTTTAAGGAATTTTCATCCTTGTGGGAAGCCAAGGAAGCTTTGCTGCATGACCAGGAAATTTTAGCAAGAAGAATGGAGTTAACTATGACTAACCTAGAAGGGCAGCCGAATCAATCTCAAGGTGAAGTCTCTAGCTTGGCTCTATCACCTCAGAATACTAAGAAGAAGAGCAGCAAACCCTCTAGAAGTTCCACAAGGCCAAAGGTAAAAACCTCTACTAAACTCAATCAATTTGTTTTTTAATGATCCCCACAATGATATGGAATATAAGAGGAGTGGCGAACTCTGATTCGGTTAACATGCTTAAGTCTCATATTGTTAGTCATAAGATTCAATTACTTGCTATTCTTGAGCCCATGTGTAATGAAATTAGATGCAAAAAGATTGCCAGGAGAATCAAAATGAAGCATTACTTTTGCAACCAAGCTCAAAACAGCAAAATCTGGGTTCTTTGGACTGATTTATTGAAGTTGGACTTTATTGCCGTCTCGGATCAATATGTAACAGCTCTGGTAAGTTCAGGGAACAGCTCTTCCTTCTCCCCTTATTTAATGTCTTTTATTTATGCAAAGTGTGATGTGCTGGACAGAAGACACCTTTGGAATGATTTGATGGTTTTTTCAAGCTTTGTGAATCACCCCTGGATCTTAGGAGGGGACTTTAATTCCATTCTTGCTGTGGAAGAGAAACACGGAGGCAGGAGCCCTGCTAACAGATCAATGTATGAATTCCAGGACTTTATACAATGTGCAGGCTTAAAAGATCTGGGTTTCAACGGCGATAAGTTCACTTGGTGCAATGAACAAGGTGGTCAACGTCGTATTTGGGCAAGGTTGGACAGGTTTCTCATTAACCATCAGGGCTTGCATCTTGTTGCTTCATTCAAGGTGCTTCATTTACCTCGGGTATGCTCAGATCACTGTCCTATCGTATTATCAGTTGTTCAGGCTTCGGGGAATCCAGTCTTTTCTACTTTCAAATTTCAGAAGATGTGGTTATCTCATCAAGGTTTCTTGGATGTCGTTAAGAGCACATGGAACACTATTACAATGGGATCGGCTTCTCACTTGGCTATTTTTTCAAGAAAATTAAAGCAGTTAAGAGCTGTCCTTAGAAAGTGGAATTGGGAAGTTTTTGGAGACGTTCATGCTCGTATTAAGAATCTCTCTTTAAAAGTTTCTGAGTTGGAAAACGGTCTTCAACATCAATGGAACCAGTCCAATGCTGATACTCTTCACCTTAATAAAAAGGAGCTCATTAATAGCATATGCCAACAAGAAACCCTGTATAGGCAACAATCCAGAATTAAATGGCTTCAAGAGGGGGATAGGAATTCAAGATTTTTTCATGCCTCTTTACAAATTCGAAAGCAGAATCTTTCTTTGCAAGGTAATGAGTGGTTCTCTTCAAGCCCTAACATCAATGAGGAAGCTGTCGATTACTTCTCTACTTGTTTCTCTTCTGCTCCTCACCTCTTAAACAATAGCGTGGATTTCATTCCTCATATTCTTGATGATATCACTAATGAGAGGCTGGTGGCTCCTCCTTCCTTGGATGAAATTAAACATGCTGTTTTTGAGCTTGACCCAGATAGTGCTCCCGGCCCTGACGGCTTCACAGGTTGGTTCTTCCAACGTTGTTGGGATATAATTGCTGTTGATCTTGAGGCCGCTGTGGCAGAATTTTTTTCTGGAAGTTCGCTTCCTACCTCGTTTACTGCCTCCCATATTGCCCTTATCCCAAAGGTGGCCACGCCTGGTTCTTTTTCAGATTTTCGCCCGATAAGCCTCTGCAATTTTTCATACAAGATTATTTCCAAGATTCTTGCTTCCAGGCTCTCAACTATCCTTCCTCTCATTATTAGCAGAGAGCAGAGCGCTTTTGTCAAAGGGAGGTGCATATCTGACAACATATCTCTTGCTCATGAGCTGTGTCAGGACATTAACAGAAAATGCTTGGGGAGCAATCTTATCATTAAGTTGGACATGACCAAGGCTTTTGATCGTATGGAATGGGATTTCCTCATTGAGGTTTGTAGACGGTTTGGTTTCTCGGATTCCTGGTGCAATCTCATTATTCGGTGTTTAAACAACAGCTGGTTTAGAGTTCTTCTTAAAGGTTCTGCTTGTGGCTTCTTCAAATCTTCTCGTGGTCTTCGCCAAGGAGACCCTCTATCCCCCCTGCTATTCATTATTGTTGAAGAGGTTCTTAGTAGAGGTTTGACGTCTCTTGTTCAAGATGGTTCTATTGGCTTTTACCATACAGGAAGAATGCCTCTTAAAGTTTCCCACCTCCTATTTGCGGATGATATCCTTATATTTTTGAATGGCAAAAAATCTTCCTTGGTTAATCTCCTAAAGCTTCTCAAGTCTTATGAGGAAGCTTCAGGCCAACAGGTGAACAATTCAAAAAGTTGCCTAATTGCATCTTCTAAAATCTCTCCGTCGAGATTGGATATGATTCAATCTCTCTCTGGCTTCACCAAGGTAAGTCTTCCTATTAAATATTTGGGGGTTCCGTTATTCCATGGTCGTGCTTCTTTGCCCATGTTTGCTGAAATTTTAGAGAAGATTCAGAGTCGAATGAGTGGTTGGAAATCCAAACTCCTTTCTCATGGAGGGAAAGTTACTTTAATCCAAAGTGTTCTCTCAAGCATACCCATCCACTCTCTTTCTGCAATCCCATTCCCGAAAGCTGTTTTGAAAAGAATTGAAGCTTGCTTTGCTAATTTCTTCTGGGGAGAGAGCTTTGATTATGCATCCAAAAAGCATTGGCTCAGATGGGATAAGATTGCCCTTCCAAAATCAGAAGGTGGTTTGGATATAAAGTCAGTTGAGGATGTCATGAAAAGTCTGCAAATCAAAATGGGATGGAAGGCTTTGTATGGGGAAAGTTTATGGTCTGATTATATGCAGGCTAAGTACTGTGCATCGAGGCAATTCCAGAATATTCAAGATAGGAGTGGAAGTTCAAAGATATGGAAGGCAATCCTGAAGGTTAAAGATGTTATTCTTGACAACACTGTTTGGGATGTTGAAGAAGGTAACGTAAGTTTTTGGTTTGATCATTGGTCCCATCTCGGGAAGCTGGTGGATTATGTTCATGATGAGGATACTCCTCATCCAGAGTTAAAGGTGATAGACCTTATTAATCCCAATGGCTCATGGAATATTGATTTGCTTAATGATGTTCTCCCTCAGGATGTGGTTGCTCAAATCATTTACATCAGTTATCAGCCTACTAATCTCAAGGACAAACCTATTTGGAAAGCAGCTTCTACAGGTAAGTTCTCCACTAGCTCAGCTTGGAACATAATCAGAAAACGTGGGAATAATTTCCACTGGAGCAAGATCATTTGGGTTAACTTTATTCCGAATAAAATTGCTGTGTTTTTCTGGAAAGTTTTGAAGGGAGCTCTGTCTACTGATGATCGGGTTCAAAGCTGTGGAATTCAGATGTGTTCCCAATGCAATTGCTGTAATAATCAAAAAATTGAGAATTTGAATCATCTATTTTCTTTTGGAGGAATTGCTTGTTCTGTTTGGGAGCATTTTGCTAATAGTTTTAAATGTCAATTTCATGCTCTTCACGATTTGGCTTCTAAAGTTTCTTTCTGGTTTAATGAGTACTCTAACGATCAGTTTGGATTACTATTCAAATCAATTCCTCTATTAATTTGTTGGGAGATATGGTTATCTAGATGCAGGAGCAGATTTGAAGATATTCCTATGACTTCAAGCCATATCATCAGCAGTATCCATCATTGGCTTCAAGAAATTTCATATCTCACCAAGCTGTCCAGAAATTGCAAACCTCTTGGAGCACTGGTACTCGAACAAATGCATTTGTTCACTCCATTCATTAGCAGCCCAAGGACCCGTTTTGTTCGCTGGTTAAGACAAAGAGATCCCCATCTTATTTTGAATGTGGATGGTGCTTCAAAAGGTAACCCAGGAATTTCAGGAGGAGGAGGAGTTATTCGAAACTCTTCAGGTTTGTTTATTGTTGCTTTTTCAGCGCATTATGGAATTCAATCAAATCTTATGGCTGAATTGCTTGCTTTAAGGGATGGTCTACGTATGGCCGATAGCTATGGAATCCAGCAGTTGATCATTGAGTCCGACTCTCAGATTCTTGTTGACATTATAAATGGTGTGGCCCTGGTCCCTTGGAAATTTTTAATCTGGTGGAAAGAGATCAAAGGAAGAATCAACTCTCATAATCGCCTGGTTCAGCATGTTTACAGGAAAGCCAACACAGTAGCAGATGCTCTGGCTAATGAAGGTTGTGTTCACTCATCAAAGACTTTCTATGAGTCTCTTAACGTCACTTCATCTCAGGTTAAAACTTGTTTGTTTCAGGATAGAACTGGTTTGTATGCCCTTAGGCATTAGATTTTTCTCATTATTGTTTTGTAGGGGTATGGTTTTATGCCCCCCCCCCCCCCCCCCCTCTCTTTTGGTGTACTTTTATTGGAATTAATCTACAGGTCAGGGGCTGCCTGAACCCTCCTCCCACCGCTGGAGTGCCACTAAGGTTATTCATGCCTTAGTGGGCTTTCCTTAAAAAAAAAAAAAAAGATGGGAGTCATTCTTGAGAGCAATTGGTTGAATTCGGATAGGTTTTGTTGATCCGAATACGAACTGTGGGGTGGCATTTCTTTATTTTAGTTTGCCTTTTATGGTCATATTTATTTTGACACTTTCTTTTCATGCACATTTCGGTCCTTCATAGCTTTCATCATTGATTTCATGCTTTAGGATAATTTTGTCTAGATGTTATGTCGTTTTGCTCTCGTTATTTTAATCTCATAAACTTTGTATTATATGAGACTTGTTCATATATTTTTTTAATCCTTAATTTTGAATGGGTTGTATCTTCGGTGAGACATCATTCTTCCTGATTCATGAGATGCCACAATTACCAAAACAAAAGTGCGACCAAGTTGCTTGCGATTGCCCTGCCCGAGTATTTTGGAAGGGAATTAAAGGCTCCACATGTTCTTGTTTTATGGCGAATTAGTTGTAAATCCCCCATCCCCACTATACCCTTGTACCAATCTCATTAGTGGATGAATGATTGCATGTGTACGGGTTAAACCGGGTGGACCCAATCCAACCTGGTTATACTGAAGGTTTATTCAACCACCTTGAGGCCCAAACGCTTAAATGGTCCATAAGATTTAAAAGAAAGACCTCCAACAGGTCGGTAACATGGAACCCCAAGAATTTGGCCTACTAAGGGGCCGATCAAGAATTGGCCCACAGCCCATGGATTTAATTTGGATAAAAGACCAAAATAAACCAAACCCATAAAGGGCTTACTTGGCCCTGGATTGAACCACACCGGTCCAATGCCGGTCAAACCATGGGAGGTAAGAGAGGTGTGATGTGGCACGTTAGGATTAGTTCAACCATTGACTTGTGGGAACCTGTACGTTGCAGGGTGACCCAGGGTGTCTAAAGACTTCCTTGGGTCACTTAGCTGGGTCTTTGGACCAGACCATTTTAAAACTCTGGTGACCACTTGCACCCAAACTCAATAGGTGGTGGCAACTCTTAACCCAATCGGCTAAGTCCAGATCACATAGAACTGCACCAAAAGCAAGTCAGCCACTAACCTAGACCGGCACCTACGTGCCGGTGCAACCCGACCCAACGGGGGGCGCGTAGAGTTATAGTTGGGGATTGTTTTATTTGTGGAGGATAATCCTTGGAAGAAAAGAAGAGGGTCAGAATTTGGGAGAATATTCTCCCTAGTTCTCTTTAGTAATTGCATATATAAACAACTAAACCCAACCTTCTACTAAGCTAATCTTAGTCGGGCATGATTTTTTTTATTTTTAATATTGATTCGTTTTGTTTGATCTAAAACTTTTTAATCGCCAATTCAATTCCATAGATGAAATAACATATCCGTACTCAACTATTCGGGTCAAATTTGGATCTAGAATCCGTCCTACTGACACCATATGTAAAAATATATATCCTAAGGTTGGGGTCAGGGTGGGTTTGGGTCGGGTTGAGCTAAACCCTAAACTGATTTAAGGCTGCCAAACTGAAACCATTTAGGGGCGGATCAGGGTGGGATTACCCAATTAATCCCACCCGTTGCCTATGGCTAGAGACCTACAGGTATCTGAGAACAACCTAAAAAAGGGCTTGGGCTAATGGATGAAAGGCTATGAACTAGGGGTGGCAATCGGTCGAATACGGATCGGATATATGTATATTCGTATTTGAATCCGAATTTTATCGGATCTTAGATTTCGGATCCGTATTCGAACCACGGATCTAAATCCTATATTTGAATTCGTCAATTTCGGTTTCAGATCGGATTCAGATCGAATTCGGATATATATCCCACTCATTGCTAGCCCTACTCAGAGTGGGATTTAAATGAGAAATGGGTTTGAACTTGTAAGACCCTGATTTTCGGTAGAGTTTTTTTTATCATTATTTTATTTATTAAAATATAGCTTGGGCGTTTGTTAATTTAAGTGGCCGAAATATGTAGGTTTCAGTGGGTGAGCATGCACGGGAGCAAGTACTTTTAAAGGGTCAAGCGGCAATGCGTATGCGTATGAGGTAAAGAAATAGACCAAAAGGGGAAAGTTAGGTCTTTGGGGTCTTTAGAATACTCGTATCGTATTTTGGCAAGACTTTCGCTAGTCTCGTTATCTGGAGAACTGGGCGACTTGGCGATTGCGGCTGGTAATGGCGATTAGGGTTATACCTGTGAAGAACGAGGATCGCAAGGACTACTAGGAGGCTATTGGAGTCGGAGTTCTGCGGGTTATTTCTCTCGCGAGCAGAGGATCCGTTCGACTGCAGTTTCATCCTCGCGCACAGCCGGAAGTCGTGCTCGGCCGGTTGTCGAATAAGCTTTTGTTTTGGGGATTAAGCGCATACTGGTGAGTAGCACTGTTTTATCACTGGGTTTGCCTTTGGGTTTTTCTCGAGCTTATTCGTATGCATGCTTTGAATATTTAGTGATAATATAAGGTTTTTCTGGTTTCTGGGTTTTCGGAAGGTTGCATGAACAGAGTATTCGGAGTTGAGTTTTAATTAAAAAATGAAAGTGTTTAGATTAATTTCAAATATGGTTGGGAAGTGTTATGGGGGTATTAGGAGTGTATTGGAGCAATTACAGACCTAAACCAACCGGCCAGACTTGTAGATCTTGGAATAACAGAGAATGAAAAATCACAGGGGGTATCCGCCTACCTCGCGCCCACCGGCGTTCACCTCGGAGGTAGGCGCCCTGTTAAAAACGACTTACCGCCGATCTCGCGCCCACCTCGCGCTCATCTCGCGCGAAGTGGAAAACAATGCGCTCATCTCGCGCGAATCCCGCGCCGATCTCACGCCCACCTCACGCCCATCTCGCGCTCACCTAGCGTCGGGTGAGCGGCAGGTCGTTTTTAACCATTTTCTTCACCGCCGACCGGCGCCCACCTCGCGCCCACCTCGATAGGTGAGCGGTAGACCTATTTTGCTTAATTAAATGGAATTTCTGACTTGACCAAGAGTAATTGCACTTCTTAGGGGTTAAACCACTTCACTATTCACTTGGTTAGGAACCTGGGAAACCATTTTGCCTATGAAATTAATAGAGGAAAATGTTGTGAACATCTTATGAGTTTCAAGTTGGGTTTAGGTTGCTTATGAGTATTGTGCCGGACACCGAACTAGTAAGAGTTACCAGTCACTTTTCCTTATTCTATACACTGCTTTGATTGAGAAGTTCTTGTATTTCTGGTTTCACTTGTTGGAAACTTTATACGTATTGAATGGTTTTCTTTGGTATAAATGGATTGAGTTTTACTTTCATCTGACTTGTGTTATGGAAATGAGAAAGTACTGAATGTACTTGGATACTGCGTGGTCCAGAGGGACAGGTGATGAATTGTGATGAGAAATTACATGATGTGGAAATGAATGGTTTGTTTTGATATTGAAATCGAGATTATACGATGTTTACTGTTTTGGTCTAGCTTGTCCTGGATCCAGAGTCTAAGCTTAGTAATGTGATGTTATTGTTGGTTGTTGAAATTGCATGGCCTTGTGTGTTGCCACGACCGGTGTAGAGCAGCCAGAAACCCTGAGTAGGCCTGGTTGTCAATGCAGAAACCCGGGGAGTAGGCCTGCATTGGATGACGAAACCCTGAGTAGGCCGTCATTTCAGAGTATCCGAAACCCTGAGTAGGCCGGAACTGTGTACATGGAGGTGTGGAGTGTCTACTTGGCATGTTTAATTTATCAACTAAACGATAGTCATGACATTGACCAATGTTGGTACTTGATTTGGTTTGACGTGATATGTTTTATTCGTTGGTTTGTTGGTATTTATGGTTCATGGAATATTGTTTACCGATTATTGGGTATTGTACCTCCCGCTGGTGTAGAGCAGCCAGGAACCCTGAGTAGGTCTGGTTGTCAATGCAGAAACCCGGGGAGTAGGCCTGCATTGGATGACGCAGTCATTTCAATATCCGAAACCCTGAGTAGGCCGGATATACATTTGGAGGCGTGGGCATGGTTATGAGAAGACTTTGTGTTATATGACATTGGTATATCTGGAATTATATCTTGAGATACAAAATTATGCTTATTTGCTATGTTGTTGCCAATTAATCATTATTTTATCGATATCTTCGGGATTGGAAACGGATTGTTATTGCTTGATTTACCTGATGGTTTTCCGCACTGATATGAATTGGATTATTGAAGTTTAGTCGGATTATTCGGAATATGCGTATTATCCTCATTGTACATGGTTATAATCGTGGCATGTTTTAGAACTGAAATAAATGTATTTGTGCATGCATGTGCTGCTCACTGGGATATTCGTATCTCATTCCGTATTGTTTTGTTTTGTTTTCAGCTGCTCCTGGAGAGGACGATACTTGCGGGTAGTTACTTAGTCATGTGAGTTTATTTCCGTTTGGAATTATTTTAGCGCACTCTGTTATATAGTTTTGTTGTATTCATGTTTTTCCTTTACTCTGATATTGCGATCCTGAGTTTTATAATAACCTCTGGAGACGAGTTACGGGTTTTTCATGTGACTCGGATCCGGGGCGTTACAGAACTTCAAATTTGAAGCACTACGCAACAGTGGATATTGAGCGACTGACAAAAAAATCATACCCCGGAACTTAGAACAACCGGCCTATTGTGGACAATGGAATTTCAGAGCAAAAAAGGTTTCAAAATAGGGGGTTTTGTAATTGGTTCTTTAAGTGGGTTTGCAGGTACCAGTCGCCAGAGGGTGACAGCGACAAAGAGGATAGAAAGTTTAGATTTAGGGCAAATCGTTCTCTAAAGGTTTTTGGCTTTAGTTATGATAGTTCAACCATAGTTTACAAATGGTCTACATTCTAACCAACGTCTGCCCTGGGTTTATGTATAAGATATATATGATTTCGGTCGGATCTTATTCGGATCGGATATATGTATATTCGTATTTGAATCCGAATTTTTTCGGATCTTAGATTTCAGATCCGTATTCGAACCACGGATCTTAGATTTCGGATCGGATTCGCCAATTTCGGATCGGATTCGGATCGAATTCGGATATATATCCGACCCATTGCCAGCCCTACTACGAAGTGGTGATGAGTTTATGGTTCAGTACAAAAATTGTTCAAGTAAAAGGAACAAAACGAAGCCATAGAGCTAATTAGGATTAAAAAAATTTTTTTTTAATGTTTTCAATAGAGGGACTGAATCCAAAAATTCACAGTTCAGGTAATGGCATCCAATAGCTCCATGGTTCAACCATGGTTTCACCCAAAACTGCCAATATATAACAACCAACAACTAATGCCCGTCTCAAGTGCCATAGTGGACCATTTTTATGTAGACTGTCTGTATTTGAGAGTCTAGGAATCATCATGAAGCCCGGGCACATATTATTACATCTTTAAAGGCCAGATCAATAGAGTTAAGACTTAAAGACCTCATCCCACATCGCTAGGGAATGAAACGATTCCCAGTCGAACATTCTATATAAGAGCCTCTACGGCCTTTGTGTTTTTTGATTTTTGTCGTAGGAGCCTCTACGGCCGCTCAACGACCGTTGAGAAACAATGAAATATTGAATATTGAATGAAGATATTTACGGATTCATATTTGGATCTTGATTTTTATTTTGGGCCGTGGTCGGGTAAGGAAATTCTTTCACCGTAAAGATTGGGAATTACAGAAAAGGGTAGCTTTTCATCGGTAATTATAAAAACAATCCGATCATAGTTAAACTATAAGATCATTTTTCAAAAATAATTCCGATGGATAAAATAAGATGCCCAATTAATGCATACGTTTGCCTATGACTAGGGCTAAACTGGAGTACGAGTTTTTTATTTTTCCAAGAGAGGGACTGAAGCTAAACTTCACGTTCTTGTCTCTTGGAATTTCTCATCGCTTTCTTACTTTCTGGTTCTTTTTCTTAGACTTCCACATGTGTCTTATATATTCTTGTCTCTAGGAAGAACTATACAATTGCATCATCTAACTTTGAATTTTTAATGATTCTGCAGGTTGAAGGCAAAGAATCGGAGTTAAAGACAAGTTGTCAAAAAATTAATCACTAAAATGGGAACTAGAAGGAAGATAATGCAAACAAGTAAAAAGGAGGATCCAATAATGAAGAAACTACGAATGAATGGCACGCTTACATCTCTGAATAAACTGGAATTATCTGAAGAAGATTTTGAAGCTATTGTCCTTCCTTGTTGGAAGAAGAAGAGAGAATCAAAATACACGAAGGAGTGGAGTTAGATGTTTACAACGAAGAAGTCAGTAAGTAACATATGATGCTGCAATACATTTCAGAGTTTCAAGTTTCATATTCTTACTAGAGAGTGGCGGATATCTGGAGTGAACTTGAGTTGAAACCCTATAAAGACACTGACATTGTGGGCTTTCCACCTTCATAGCACTTGTAGAAAACAAATCATTTGGATATTACGCATGGAAAAGAGTCAGAAAAAGAAAGAATTCATCTTAATTAGTTTTTGTCTCTTGTTTTGGGTGAGATTTGTTCTAAATTTGAGCACATTAAGCAGAAACATGAGAAAATTGCTTGAATCATTGTGAGATTGTTGAAACTATAAACATCAGATAAACATCTGATGGTGGAAAGCCCACAATGTGACAGTGTCTCCATCAGGTTTCAACTTAAGTTCACCACAGAATATATAACTGCCATTCTCCACCAAGAACATAAAACTTTTAACTCCGGCTTGTATTTTAGAATCATATGATACTCCCTCAATTCTTCGTCGTAAACATCTGCTTCTACTCTATCATGTATTTTGATTTTCTCTTCTGCATTCAACACCGGAAGGATAATAGCATCAAAATCTTCTTTAGTTAATTTCAGTCCATTCAGAGATTTTAATGTGTCATTCACTTGTAGGTTCTTCATTGTTGGCTTACCCTTTTCACATGTTTGCCTTATCTTCTCTCTGATTTCCAATGTTACTGATGGATTTTCAACAACTGGTATTTCCAATGTTACGAGTGTTGTGACTGTGGAAAGCCCACGATTCCATAAAGGAAAGGTAAATACAGCACCGAGGCTAGGCTATTGTATCCTGGTGCATCGCATTGTTCATCTGCTGCATCATAACTTCTCCGCAATGGCGCGAAATGTGCTGACCTAATACATGCCTCATCCTTACCTACTTCAATATATATTTCAGTCAATCTTAACTAGCATTCTCGCCCGTGCGTTGCACGGGCAAATATGTTAAAAAATTATTAAAAAATAAATTATTTTATATATTGTCTTGAAAGTTAATATTTTTTTTTGGTGGAAGTCTTGAAAGTTAATATATTAACAACATATAACAGAATTAGAATTAATTATCTAAACGGCAAACACTATCTCATAAGAACTTTAAAATACACCTGGTGTGACAAACCTCATATATTTACATGAACGTGAAAATTTATATATAAGTACATGCATTAGTAGTATGTACTATATACAGGAAACTTCAAAAGTGTGAGTGGATCTAAGAATTCCCTTATTATAAAAACATTGCAAGCTCCATGAAACAGCTGTGAGGTCCTGAAACGAAAATGAAATAAAATAAGAATAAAGTAAAACCAAAGGATATGTGACTACTACTAAGCATTAAAAATGTTGTTTATTAAAAGATCTGATAATTTCATAAATTGTAAACATTGAATTTTGTGGTATTTGCTAGGAAGCAATACGTCAAGTCATAGGAGTGGCAGCAGTTTGATATGTTTGACAATGCAAATCAATGTCTATCCATGCAATGAAAGATGTCCAGCTAATTAAAGTACTATTACTATTAAAAAAAACTTTTGGTGAAAAAATTGAACTATCTACATTGCCAAAAAAAATAAAATAATAATAATAATAATAACATATTAATAAATAGTTGAATAGCTCGTTAGGAAACAGCAAACTCAAAATTGAAAACAATAACAAAGTCTTAACGTTAGAAAAAATGCTACATCCCAAATAGTGGGGTCAACACGATAAATTCAATATTTAGATCCCAAATCTTGGCACTTTTCCATAATTGCCATTTTAGGCTTCCAATAAGTCAAAGCTATGTTAGAGGGTGCTGCTCCTAATCAAGGCAATGAGATTTCTAATGCAAAGAGTTTGTTAGATTTGACAAACGAAACATCACCGTGGTGGTTCTAAATTCTTCAAAAATAGTTGTTTCAGATGATATAGAAGAGAAGTTCACTCATGCTTTGTGTACCTAATGAAGAAAAAAAGTTTATTATTATTTTTCTTTTGGCAGCCGCCGCCGATGACGTTGCCACTGTCAAGAAAATACAGCAAGGGCTTTCAATGGGAGAGAGAAGATCAGAAAGGAATATAAGAGATAGAGAGGAAAAAAAGTTTATTATTATTTTTCTTTTGGCAGCCGCCGCCGATGACGTTGCCACTGCCAAGAAAATACAGCAAGGGCTTTCAATAGGAGAGAGAAGATCAGAGAGGAATATAAGAGATAGAGAGGAAGGGAGGGGATCTGGCAATTCAAGAGGTTTGTCGAATCCCCTCGACAATGCTTCTTTACTTTTTTTTTTTATTATCAAATGACTAAATCTAAATTACATTAAATCTGAAAACCGAAAGGAGTAAAGAATTGTTTTGTATATACCTGATTTGGAATTATTATAAAGATGAAATAACTAAATCTAAATTACTTTTAAAAACCGAAAAGTCAAAAGTTGCGGCAGGTTTTTTTTTTAACTATTATTAAATGATTAAATATAAATTACTTTAAAACTGAAACCGGAAGGAGTAAATTTTTTTTTTCTTATACCTTATTTGGAATTATTGTAAATATCAAATGACTAAATCTAGATTACTTTTAAAAACGGAAGAAAAAAGTCCAAAGTTACGGCAGGTTCGGACTCCGAACCTGCCCGAGCCTTTTGTTTTTTTTTATTTTTATTACGAAACCTGCCCGAGCCTTTTTTTTTTATTTTTTTATTACGAAACCTGCCCGAACCTGACAATTTTTGTTTTGTTTTTTTTATTTTTATTACGAACCTGCCCGAACCTGCCCCGAGCCTCCGAAGCAACAGGGGGGTGACACGTCAATCGCCACCACCCTTTCGCTTAATATATAGATTTTCTGATTATTTGACCGAGTTGAGGTACGAATTCTGTAGATTTTGCCTCTATTTTCCAACATAAATCCCTATTCGAAGTATTATCCATCCTTACGTAGGATGAATTCTAGTTCCCAAACGACCCAAGAAAAAAAAAATTTTGTTGACTTTTTGAAAAATTTTGGGTTTAAGGGTTTCGACCCAAAAGAGACCTCTTGTCGAAAAATGATAACAAAGGAACCGTACAAAACTAACATAAAGATGAGCTTTACTCAAAAAGATTCGAACCTTCCACTCAAATTGCTCTTGGGAGGGATCTAATTGGAGGCTGCACCGTTTGGGAACGTGACCCAGAATATTGTTTATGTTTATGTTTTTTACCAGAAAAAAAAAAGAATATTGTTTATGTTAAAGGAACATGAAAATTAAACATGATTCAATTAAACCATGCTTTTTTTTTTTTGGGTCATTTTTTGCACCAAGATTATCATCAATAAACTGATTCCTGAAAAGAGAAACTTTCAAATCATGCTAAATCTATATTTGAACCGATTTATTGGAACCAAAAAATTTTAAATATTTTCAAAATCCAACCAAAATCCAATCATATCATATAATATATATAAGCAGAGTCTTCAAACCCCATCATCTCTTTCATCCACGTGGACATCCCCTTCTTTCTCCAATGTCCCTTTTGGGTTCACTTTAAAATAACTTATCTTACACTCCCTCTCATCCATGTGAATAAGCCTCCTTTCCCTGATGGCCCTTTTGAGCGCCATGTCAAAATTATCTTTAATTAAATTATTTAATTAATTGTTATCTTTTTAGAGTCCTAAAGCCCCAAATTATCTTTAACTAAATTAATAATCAAAGATATACTTTTGCAAATGCAAGGATATAACCTAAATTAAAGTGCAATAGGTCCCAACAAATAATTCATTACTAATAAGGAGGCCTAATTCTCACCTGATAAATTTCTTAAAAAATAATCCATTATCGTTTCCATAAATTCTTGTGGAATTGGTTTTTAGTGGGGAAAATTGGTTTTCATCATTTTCTTAAAAAATTAATCCATATTTAGTCACCTAATTCTTGGTAACTTGAGAACAATAATATTTCTTTTAAATAATTGAGAATGAATGTCATTTTATTGTTTACAAGGGATGTCTTCCAAAAATGCCCTCATTATTGTTTTAATTTGATTAATTATCAAAAAGTATCATTAATTTTGATAGAGATTATTCCATCATGAGACTAATTCTCAATTATTTTAAAAAAGTATCATTAATTTATAATTATCAAAAATTAAACCACTATACTCATTCTCAATTATCAGTCAAGTCAATATACAGCAATATATGTCTACTATCAAAATTTTTATACTAAATTTTTTTTAATTAAAAATTATATTTTTTCTTATCGCCTTTTTCTTGTTTTTGTAATTTTTTTAACTATTGGTCCATTATTTAACACATATACTATCAAAATTTCCTATTCATAAATTTAAAGAAAATAATATATATTTTACATTATTTAATAAAATATTATGTATGAAAAATATATCTTCCCGTGATTAACATGATTAAATCAACTAGTTCGATATTAAAATAAAAAAATTCAAATTGCTGAAAAAATAAATTTTCAAATCATGCTAAATCAATATTTGAACCGATTTATTTGAACCAAAAATTTTTAAATATTATCAAAATCCAATTCGATATTAAAATTAAAAAAAAAATTCAAATTTGATTTTTATTGGACTTCAAAATATTGGAAAGATCGCTTTATTTGACCACTGTAGCGCCTCGAATCCGGGTTTGCCCTATCATGGCACCAACCCATCCCCTGGGCACTACTTATGGGCCCACATCAACCAGATAAACAGATGCATGGCAATAAAAGACAAATCATCAGAGTGCACAGGATATGCTGTGTACATGTATATGCTATCCAATCAAAATACTAACACATGTGGATACAACTAGTACACCAACAGTATATAGATCATCTACAAAAAGGGTAACCAGTAACTCACACACACACTCTCTCTCTCAAAGTATGATCAATCATGTACAAAAACCATGAATCCAAAAAATATACATCATATCTACCCAAAAATGGACCATAAGTGCCATAAATAGAAACCCTACATAGGGTGGAAATAATCCTCCAGCCTATACTCCGGATCACCTTGAAAATCTGTCTCGATACGCGGCTCACTAGTAGGATTTAAAAACAAAATCAATGAAAACAAAACACGCGTGAGACTAACGTCCCAATAAGTAGCACAATGCATGGTAAGAACAGTTTATGCAACTTTCAAATAATAAGGAAACATGCTAATATATCACACGTTCAAACCCTATCCAAATCATACGAAGAAGCAATTCATTATAATAATACAAATTTCAATATAAAATGTCTGTGTAGGACTCGTGGATTAGTGTGTTTGTAAATTGAGATAACCACCCTCAACCAGAATGCCACCTCACGACTCGCAAGTAGAAGCCTCATCATGGTCATCATCACTCTGAGTGGAGCACCCATGCATGGGCTGGCAAGAAACAACCTAATCAATTGCGACCAATCATCCATAAAGCCATACACACGCGTACACACACGTGTACTCATACATGCGAAGACCTCGCCGATCCCACACGGCGGAATGGGTTGCCACAGCTCACTATCCCACAAGAAAGCCTCACTGATCCCACACAGTAAAATGCGAATGTGGTCCGGGGTGTTAACTCGACAAGCCATCACTAATGCATTGACCAAATTGACTATGGATCCACAACTATCTTTAAGCCCACTAGACTCGTATAAACTCATAAATATCCACTCAAAACATTTTACTAAAACAAAACTCATAAGACACTATCTGCCCCAAAATACAAATCAAATCCAAGTGAACCTCCTTGTTCACTTCCAAATAAATACCTAGGCCATACTGCCTTTCAGGATGCCATAGGCATACAACCTTTTCAAGGTAGTAGGAAGCCTCAGCTTCACTCTCCAATCACAAATCTCAACACGGTTTACAATCTCGTAAATTCACTTTTAAAGAACATCATTTCCTTAAAATATCAAATCAAAACCAATCTAACTAAAAACGTAACCACAAATCCAATTATATTAAATTCCAAGATAAACTAAGTAGATGAAGTCTCTAAACACCTAAAATTGTTCATACATGGATTAAATTCGATAAGAACACGTTTCGTACTAAAAATCCACTCAAAACACCAAAAATTACATTTTCTAAGAGTTGGATGCTTGGCATGGGCACCTGGGCGACCATGCTGGACTCCCCCTTTTAAATTGCAACCCAGGTGTCGGGATTTTTGCAAAATAATTAAGGGACAAATAAATAAATGAAAATATGAGTTTAGAATATAGTGGAAATAGAAAGGAAGAATTTAGAGGATTAGTAATTCAAATAAATAATAATTTATAAATAAAGGAGAATTTTCAAGGAAATTAACCTAGAAGGGTAATAAGGGTATTTTGGTAATTTTCAGAAAGAGCAAATCATGAATTAAATCATCAAATAATAATTAGAATTAGAAAATAGAAGAAAATAATTTATTGAGTTGAGTTTGAAATTAAATAGTAATAATGAAAGCATAAAAGGTAGAAAAAGGGCAATTCGGTAATTATGCTTAATTAGTGTCCTTAATTTGGAGAAAAAAACAACTAAATAAGTGTTTAGGTAATATTTAGGAATTAAGGCTCCGTTTGTTTTGATGTAAAATGTTTTCCTTTGGAAAATATTTACATCGGAAAATATTTTCAAGAAAATCAAAGTTTTTCAATTGTTTGATGGACATTGGAAAATAAGTGAAAATGAGAAATTTTCATTTTCATTTACTAGATATTAGGGGTGCCACTTGGTCCGGTTAAAACCAAACGTAAATCAATCGACTTCTGTTTGGTTTGGTTTTTCAATTGTTCGATTCAGTTTTGGTCCAAAAATCCCTAAACTGAAATAAGTCGGTTTGGTTTTGGGTTGGATACTCAGTTAAATTGAACTGAATTCATTATTCACCTAAACTGAACTGAATTGATCTCCTATAATTCGGTTTGGTTCAGTTTATTTTTTTATTTTTGGTTTCAATGCGGTTTGGTTCGGTTCGGTTTGGGTTGATTGCAAATATTTGGGCTTAGTTTTGGGTTAACCATAACCTGAACCGAACCAACCCGAGTTACACCCCTGCTAGATATCATGCATGATCCATTTTTCCGGAAAATGACATACGGGATTTTTAGTGGTATGTCATTTTCTTGAAAATAACTCTCTAAGGAAAATCATTTTACATCATATTGTATTTTACATTGAAACAAACAAGTGAAAAACCCCATTTTACCCTGAAAGCATTTTCTGTATTAGATTTTACATTAAAACAAACGAAGCCTAAGTATTTATTATACACAAAAATTAGCTATAAGGAGGAGTTTAGATATCCAATGGCTTAATTAGTAAATATTAGTAGAGAATTAGAAGGTGGAGAAAAAGCAGGAATTAATTAGAAAGTGTTTGATTCTAATTAAACCACTCTAGCGTTGGCCCAATTAAAAAAGCTTATTAGGGTTAGTTTAGGACTTTTCTAGCTTAGTTTAACTAGAAGAGCAAGAGGGGAAATTAGAAAAATAATGGAAAATGGAAAATGACTACTAAAGTATCTTCTAAAACGACATTAATTAAAAATAGATTAAGACCTATACTGTAAATTGAGCATAATAGTCTGGACATACTAATTAAAATAATGGAAAATGACTAATATCTAAAACAAAAGCTATAAATATACTAAAAACCTTTATATAAATTTTTAAAAAATAATTATTAAACAACTCCATATAACGCAAAACTCTTAGATTTTGAAAACTTATGTGAAGATAAAAATAATTTTCAATACAAAATTTTAATTTGTTAAAGATGGACCTTCTAATTTAATTATAAGTAGTTGACAAAGTAAACTAAGAAATGCTAGGTCCTACCGAGAAAGAACAAAAAAAAGGAAAACAAAGTTATAATGTGCAAGACATAAAAGCTTGAACAAGCCCAATTATTTTTTTAATTTTAAATACCCAAAATATTATTACTTTGATAGATATTTTTAATCTTTAAAATTTATTTAGTATTCTAAAAATTGGTATTAATTTTTTAAAATTTAATTTGAATATTGTAAAATTTATGAGGTCCAACCGGGTAAATTTATCTCTCACGGTTTACACGTTTTCTTTTGTAAATCGCCCGGTGTGCTATAAAGTCATCAGCTTTATTTGAATTGATTTTGATGTTTCCTGAAAGTGTTTCCTGGGGGTATTTGCATTGAGTTTGGAATTTGGATTCCAAGAAATTGTATCTATACTAATATAATTAAAGATAGCAGGGCAGATTCGGGGCCTGATTTTCTATGCCCGAATTGCCCCTCGGTTTTTCTAGATGGGCCTACGTTGATTTCCTACACGCGTAGCACGTGTGCAGCCCCTACTACAAGAAATGCCAATTTCTTGCATCACAATTTCTTTCATTTTCCAACCTAATGTTGAATGAAAACTTGGCTTGTTCTTCGTTTTGAACTTTCTCAAATTCTGGTCCCCTATCCTTTTCTTCCTTTATCTTCTTTCCTAGTATCAAAACACTTACAGCACAGAGGGTGCTACCTGCTCTGGTGGTAAAGATCGTGCTGGTAATAATACAGGTCATGGGTTCCAGTCCAACCCTCATCAGATATGTGCCAGTCCCCCTATCACCTAAAACACTTACAGCATAAAAGAATCTTGTACATTCTTATAGTTTCCCCGAATCCAAATTCAGCCTTCATGAAGAGCTTCATTGGATGGGCAAGGACTTAAACATGAATACAATATTTGGATCCAAAGGTAAGCTGACTTGCCCAATATAACAAAAACTTAACACATAATTTGTGTTAATTGGTTGTTTTTAGATTCGGTCCTCGATTTTTTCATCTTGGACCAGTTTATACCGAGTATGAGCAGTTACACAGTTTTCACATCTTCACTTTATGTGACAGTTAATTCGTTTTCCAATTCTCTCGCTCGCGGCATTCTCACGTGCCTTCGGTAGAGAGCCGCTTCGTCTTTCGTCAGCCACATGTCAATCCATGTGTCCGTCTTTCAGAATTTGGCTTGCGTGTTGTTACATGGACTTCTCTTATTCGCGGAGTATTGGTGGGTGTAAACACAAGGCCATCATCAGCATCAATCATGATGGTCCTGAGGAGTAGCTGGTCATGACGGATCCATTAGTCACATGAAACTATTACTTACGAGCAATGCAACGGCTATGTTCGTTACTTAGCCAGCTGGTCATACTCAAAAGCTCTATAAATTGAAACCCTAATCGGGCTTCTCTGTTTCTTGTAAGTGGGGTTTCTATGAGTTGATTTTTATCTGAGTGTCTAGGGTTAGGGTTTTGTTCCGGTTAAAACCCTGAAAATTGCTAGTGGGTTTCTGTTTTCATCTTGAAATCGGCATTTCCTGCGTCAATAACAAATGAAGAGAGAGCTGTTGTTGCAGAGTGAAGGAAGGGATTGGAAGAGAGGTGCAACGATCGGAACAGGATGCGGTGGGATTATCTCTTTAGCCATAACAAAGAAACCTCATACGCGTCAGAGCTATTTTCCACCTGTAATGGTCGTAAAGTCTGCCGAGTACTCTCGATCGTGTGAGCTTCAAAAGGAGAGAGTTGTTCTTAGTGTCCTTGGAGAATGTCCTCACATCATTCGCTGTTACTATGATGAGGTTTCCAATGCTGAGAATAATCAAGAGATCTACAATGTGTTGATGGAGTATGGGTCAGGAGGCACTCTAGCTGATCAGATTAAGAGATCGAATGGTGGGTTACCTGAATCACAAATCAGGCGCTATACCAGGTCGATTCTTCGAGGGCTCAATCATGTTCATCGGCATGGATTTGTTCACTGCAATATCAAGCCCGATAACATTGTTCTTGTGCCCAATTCGTTGAATTCTTCTTTAGGGTGTGATAATGGTGCTGATAAGTTTATTGCGAAGATTACCAATTTTCAATTGGCTAAGAATACTGAACAGAATAAGAGGAGGAAGGTGACTCCTATCAAAGAAGGCACCCCTCTGTACATGTCACCGGAATGTGCTACCAATGATGTACAGGAATCTCGGGCAGATATATGGGCTCTTGGTTGTGTTGTGGCAGAGATGGCTAATGGAAAGCCAGTATGGGATTCCTTAGGAGACTTGGATGTTGATGAGCTTCTGTTCCATATAGGGTCAGGAGGCAAACTGCCAGAAATACCAAGTGAGATGTCGGAAGAGGGGAAAGATTTCTTGAAGAGATGTTTTGTGAGGAAACCTATGTTCAGGTGGACAGCCGAGATGCTCCTGATTCATCCTTTTGTGGGAGCAGAGGACGAAGAGATTGAAGAATCAAATGCGGATGTAACTGCATTGGAAACAAGTTCAATTAATACCACTACTGTTTCAAGTACTAAATTTCAGATTCCAAAAACAACTAGACGGGCTTCCCGACTTCCAGTGGAGCACCAGCAAGGCAAGAAAGCTAAAAAAGGATGTATATCAACTCTTGCTATTCCTACTGGTGTTTAGCAAGGAATATTTATTTCATTGCATAGTCTTCTAGGATGGAACAGATTTAGGAAGTGGATGAGATCTACTTGTTTTATTTTTCTATTTTCCATTCTTTTGGATAGTCTTCTAGGATGATTTACCATCAATTTGCTCGTTGTGAATACTGGATAGGGAACAAATATCAACTATAGAGATTCTTTGTTTTTAGCATGTTGCTTAGATTTTGATGTATGGATTCATTAATAAAAACACATAATGAAGTCTATGATGGATAATTCTTTCTCCTTGTCGGCTCAGTTGATTTTTTTATTTTTTATTTTTATTCTGTTCTTGATTTTCATTGCTCAGATCATGCTATATTTCTGTATGTGTATTTGCATAAATCCACAGAGGCAGGGAGAGAGGGAGAGATCTGATGTTTTCTGGAGTTCTTCCTAATGAAGTCATAAAGTGTACCAATTCCTGATGATAGTTCTATCTAACATGAATAGGCAAATGCTAGGCCTAACCAAATCAGGATAAACCATTTTTCATGAAATAAGTGGGTCAATAGGTGACTTACATGAGGATTTATGTAACTTATACCATATGTAAAAGTGAACTATACGAGAGACCTATTGACGTGGGTCAATAGGTCACTTTTACATATGGTAAAAGTGAACTTATACCATATGTAACTATTATTGGTGCAACACTAAATAGAACCTCTATCATCCAACATTATCAGATTGTACGTATATTAAACCTTCAAAGTATGATGAAGCTCATGAAAACTAAAGAAGAAATTTATTTTTTGTCTAAGGAATGCCATGTAAAATGATTCTCCTTGTTCAAGCCACATTTCAAAATAACAAGTAAATGGGATACAACTTATGCTGTCATCCAGAAACTTCTCCCTTCTAAATCCTTTTTTTGGGACGTATAAGTTTTCTATGAGACAATATTTGGGTTGATATAGATATAAGGAACAGGATTCGCTCAAGACAAAAGGCAAAGAATTGGGTAAAGGAGATAATGGATTAAACTAAATTAAGAGGGAACAGGTTATCTATGTAGCAACTTTTTAGAACTCCTCCAAGAGTTTTACAATGTTTGAAAATGATTTCTTCAAAATTCTTAGGCTCTTTTGTTCATTGAATGCCTTGGCATAAGCTTGCTAAGCCTGATAGAAGGCTTAAGACTCATATAATCAAATATTTCTTTACATGCGAACTTTTGGGTGACTTAAAAGGATGTTCTAAAAACAATCAAAAAGTTATTTTAGTCATTTTTGAAAAATAAAAACCAAAATTACACTAAGAAGAAGTAAGATACTTGCACCAAGTAAGAATTTTCTCTCCCCTTTGAATTCGAATCAGTCAAAATATAGAAATTGAGAAAGAAGATACTTTTGGGCTTGATTTAATTAGCAAATCAAAATGAATAAAGAGGGTAACTTAAATGGAGGAAGAGAGTTACTTTTGGGCTTGGTTTAATTAGCAAATCAAAATGAATATAAAGTTGGGTCTCATAATATTTCTGGTTACAAAATAACTATTTCATATTGCATGCAAATATACAATATTAGAGCAAGAATGTAGATGTGATAGATCCTTTCTTTTCTTTTTCATTTTGGGATAAGAAGAAGTAAAAATTTGCATTAGAAAGTACTGAAAAAAACACAATTCTGCAAAGAAGCACAAGTCAAAGTACTGAAAAAAACACAATTCTTCCTTTTGTTGTAGTTGGATGCATTCTCCTTTAGTAATGGAACATTGGAAATAATTTTCTGGTAAGTATAGTCTCTTCGAACCATTGCAATTCATTAGTTTATTCTCCAGTGAATTGTAATTCTCATGTGTTAGTCTGATCTGTCTCTTTAATTCTCTGGTTTCTATTTGGTCTTCAATGAGTGCAAAAGAAAAACAAAATATATGTATGTATGTATGTATATGTATATAAACAGCATTAAAAGAACTAAATTTAACACAAATAGAAAGCAATAAAAAATAGCATCCAATGAATTATAAATGAAATTGAAATGGAGCAAAATGGAAATTCAGATCGAGGCAAAACAGAAAAACTGAGAGATGGAAAGATAGACCATGTGTGTGAATGAGAAGAGATTGGCAGACTCCTTGGATTTCTGAAGAAACAAATCAGGATTGGAGATTCTTGTTCTCTTGAAGTAGAGAATGATACAAATGACAGAATAGTCCTTTCAATGTGAATTGAGATGAATTTTAGAAGGTTGGTAAGCTCATCTTTGGCCGTTAAAACAATAAATTATAAAGAAAACAAACTCGAAATAAACATTTTCACAAAACCTCTTCAAAGAAACAGAATGAAAAACCGAACCATTGCTGAAAATACAGGACATTTTATTCGTGAAAACCTGTTTAAGAATAATAATAATAATAAGAGAGAAAAAAAAAGGAAAAGAAGAAAACCAGTAAGCAAGCTAGCAATGAGATATTTTCACAGAAATCGATTCAACAAGGAATATAAAGAAAGAATTTGTGGAAGTTACTCCAAGAAACATAACCAGAAAACAAAATAATATGGAGAATTGAACTAAAATTGTAGTATTTTGACAAACCCATTTGAAATAGCCAAGAAAGAAAGACAAAGGAAGAGTTCTTAAAAGAAATAGAACCAGAAAACAAAGCAAGCATGACAATTGAATTTACACAGAGTTCTTTCAACAAGGGCAGAAAAAATAATATCATTCATTTAAACAGAAATGGAAAAAACGTTCTTGAGATTCATGCCAAGAAGCAGAACCAGAAAGCTAAACCATCATGAAAATTCAACAAAACATAAGAAAATTGCAACCTTATTACCTTGTTAAGACCACAAGAAATGTAGAGCAGAAGTTCACATTGAGGCTAGAGCTCCTAGATTGCCTGGAAACAGAAAAATGGTTAGATTAGATTAGCTGTAAGAGTTCTTGGGTAACTTGGGAGACGAACTATGACACTGAGATTGAAGAGCCCCTTCAATTCTCAATGGACTGAGGAAGTCTTTTCAAAAATTGAAGCTGAGGACTGGTTTTTATCTTTTTTCTTTTCTGCTTTTTTTCCACGATTTTTGGGCCCCACGGTATCATACAACTCAACCATCCCCACAGTTCAATTAAGATTATTTTCAAGAATTTGATAGGAATTAGGGCAGTTTTCTTTGGGTTCCCTGCTTTTCCATTGCTGGGTTTTGTTGTTCTCACCTTGATCTTTGGATAAATTCTTGGATTTCTCAGATCAATAAACTAATTATCCCTCAGAAATCGCTTCTTCCTTTTTTTTCATCTTCCAGATTTTACCAAGAAATAGACAAGAAAAGAAAGATTAAAAAAAATGGAATCAATTTATACTGCAAGATAAGGATCAAATATGCAACTGAGCTTACAATTTATGCCAATTTTCCTTCAAGAAAACAGTACACAATGAAGAAAGCTAAAGAAAATGATAGGGGTTCAGAGAATTGTTTGCCTGGATTCTGAAAAATCAAAACAATTGAATATCTATCCAGCTCTTATAATGTGTGTCCGAAGAAACCAATTTAACATGATGACGTTATTCCAAGAGACAGAAGCAGAAAGGAAAACAAGAAAACCAGAGAGATGTGGAAAAATAATAGACAAATAGCTTATTTAGTTAATGTTAGTCTATATGGATGTAGATTCACATCTCTCTTTCACAATTTCACTGTCAATGACTCATTTTTCTTGCATTTTTTCATAATTTCCGCTTCCATCATTGCCACCCTTCTTCTTATCCTTATTTTTTGGCCATGGCAATGTTTATGTTCCTTGTAAAGCCCAAACAAGTTCTGGCTTTCTTCAGCAAACTTATTCCTCACACTGGATCTTTTAGACAACAATGTTCCAGTTAACCAGTCCTTTCTTTCCAGCTAGATTGCTTGACATCTCAAATTTACCTACCCAAGAACAAAAAGGAACAATAGTCTGTTGATCTCTCAACAGTCTGCATAGTCTGAATTCAAGATTGCTAAAAGTTATGCTGAGAACTTGAGAATTAATTCATCAGTTGCATACTGTTGAGATATGGGGGAGTGTTGAGATATTGTATTTGGGCCCTCTTATATACATAGTTATACCTTCACTTTTAAGCTTAAGCTTTTAGGCCCATTTGTTGTCGACAATGGTATCAGAGTAGAAGGTCTTGTGTTCAACTCCTCGGGGCGAGTTTCCTTGGCATTTATTTGTATCCAGGGTTTATGTGCCCTGTGTTTGTCCTTCCCATGTATGTTCCTGTGCGAAGTCACATGTGTAGGAGAGTATTGAGATATTGTATTCAGGCCTTCTTTTATACTTATTTACACCTTCAATTATAAGCTTAAGCTTTTAGGTGTACTGGTTGTTTAACACATACCATTCATGTTATTTTTCATTTAATGCAACAGAAAAGTAGAAATAAACAGACATGAAAGAGACCTACTCAAGGATCTCCCATACAGGTGTTCATGAAACCTGTTTAACACAAACGTGAGAAAGATTTTTGAAAGATATTTTAAAAAAGCAGAACCAAACACCAAATAAATCGAAAAAGAACCAGAAAGCCTATTAATAATGGGCACTGAATTGGACTTGGGAATATTCACAAAAACCTGTTTAATATAAACTAGAAAGAATGATTTGTGAGAGTTCTCCCAAGAAAGAAAACCAGAAACCAAAGTAACAATGATAGCTGACTTCCATCTCTACTCCTATCAAGTCAAGGCTCAGGTGTGGTCCATTTCCAAATTATGAATGTGCACTAAGTTTCTTCCGTCATTTCTTTTATGGCCATAGAAGGCTTAAGAAGCAGGTAGCGAGTGAAAGGGAGTGTCAGGTAACATGGCTATTGTTATGGTGTCACCACAAAGCATTCAAAGCCAACAGGAAGACATATGGGTTTGATGTGGACATAGAGTGTAGAGCTAGATGACTCCTTATCTCAAAGCTCGGGTGAATTTTTTCAGTTTCTTCATGCTTGAAGGAATGTATGAAATTGGACCTCAAAGGGAGGGTCTTGTTTGTAAATTGGACCTCACAAAGGCTTCTTACAAAGTGAAGTGAGATTTCCTAGACTTGGTGATGAGGTAGAAAGGTTTTGGTGATGCTTGGTGTAAACGGACTAACAGGTGCCCTAATTATGTGCCATTTTCATTCATAATTAATGGTTGAGTGGTTGGCATTTTTCCTTCTTCCTGGGGTCTTAGGCAGGAGGACCCTCTCTCCTCATTCCTCTTCACTTTGGTTGGTGATGTTTTGAGTCAACTTATGGGTTTAGGTGAGAGGTTAGGCTTAGTCAAAGGTTTCCAGATGGTTTGTAGGAGTTGTTCAGTATCTCACTTTTGCAGATGATACAATTTTGTTCCTAGAAGTGTCCAAAGAACATACCTATTGGACTAAATGATACATTGGTGCTTTGAAATGCTTTTCAGCCTCAAAGAGTGTTTAGAGAAAGGCATATAAATGGGATTCATGTAGATGGGGATTTGTTAGAAGAGTGTTCTTTGATGTTGGGATGTAGGTCCCTAGAATGGCCTATCAAATGTCTTGGATTACACTTGGGGGCAAGTCCGAACAAAAGTAGTTTTTGGGACCCAGTTTTAGAGAAAACAGCAAAGAAGTTAACCCTTTGGAAAAGTAACTACCTGTCCTCTAATGGGAGAATAACTATTGTCAAGGCTTCCCTAGCAAACCTCCCAGTACACTTCTCTTCTCTTTTTAAGGCTCCTAAAAAGATTATAAGGTTTCTAGAATGAATGCATAGAAATTTCCTCTCGGAAGGAGAGATCAAGAAGGATAACTTAGTCTGGTGGAGAAAGAATGGCCTAGCATTAGTTTAGGACTGGGACTGGGGAACATCCATCTTAAGAACTCAGCCCTATTTGGGAAGCGGGTGCAGTGGTTTCGAGAAAAGGAAGGGAAATTTTTATAAGTATGCCAGGATGGAAAAGGAAGGGAATTTTTTATTATTGTTAGTTAGCCGTAATGTATCTTATAGAAATTCAACTTGGGTGTCAAATGGGCCATGCCGTGCTGTCTTAAATGGGTAACTTCAACATTCATTGAGGACCCTACAACTTGTGGTTCAAATTAAATCTCCAATATTGGGTTCATGGGGGTAGATCCTGACTACAAAGGTGTGCCATATCTATAAGTATGCCAGGATGGAAAAAGGTATCTTCTGAACCCAGTCACCAAGACAACCACAACTTTAAAATTTTAAAAAAATTCTAATGAGGAAGGTGCTTTGAGTTTTTAAGTTCTGGAATGCAGTCAAGACAATTCATTTTTATGACAGGACTCACTTGCACACCATCTAGGTGGACTGAATTTTAATGATAAATGCACACTCAAGCGAAGATAGCGAGTATATGACTAATTGGAGGACACTTTCCCCAAACATATGAGCATAGGCTTAAGTATTAAGAAAATAGAACTCGCAGTTGTGGGTGAAAAAAATGTTTCTCATATTGAGGCAACTAAAATATGTCAAAGCAGTCTGTTATCTTGTAAATTTTATTTCTGCTGGTAAACTACCAATAAAAGTTTATTTTTGAGTAGTCTGTTCTCTTGTCAAAGCAGTATTAAGAAAGTCTTTTCTCTATAAAATTTATTTCTGCTGGTAAACTACCAATAAAAGTTTAGAGCACCATCAAAAGATTTGTAACCTTCTAACCTTATTCTCAAGTTGATGCTTTGCATGTACAGTTTTAACTAGCTCGTTTTTCTCTTTTAACTTCTTTTTGAGTAGCTCATGTGCAACTTCAGCCCTTGAGACCCTTTCGAGCAGATCTGCATGATGCCTTGAGAGAAA
Organism: Buxus sempervirens; assembly: GCA_947561395.2. Lineage (NCBI taxonomy): Eukaryota > Viridiplantae > Streptophyta > Magnoliopsida > Buxales > Buxaceae > Buxus > Buxus sempervirens. The sequence continues at coordinate 13,778,529 of OX387194.1, read as the reverse complement.
ACCTACTTTATCTACCAGGACCGGGATACATGCCTGGAACTCCATGGCACCTTTATCTTCACTTTCATTACTGTAATAAAAATAAATAAATAAATAAATAAAACAGTCAAATTAATGAAAAATATCAATATATAATGCTAATATAAACAGAGATCTGATATAGCTGTCCTTTGAGGTATGCTGAATTATCATCAAACTCCGTGTAATTTTCAAGATTGGATAATAGATTAGCTACTATCACTTGCACCATTTATTTATTGAATGCTTAGTCAACACATCGTTGGCATGCCTCAAGTTTACGAGTAAGAATGGGTGCTCCATTTATAAGGAGAAGATGGAAGTTTCAATTGAATCCACTGGGTGATAACTTTTTGGAGCCTTATAATCAGTTGCACTAGTTGCCTCAACTGCTCAATCATCTTTGATTTCGAGAAATATTCTTCGTTTTAATTATTTACTGCCCAAACAGGCAATGGATGAACTAGTTTGGAGCTCCTAACTGGCGTCACTTTAGTTTGGTCATGGATCAAATAGCTTGTATCGGTGAAATAAATTCAGGTTTTATTGAATAAAAAATTAAGCTTACAGGCATTTCTGATTTCTGGGGTCACCACAAATTCCATTAAATTAGAAAATTGAATAAACGTGAATGTGAGTTTTAACGATGCACCACACACACACACCACCACTTCCCCACACCACCACCCTCCTCCCCCGCCCCCAACACCCCCAAAAAAAAAATCCCGCAGCTGTCACCACCACAAAAACTTCCCTGATTGCCAATTGATACCACCACTGCGGCCCTCACCCCACCCCCACCAAATAACCATCAACATTATAACAGTTTTATAAGACCCAAACTGTTTTTCCTATGTTACCATAATGCAAATATATGAAAGTGCTTTCAATTTGTTTTCCATGTTTCTACTGAACGAATTGAAAATTTCATATTTTTTGAAAAATCAAATTCATGTAAAATAACTTAAATTGTAAAGCCTTTTACATCAAAACAAACTTAGTTCAACCAAAACGCAAGGGACATGGTTTGTTAAGCATGTCAGGCACATCTTTCGCCTCTATGTTTAGTTACTATCTCAATCTGTGAACAGCAGGCAATCTATTACTTACAGCTGAGAATTGATGATGATGGACTTCTTTGATGGATCTTTGAGGCCTAGGAAAAAAAAAAGAAAAAAGAAAGAAAGCACATAACTGGGTATATATATATATGGCTCTTCACCTGCTTATACGATAGCCCACACCAAAAGTTCTCCTTATAGGACCTGACTGCATTTGCCAATGCATCAGCCTAATGTCAGTTAAATAAAAGGAAGACGATAAAAGATTCACTGTCTATAAAACAGGTTAAAAATGGCAATCTGGAAAACTAGATACAATGGTGCTATGTTATGGATAATAAACTTATAAACATGAAGGCTTTCGCTGAGACCTTTTAACAAACACATATATCGCAGTAAACGCTAGGACGGCAAATTCTGGGAGCTTCTGCGTCGCTAACGGTAAGATTCTAAGATTTAAAAAGCAGTTGTGACAGTTAAAGACTGCGAGCTTATAAAATACCCAAAACCCTGGTAAAGAAAAGCTTATAATACCTTTCTCCTTAGTTCACTCGTACAACCGACAAACATCTCCGTCTCTTCGACAAACATCTCCCGTTCTCTGAGGTTTTGCTGCAACCATGGGCAGTTATGAGAGTTAAGACTGCAAGCGAGCCTTCCCACAGGTTTTGAATACACAAGACCAAGGGAAAGAAAAGCGTACCATACCAGTCTCCGTCTTTTCGCCATTATCGAGAAACATCTCTGTTTCTTCGCCTCTCCCGTTTCTGCGAGTTATTGCCGTCAACAATGGGGTACCCACCAAGGCGCAGAAGCTGTCGCTTAGAATCCCTCTTCACTCGCAAGCATATGAAGAAAATTGTAAAGTTCCGGAAACAGCAGATTTTTTGGAAATGGGTCAGAAAAAGGATGTTCAGCATCGTTCCGCTGATCTTGATATGGATTTATAGCTTCGTCATTCAGCTGCTCTTGATATGGATTTCTAGCTGCTTCATTTGGCTGCTTGTCGTGTTTGTGGGCTTACCTTGGTAATCTTTTCCTGAACTTCATCGACAAAGAAGCATATACCCTTGCAACCATTTCTTTCTTGAAGAACTGAAGTTTTTTCCCCTTTCCTACTAATTTTTCATTCTTTTGCATCCCTTTTGTTTTTGGAATCTGTTGGAGTCTGCAATGGCAGAGAAGTACATTGAAACAGATTTGTACACACAGGAACCACTGTAACTACATTCCAGCAATGAAAATTTTGTAATTTCGTTTTCTTTCAGTTACCCCTTTAATTAATTATGTGTTCTTTTCATTAATTAATTATGTGTTCTTTTCATATCGATTCTTGCAAAATACTCCGAATTCGAATTCTTTCAAGACAGCCAATAGATGACTTTCTTGAAGTTAGGACGGGTTTTACCAAAAAAACATTGAAGTTAGGACGGGATAGTACGGTCTGGTTCTAGTTCAATTGTGACAATACTGAAAGCAAATTGAAACCGGTTTTTTGGGTACAACGTGAAAACCGAACAAAAACCGATTAATGCAAACCCATACCTGACTTAATGGACCCTCCAGAGCGAACGGCATTTCGGCCGGCGTGCCGCCGAAACGCCGGAAAAATTTTAATGGCAAAAAAAAATAAAAAATTATGTTTTTTTAGATTTCGGCGAAATTTCGACGGCACGCCGCTCCGTTTCGCCGGCACGCCGTCCGTTTCGCTAAAAAAATTTTTAAAAAAATTTAAAAAAATTACATTTTTCGACCGTTTCGCCCATTTCGGTCGGCACGCTGACCGTTTCGCTCGAAATTTCGGTTTGTTTCGCCAACGACACAAATTAACGATTTCCCCTAGCGAAACGCATCGCTAGGGGCAAAAAACCGAAATTTCGGCGGCACGCCGCGGCGTGCCGCCGAAACTGTAAACCTTGGTTCGAACTAAGTCATGGGAATTTTGTGTAAAATGCACACAAGTCTGTTTTACAAGGGAGATATGCAAAAAAGGGCATTTACTTTTTTTTTTTGAAGACCAACCTATACGGGAAATTTTATTTCTGGCGAAGGTATACAACTTTTCTAGCATCACAAGCCAAAAAACTACTCAAAAAAGATGGAGGGTTGTTAACCCACATACAAGGAAAGTTATCTATAGCAAAGTTAGCTAACGAATCTGCTGCTCCATTAGCTTCACGATAAACATGACTCGCCTGAACTCGGTGAATGGAAGACCATAAAACCTTGATGAGGTCAATAATGGCTGTTAATCTCCAAGGATAACTGTTAGACTGCTGAGTGAGATGATAAATCATTACATAACGTATAGTGCGTGTATATGTATATAAATCATATATAAAAGAGATAATATTTGTTCATGGGTGTGCACTTTTGTCTATGCTCATATATTATCTTATTTATGTTCTTGTATTGTTATATTTATTAGTTGTATACTCTAACTAAGTGATATTAATTTGCTTAATTAATAATTATTCATTGAAACGAAGCCTAGCGCAATAATTTCATTTGGCTATTTAATATTTTTTTACCTATACAGAAGGTTACTTTAGAGGCTGTTAGGTGAGTTTTTTTTTTAAAATAACTTGAAAACCAAAATTTTAAATTGTTTTGTGTTTTTGGAAACAAGTGACGAAAACCCATTTGGTAACATTTAGATAAAATTAATAAGATCTTAAAAATCAATAAAAATTCGTTTGGTAACGTTTTAAAAATAGTTTAGTTATAGTGAATGTGTTAGGTATGGTTATATGCATGGTAATAATTGATATAGATGATAGTATTGGTGATGATGTTAATGGTGAGTGTGGTGGTAGCGATGGTGGTGGAGGTGGAAGAGGTTTGTAGGTCAAACCGAACCGACTAGGAATTATCAGTACTATATTAATAATACCTTATAACGAACAATAAGGGCTTTTTGAAGAAGTCATACATAATTGTTTGCATGATTCCCAAGGTGCCTAGCTATTCTCATTATATATATTATTATAGACTTAGATTATCTTTAATCAGTTTCGGGTTGATTTTGATTTATACTATGGATTCTATTTCGATTTGTAGGCCAAATCGGATTGACTAGGAATTATCTATACTATAGTTAACATGAGAAAGGCACCTTGGAAAGCTCATACAATAAGTTGTTACAGTTTCATTAATATAGGGTTTCAACAATTATAACTCTGCCTCTTCTTTCAAATCCCAGGCAGTAACAAAACAATTCCCCCTCTCCACGTGCAGCACTGAATGTGCACCCTCGCTAATTTCATTTATGTTAAAATCAATAAACCGAACTGTGTCTATTCGTCAAATTGAAGAAGGGTTTGAAATCCGCACACTTAAAAAACGTGCGTGTCCGCACTATATGTGCGGACAGGTCTGATCCGCACATATAATGTGAATCCGATCGGATAACTGTCGCCAACTGTCCGATTTGCGGAGATTTGCGCACATGGGCGGCGTGTCCGTACTTAAAGTGCGAATCAGGCCAATCCGCATTGCAAGTGCGGATCCGGCAATTTCGCCTATAAATAGGGGGTCTAGCCCCATTGTTTGAGGAAGACCTTTCCACCCTGTTGTTACTCTACCCCTTTGGCGACTTGCTACCATTCGAATCACTTCACCCTTACCCAAACCTCTGATAATCCCCAAATTACCCCTCCAAGTCCCTCTGTTGCCCTTTTCTACACTTTTTGCACATGTAGACAAACAAGAGGCTGTCTTTGGAACAAAGGAAGCTTTCAAATCGCTGTCTATGTCATCCGGAGGACCACAAATCATCCAGATAAGAAGTTAATACCAAAGTAATAGCATTTGTTGAGTTTTCTCCAACATATATTAAAATAAAGCCTTTTTGAGCAAGTCTCTTTCTTGATTATCTTTGGATTTATTATTGATTGTATTTTACTCACCTTATGATCTTCTTTTGCATACTACTGGGGTCTCCCCATGGTAAAGGGGAGACCCCATACAAAAGGACGAGAGGAGAGTTCTCTCTATTAGCTAAAACAATGTATCGTTTGGTTAAAATTGGTGGTGATTATTATCTTATATGCTTGCTTGTTTTTAGGTTGTCTCACTTTCCTGTATAGTTTTGTGTGTGAAGAGAAGCACTACCCACACACCTGTACACTTCACTTTGTTAACTATTTAATGTTCTTCTAGGGCACGAGCTTCACACACATACACAGGTAGCCTATAAGATAGCAGGTTAAGGCCTGTTTTGGTCTCCTTTCATCCATTATAGATATAAGCATGAAATTCTCTTTTTCAAATCACGATCACACACTTTTTATATCACTTTCGGAATTTCTAAGTCTGCTTTAAAATCACGTTTAAATCTTTAGAATCTTTTATTGTTATCATATACTTTCTTTTATTGTTCCCATGTATGATTTCGTTTAGCTTGTATGGTTATTTGTGGTTAGTCAAATATGTGTGCGAAGTAATGGATGAAGAGCATGTTGGTGGTCATGAAATGATCGTTCATATCACTGTGGGTCTACTCAGAGACCCACAGTAAGTTGCAAAAGCCCCCCGGGCAGCAGACGAGCAGACCCCCTGGCCATTCTGGCCTTTTTGGGTTTTTGGGCCGGATCTGCAGATACAATGCGGATCAGGCCTATCCGCATAGGGTCTGCGGACAGACCCAGTGAACCCATATTTTCCATTGTTTTGGACCCCAGCCCATTCGGTCCGACCCAAATCCGGTTAATCACAACCTTTAGGGTCTCTGGGTCAACCCAGACCCCATTTTGAGACTTGGGCCCATCTGGGGCCCAATAAGGCATTGTGGGCCTTCCAACGGGGCCCACATCTAGTCCGGCCCAAACCAAGGCCCATTTAGACAAATGGGCCCAATGCCACTTGGTTAATTGTCCATGGGCCAAATCCAAGCTCAATGGGTCTTCAAAGCTTAACCCATTAATTTTTGTAAACATTTAATTAATTTCAGAAAACCAAATAACCTCATCCAATAATAGGGTTACCCAATTGTGCGCGCGTGGGAAACGCGGCACGGGGTAATTCGGAGTCGCCACCGCCTGATGGGGTGCAGGCGGACACCTGGGTGCCTAATTTTGCCTATTAGGGCTTTTTGGTCTGCGGCTTGAGATTCTAAGTCTGTTCTCGGTTGTGGTTCGGGGAAGTCCGTAGACACCCCGGTCCACCCCGTCGGATGACGGGTCCCGTGGGTTCCCTGGTTTGAGTCAGCTTACTTGGTCTCACCTGATTTCTAATCCGATATGCAATTTGGTTAAGTCTGGCGGGATCACCTGAGTGGTGTGGGTCCCTTTAGTTGCTTTTATCTTGATTACTTAGGTGATCTGAGTCTGGTTGGGTGGGCCCTGTTGGAAGGCCCACGATATCCTTGGTGGGCTTAGTGAAGCCCATGTACCCTTGTGGACCTCAGTCTAGCCTGAGAGGTCCTTTGGGCTTTGGTTAGTTCAATTGATTTTACTTTAAGTTCAGATTTGAAGATTAAGTGTTTTTCATGCACAAGTGGGCCGGACTGGTTTGTGGGCCCCTAAGGTGGGCCCACATGGTGACCAAGTATTTTTATTAGATTTATCTTTTTAATCTGCCAAAGTGAGCTGGACACTGGGCTTGGGGCCCGTAGTCCAAATCTGGGCTTGTAAGCCCAAGTTACCAGAAATTAGGGTTTGCACCCTTCCTTGGTTCGGTTGGTATGCTTTGGCGAGCCCGGTAGGCCCTTGCCCTTGGTCTCGGCCAAACCATGCAATTCATGCATCAATTTCACATAACAAGGCTCGGGTGGGCCGCATTGGGTTTGGCCCGCCTGGTTCAAATTGTTCATTTTGCTAAAGTTATTTAATGGCATGCTTTGGTGTTTATTGGGCTTGGTGGGCCCCGTTGGAAGGCCCACTGGAAGTCAAGTTGGACCGGGAGTCCAAGTCCCATATTGGGTTTCCGGGTGACCCGGAAACCCTATTGGTTTATCCGGTTCGGAAATGGCATTCACATCTAGCAATAATCACAGAAACAAAACACAAGACGGACACTCTGTCAGAAAAAAAAACTGGCTCATTGTACTGGGTCCAAGGGGAGGTACCCGGGGGCCCTGTGGGCGAAGTGAAGCGGAGCCCACGGGGTGGGGTACCTCCCCGTACCAAGGTACGAGTTGGATGCGCAGCGAACCAAGGGGTGGGGGGTGCGGGGGGGCGAAGCCCCCGCGGTACAGTAAAGGGCATTTTTGGAATTTTTCAAAAAATACCAATTTGGCATGTTTTAGGGGTATGCGCCGACCTCGGGCACTAGGCGCGAGGTCGGCGCGGGCCGGGCGGACCGAAAACAGCGAAAAACACAAAAAAAAAGAGGTGGGCGCGAGGTTCGCGCGAGCCTCGCGCGAGATGAGCGGGAGCCTCGCGCGAGCTTCGCGGATACTCGACGCTCTCGATTTTCCTTCAAACTCCATTTCTAAGCTGATTTTGAGCTCTGTAACTCATTTTTTAGGCTCTGTAAGCCCTCCCAGGGCTTCGGCCACCCCCCAGAAGACACTTAAACTGGCATTCAAATTAATCTAAACATGCTTCATGCTTCATCCCACAACCCAAAATCTCTTAAAAGGAAAAAGACAAACCCGATAAAAAACACACAGGTACAGAGGCATCAACAGCTTAAAAAAGGGGGGGTCATGGGGGCATGCTCAAGGGTGCACAAGCAACAAACAGCATGTTAGCAAGTCTAGCAATGTAAAATCAACAAGAAAACAACATGTAGACACACATGCACTTTCCTCCAACCGACTGAACCTCAAGCATGCACACTAATATCCGAAGAAGGGGAGGAGGAGGGGGGTTTACAGGGGTACAATGGATCACTTAACATGAGGGAACAAACTCCCTTTTAAAGCAACGAAAACAGGCCCGGCCATAGCATTAAGCAGGCCCGAATAGTTTGTGGGGAACTCTCTCAACATACCTTAAGCTCCGGTGGATCTCTTCCTTACTTAGAGACCCTCCGTACGGCAAAGTGAAGCAAGTGCATATTAAGTGAAGCAAGTGCATATTAAACTACCATGGGAACAAACTCGTGCTCAGGGACGAAAACAAGCTTAGCAAACTTATTAGCAACTTCTCATTTCATTTCAATATATGTATATCAAGCATGGTGGGTAATAATACCTGGGGATCCTAAGACCCGCTTGAGTTGTGTGGGCTTCTCCTTGCAACGAAGCAAGAGCTGGAGCACCTTCCTTCTTGCTCCAACAGCGACCACAGCAACCGGCCTCGGCTTGCTTGTGTGGGGATGAAGAAGAAGTAAGAACAGGAGAGTGTCGGATCAATGGTGGGGGGGCTTGGGGTGGCCAAAGTGACCGAGATAGGTAGGGTTCGGATGGGAAGAAGCTTGGGCACTGAACCTTAAAAATCTTCAACCGAAGCTCTCCAACCTCAAAAAATGTCTGAACCAAAAAAAAATGCCGAACACTTAGCTTTTTTCCAAAAGTCTTCCAACGCTCCTGTGCGAAATGCCGCGCGACTTATATAAGGGAAAATCAAAGGGGCGCCCACTTGCTTGCCACCTTGGCTCGAGCGACCGCATGATGAGAAATCATTAAATGCGGCCGCTCGTTTGTCTAAAGAATCGAAAAATCAAGATTTAGCCCCTGGTAATTTTTGATTTAATCCGATATTCTTGGATTTTCACGGATTTAGTCCCTGGGATATTTCGTATGTTTGGATATTTACGGATTTAATCCCCGAGATATTTTCCTGCGCAACTCGCCACGTGTGCAGGTTTTTGCCACGTGCGCAGATTGCCGGTTTTGCTGCCCGGGAATTTCGTCAGCTCATATTTCCTTCATCTAGACTCCGATCTGGGCAAACTTAGTTTCATTAGAATCGTATCGGAGCCCTCCATCCCATGACCTAGGGGTAGGCCTCCGGATCGGATTTTAGCAGAAAGTCAACTTTTGGCTCTGCTCAAGTTTGACCGCCCGCAGAACCTTCATCCGGACCTCGATTCCTGCAAACTCGGTTGCGTTGGAACCGTGTCGAGATTCTCTATCCAATGACCTAGGGGTAGGTCTCTGGATCGGATATTAGCAGAAAGTCAACTTTTGGCTCTGCTCAAGTTTGACCGCCCGCAGAACCTTCATCCGGACCCCGATTCCTGCAAACTCGGTTGCGTTGGAACCGTGTCGAGATTCTCTATCCAATGATATAAAGCAAGGTACTTGGCACGGAATTCAAGGAAAAGTCAACTCTTGGCTTTTCCTTAATTTTAACCGCCCGCCGAACCTTCGTCCGGACCCCGATTCCTGCAAACTCAGTTGCGTTGGAACCGTGTCGAGATTCTCTATCCAATGGCATAAAGCGAGGTGGCCAATTTTCACTTGATCAAAAAGTCAACTTTTCACCCCTTAGGGTTTGACTTTCTGTCCAGGGTTTGCATTTTTGTTTTTTTTCTGGGAGCGCAAAAATGAGGTGCTTACACCAATAACCCTAATGGGCCTTAGGCTTGACTGAAGCCCAACTTGTCAACTAATGGGCCTTCCAACGGGGCCCATATCCGACCCACTTCACTTCATGAATAGAAAGATAAAATCAAGGGGGACCTACACCTTCAGTGGTCCCTACTCAAACCAAATAAGTGTGCATGTTGGCTTAGGAAATTGGGTGAGACTGAGTTGACTCAAACCAGGGAGACTCGAGGGACCCGTCAAACCTACGGGGTGAGCCAGGGTGTCTTCGGACTTCCCTTGACATAACCAAGAACTTAGCAAGGATCTCTAAAAAGCAACAGACCTGAATAGGTACTCTAGACCTCTCAGGCAGTGGCGACTTCGAATACGCCGAGGCATGCACTCTCACGTGCGTCTCGCCCGTGCGAAATCACGTGCACACAATAAACATTGCAAAAAAAAACAATATAACTTTATTTGGAAGAAAGTAATATAAGAACAATAAAATAATAAGCACATTTGAAATAGATAACAGAGGCTATGAACTAGATAATATATCTACGTACTAACATGAGACAATCAATTGATCTGTTTATTCGAAGGACAAAATTGGCACATAAATCTCAAATTGCATTTATGGGTGTACATAAACTTGGTTTTCATACCTAAATTCTCCACCGATGGTTTTTCCTAGACTCAGTTGATTGTATAAGTTGTATTTGGGTTATTTTGAGCTGCTGGAAGCAGTGGATTCCAATTTCAATAAAAAAAAAGGTTGGATTTTGGAACAAAGGATGTGAATTTTCCCTAAATTAACATCGAAAGGGGACTTTTGGTGGGAAATTCTTCATGAAGGGTTTTTACACGGTTTCAACCCCATGTAACACATTTATAACGGTAATTTTAGGGTGTTTGAAGTGATTGAGTCCTTTCATTCCAGGTAGATCAAAATGTGAGCATTCAGTTGAAAATTTAGCTTTAAGGTGTCAATAAACTTGGTTTTCATACCCAATTTCTCCACCGATGGCTTTCTTGGATTCGGTTAATTGTATAAGTTGTATTTGGGTTATTTTCGCTGCTGGAAGCGGTGGATCCCAACTTCGATAAAAAGGTTGGGTTTTAGAACAAAGGATGTGAATTTTCTCTAAATTAACATCGAAAGGGGACTTTTGGTGGGAAACTCTTCGAAAAGGGATTTTTACATGGTTTCAACCCTTGTAACACATTTATAATGGTAATTTAAGATGTTTGAAGCGATTGAGTCCTTTAATTCCACGTAGATCAAAATATGGGCATTCCGTTGAAAATTTAGCTTTAAGGTGTCAATAATATTGGTTTTCGTATCGAATTTCTCCACCGATGGTTTTTCCTAGAATCGGTTGATTGTGAAAGACAAAGATTAAGCTAGCTTGTTGTGCACACGTCCCGCAAGGCGCCGCACTAAAAATGGGAAGTATTGGAGTCGCCACTGCCTGATGGGGTGCAGGCAGACACTTGGGTACCTATACAGGTCTAAGATTTGTTGGTCTGAGGCTTTCTTAGAGATTCGGGCAAGTTCTCGGTTACGGTCCGGGGAAGTTCGAAAACACCCCGGTCCGCCCCGTCAAATGACGGGTCCCTCGGGTCTCCCTAGTTTTGAGTCAGTTTCACCCTTCCTAGGCCAGCATGCCACTTGGTTTGGTCTGGCGGGACCCTCTGGAGGTGTGGATCCCTTTCTATTTTATTTTATCTTCTTATTTAGGCGAAGTGGGTCGGAGGCGGGTCCCGTTGGAAGACCCATGGATTGCCAAGGTTGGGCTTGAGCCCAGCAGGGTTATTGGGTAACCCATTTTGGTTATTTATCTAATTAAATTAAACATGCTAAGGGCTTAGTGGGCTTGGATTTGGCCCATTAACCAAGGGTCAGATGCCTTGGGCCCATTTGTTAAAAACGGGCCTGGTTTGGGCTGGTCAAAGGTGGGCCCTATAGGTGGGCCCAGGGGATGCCTTGGTGGGCCCATCTAGGCCCATGGTCCAAAAGTGGACTTAAAACATTCCAAATTACTCATAGGGTCGGGTCAAAACCAATTCGGGTCGGATTTGGATCCAACCGGGTCAAAAAGAATAATTTTTGGTTGTTTATCGAATTGACCGCATTTACTATGCGGTCTGGTCTAAACCGTAGATGCAGTGCGGTTTAGACCAGACCGCATACCAAGTGCGGTCAAGTCCAGACCGCCCTGAGTATGCGGTTTTTGCCCGAATTTGCTGTTTTGCTCCGATTTCGGCCGGGATCGCTTCGTTTGCTTTTCAGGGAGGTCCGGCGACGTCCGTCGGGATTTTTAGCATCTTCACAGCAACACACAAGCTCCTTTCTTAGTCATATTTTTCTTCTTTTCTTCTTCCTTTTTCCTTTGCTCTTCATGTAGTCATTCTTTGCATGGGAATCAAGAGAGGCACCAGAGATTCTTGTACCATCTTGCTATGATCATAACCACGTATTCAACTTTGCTCGCGAAGATAGAAAGTTGGCAAGAGGATGATTTGTCTCTTTTTATTTTGCAAGGACTAATGACATCTTATCTTAGATGACTTTTGCTCATTATATCCTTGACAAAATTCTCTCCTTTCACCCTTTAATTGGATCTTGTTTTCAACATGAGATGCTCAGTATCGTACACATTAGAAGCAAATGGAGGTGAGAAATAAGTAATAAAACAAGTAATAAATCAAGCTTAAACAGAAAAGAAAAGAAAAGAAAAGAAACTTGATATGTATTGAATGAAACAACCTACTGTTTACTGTTACCTTCTTGTTTTTGACAGGTGATGGTTCTCCGATGATTTTGGCAGCGCTTCCGCACCCTCGTAGAATTCCAAGAATGGATTTGAAAAGGGATTCCCCACTTCTGGGTTGAAAGGAATGAAATGGAAAGGGGGATGGTGCAATCCAAGGGTATTTTGGGTTTTGGTTTTGAGTGGGGCAGAGTTTGGGCAGGGGTTGGACGTAGAGAAAAAAAAGGACAGAGCTAAAGGGAGGCCAGCCTCTCTTGATTGGAAATCAAGGAGGGAGAGAGAAGGGAGGGGGTGAGTGAAGAAGAGAGCAAAAGGGAGAGAGGAGAAGGGGTTTGATGCTTCCCCAAAGAATGGGGGTAGCCCCCATTTTATAATGAAAAAAATGAACCAAAAGTAAATTCTAATCACATTTGTTGACCAAATTTTAATTTTATATGTAATGTAACTAAAACTTAAATAAGTTTTATTCTTATCTTGGACACCTCATGGGGGACACGTATCCCCCATGTGCAAAATGTTTAGTATTTTATTATTTCTTAATATCTTTTATTTTCTAATTATCTAAATTACTAGATATTTTTAGATTTTCTTATTATTTTATTTAGATCTTTGTTTTGGTTTTTGAGCACATGCATGCTTTGATTTTTTATTTTCTTTTTCCTTTATTTAAAACCTCTTAATTAGGTGTTGTATGAAAATATTATTATTTTAATTGAAGATTCTTTTCTTTTTGCTGTTTTTGCCACATGTGCAGATTTTCTGAAACTTTGACTGCTCATATTTCTTTCATCTGGTATCCGATTTCAGCAAACTCAGTGGCGTTGGAATCAGCTCGAGATTCCCTATCCGCTAAGCTAAAGGTTGTCAGCAAACTCGAGCTTTTTAGCAGAAGTGCAGACTCGCGTCCCGGAGCCAGTTTTGCTCAAATCTCCTTATCCGGGACTCCGATTCCAGCAAACTCAGTTGCGTTGGAGTCGTGTCGATGCGCCCTTTCTGCTGATATCCAATTGAGCAGCTAATTCGGAGTTCTGCAGAAAGCCGATTTCTGCTATTTCCAGATTTGACCAGCCCATAACTTCTTCATCCAGACTCCGATTTGAGCAAACTCAGTGGCGTTAGAACCGTATCGGAATCCTCTTTCTAATGGTATGAAGTTTGGTGGTCAATTTGCACCTGATCAAAAAGTCAACTTTTTGAGCCCTTCAGGTTTGACTTTTTCAATTAGGGTTTTATTCTTTCATTTTTGGGGGTGCAAAAATGAGGTGCTAACACCTGCCCTTCTTTGCCGGAGTCACCTTGGGGATGAACGGCAAAGAATAAAAAGAACCTCATTTTTGCGCCTTGCATTTCTGTCGATATGGCCGATGTTGATGCAAGATGTTCAGCAAGGTTCTTTTCTTCATGTTTGTTCCAGTAAAGCTTTTAGGTGTTTTTCAGCTTTGGCTTTCTTTTTTGCAGACTAAGGATTTTTTTTTTTGTTGAAGAAATCCTAATTTTGTATTGCTCACTTCCTTCTGAGAGAGCTCTGGAGATGAGTTTTGATTTGAAGGACAAAGCACATTAACGCGAGCTGGTTACGCGTATGGTACTTTTCCCATTTCCGGTTCTTAGAAATAGGTGGTGATTAGCACCTTTTCTAGATTCTGGTTCTTGGGAATAGGTGGTGATTAGCACCTTTTCCGGCTTTTGGAGTGCCCGTGCATTGCTTTAATGTCGGTACACTGGTTTTGAGTTTTTTGGGTGATTGAGCCTCTCTCAGACTTCAGTGAAGATACAATTTTCAGATTTCATTGTAAATTAAGTTTTTTTTTTTGTTTTTGTTTTTGTTTTTTTTTGTTTGTTTTTATTTATTTATTTATTTATTTTTTGTGGGGTTGGCCAGAGGGTTGGTAATGGAGTGGGACAAAAGGAGAATGAGAGAAAGAAGAGGTGTTCTTGGTGAGGAGGTGCTTTCAGTGCTGTCCGGTGCCTCAAGGGAGCTCGCCCACCTATCCTATTCTATTTACAAAAGTGGGAAATCAAAAATTACAAAATGAGGCTAATTAGCCCAGCAACTCTTCATTTTGCTCTTTCCTTCGAGTCTTGAAAGGTTTCCTACTTCTTTTTGCTTTTGCAGGTGTGGTCGCTTAGAGAGTTCTTCCATTAGCCTCTTTATGATGAGGTAGAGGTTTCCCAATTAAAAATGATTCCATTGGGGATTGGTGGGAGCCTCTATCTTTCCTTTCTTTGCAAGACCAACCTCTTCAGATTGGGCGTGGCCTTGACATGTTGTTTGGGGGCTCTTGAAGAGAACTCTGTTGGAGAATGGATTCTGTGGGGAATAAGGATTCAAGGCACTTCTTGACGTCCTTCGGATTCCCTGACCTACGCAATCCTGCAAAATTCTTACAAAATGATGAAGCTTCTGGAATTAAGAAGGTAAGCAGCAAAATGGATTCCTTTTTCTTCTTCTTTTTCTTTTTTTTTTAACAAGTGCATTTAAAGAAAGGCAGGACCAATGACCACAGTAGATTGCCTTGTTAGCTTGAGATGTTTTGGGAAGGGTGCTTGACACGCATTCCCATGAGATTTTTGACTTGCGTCGGCAATGGTATAAAAATGGTATTGCAAGGAGTGTTTTCCCTTTCCTGGTTTTGGTTTCTCCCACCTTACCCCAATTTTTTTTGGGTCATCTCAAGATCTTGCAATTGAGGGTTTTCCCTTTGCCTTTTCCCTTGCGATTAGTGCCTGCCCTAGTTTGAAGGTCTTCGGCCGATCTTTGCACATCATGTCTACTAGATCAGGGAGGTCTTGAAATTAGGATGAAACATCGGCTTGGTTTTGAGTCTGAGAAATGATGGGTTATAAGGCTCAAGTTCTTATCTTCTCATTCCTAGGTTTACTTTGTGTCTTGTCAAAGCTCGTTTTTCTTTTTAGATTCCTTCATCCTTGATCTATACGAATTTAAATGTCACATTCCCTGTAATTAGAAAGGACTTTTGATAGGACGAAACGAAGGCCAAGGTTTTAGTTTATGAAAGAAAGAAAGGGAATATGGCTCAAAGTTCTTTTGTAAATGGGTTGAGTCATGTTCCACCTTTTCCTTGACTACTTGGACTTTGACAATGTCATTTCTACTTTCTTTCTTTGTTTTTTCTTCTTCTTTCTGAGGCTTTTTGTGACCTTATTTTTCACCTTTGCTTTTGGGGCCTATATTTGTTTCTTGATTTGATTGATGTGCCCTAGTGTGCTTTCTGATTTCTTTTGCTTTTCCTTTATTTTTGCACAATTCCATCTTTTCTTCTTTCCTTCTTTGTCGTAAAAACACCATATTTAGGGTTCATGACTCAATAGGTTAGAGAAAAGAAATTAGGCTCAAGGAGTTTGACTAGGGATATAACTTTGAAAATTTGGGAAAGCAAAGATGGCCTTTCATCATTTTACAGAGATTGTGACACCTTGGTCGAATTGTTCCATGCAAATTCATTCAGGAATCTATTCATCCTCTTTTTTCCTTTTTCAGCTTTGCCCCAGTGTGGGGTGGCTAGACACAACACGGGTATTTGAATAATACGATCAGGCTCAAAGTGTTTTGACTAGAGGTTTTCAAAAATTTAGGATGCATGAAAGACGACCTCTCATCCTTTCCTAAAGACATGACATGGGGCCAGGCGTGACCCTTAGCTGGTTTAGACATCTTTTCTCTTTTTCTTTTCTTCTCTTTCCTCTCTAGGGTTGTTTTGCCTCTAGTGCAAGGATGAGTTGAAGGAAAATCAAGGCAATGATTAGGAAGAGATTGCCTTTGGCTCAGTCAAGGTTCTCATGGGTGCAGTGCACTGCACCTAGTTGACAACACCTTAGAGCAACTCGGCATCTTTCCATGATCATGGTCGTGCCAAAAGGTATGGTCTCAGAGCGATGTCATCACCGACCAAACACTTGCATCTTTTTTCAAAAGTTTTTTTTATTTCTTTTTTTTTTAAACAGGGTTTTGACAAAAGCCATGCACGAAAGTAAAACTATATAAATATTTACAAAATAACTAGCTACCAGGAGTGGTTAATGCAAAAAGTAAATTTCAAACTTATCCTGGTAGTGGAGGTTGCGCCTTGTAATTCTGCCTCATTTCCCAGCTGTCCTGCAGGAGGATGCCTTGTTGTGGTCTGGAAGAGGGTCCAGGTTTATGGCTGTGGGTGGAGTTTTGACCGGAGCAGGAGGGTCTACAGTGATCTTCTTGGCATCGATCAAATCTTGGATCGCATGCCGGAGTGCCCAACACTGGTTAGTACCATGCCCTGGTGACCCCATGTGATATTCACAGATTGCCTTGGGGTCGTAGTTTCTACCCAATGCTGCGTTTGGGTTAGGGGATATCAACCTTAAGTAGCCCTTTTTTAACAGTGAGGGAAGAAGTTCTGCTGGTGTATAGGGAAGTGGTGTGAACACTCTGTTTCTTCTTTCCTCCCTTTGCTCTCTTGTCGGTCCTGTGGGCCTCGTGTCACCTGGATGATTCCCTCTCTGCAGGTGAAATGGTTGTTGCCCCTGTACTGAGTCAACACTTGCTACTTCTTTTTGGACCTCAACCTTCCTGCTTCCGTTTGTGGGCCTTCTTGCTGTGGTGCCTGGTGCACCTGCCTCTATCAACCCTGCCTTAATGCCGCCTTCAACCCTGTCGGCAATCTGGACTAAGGCACTAAAGCTCGTTGCTTGCTGGCCGATCAAATGGGAATAATACGGCTGCCCTAAGGTGGAGATGAATAGAGTGGCCATCTTCTCTTCTGTCAGTGGGGGGCATACCAACATCGCATGTTCACGCCACCTTCGGGCGTATTCCCTAACTGTTTCTCCAGTCTTCTTACTCATCCTCATGAGTTCCATCCTTGTGGGCACCACTTCAGAGTTGAACTTGAACTGCTCTGTGAATAGGTGTGCCAAATCTGGCCAGGTACGAATCTGTGCTGGGTTCAAAGTGGAAAACCATCGGTGTGCCTGCCCAGTCAAGGATCTCTGGAACAGCTGTATCATCAGCTGCTCGTCTCGGTTATAACCAATCATGGCCCCACAGTAAGCTCTCAGATGTGCAGTCGGGCACCCTGTCCCATCAAACTTCTCGAAGTCCGGGCACTTGAATTTTGGTGGGAGCTGTATGTCTGGGAAGAAGCAGAAATTGTCTACTGTCATCTGCCCGGGTACTGTCCCTTTTTTCAACTCTCGTACTTCTGCCCTGAGGTCATTAATCTCAGTCCTGAATTCAGGCGGGATGACCCTTGCTTCGTTTCTCTGCCTGTGCCACTCTTCTTCTTCTTCATGGATTATCTCAGGGACATGTGGGAGACACAATGCCTCTTCCTGATGTGGCGGTTGACCTTGTGGAGCGACAGGAGGTGGTATTTGTGGAGGGAGGGCAAGTGGGGGGAATACATGAGCTGGTGGTGGGGCTTGTGCCTGCCCTTGCAATTCATGTGGCAATGGTTGTGGCTCTCCTGCTGGCTGTGGCATCTGTCTGAGGAGGTTTTGGAGCATCTGAGTGACTTGCCCCATTTGTTGGGTGAACTGCCCCATCTGTTGAGTCAGGTTCATGACTACTGGCTCATCCTCAATTCTGCGTTGAGGCAGTTGTGGTGCAGGAGGTTGTGGTGCTGGAGGAGGTGGTGCGGGTGGTTCTTCCGGATTCATTCTTACGCGAGACCGTAGCAGGTATGGGCTTCGACTAGCAATGGCTGCAATGTCCTCCAGTCCTATTAAAAAAGAACAAAAACAAAGATAGGTTAGTTTTTTCAAAAATGGTCTATTTTCACATAGATTTCTGGTTGTGCATAACGTTAGGGCTGTAAACGAAAATAAAGAATCTTGGCACTGTGAACAGTGTTGCAGCCATGGAAGGCAACCGCCGTGAATGGCTATGCTATGTATGAAAGAAAGAATCTTGACACTGCGAACAGTGCTGCAGCCGTGGAAGGCAACCGCCGTGTATGGCTTCCTTGGAAAGCTGTGCTATCCCGTGTATGAGAAGGGTAGCTCAAGGGAAATGCTGTGTATAGCTTATTGTGAGCTGTGCTATGTCAAACACGAGAAGGGTAGCCCAAGGGTGCTCATCTTGAAAGCTGTGCTATCCCATGCACGAGAAGGGTAGCCGAAGCTGTGCTATCCCGCACATGAGAAGGGTAGCCCAAGGGTGGTCATCTTGAAAGCTGTGCTATCTGGCGCACGAGAAGGGTAGCCGAAGCTGTGCTATCTCGAACATGAGAAGGGTAGCCCAAGGGTGGATGCCGTGATTAGGGCCTTCTTGAAAGCTGTGCTATCCCGCGCACGAGAAGGGTAGCCGAAGCTGTGCTATCCCGTATACGAGAAGGGTAGCCCAAGGGTGGTTTGTGAGCTGTGCTATCCTGTGTATAGGAAGGGTAGCTCGAGGGTGAGCTGTGCTATCCCGTGAATGGGAAGGGTAGCTCGGGGGTGAGCTGTGCTATCTTGCATATGAGAAGGGTAGCCTGAGCTGTGTTATCCCATATACAAGAAGGGTAGCTGAATGCCGTGAATGGCTTATTGCAAGCTGTGCTATCCCGTGTATGGGAAGGGTAGCTCAGGAGTAATGCTGTGCTATCTTGCATATGAGAAGGGTAGCCTGAGCTGTGCTATCCCATATACAAGAAGGGTAGCTGAATGCCATGAATGGCTTATTGCGAGCTGTGCTATCCCGTGTATGGGAAGGGTAGCTCAAGAGTGAGTGCCGTGTATGGCAAAATGCATTTGGAAATTTTTAACGGTGTCGTGAATGACACAGTGATTTTTGAAATCTTGGTTGTGGCGCCGTGAATGGAACCATGGTTTTTTTTTTTTTGGAAAAGCTTCATGATTTGTGCCGTGGATGGCACAATGGTTTTGAAAATTTAAGGACTGTGCTGCGAATGGAAAATTTTGAAATGCTGTGAGACAACAAAGCTGGGGATCCGAGTGCAGTGGTTCCGAATGTCATGCCGTGGATGGCATTATTCATGAAAAAGTAGCTCAGTGTATGCCCTGAGGCACCTTGATGTACGCCTGGCGGCGAATTGGTTTTGAAAACTCTTTTTGTGCATTTTTCAAAGCAGAAAAAGTGCTGTTGCAGGAACGGGTGCAAGTGAACTATGCATGTGCAGGAAGGTGAGGGCAAGTGCTGTGTGGCTTACCGTCCATAGAGACAAATAAAATTAAAATGTGTGTGCAGCCCTAAAAGGGGTTAGTGAAGGCATGACTCCTAGACGTACTTGTGTAAGGAAACACATCTAAATCCAAATCAGTCTTTTCATCTGTTCTGAAGAGTCTCTGTTGTCTGACTGAATAGCTATTTACAACTTGCCAACAAGGGCGAGCAAAGCTAGAAAAGGGTTCGATCCCAGGGTTGTTGGGAACCCTAGGAAAGGGTACAATTAATTTCACAAGGGGTAGGCTAAAAGATCTTAGATTTAGGGTTTCACTGCCCTTGTTCTGATCTGGCTTGCTTTCATCTGCTTTTTCCTGATCTTGTTGGCTTTCGTCTGCCTGAAGACTGACCCAGACTTAGTGTGCTTCCAGCGAACTTAATGGGTCAAGGCCCACGGCTCTTTGGACTCGATGCATGGATCGGGGGGTGGTTCCCCTGATCAAAAGCAGGTAGGCTTCCTAATTTAAGGCTGAGGTAGCCCTAAGTCTAGGGTCCACTCAGATAATGCAAAAGGAGTCGGGGGTTGCTGCCCCTGATGGACTCTTGAGTTTTAAATTGGTTTTATTCATCATTCAAGCACATTGATGTACTGCAAGGTTTTTAGAAATAATAGGTGGGAAAAGGATACCCAGCCCGAGACATCAGCCTACAAGGGTCTGGGCCAAGTACTAGACCCTTGCGTACCACAGCATGAAGCCAGTGGTGCTAAGGAATCCAGAAACCTGGGGAGATGGGTTTATCCTGCTTTCCCCGGCAAGCCACGGGAGCGTAGGACTAATACCATCCCAAAAGTAAGTTCATCGTTTGAGAAGGGTGGCTGCTAGAGAGATCTAGGTTTTGGTGAAGAAGAGCAGCATTTCATCAAATCATTCAAAGCAGATCATTCATGCAAACCCCCTCGTGCATGTCACCCCATGCAGTTAAAAGATCATTCACGGTGTAGTGAAGTGCTCGTGTGTGCAGTGGGGCAAAGTGCTGTGTCTATTCGGGTGATTCTCGGATAATGGGCTGATAAAGAGTTCCTTGATGTCACTTTTATAGTGGAAGTACAGAACAATATGCAATACGACGTCTGGGTGGATCCCCAGGTAAGTGGGCGGGTCACATTGGTCCCTGTTAAAAACCACTTACCTTAGGCGATTATCATGTCCGTTTGACAGGATCACCCAATATCACGTAATTGCATAAGTTCCATAAATCACTAAGGTTGGACAACAAGTACTTTCTAAACCAGCTTATATCCTCCTAAGTTGACTCATTTCCTAACCAGGGTCCGATTGGGTTGAGGGGTCCCCAGTGGAGTCGCCAAGCTGTGCACACGTCCCGCAAGGCGCCGCACTAAAAATGGGAAGTATTGGAGTCGCCACTGCCTGATGGGGTGCAGGCAGACACTTGGGTACCTATACAGGTCTAAGATTTGTTGGTCTGAGGCTTTCTTAGAGATTCGGGCAAGTTCTCGGTTACGGTCCGGGGAAGTTCGAAAACACCCCGGTCCGCCCCGTCAAATGACGGGTCCCTCGGGTCTCCCTAGTTTTGAGTCAGTTTCACCCTTCCTAGGCCAGCATGCCACTTGGTTTGGTCTGGCGGGACCCTCTGGAGGTGTGGATCCCTTTCTATTTTATTTTATCTTCTTATTTAGGCGAAGTGGGTCGGAGGCGGGTCCCGTTGGAAGACCCATGGATTGCCAAGGTTGGGCTTGAGCCCAGCAGGGTTATTGGGTAACCCATTTTGGTTATTTATCTAATTAAATTAAACATGCTAAGGGCTTAGTGGGCTTGGATTTGGCCCATTAACCAAGGGTCAGATGCCTTGGGCCCATTTGTTAAAAACGGGCCTGGTTTGGGCTGGTCAAAGGTGGGCCCTATAGGTGGGCCCAGGGGATGCCTTGGTGGGCCCATCTAGGCCCATGGTCCAAAAGTGGACTTAAAACATTCCAAATTACTCATAGGGTCGGGTCAAAACCAATTCGGGTCGGATTTGGATCCAACCGGGTCAAAAAGAATAATTTTTGGTTGTTTATCGAATTGACCGCATTTACTATGCGGTCTGGTCTAAACCGTAGATGCAGTGCGGTTTAGACCAGACCGCATACCAAGTGCGGTCAAGTCCAGACCGCCCTGAGTATGCGGTTTTTGCCCGAATTTGCTGTTTTGCTCCGATTTCGGCCGGGATCGCTTCGTTTGCTTTTCAGGGAGGTCCGGCGACGTCCGTCGGGATTTTTAGCATCTTCACAGCAACACACAAGCTCCTTTCTTAGTCATATTTTTCTTCTTTTCTTCTTCCTTTTTCCTTTGCTCTTCATGTAGTCATTCTTTGCATGGGAATCAAGAGAGGCACCAGAGATTCTTGTACCATCTTGCTATGATCATAACCACGTATTCAACTTTGCTCGCGAAGATAGAAAGTTGGCAAGAGGATGATTTGTCTCTTTTTATTTTGCAAGGACTAATGACATCTTATCTTAGATGACTTTTGCTCATTATATCCTTGACAAAATTCTCTCCTTTCACCCTTTAATTGGATCTTGTTTTCAACATGAGATGCTCAGTATCGTACACATTAGAAGCAAATGGAGGTGAGAAATAAGTAATAAAACAAGTAATAAATCAAGCTTAAACAGAAAAGAAAAGAAAAGAAAAGAAACTTGATATGTATTGAATGAAACAACCTACTGTTTACTGTTACCTTCTTGTTTTTGACAGGTGATGGTTCTCCGATGATTTCGGCAGCGCTTCCGCACCCTCGTAGAATTCCAAGAATGGATTTGAAAAGGGATTCCCCACTTCTGGGTTGAAAGGAATGAAATGGAAAGGGGGATGGTGCAATCCAAGGGTATTTTGGGTTTTGGTTTTGAGTGGGGCAGAGTTTGGGCAGGGGTTGGACGTAGAGAAAAAAAAGGACAGAGCTAAAGGGAGGCCAGCCTCTCTTGATTGGAAATCAAGGAGGGAGAGAGAAGGGAGGGGGTGAGTGAAGAAGAGAGCAAAAGGGAGAGAGGAGAAGGGGTTTGATGCTTCCCCAAAGAATGGGGGTAGCCCCCCTTTTATAATGAAAAAAATGAACCAAAAGTAAATTCTAATCACATTTTTTGACCAAATTTTAATTTTATATGTAATGTAACTAAAACTTAAATAAGTTTTATTCTTATCTTGGACACCTTATGGGGGACACGTATCCCCCATGTGCAAAATGTTTAGTATTTTATTATTTCTTAATATCTTTTATTTTCTAATTATCTAAATTACTAGATATTTTTAGATTTTCTTATTATTTTATTTAGATCTTTGTTTTGGTTTTTGAGCACATGCATGCTTTGATTTTTTATTTTCTTTTTCCTTTATTTAAAACCTCTTAATTAGGTGTTGTATGAAAATATTATTATTTTAATTGAAGATTCTTTTCTTTTTGCTGTTTTTGCCACATGTGCAGATTTTCTGAAACTTTGACTGCTCATATTTCTTTCATCTGGTATCCGATTTCAGCAAACTCAGTGGCGTTGGAATCAGCTCGAGATTCCCTATCCGCTAAGCTAAAGGTTGTCAGCAAACTCGAGCTTTTTAGCAGAAGTGCAGACTCGCGTCCCGGAGCCAGTTTTGCTCAAATCTCCTTATCCGGGACTCCGATTCCAGCAAACTCAGTTGCGTTGGAGTCGTGTCGATGCGCCCTTTCTGCTGATATCCAATTGAGCAGCTAATTCGGAGTTCTGCAAAAAGCCGATTTCTGCTATTTCCAGATTTGACCAGCCCATAACTTCTTCATCCAGACTCCGATTTGAGCAAACTCAGTGGCGTTAGAACCGTATCGGAATCCTCTTTCCAATGGTATGAAGTTTGGTGGTCAATTTGCACCTGATCAAAAAGTCAACTTTTTGAGCCCTTCAGGTTTGACTTTTTCAATTAGGGTTTTATTCTTTCATTTTTGGGGGTGCAAAAATGAGGTGCTAACACCTGTCTATTATGATATTCTATAACTTACAAATTCTTTGGTGGGCTCGGGAAATTAGGATCTATTAAGGTTCTAATCTCCAAGCAACTCAAAGAGACATCTAAATACTAATACCAATTTTAAGCATCGGACATGCTTCAAGTGCATGGAAATGATTAAGGCTCCGTTTGGTAACGCTTTTGCTTTCTTGCTTTTGAAAGCAAAAAAGTACTTTTTTGCTTTTTAGAAGATCTTTTGTTAAAGAAAAGCTGTTTGGTAAACTTTTGCTTTGCTGCTAAAAAACAAAAAAAACATGTTTGGTAACTACAGTAGCATATAAATTGCTTTTTATGCTATCATATAAAACTACTGTAAACATTTTATGCATTCTACTTAAAAATATATTTGACGTATATTGTAACATGTTGAGCAATAATTGGGTCAATTCAAGTTGCATCTATTTATTGGTGGGTTAGGAAAACCCAAAACCAAACCCAACTCGCCAATAATCGAGTTCAACACACCAACCCAACTAAAATTTTTATTTTTTAATTATAAAAATATACCAATAGAAAATAACATGAATTAGTGATACAATATAGGGTTAACAGGTCATTATCAGGTTAAACGGGTCATTATCCTGTTAAATGGGCCATTATCAAGTTAAACGGGTCATTATCGGGTTAAATGGATCACTATTAGGTTAAAGCAGTTCATTATCGGGTTAAATGAGTCATTATCTGGTTAAACAGGCCATTATCGTGTTAAATGGGCCATTATTGTGTTAAACGGGTCATTATCGGGTTGAACGGATCATTATCGGGTTAAACAGGTCATTATTGGGTTAAACAGGTCATAATCGTGTTAAACAGACCATTATCGAGTTACATGGGTCATTATTGGGTTAAACGGATCATTATTGGGTTAAGCGAGTCATTATCGGATTAAACGAGTCATTAGCTGGTTAAACGAGCCATTATCGTGTTAAACGGGCTATTATTGTGTTAAATGGGTCATTATCAAGTGAACAGATCATTATTGGGTTAAGCGGGTCATTATCGGGTTAAACAGGTCATTATCGTGTTAAACAGGTCATTATCGGGTTTAACGGATCATTATTAAGCTAGATTCGAGCTGACTCGAATACTAATGGGTTACTAAATCCCCAACCCAAAACTGACCCAACTATTACATGGGTCAACTCGAACACGTTTATTCGGGTTGGATTAGACATGATGGGTTAATTTTTTCCCGGTCTAGTTTTGTGTCGAGGATTTTTGAAGCAAGAAAGCAAATTTATGGTTAAAGTGAAAAGCAACATTTCTATGCTTCTTTTGAAAAGTAATGAAATTGCTTTTTTGCTTTTTATAAATTGCTTCAGGTGTGCATTACCAAACAACACTTTTGCTTTCGAAAGCAGTTTTTTGCTTTCAAAAGAAAAAAAAAAAACACTTCTGAAAAGCGTTACCAAACGGTACCTAAGCTATCAACCACAAACTCTACAAGCGAACCCAAACTGAGAAATCAAAACTCAAAAAAACAAAACACGTCTGACGTGGCAAAAAATCTATGTCCTCTGTAAAGATACGGTCAACTAATAAAAATAAAACCCGGAAAATCCAAACCCAAAGAGCAAACAGAGACCCGCCATGAATTTGCAGTACCCTGTTTCTTCTCTCCAAGTTTGTTAATGTCACGTGTTCCCTCCAATAAAAAATGAAAATGTCATTCGTGAATATGTTTAAGACTTTTGTTTTCATTTGTCTTTACTCTTTCTTGTAGTAATTTGAATTTCTTATAAAATCAATACTATTAGATATATGGTGATTACCTTCACCAGGGATCATTTGCCATCAAAAGCAGAGAATCAAAATCTTGAGAGGGACTGAAAAGAATCAAAAGCAGGGAACAATTGAAATCTCCATTGATGTTGAAGATCAAATAAGCTTCTAGGAAATACTCAAACAACTTCTATTTTCACTAATAGAGTTTTCCATACGGTTAGCACAGTCATAATGTGTCAAAAGTTTATCCATCGACTCATCCCCTTTTACACACGTCAAACATGCTTAGGAGATAAATTCCAAGTTTTCATCCTCCCTTGTATAAAATGAGTATTAAGTTTATCTAAAAGAGTCACCCAAGAGAAAGAGAAGGCTTTAACTTTTGGTGGCACTTGAGCACCTGAATGTAAGAAACTAAGAATGGAGGGATAGATAGTTAAAGGCTATGTAAGTGATAGTGAAAGAAAGATCTATAAATGGGAGACCAAGAGGGTTCAAGAAACCAGACACAGAAATCAGGAATATAAGGAGTTCGATAAGTATTCTTATAGTGAGTAAGATTCTAATCTAGTGTTTCCCATCAAATTGCATGACCAAAATATGGTTCCCAACAACTTTCATTTACTTTGCCAAATATCTCAACGTATACTCTCCATTGCAGATTAGAAGATTGATTGTTCAGAGGTCAGGTGCTAATCCTATACCTATCATTCGGTCATATAAAATTTTGTTAACAACTCCAATAATACCAGCTATAGGAATTTTTCCATGAAGGAATTATAAAGCAAGGGAACAATTAACCAACCTAGCTCTTTGGATTATACAAGATTTCTCTGAAAATTGATAAAAAATTATCAAATTTTACATAACATTACAAACCTCATTGAATTATACAACTCAACTCAACTCAAAATTATCAAAGTTTCATACCTTCTCATGTCTCACTCTAGCAAAGCTCCTCATGCTAGTTGTGTGGGTGAACATCTGGTGGGCACGATTTTGTTTATTTATTGTACACAGTTGCTACATCATACCAAGTACATACAAAAATGTTAGAATCCGTTTCAGATATAATAAACATATAATATATGTAAAAGCAAAATGAACATCTTTTTACCTGTGTTGCTTCATCATTCTAGTAATATACAAGCGGTTCCCACTGCTTTGGAAGCACCACAGGAGGACAATTACGAAATCTGTCCTCATTCGTTTTGTAGGGGTCATAATATTTTACCTTAAAGTCTGTCTTGTAGTCTTTCCATTTCTTATTCAACGACTGCATCACAAACTCTTTCAGCCGCTCATCCAAGTCAAAATTTTCCTACATTGCACAACAAATCAATTTCCTAAGTCACAACCAATAAGAGCTGCTATGAAATAAATTAAAGAGATATTTAATTGAAATGACTACCTATAATTTACCTGAACGTATTGCCACACTTGGTCCTTTGAATCTGGCGAAACCTTCTTCCAGGAGAAGCAGTCAACAGGTATAACATGGCCATCTCGAGCCAATGTCCCACAAAAGTTTGATAATTTAGAGACATTGGGCCTGATGGGCTGTCCGTGCTCATCAATATCTACGTGCACTTTTGCTCCAAACTTTGTTTGCTTGTGCAGTGATAGGCATCGAGTAAGGCCCCTTACCTTCCTTGCAGAAGAGGAGCCGTCGCCAACATCTACGCCTGGTTGGCTTTCTGCCATATCTTCGCACATATCGATGTTTAAGGTAAATTCAATCGATAACAACACAAATTAGAAATACGGGTGTATGAAAAAACAGAATACCAAGAACAGTAAATACAGAATAGTATTCGGTCACAACTAAGAACATTAAATACATTAAATAAAGAGGTTCCTAGCAACAATAGAAACAATAATAATAAGGGAAAGTAAACAAGCAACTGCAACACAATGTTACTTAGAATCCTCCTCGTCATGAATGGAATCAACTAATGGACTTTGTTTCTCCATGAATGGATGAAATGGTGCATCAACAGTTGTTGTAGGTACATCTTCCCTCGCCCAACTAACACCATCATCATCTTGCTCATTATCATGTAAATGCTGTGGCCAATATGACTCACAATCAAGGAATTTATCGACATCCACATTCATATCAAACAAGTCCCTAGGTTTTGTCTTGACAACAGAATTCCAATCTTCATCTATTAGATCCGCTACATAGAAAACTTGCTCTGCTTGAGATGCCAACACGAACGGGTCATCCATAACTTGTATTTCAATATACAACAATCAATTGAAATAGACTAACGTGAACCCAAACTCATCAGTCTTAATGCCTTTTCCTTGTGCCTTGACATCAACCCAATCACACTTAAATAGTATATACTTAAGGTGCTCTGAATACGCCAACTCAATCACATTAGTTAGACGCCCATAGTAAGAGATGTAGGTTGTTATTGGTCTCTTGTCCTTGGCACTTGAATAGCTAGTAGTGCTTGCTTTGACCACAACACCACTATTTTGACTCTTAGAAAATCTCACCTTCTCTATTGTGCAGAATCGATATCCATCACTTATATTGCCCTTCGTTCTTGTAGCTATAGATCGTGGACCCTGAGCGAACAACACAATTTCTTCGGACAAATGGGTATTTGAATTTTCAATGTCTCAACCTATTTAAACGGACTCAAAGTGTTCAGACATACTATAAGCAATAAAACAGATATGAAAACAGTCATTAAATTATATATCAACGCATACATGTTCTTTAAACCATTTCATAAATTCTTCATTGTGCTTCTTTTGTATTACATGCACAAAGGCTCTAGAATGACACATATTAAGAATGCTAAGATGACGCCTGCAATATATGATACAACAATAAGCACTAATTTTTGTTTAGATTGCAATATATTAACAACTGGACGAAATAAGCAATAACATCTTACTTTTGATAACTTTCAAGGCTATCATCATTGAATAGCACGTATTGATGCGCCTGTTGTGCGCATGTCGTACCCGAGCGAGGGCGCACGCGAAAGCGAGGGGAGAGGGGGATTAGGAGTCGCCATTGCCTGATGGGGTGCAGGCAGACACCTGGATGCCCTAAGGATGTCTATTTTGGTCTGCGGCTTGAGATTTTGAGAAAGGGCTCGGTTAAGGTCCGGAGAAGTTTGTAGACACCCCAGTCTGCCCTGTCAATTGATGGGTCCCTTGGGTTTTCCTGATTGCGAGTCAACTCAATTCTAAACTCACCTGTTCCTAAGCCAGCATGCACACTTGGTTAAGTCTAGTGGGACCACCTGAGTGGTGTGGGTCCCTTTTATTTGACTTTTATCTTCGTTTTATTAAGTGATCTCGGTCTGCTTGCATGGGCCCCGTTGGAAAGCCCACAATGCCTTATTGGACCCGAATGGGCCCCAGTCTTGAAAAGTGGGCTTGGGTTGACCCAAAGGCCCAAATAGTTCAGTTTGATTAAATTCGAATCGGGTCGGATGGATCCGGGTCAAAGAAATCGGATTTTGAGGTTTCTTTGGTTCCAACCGCACACTCTGTGCGGTTTGGCCGTGACTGCACATGCTATGTGGTTAGAGCCGAACCGCTCTGTATGTGCGGTTTCGGCCTAGAAAGCCCAAAATGACCATTTTCGGAGGGAGACTGGGAGTCCCTTCTTCTCCACTATTCTGAGGGTTATTGTGGGGAGGGGATCATGCAAAATTCCTGCATACCATTATGTTAAGCAAAAGGAAATAGCATAAACCAGCATAGAATCCTAAAATGAGCAGTTAAAGAGAAAGGATTTGGGGGGATTAAGGATACATTAGACTTGAAATGATGGGGGAACATGCTCTCCTAAAATGATCATACGAATGGCTCATCTACAACCTTTGGACCACCAAAATGACATCACTCTCCTCACATTCGAAATATTGAATTCCCCTTACCATGGGAGTCTTAAAAGTGTGAGGAAGTGATAGTAAAGTGGTGGAGAAGCAGTAAGGAAAGCATGCTCACAGTAGTAAAAATGAAGGATGCTCATCATGCCTTGATTTCAATATATGTGAGACAAATCATGCCTACAAAGCTTACCTTGGCATTACCTTGTTTCCTGGGGATGTGAGGGTTCCTTGGGGACTTTGACAGCAGGTATAACAGCTCCCCTCCTCTCAAGATGATTTTTGGTGTTCTCTTGGATCAACTCCGGGAGGAGGAAGGCTAGACTAGGTGTAGAGATGATCGGAAGGTGGTTTGGATGTGTTTTGATCCTTAGAAGGGAAGAAGAAAGTGGTTCTGGGGTGTATCACGTAGAGGAGATGAAGGAAGGACAGTTAGAAAACGCCCAACCCCTATCTACTGTTTGGATTTGGCTTTTATAGAACATAGAGACAAAACCGCACAGCATGTGCGGTTTGGTCGAAACCGCACATATTGTGCGGTTTGGTCTGAACTGCATGCTATGTGCGGTTCGGCTACGTCTTTTTAGCAATGATTAGGGGACAAATTGGCTGAAGCGCAGACTGACGAAAAGTGAACCACACTTACAGTGTGGTTGCTTTCCGTCCACCGCTTGAGCCTATTGGCTCGCGCGAACGGTGGCCGAAAAAATCAACCGTACATCATATGCGGTCACTTGAGGCAACTCAGCCGCCCACTCGGGCGAATGAGACTTCCCCAATTTTTATTATTTCCCATTTATCTTAATTAGTTTAATTAAGATATTTTAAACTTTGACTGATTTGCCCCTGGGACTATTTTGCTCATATCTTTTCCATCCGGGCTCAAAAGATCACTCGAGCGACTATTCGGGCGACAGTTTTTCTGAAATAAATTGCTTTCGGGTTTTAAACAGATAGACAGGGTGCTCGAGTGACTGTTCGGGTGGCCCTTCACGACGAAAATTTCCGAAAAGTTTCGAAAATCAATAAAAATTCAACAACTCAATAACCATTGCATCAAAACCATTCTAAAACACTTTATAAACATGTTAGAACAATTTCCAACAAATAAAACATCATAAATCATGCAAAAAAACTCATCAAATCACCGAATAACCGTGTATATCGAATAAACACGAAATCTGTTTGTGCAAACTTTGACGGGACTACTTACCTGTTTTTGGGGCTAAAATCCTTCCTAATAGCAACCCAAGATCACTCCTAAGAATGCCAAACGATCACAGCAAACCTCTATCTCTTCTGGATTCAAAAATCGCAAATTTAAGAACTCTAAACACATCTAAACTTCCCAAAATAGAAACTTTTTCCATTTTACTTCTTACTTGAGTTTTTATGCACGAAAATACTCCTTCCTCCTCTAAAACTGCTCCAACAAGTTCTTGAGTATTAGGGTTTGATCCTTGGAAGAAGAAAGAAGAATAGAGGAAGAAGGAAAGAGCCGAGCGGCTGATCTTTGTTTTAAACGTGAGTTGCCAATTGCATGCACTTAGGTTATTTTATTGTTTTAAAGTCTTTTACCTAAATACCCTCCTTCATTAAACCAACTCTAATCAACAATTAAAGCCTCCAACCCATCAGATCCAGTTCAACCTCCACTCTATGAGGTTCGACCAACTCCTCTAGATCCTTATATTTTACTTTTAATTAGTTCTTACTAATATAAACCACAACAATAACTAAAAATTATTATATTAAAATTATATTTGGCCTAAAATCATGAACTCGCCTTATATAGGCTCCCCAATTCACTCCGGTTCACCTTGGACTCCTCTGGGTTGAACCAAGGTCTCATCTTTTGCATATTATTAACCCAATCAGTCTATTTAATAATTATCTTTATTGTGTTAATAAAATCTGGGATTTTACGGGGTTGCTTAAGGGGCTGGCTCGGCAAGGGCACGTTTAGCCCGTGCCTGGTGGGCCGCAGGCTAGGCACAACACGGCACACATGGGAGATAGCCCGTGCCTAGTGGGCCGCAGGCTGGGCACGACATGGCACACATGGGAGACAGGCCGTGCCTAGCCCGTAACCCAATACCCCAGACATAGCCTAGCCCATGGCACGAGGACTATTGAGCCGCCCACGAACTACATAATAGAAGTATTAAAAAATTCAAAAAATAGAAAAAAGGGAAAAAATTAAATAAAAAACTCAAAAAAATCTTTACAAAAATATTTATTATTCACACACATTTCTTACATATATTGTAATATAATTTTCTCCAAAATTGTAAAAAACAAAGGTAAAAAAAAACCTACAAAAGGCAAAAAACCCCTTCTTTTTAATGCAAGCCCGTGGTCCAGCATGGCTAAAGCGTGTCATGCCACCTACGCCACAACCTCCTAGGCCATCATACCTGGTGAGCTATGCCTTAATGGGCCTAGCTAGTGCCTGATTACCCAGGCACGACATGGCCTGCTAGGAGGGCACAGACCGTACTGTGTCGGGCCACGCATGGGCCGGTCCGAGCATAGACAAACTTTAAGCATGCTGAGCCGTGTCGTGCCCGTGACGGCCCGACCCGATAATCACCCCTAATCCACCTTATTTCTGTTGATAAGATGCTCCCATCTGATGGAAAA
The DNA here is from genome assembly GCA_947561395.2 of Buxus sempervirens. NCBI lineage: Eukaryota > Viridiplantae > Streptophyta > Magnoliopsida > Buxales > Buxaceae > Buxus > Buxus sempervirens. The sequence continues at coordinate 13,746,887 of OX387194.1, read as the reverse complement.
TATATTGAATTTCAAGCATAGTGGACTCAAATAGATATTGTTAACTTTCTCTTATTCGAAAGTTGTAGCTATATTATTAAGCATGGTAATTGTTAATTATCAAATATATTAAGACTACATAGTTTTTGAATTTCATGCAAAGTCCTGTGCAACATTTGTATATGATTTGGTACTAAAGGTTCGTTTGTTCGCCATCTTATTTCTTTCCTTGGGCTTTGTTAATCTTAGTGCAGAGTGGATACCAAAGAGGTAAAATTGTACACAGATAAGAGCTACTCAGTATAACTTTCATTTTACATGAAAATTGGAAGCTGTCTCATCCTGGATTTCTTTAGTCTTTCTATAAATTCTTTCAACTAGGGTTCTTTTGCAGCACAATGGGGACAGCAAGATCAAAGCTACTAAGTTTGCAAACAAAAAAACAAGAGCAATATTTGAGCTGATTTCATATAGAATACAATGAATTGGAGATTTTGATGATTTCTTGGTATTTGATTATCTAGTTTTGAGGAGGTCCAGTGGAATATCTTTGATGTAATACCTTCAACATTGTTACTAAACCACAATATGTGCATATTACGATATAAACAATTTAAAATGTTTATATCTTCAAACTTGTAACTAAATCACAATAAGCCCCATTAACAAAAATTTATTGTACCATATGTGCATATTTGCCTATTAGAGGCCACAATTTTCATACTATAAAACAATAAAAATAGAACTAATAAGAGATACTCAGAATTAAATGAAGCTTAAATTATTGCAAAAATAAAAACAGAACTAATAAGAGATACTTAGAATTAAATGAAGCTTAAATTATTGCAAATACCAATTGCATGCATGCCATAGAAATAACAATAATAATTTTTACTGGATAGTCCCTTGTTGACGTAGTACAGATCAGAAGTAACTAAGGGACTGCACGTACGGGTGCATATTGGGCTGGGCTAGCACGGCCTAGCACGCTTAAAGTGTGTCCGTGCTTGGCCCAACATGTGATTGGCCCAGCATGCGGGCCTCCCGTTGGGCCCAGAGTGCCGGCATGCATAGCTTGAAAACGGTTTCCTCCAAGGTGTTTTTTACTTTTTCTTTTACAATTTTACCCGCAACAACTATATAACAGCCATATTAGGGGATATACTTGTAATTGACTGTTTCTACCCTTTCAACAACCAAATAACAACCATATTTGAGGATAGAAGTGGTAAAAAGCCACTTTTGGTTCTCTATAAATAGGCCTAACCCTTCCCACTCCAACACACACCTCTTCTCATTTCTCCTCTTCTTACTTTCTTAGAGTGTTGTTGAGAAATTTTGCCAATGGTTGGCAGACTTGGCAGAGTGTCCCTAGGCCGACCATTGGCAAATCTCTTAACAAGACTCTAAGAAAGTTATAATTTTTTTTTCTGGTTTCTTCATTTTCTTCTTGAAGTCATGTTCAAATATTTTGCCAATGGCCGGTAGAGACAGAGTGCTCACATGGGCGCATTCTTGAGCCTGAACGTTGGCAAATCTTTGAACAAGGCTCTTACAAAATTATCTTTTTTTTCTTTCTTCATTTTTGCCTCTTTATGTCTACATAGGAGTTGCAAAAGTGGTACTTGTTTCAAAAGTGTTACTTGTTTCAAAAGTGTTATGTCTACATAGGAGTTGCAAAAGTGTTACTTGTTTCAATTATTGTTTGGACAGTCAAGCGATAATTGAAGCAAGTAACACCTTTTCAACTCCTTGTCTTGGTACGGTTCAACAATATATAAGTATTGTTGCATTTTCAAGATTTATTTATGTAGCATACATGTTCTGCAAAACCTTCTTAACTTCCCTCTTGTAGCCATGTATGTTACGTAAATGACATTTTTTTTTCAAAAAATCATGTTTAGGGTGTTTTTTTAGATTTCTTATAATTATTACGTGTGGCCCATTATCCCTGGGCCACGGCATGGCCCACCCTTGGCTGTGACATGCCTGGCTCACGGCCCAGTTAGCACGGGCTAACTGTGCCAGTGTCGTGCTGGCCTGATAATCACCCCTAATTGCATGCACTTCGCGCGTAGCAAATCATATAGGGCCAATTTAAAAACTACAGCAAGAATCCAAATCACATTCGGTTCGGTTATATTGATGTGGTATAATAAATCGGTAAAATAGGGAAAAATTGAGCAATGATTTGGGCAGAGTATCAAGCCATAATCTAAGGTTAATACTCAAAAAGTTGTAGATGTTGAATGTATGGGATAGGAAAAATTAGTAGTCATATGGAGGTTGAACCAAAACCAGGTTGAGGTTATATGTGCATTCAACTGAGAGAAAGTACCACACTGTTCTTAACCATCTACAATTATAACTATTTTTGTTATATTAGGACTGTTAAGACTAGCAGGACAGTCCAGTTACTAATAAACAAAAGAAGAAAAGAAAGAAGGATATGTAATGTAGATGAGAGGAGTCAAAAAGTTCTCTGATTGAAAATAAATTAAATATTATATTATTTTCAGATCAAACAATCCCATTTGCAATTTCTTGAGTGCAATTCTGTCCCATTATGTGTGGAAAGAATCGCTTAGCTTATAATGGGTAAAATCCAAATGCCTCAAAATCATTTGGCATGTCAAGCCGTATCAGTTATGTTAATCAATGTATCCTACTCTGCACGGTGAAACATTCACACATACTGTTAAATTGTGTGATGCCAATAATTGTTGTTTTGCGTTACATAGATGTATCTCTCTAACACCACATTTCATCCTAAAATTACCAGAATTCTCCTTCAGTAAAGAGTATCATTCATATAAACACAATTTAATCAACAGGTTTTTCCGTAATTTTTGTGTTGGATGCATGCATTTTCAGTAAGAAATCCAAGCCCGCATCTTCTCCTACGCCCCCTCTTCTCCATTTTTACTTACATTGAGGAGAGGTTGCCATGTATTCTGTAGGTCCCACAGTTTGTTTTTAAACTGACGGCACTGTCAACCAACACTAACGTTTTTCCATGTTTTTAAATGGAAAAGAAAAACTTAATAAAGCAAAAAAAACTCAACTCGTCTTCAACAACGAGTTGGTAAAGCCATCTTCAACAAGGAATTGGCTTGGCTTTATTAATATAGCTGTCTGTAATAGACGAACACAGAAATGAACAAAGACATGAATGTTGAACAACTTCTCATCATTTGCACAGAATAGATCCTTCTACAGCTAAATCTCGCCGACCTAGATTCCATTTCCTTAACCTGCAAAACCCTCAATCATCTCTCGAAAATAATCACCTAAAGAAGAGTTTTGGATGCTTGTAAGAGCCTCGAGAAGTACTTAGTCCCTTTTTCAACACTATCACGATCAAACCTACTCTTATTTCATCTACACATCTTAAATCCTCTGATTCCCTCAGTAACAACAACCATGGGGATCAAACCCCAAAAAAAGAAAAAAAAAGCCAAAGATAATGAAGCCTGAGAAAGAGGGTTTGGAGGATTTTCTAACCCAAAGATAAAGAAGCCTGAGAGGATAGGATTCAGGAGGAGGAGAGAGGTTAGGAGAGGAGAGAATGGAAATTAGAAGTTTTGTTTGTGGGTCTGCGATGTGAAGGATGGCCTGCGACTTAAGGAGAATTTGAAGTGATCTATTGTGCTTGGGTAGAAGGGCTTGTTTCTGAAGGGAGTCTCTGAGAGGTCGGCCTGTGCTTGAATACTAGCTCGAGTAGATGAGGACGGCGATGGTCTGATATTGCTGCTGCTGTCGTCACTGGCATTCCTCAACCATGGATTCTCTCTTTTGTCCAACTTCTTACACATAAAATCAAACACCTCCTGTTCATGGTTCCACAACAACAAGCCACTCAATTATCACCAAATGGGACAAACCAATTATGGTTTTAATAATCCTAATTAAAATGATGAGGGTAAAAACTTATAGAAAAAGGAGAACGAACACCCAACAATAACAACAAAAACAACAGAAAAATTAATAAAACAAAACAAAAGAAGGAAAAAAAAAAAAACAGAGACATAAAACTACGAATCCAATCAAGTAATTCATCCTTAACTCATCAACATCCTTATGAGGTCCCTTGGAAGCATTTGAAATCACTAGAATCTCTGACGCATTCCCTCGAATAACAGTTGGTCCGAGCCGAACAAGTTCAAGACACGATCTCAATCGGAAATCCGAAGCTGAGACGGCAACTGGGTAGAGAATCCATGGCTTCCCCAACTGGGTTGCCAATGCAGCAGCGGATTTCATGGACGGAAGCTAGTCAGGCGAGAGGGTAACGATGTTGATGCAGAGAGCATCGGCATGTGGAGTGAAGTCGGGGATTTCTTGCAAGCAGTGGAGCATCGCAGGTGATGCTCCTGCTGCCAGGAGCGTGTTGGCCATCAAGTCCATTGACACGAAGTTGGTGATGAATTGGATGAGCGGTGATCATTCTCTTACTGTGTTTTGCATTCTCCACGCCTTCGTTCCCCACTCCTTTTCCTCTTCACCACTCGCCTCCTCTTCCATGGCCGCTGTGTCTGTGCATAGATTTGAGTTTCCTTCATATACTGTTTTGAACTTTCCCCATCAACAAGAGCTGCAAGAGTCAATCTCCTGTTGAAGACGAGTTGGGTTATTTTATTTTTATTTTTTCCATTTAAAAATGTTCAAGCAAGACGTTTGTGTTGTTGATGTTGCCATCTACTTGCCAGCAAACTGTGGGACCTACAAGCACACGTGGGGGCGATTTATTGGTGCCGTAAAAATGGAGGAGAGGGGGTGTAGGAGAAGACGCGGGCTCCTATATATATACAGCATCCATTGTAAGCCTGTTTTGCATTGAGGATTATTGTATCAGTAGTGGGAAACAAACCGAAAGGGAGAATGAGTAAGAGAATTTGCTTAACCACATCCTTCCTCCTGGTACTTGTGTGCCTTATTTTCAGACTGCCTGATAGTTGATGCCCAGGCTTGCAAGCCAAGTGAAAAAATCAAGGGGAAGAAGCCCCCTCCGGGGCAATGCAATCGAGAAAATGACTCTGATTGTTGTGTGCAGGGAAAGCAGTACACAACGTACAAGTGTTCACCACCAGTGTCGCGCCACACAGAGGCAGTTTTGACACTTAACAGCTTTGCAAAGGGAGGAGACGGCGGCGGACCATAGGCATGCGACAACCAGTACCACCCAGATGACATACCAGTGGTGGCAGTTTCAACCGGATGGTTCAACAACAAAAGTCGGTGTCTCAACAATATCACAATCAGTGCTAATTGGCGGAGTGTGGTGGTGGACGAGTGTGACTCCACCATGGGGTGTGACAGTGACCATGACTATCAGCCTCCTTGTGACAACAACATTGTGGATGCCTCAAGAGCTGTGTGCAAAGCCCTGGGTGTGCCTAAGAGTGATTGGGGCGGTTTGAACATCATTTGGTCTGATGCTTAAATCCCAGTGCATGTTTGTCTATGTATTGTTGTTTATTTTTGTGTTTTTCTGGGCTATTTAGTCTTATATTATATACAGGTGTGTTCTCTCTCTTTACTATGGAATTTCTGTCCATCTCACATCAATATAGCCTTGGAAATTATTATGGTATTATTTTCTAAAATGCAATTAGATTCATTGTGATCTTACATGTTAGATATTTGACACAATGGGTAGATGATAATCTTTAAAAACAACACAAGAAATTAATTTTTTTTCTTGGCTAATGAAGGTATAATAGTAGGTGTGAGTAACAGTTGTGAATCTATGTAAATCAGTTATGGATTATTCTATATATGTAAATTTAATCTTTAGATCTTTTATGGCAATTTAAGTAACTGATAAGATCATGGGTTCATAATGAATATGATTTAGTACAAGACCATCATTGACTTCCCTTCAGTTCTATATATATAGTTTCGATTGGTTCTCAAGTAAATCATTTTACATGTATCACATCTTAAAATCCTCTTCTGACTTGTTGATTGCAAACCTCTAAACATCATTTCAAATTAGATGGTTTCTCCTTCCCTATCGAGTTAGAGTTTACCTTGAAAGAAGTTCATGAGTCTCCGAGTGATAATTGATCCCCTGCTTCCAGTATTAAGCATCTTATTCCATACATGATTACCTCTGCACAGAATGAAATTCTAGACCCAGGTGTGTCAAGTGAAGTACACACATTTTAAATTAATGTGGTCAATCAAAAATACAGAAGGATGTGAAACTTCTAAATTAATTTTTGGGTTTGCATGCATAAATCATTTCCAGAAAAAAAGATTCAACAAGAAAGAGACATATGAGGGCATCCAGAATGATTGATCTAAGAGTAAGAACTCATCAAAGGTCAGGGTGGGAGAACTGTTTGATAATTTAGTGCACTGACTAACATGAGGTCATCAACTTCAGCAGAATACGTGCTGAAGTTGAGGTTCTTTTATTTTCTTAAAAATTCATGAGCACTGTGCATTTCTTGGGGCCAGCCAGTTGCAACAAATATCAAGTGGCACAGTGAATGATAAAGTTTGGGGACAGGCGTTGAGTTATTGGCTAAAGAAATGGGATAGTTGGGGGTTTCAGTATCTGTCTTTTGTCCTTCATGCTGAGTTAGATGTATCAGATTTGATACAGGAGGCTTCTCATTCTTGTTCCCTGCCCATCTCTCATGGGTATTTCTTCTTTTTATTTTTATTTACTTTTTGATATTAATGATTGTTTTCATTATTCATTAAAACAAAGGTGCGTCAGCTTCAAGATTAAAATCCTCTATACTTTCCTTAAGTCATTTATATTGTTACTCATGTACAATCTGGGATGGAAATTTCACATTTTATGGAACTTTTGCTAGTTCTCTCCATCGAAATTTAGGGGAAATTTCACCTAAATTTTGGAGAAATGGGGAAATATTTCCCCACATTTCCCTAGAGAGCGGAATGGTGGAAAATGTGTTTTCTTTTTCTTATATCTTTTTGCTTTAATACATTCATAATATTTGCATACATGGGGAAATTACCTCAGATTTCCCCAAATTTCGCTGACATTTTGTGAAATTTTGTCGAAATAAGGGAAAATGGGGAAATCTCATTTTCCTCTGACATTTCGTGTCATTGACGTTGCAAAATCGAAAGTTCGGCAAAATTCCTAACCCTGTGTACAACCAATTAGTTGATTGACTAATATAAGTATGTCTTCTTAATGATCATCAAAGTGCACTCTATTATGCGTCTTCATCCTGTTAAAGTTCATGCTCTTTTACCGGTGTTAAAAACTCAGATAAGCCTCATAACTCGATAGCGTACCTATCCTTGTAACTCAGTAACTCGGAATGCACATATATTATGCGTAATTAGTTGAGGCATGTTTTGTAAATATATTATTGGAAAGAATGAACATATATTATGCGTAAAAATCCGTATATTCATATGATTATTTAATTGGTTGAGCATTTTGCTAGGAATGTGCGGCTTGTGCCTCGGGGATAGGCCTAGTGAGCATTGCTGCTCTTAGGCTAGGCTTGAGGTGCACTACGGCTCGTGCCCCAAAGCCGTACAAGTGGCATAGTTGCCAAATAGAGCTGTAAGTTTGGCTTGGACTGCCTGAAGCCCACCCAACCCAGCCCGAATAATAGCCTAATTTAAGAAATAAGTTTGGGTTTGGGTTTGAGCTGGGCTAAATCTTGAGCCCAAAGTTGAGTTTGGGCTGGGCTCAGGCTCACAAGGTACAGCCCGAAAAAACCTGAATAGCCCGAAATATAACAAATGAAGAAATGGAGTGACAAGTCCATGGCAGACTAGTATACACAATACAACAAATGAAGAAATGGAGGAAGCTAGCCCACAACTACTACTTAGGAGCTCAACTAGACAACGAAAGCCAAATCCCAGGTATGCCAATGCAGCCATTGAAGAAAGTAGCAACAAGGAACCAGCAACGTATGAAGAGGCATCCAAAAATATTGCGTGGATAGAAGCTATGAAAGAAGAGATAGATGCTCTAAAGAAGAACCAGACATGGGATTTAGTCCCAAAACCTAAGGATAGCAAATCCATTTCTTGTCAATGGGTTTACAAAGGAAAAACCCAACCATATGGGTCGGTTGAGAGATACAACGCACGACTCATAGCTTGAGGATTCTCTCAACAGTATGGGATGGATTATGATGAGACCTTTAGTCCGGTGGCAAAGATTACAACAATTCGTGTCCTACTAGCTTTAGTGACTAGTAAATCGTGGAAATTATAGCAAATTGATGTGAAAAATGCTTTCCTTCATGATGAGCTAGATCGAGAGATCTATATGGAGTAGCCACAAGGATTTAAGAATGAGGTTCATCTAGAGTAAGTATGCAAGTTAAGAAAGGCTCTATATGGGCTAAAACGAGGTTCATCCAGAGTATGTATGATTAGTTCTTTTCCCAAGCTTCTCTGCTTAAAAAATCTACAAGAAAATTGTTAGTTCGTTTTACATGTTCAAAAGAATATTGAGCAATAAAATTATACCATTTTAAACTTCTACCATCAAGAGGGTTTCTCTTATTGGTCAAGAAGTCTTTTACAGCTTGATTATCAGTTCTCAATAGGAAATATTCAGGAGCACTATAAATATGGAACCTTTTAATTGCTAACTTTATTGCAAGCAATTCTTTTACATAGATAATATAATTCAATTCATTTGGTTTAAATCTTCCTGAATTATATCCACAGATTAATTCTTCTTTTTGAAGACTTTTTGGTAATGGGCTTTTCCTAGCTTTAATTCTGATATCAGTTGTTGAATCTTTTTTATCATACTGTTGCCAAATTTCTCTGGGAATAGCTTTCACGACACATCCCCAATATTCGTCGAAGGCATCAATTTGTAGAATCAATTTATCTCCTTGTTTAGGAAAATATACTTCTGAGATTTTTTGAATGTTTTGTTTAATTTGTTTAATTAATTACTTATCCTGTTTTGTCCAAACAAATTTTTTTTTATCTTTCTTTAATTTATCTATTAAAGGCTTCTCTATTTGAGAAAGATTTTTTATAAACTTTCTGCAATAATTTAATAATCCTAATACATGTTGAAGTTGTTTCTTCTCAGTTAATTCTTCAAAAAATTCTTTGATTTTTACTATAATATGTTCTTGTAGTTTTATTCCTTTTTGGTTTAAAACTATTCCAAGAAATTCAATAGAATCTTTTTCTACTTCTATTTTCCTTGATGATAACACAATTCCATGTTTTTGGAATTTTTCACAAAGTAATTTTAAATGTTTCTTATGTGTTTCTAAATTTTTTGAAAACACAAGAATATATATCATGAATATACACAACATAGAATTCTTTAAAGTCTTTAAAAATTTGATCCATCCATCTTTGGAAGATCTAAGGTATTGTGTTTAGTTCAAAGGGCATTACTGTCCACTGATAATGTCCTCTATAGGTCACATTGCACCTCAATGTCGTAGAAAAGGAAAATTTGCACAAAAAATGATTAAAAGGCTTGAAGAACAAGATCTCAAAATTTTATATGGTGAAGAAATAACTAATGTAGAAGACATCATTTATGAAATATCTTCCGATGATGAATCAACAGAATTGGAACATGAATATATTTTTATGAATGATGTACAAGAAATTACATCAGAGGAAATGAGTACTTTAAGACTAGGAGATGTAATAGGATAAGAAATTTTCTTTGCAGATCAACAATTAGAGGAATTGTCAAAAAGACAAGATCCGTCTTTCGAACATTGGTATTGATTGAACCCAACGTGAGTTCTTCGTTCGAACTAGATGGGGTGAAGTAGTTTTACGAACAGAACATTAGAGCCGCGTTCGATGAATGTTCGAATGTTCAAGTCGTAAAAACACTTATAAAATTCCAATCTTTTCTGATTTGTTTCCTATTCCTTCTAAACTTCTTTCTAACCTATATAAGGATCATTAAAGGTATATAATAGAGTCACTCAAGTCGTTTTTGGAGCCCTAAATCGTGTGTGTGAGGAAGAGAAATTTCTCTCCTTTCCTTTCTACCTTTGAGCCATCAAACCTTTTATTCTTCCTTGTTCAAAGCCTTGGAGTTCTGGGTTGGGGAGATTGAATCGTGGGAGTTACTACGGATACCAGGCGAGTTCATTTGGGTGATCGTGTGAGAAAATCTTCAGAGTTCTGTGGTGTTGTTGTGGAGCAAATCTGAGGAGTTCTTCAGATACTTTCAAGTCTGTGAGTTGTAGAGTCTAGCATAGAGATGTTGAGTCGTCTGAACTACAGGTTGTAGGTCTTCTTCTTATAGTGGAACTTTTAGGTGGCTCCTGCATAGCCCGGAGGGTTTTTCTCTTGTAAGAGTTCTCATAGAGTTTTCCCTTCGTCACCAAATTGCTTGTCTTGTTTATTTCTTTATATGCTTTATTTGTTTTGCAATTTGGATGACTTGCTTCTTAGTAATTATTTTTTGTAATAACTTTGAGGACTTGTTCAAGCCTATTAATTAAGGACTTGTCTTTAATTAATAGAAAATTTTTATTCCGTTGTGCTTCACCTATTTACCCCCCCTCTAGGTGTTGTTAGAGTCTAAACTGTGTTTTTCATATATGATTTACCAAACACCGTCTTTGAGCATAAAATATTTTATAATGACTATTCCACTATGTCACCAAGAATAAATGGTTTCATTTGGCAATATTTTCATTATTCATTTCCCAACATAAATTTTTCTTCAGGTAATGCAGAATTGCAGATTACTGAATAAATCTCAATTAGTTGGTTCTCTATTTTGAATGATAACTAGATCTGGGAAGTCAAACAATTGAATCATTGCAACATCATTGTCCAAAGATCCAGTCTGGGGGAATAAGTGTGTTGAAGAAAGCTAGAATTTGTCTAGGATTTTCAAGAATTTCAGTTTGAACAACCTTGGGAGAGGATTGGGGCACCAAGAATAGGTTGCTGCTGCTATTCTTCCCATTTTTGAAGGAAGAAGAGAGAACTAGGTGAAGTGGATGCGTATGATTTGACAGGGAAGAAATATCACATGACGTTTATTGTCAGGTGATATTTCTTCCCGGTCAATCATAATCATATTAAGCATCCACTTCACCTAGTTCTATAATGACTATATCTTGGTTAGAAATCTTGTAATGACTATATCTTGGTTGCTAATGAAGATTTTTATAAAATTTGGTCTTTGTAGCATTATAGCTCCAGTAAGCTTTGCGCTCTTATAGTGGTGACAGCAGAGTATGCCTGTAAACCTACTAAGAAGAAGAAACAAATGGACAAGAAGAAGAGAAAAGTGGAGGAATCACTTAATTCAAGATTTTTTGCTTCTCATGGGGCAATTTCTTGTTTTAGTTAGATTTTTATCCAATGTTTGAAAAATGTACTTGCTCCTAAACACAAGAACAGTAGCGATAGATTTTTCGAGACACTAAACAGCAAATAAACCATATATATGAATAATTCAAAGATTATATAATGGTTTTTTTGTGGTTGATATGTTTACTAACACACTACAGACACATAATCTGATTTTTCTAGTTTTTCAAGCAATGATGTATGCATGCAGACATCCAAATTACCATATGTGAAAAATTTCTGTTGGAAACATTGATTCATATACTAGGTCCAAGGGGGGAGGGACCTGAGGGGCCCTACACTACGGTAAAGAGTATTTTTGGGATTTTAGATATACCAAGTTTAGGATTGGTACATATACATTGATGTAACCCTAATTGACGTTTTTTTCATAATGGAAAATTTTGCCATACACAGTGGATGTATGCACATCGCCGAAGCACTTAAATTTTGTGTGTTCTTCTTCTCTATTCTTTTTACTATTCAAATTGCATGATTCTCAACAATTTCAAATATAAATTTTTTTTTGGGTAATTCATGCATCTTCTTTCTCGTTATCCAAATCAGTGAAATTCATGAAAATCAACGAAAGATCATAGAAAAAGAAATCCCAGAAACAGTTGATGCTAACTCCAAAATTCATAATGCAAGTAAATTATTTATCAATTTCAAATATATTTAAATAATTTATTGTGCAAAAAATCCATACTAATTAACAGTAAGAAAAAAAATGAAAATATTTATTTATGTCTTACCCATATTTTCTTCCATTTTTAAATTAGTTATTGCATTTTTTTTTATTTTTGCTATTTTAAAAGAATTTTTAGCTGAAAATTTAAAATGAATATTAATTTTTCCAAATACCCAAGGTACCAACACCAGCGGATAGATCAGCTCTTGGTAAATAATATATATTAAAATTAAGCATTTCTAGCAATATTATGGCGTCCAAAAGTTAAAGAAGCAAGTAAACACTATTTACCTCAATGGCACACGTCAGAAAAAGATTTTGAACTCCAGAAGATTTATGTAGTGTTTAGATGTGAAGAATTCATGAAAGCTTATGAAGAATTCTATACTCTCTCCCTCCTCCGTCTGTGTTTTCAGAAATCAAGAAGCTCGGTAGACCCAAATGGTTTTCTTTCTTTCAAGATATCCAACAGAAACTCTGCTATTTGAATCTGGTAATCCCACTCTCCCTCTCTATCCATACTTGTGTTTTCAAGAATCCTATGAGTTCTTATCAGCTGGTATTTTTGTTTCTTCAGCAAATACAATGCAGAATATTTGAAAATTTCTCTGTATTTTTGTTGGATTCTTGCTAATGGTTTCCTTTCTGGCTCTGTTTCTTCAAAGAAATCCACAAGTATATTGGTTTCCTTTCTGGTTTTATGTGAATAAAGTGCCTTTTCAATTATTGTGAATTCTTGTTACTGTTTTGCTTTCTGGTTGTTCCTTGGAAGAACTCTGACAAGATTTTCTTTTTATGTGTAATGGTTTCCATTAGATATTCCCTAGGTTTCTCATTCTTGTCTTACTTTCTGGTAATGGTTTCCACAAGTGCTCCATTCTTGTCTCTAGGAGAACTCCTATAAATATATATTACACGTTAGTGATAAATGGGTGACCTACCACATATCAGAACTCTCTCTCTCGCTTTCTCTCTTTCTCTCTCTCTGTCTCTGTTCCTCATTTTTCTGAACAATCTTGAATAAATGTTCCACTTGTTTTTAGGAAGTCTACTGCATCATTTGGGATCCCTAATAAGAATTTGGAAAGAGTGTGTCTAAGAAGGCAACAGAACAACCATGTCCAATTCTAGCGATGGACATGGCAGCTCAAAGCCGGCCCACCAGCCCCAACATCAAGTATACTCATAACCTTTGTCTCTTTCAATTTCACTTGCCTTAACTCTTTCTATAACATATTAATTAATAGCATTGATCGCATTATTGTTGAGGTGAATAGAAAAAAAAACAGAAGAAAAGAAAAAGAAAGAAAGATATTCATTGATAAGTTAAAGAAAGAATATCCACACCATGAGGACTTCTTCAGTGCCCATATTACTGACAGAAAAAAAAAATAAGGATATTCATTGCACTGTTTGAGTTGTTTAGAATTGATTGATTGGGGTTTTGTCCACATTTTGGAAAGTAATATGAGAAAAAAACTTTCTTGTTTAATTGGTAAATTGCTGTTAAGATTTTAAGGCTGTTGTCAATAAGCAATTCAAGAATCAAAGTTAATGGGGTGATGAGATTGATAATCCAAGCCATTGCACCAAAAAACAGGGATTGGAATGGGTGAAATTCACCTACTATCACAAAGAACACAATCAATCAATTCAGTAACTTCACATTTTTAATGATTCAGCAGGTTGAAGGGGAAGACATGGAGTTAATTGAAGAAGACAATTTAGTAGTGCCTTTATGGGCTTTGGATAATGCTGGAAGTAACGCAACTGTGGAGGAACTTTTAAGAGAAGTTTACCCTCTTAGAAGTGAACCGGCTGCTGAAAAGCCGCCAGAGTTGAAGAAATTGCCTCAAGAGAACATTGTCACAACTGCAATTTCTTCAAGAGAAACTACAAGCGCAATACCAGTTATTGAAAGTTCATCACAAACATATGGATTTAGAGAGCAGATAAGGGAATTATGTAATAACAAGAAGCCACTAGTGAAGAAACTGGAGAAGTATAACGACATTACATATGTGGACAGACTGATCTTATACCAAAAAGATTTTGGTCCTATTATCCTTCCTGTTTTGAATAAAGATGAGAGAGACAAGATATATGGTGGAGTAGATGTAGACGTTTATGACGAAATATTGGGGAAATATCCTATGAGAAACTGAAAAAACTTCCAGCGTCCCAGTCTTATATTCTTACTGGAGAATGGCGGACATTCTATAAAGAATTCAATTTGAAACCCAATGAAGACAATGTAAAATTGTGGGTTTTCCGCCATTATGGCACTCGTAGACTTTGCTTTTACATAGAGGTGTCACAGACAAAAGAACCAGAAACTGAGAAAGCTGAAGTATCTGCAAGTCCTGAAGGTCCATCCAACGTCCTCCAATTAGAGGAGCAGATAAGGCTACTGCGTGAGAAGACAAAGAGGCGACTGGACAAACAAATGGACGAAAGCGACACTGGTGATGGATGAGAAAACAAAGCAGTTGGACAAGCCGCATGAGAAAGAATTAGAAATTAAATCAGAAGAAGAAACTCTCTATCTCTCTCTCTGTTTCCCATATTTTTTCTTGTATCTTGTTTTAGGTTAGGTTCGTTGTACAGTGTTGGAACGCAGAGAGTATCTGTGCATATTAAACTGAACACAAGAAAATTGTTTGAAACATTGTGAGATTGTTGAGACTGTAAACACTGCGTATAGATGCCTGATTTTAGGATTCAAGAGTGATTAACGTGATTGCAAAATCGGAATAAAAGTAGAAATCAACTACTTAATAGAAACAATTAAAACCACTGAAAGAATCAACTATTTGCAGAAAATTTAGCTTCGAACCGAGGCAAATACTGATTGTTCCGGCGAATTTAACGCAATTAAAAGCTAGAATGATCTAGGCATGGCAATGGACCGGTTCAATGGGTAACTCGCCCTGCTCGGTTAGGGCTTGGTATTGCCATATTCGGGTTAGAAGCGGGTTCCCAAACCGTTCCTATCCCGCCCTGAACCCGACCTTATTGTATTAAAATATCTTTTTTTTTTATTTTTTAAATAGCATTTTAATATGCATCATTTATAAAAAAACATATTTAATAAATAAATGTATTATTAATTAATATATTATATTTTAAAAACTTATTTTTGCATGTTTTAATACAAGTGGGTCAACCCAGACCCACATCTTTATTGACCAAATATGGGTGGGTTAGGGTTTAGTATTAGCTACTAAACCCCTTTAGGGGCGGGTCATTCACCATAACCTTTCTCGTTGCTATCCCTAACGGCATTAGGTTAGGAGTGAGTTGAGATTAGCTCAACCAGGCCCAAACGTGACCCAACCCAACCTTAATCCATCAAAATATAATTCTTACTGTACATTATTAATTTATATATTATATACAAAGTATTAATATATTTTACATTCCTACTACAGGCAAGTCAACCGACCATATTTTAAAAAGTTGACATTTTTTACCATTTTACATTACGGGCAGGTTAACCCAACCCACTCCCTTACCAACCCAATAAGGGCACGTTAGGCTTTTGTATGGGTTAAACCCCTGTAGGTAGGGTTGCTTATCGGGTCGAGCCGTGCCGTACCTTGCTTCTGGGGCCCATGGCCCGTTTCGACACAGCCTGCTAGGCACGAAAAACGGCTAGCTGTTTGGCTAGCCGTTTTTTACCCCCCAAAAGTGGCTTTTACCACTTCTTTTTATAATTTTACCCCCCAACAGCCATATTAGAGAGGTATGCTTGTGATTGACTGTAAAAGACCATTTCCATCTTTCCAACAGCCATATTTGAGGGTAGAGGTGGTTAAAAAGCCACTTTTTGTTTTCTATAAATAGGTCTGACCCTTACCACTCAAAACCACACTTCTTCTACAATCTCTCTTGCTCTCTTCATCTCTGTAGCTATCAAGTAATAATTAATTTTTTTAAATTGCTCAAGCATCAAAGGTTGGAAGTGGACTCTAGAGGTTGAAAGCTTCAACTGCAAAGTTCAAGCCTCACTCTGAAGAAGTATTCTTCTATTTAATTTTCTGATTTTAAAATTATTATAAATATTATATATATAAGTCTCTCCTCCTACCTTTCTTATTCTTTTAAAGCCTAGTATAGTGGGTGACATATTGTGCAGCTAAGTGCATCTCTAGGAAAATTTTGTCACAAAAGACGAGATAATTGCCTAGGGAAACTGGGTTTTAAGCGGGACCGTTTGTGACCCCTCCAGTTACCTGGGAATTTTCTTGGTTCATTTTTGCGTACATTATTCATCACTTTACTATAGGTAGTATATCACCAAAAAATTTATTATTATATTATTTATTAAGAAATTTTTTTTCGAAATTTGATAATGGACCCTAGGTAGTCTATGTACTTTAACACCGAGGAAAGAGAGTTTCTTAGACCCTATTCTGACCCACCTTTTTCTGAAGATTTTGATGAGACCCAACCCCATATTGTGACCCTTCCATCTAGAGATGGAAATGGGTCGGGTTAGGTCGGTCATAATCAGGTTTGGGTTAATTGGGTCGGGTTCGGGTTGGAATCGTTTATGGCGGGTTGGAAAACCCCAACCTACTAATAAATGGGTTCAACCCGCCAACCCGTTTATTATTTTTTATTTTCAAAACATATGATTAAAATAGGGTTGGGGGGGTTAATTGGGTAGGGTTGTACCGGGTTCGGGTCGGGTTGGGGGTTAATTGGCTTGGGACAGGACACTTTTGTCGCTTTTTTTTTTAATCGGGTTGCCGGGTCATAATCTGGTTGACCCGATTACTGACGGGTTGGGGAAACCCCAACCCAATTAATATACGAGTCAACCCAAACCCGTTTAAATCGGGTCAGGTCACATTTTGCCAACTCTACTTCCATCCAAGATCATGAACCTGAGTTGCCTTCCCCCCAAGATCCCACAGAAATGGGATCCTCTTTCCTACCACCTATGAGAACCAAGAGGAATAGAACCTCTTGTGTCTGGTTAAATTTTGCAATTGAAAATATAGGGAGTGAAGAGAGGGCAGTTTGTAAGTGCTGCAAAAAAAATTTTAGCTGCAAAGGTTCAAGTGGTACAGACCATTTGCAACGGCATTTGCAGAAATGCCTTCTTAAACATGGAGAAATAGACCTTAGGCAAGCCCAACTTTCTAGCAGTAGTGTTAATTTGGACAATTTAATCAAGAAGAAAGTAGGCTTGAAATTGTAAAGTGGGTAATATAAGAAGAATTATCCTTTAAACTAATAGAAAGTAAAAGATTTAACCGTCTAATAACGAAATATCTAGCACTAGGATATAAACCCTTCCCTCGCCACACTTTAAGAAGTGATGCTATAAAATTATATAAAAAAATGAAAACAGCATTAATAGAAACTTTTTCAAAGAGCAGCTTAAAGTTGCATTAATCTCAGATATCTGGACAAGTAGACAAAACATAAGTTATTTAGCTATAACTATACATTATATAGATGAGAATTGGAGTATGGAAAAAAGAATACTAATTTTTACGTCACTAGATGCTAGACATTCTGGACCAGCTATAGCAAATGCTATAACACATAATATAATAAAGTATAAATTACAAAATAAAATAATGGCTCTAGCACTTGATAATGCAAGTGCTATTAATGTTGCAATAGACATACTATGACAATACTTAAACTTAAATGTAGATGGATGTTTATTTCATGTTAGATGTGCTTGTCACATCCTAAATTTAGTTGTGCAGGATGGCTTAAAAATTTTGCAATATTATTTAACGAATATTAGAGACGCAGTAAGATTTTAAAACAATCTAGCACAACTGCTAGAGAATTTAAAAATTATTGTGCAAGTTTGGGAAAGTAACCTAAAAAAATTATCCTAGATGTTAATCATAGGTGGAATTCAACGTATTTAATGCTAGATGCTGCACTAGGATTGAAACAAGAACTTTCACTATTTTATAAAACAAAAGTGCCTACAAGTGAACCAGAAGAACTTGACTGGCAAATAGTAGAAATTTTAAGAGATTTTTAAAAGTTTTTTTTATGCAACAAGATTCTTATCAGGGGTTTATTACCCAACGGTCCCAACATCCCCGAATATTTTTAATATACTATATCAAATAAGTATTTGCTTTAAACAATATAGAGATACGCCCATTGCTAAGGATATTTGCCCTGCAATGGAATTTAAAATTTTAAAACATTGGCAAGAAAAGCCCCCTTTATATTGTTTAGCTAATACAATGGACCATAGGATTGAATTAGGAGTGAAAGATTTAATGGAAGGAATAAATGAAAATATGATATCTTCTTTTCAAATAGATATATATCAAATAAGAAACCTATTAGAAAGACTTTTTCCTGAATATGATACTAGCAGTAGCAGACATGGTCAAACTCAGACCCAAAAATACAACTAGATAATTCTCCGTGGAATTTTTTAAGTGGTAGAAGAAGTGGAAAACAACCAACATCTGGTAGTGGGGGATCATCTGAGTTAAGGATTTATTTAGAAAGCCTCCAACTACATTTACATACTGGGTGAACATAGTTCTTTTAATATTTTGGCATGGTAGAAGCAAAATCAGGTTAGTTATCATGTGCTTTCCACCATGGTACGTGATCTACTAATGGTTCCAGTGTCCACAGTTGCATCGGAATCAGCTTTTAGTGCAGGTGGACGAACGGTGGACGACTATAAGAGTAGATTAACGCCAGAGATGGTGCAAGTATGTGTTTATCTAACAGATTAGCTAAGGGCGGAACTGAGAGATCAGGAATATGTGGATGATGAACTTGTTGGAGACTTCGATGATTTGAATCTTAATGAATTTAGTCTTCCAGATTAGTTTAAGTTTTATTATATTTTTTGTAATCAAAGTTTAGAAACTTTACTCTTTCTCTTCTTTTTTTTTTTTTTTGAAATTGCAAATGAAAGATAGATGAGTGGGTGCCAACCTAGTTGGGATGTGCTCATACTATAGTGATGTAGTATTATTTGTACAAGTGTATTATGTATTGTTGTATTTGTAAAGTTGTACCTGTACATGTAATAATTAATTTATTTAAAATTTTTTTGGGCAAATTCTATCCCAGTATGTGTAAGACATTTTTGTGAATAATAAACATATTTTTCAGAATTTGTTTTACTATTTTTCCTATTTTCTCCAATTTTCTTGCAAAAAAAAGATCTAGGCCCATGCTCGGCTCGTCAGGCACGGGCTAATCGTGCCCATGCTGTGTTAAGCAACCCTACTTGTAAGGGCGTGTTCGACAGTCATGCCTAAATCAAAAAATGAGACCACGGTGATTTGAGGCTATGAGAGGTGAGTGCGCACAATATGTACATGAATAAAGCCTTAACTAATATATTAACATAGAAAATTGAAAATTGAAAAAAAAAATAAAAAAGAAATGTTCCAAATATCTTCTAAAATAATTACCAAGTTTAATATCTATATTAAAACCTTATAAAAATTTAATTAAATAATTTTAATTTAATTTTTTTTTATCCCTTTAGAAACTAATAACTCATTGAAAAACACCCATAATTAACGTAAATATCAAAACAGTATAAAAAAGGTTGGACCTGAAAAAGAAAAAAAAATTGGATTCCTTTTTATTTCTATAGTTTAAAAAAATCGTGAATTTTTGTATAAATGAAATAAAAAAAGGTTATAGAAGCATTAAATTCATATATATACAAATTAATTACAACTTTTTATGTAATTCTAACAATTAAAACGTAATGAAAAAATTATAAATTGAACAGCTATTTTATTTTCTAATAAAAGCAACATTCCAATCATACTATCAAAGAAAAACTATTTTATTTTATAATAAAAATAATATATTTATAAAATTTGTCAATTTTATTATGATATTAAAGCATAAATATACGTTTTTTTCTTAATTATAAGTACAAAAATAGGGCCTTAAAATTATAATAAACTTTAAGCATATATTTAAAATAATTTTTTAGATTTGAGTTGTGTTAGGAACTTATATTATTTTACCATAGTACAACTTCTTTTTCTACAGTTTCAATCAAGTACCTAAAGCACGAACTACTTTAAGTTTTCATTTTTTTCTTTCCCATTCATAAATACCATTGCCTAGAATTTCCATCTCAAAAGTTTTTATCCTAGAGTCCCAATTTAATGAAACAAATTCCCAACAAAAGGGAAAAAGTATAAATCAAATTAAATCAAGTCAAATTTCAATATGAATTTACATAAGTTGTCAAAAAGAGAATTATAATTTTATAAAAGAAGTATAATCAAAAGATTCAAATTTGTAATCTATGATATTATATTAATGCAAGACACTTATAATTTTTATAATAATTTCAAAAATAAGAATAACTTTTGATTTATTACTAAAAATGAATGGTTAAAAAAAGATCACAAACCATGAAACCATTTACAACGTGCAATTCAAGCTCACGATTGCTAGTAAAATAAGAAAAAAAACAAATTTATTGTAGATACTTTAAAAGAATAAATATTTGACAGCATATATTTAAAAAGAAAAAAAAAAGGAGAAATTGACAACATATAACATCTTGGGAAAATTAACTTGTAGTGTTACTTTTTTTATTTTTTAATAATTAAGATTCAGTCAGTAAAGCTTGAGTTTTAACTTAATTTTAGTGAACCTTCATCAAAATAATTAATTTTTAGTTATATTTCATAGTTACAAACAAATTCTTTCAAGAATGCCTTTATGCCCCTTACATCAATCACCCAAATAGTTTGCACAAGTCACTCACTCAAGGTACAAGTCATTTTGTGGTGACTACAACTTAATAGCTAATGAAGATTTTGTTCGATTGTGGGCTTTTCGCCATTGTAGAACTCAGAAGCTTTTTTCTTTTTTCTTTTTTGGAAAAGGTAAGATGTATATAAAGTATAGAATAATTACAAAGGGAAAGGTGGGAGAAGAGGGGAAGTCATGCGGATATGAGCATGAAGGTGGACGTGGACATAGCTATACAAGGCTGCTACTGCAGCCAAGAAAAGAGACAAAAAAAACTAGATGTTATCAATAGATAGCCATACATCCGATAGGGAGCTAGATGCAATTTCTGCTGGAGACGATTGCTTGCCTTTGAAAATTCTTCTATTCCTTTCACGCCAAATGTTGTAGACTATTGATGCAAAGGACAGCTTGGTGGTGGAGGCTTGGCTGCCATTTCTAGTCCCTACATTGAGAAGCCATGAGACCTCTTGATGCCAATTCAGTGGAGATCTGAGGTGACTGATTTTCAGGAGTGTTGTGGACCATACTTGTTTATTGAATGCATAATCAAAGAATAGATGATCACGAGATTCTGTAATTTGAAGACACAATGAGCAAGCTAAGCTGGTAATTATATTCTTGGCTTGTAGCCTATCACATGTGCTGAGTTTCCCATGAAGAGCTAGACAGAGGATGAAGGAATGTCGAGGAATGTGTCCTTTAAACCAGAGTAGACGACTCCATTGAACAAAGGTTCCATTGCCTTTGAGAGATGTGTATCCTGCTTTGAGAGAGAACTTGCCATGTGGGAGATTGGCCCAGATTACATGATCATTCCTGCTTGGATCGGGGGAGGGAAGAGAGCCAAGGCTTGACTAGATTGATCCCAAGCTTGCATTAAGACGCCTGCTGCTGGTAGAAGGTGGGATCCAAGAGTTTCCACTTATGATAGTACTGACTTTTGCTATAGAAAGGATGCCTAATTCGATGATCAATCTTCTCCCAAAAGATTCCAATAGAGGCCCATGAGGATGCATGTTGTCTTGCCAAAAGCTTGTTCCATGACCATCATGGATTTTATGAGTGATTAGATGGCTAACCTTACTTGTTTTGAGGATTTTCTGCCAACTCCAAGAGGCATTGCTTGGAATTCTAAGCTCCCAGAAATTTTTTCTCTTAATAAGGTTCAAAGAGACCCAAGATCCCGATAAGGATGTCTGGTTGGAAACAATTAACCAAATGTATCTTGCAATGGCTTCTGAGTTCCATGTTTGTAGATCAATCAAGCCTAGACCACCTGTCTCCTTACTCAAGCAAGCAATATCCCAACTGACAGGCACTACCTTCTTGTGCATGGAAGGACCAGACCATAGAAACCTTCTCATTAATTGATCAATTACTTGTGTGGTCTTTTTAGGCAGAATAAACATTGAAAGCCAAAAGGTAGCAGTGGAGAAGATGATTGATTTGACCATCTATAGCCTCCCAGCATAAAATAAAAATTGCCCTTCCAACTAGCAAGCTTTGCTCTAATCTTTGATAATAGTGGTTCGCATGCTGCAGCCGATAGCTTTGAAGAGACGAGTGGCAGCCCAAGGTATTTCACAGGGAGGGTACCTTCATTGAATTCAGTAGCTTGAAGAATGTGATCTTTATTTAACCCTTTGGCTTGTTCCGGAGAAGAAAATAGAACTTTTGGAGAAGTTAATGTGGAGTCAAAATATAGTGGCAAAGATTTCCATTGCATTCATCAAACATGTAATTGAAGAAATTTCAGTAGCAGAGAAGAGGAACAGGTCATTAGCAAAACTAAGGAGCTTGATTGATGGGTTGAAGAACTTTGGGTGATGTTTGAAGCCTATTTGAGTGTGGGTTTCAATTAGGCAAGAGAGGAGCTCCATCACTATTACAAATAGGAGAGGGGATAGAGGATCCCCTTGCCTAAGGCCTTGTTTGCTTTGAAAGAAACCATGAGTACTGCCATTGACGACAAGGGAGAAGGCTGAAGTGGTCACACAGCACTTGATCCAGCTGATAAAGATGCTGGGGAGGTTCATGGCTTCAAGGCATTTCCAGATACAAGGCCAATTTATTGTATCAAAAGCTTTCTTCAAGTCCACCTTTAGGGCACATCTAGCTTTTCCTCGATCCAAGTGGTATTTACTGAGAAGTTCATGGGTGAAGAGGATGTTTTCTGATACTTTTACCCAAAAAAAACCGAAAAGGGTCCGTGAGTAATTAATTAAAAAAAAAGAAAATAAGGAAGAAAAAAAAAACACACACATACACATAGAAAGATCAGGAGAGAGGAATGTGCGAAAAATATGGAGGACACGATGAATCCGTTGGACAGGATGAAGAAACAAATGGAAAAGAAGAAGAAACAAAATCATTTATAGAACCATAAATTGTGTTTTGCTCCACACTGCTTTTCCATTTTCCCCATTTTTGCCTTTTAGGTCTCTAGTTTTAGGTTAGATTTGTTCTCTTTGAACACAGAAGATTTACACATTGTGAAAAAACACAGAACATTGTTTGAAGCAGTATGAAATAGTTGAAGCTCTTAACAGCAGATGAAAAATGCTAGATGGCTAATTGAAGAATTAACAGCAGATGAAAAAAGTACAGATCCCCCATCACCATTACAACCACCAACAATATTCTCACCACCATGACAAACATCCATCCATTCACCCACTATTGCACTACACCCCTACCACAAACACCACCACCGCCAATACCACCAAAAATGTACAGATGGCTAATTGTCTATTACGTTTTTTTTCTTTTTCAACTTTTCCATTATTACATATTTTAATTTCTTATTATTGTATTTAAAATGATTTATCAATTTAAAAATATATTCAAAAGCAAAAAAATTCATATTACTTTTATATTAAAAGAACATATAAAAATTTGTTTATGTCTTACATATACTTTCATCCATTTTGAAATTAGTTATAGAATATATTTTGTTTTTGCTGTTTTTAAATGAATTTGTGGACTAGAAAAATAAAAATAAAAATTTATCCGAAAATCCCAGGTAGTTACACTCGCTGATAGATCAGGGTGAATCACTTATACTAAAAATTAAGCATTTCTAACCACAAGAAGTTACAAGGAAAAAAAACAAAAACACTTTTTACCTCAATGGCACACGTCCAAAAACGATTTTGAACTCCAGACGATTTGTTGGAGTGTTTATATGCTATAGATATGAAGAAATCATGAATGATTATGAAGAATTCTGTTCTCTCTCTCACCCTCCTTCCCTCAGTCTGTACTTTCAGACCAAATATCCAACACAGTATCTGCTCTTTGAATCTGGTAACATCACTCCCCCTCTCTTTATCCATGTTTGTGTTTTCAAGAAGCCTATGAATTCTTATCAGCTAGAATTTCTGTTTCTTCAACTGATTTGATGCAGTATAGTTGAAAATTTCTCCGTATTTTCGTTGGATTCTTGCGAATGGTTTGCTCTTTAGCTTTGTTTTTTCAAAGAAATCTCATAAAATATTGGTTTCCTTAGTGTTTAGTATAATTAAAAGAGTGCAATATATGACTTTATATTAATACGAAATATTTATACTTTTATAATAATTTGGAAAATAAAAATAGTTTTGAATTAATACTAGAAATGGATCGTTAAGAAAGATCACAAACCATGAAACCATTTCCAACGTGCACAATAGGGATAGCAACGGGGCCCGTCTCATCAGCGGTTTAGGTAATACCAAATGCTAAACCATTCTTATTCGGTCGGTAACAGGCATTATAAATAAAATTTATAAGAAAAACTGTTTTTAAAATGGTCTATATAAATTAATAGTTTAAGTATTAATAAAATGTGTAATTTTTATACATACAATATATATAATAATATTTTTAATATATAAAATAATTTTAAAAATTAATTAAGTTGGAGTTGGAGTTGGTGTGGCGGGGCGGGCTGGACTGAACCCTAACTCGCCCCTAACTGAGTTTGGCAGTACCAAACCCATCCCATTAGGGGCGAGGCGAGTTACCCGTTTAACTTGTCCCATTAGCATCCTTAGTTCACAATTGACAGTACAAAAGAAAAAAAAAATTTATTCGTGATATTTAAAAAAGAAATTTGACAGAAAATATTTTAAAAACAAAAAAAAAAAATGAGAAATTGAAAATGTAACATCTGATTCTCGTTTAAGTGTCCGTGGGGCCAAATGCGACCCTTGTAGGTAGACGGTCTGGATTTGCCACAAAAATCTTAGGACTCATCAGGAACCCCCGGCACATGTTATTAGTTCTCTAACGGCCAAATCAAAACTTCCCAACCTCATAAGAGTCTGCCGCCAATCTTCCCTTTTGAAAACTCTCAGCTCCACTTCAAGAAATCAAGAAGCTTTCGAGAACCCAATTGTTTTCTCTTACAAGCTGACATCCAAGAAAGCCTCAGCACTTTTGAGTCTGGTAACCTCTCTCTCTCTCTCTCTATCTCTGAGAGAATTAAACCAGATATCTTCAGCCTCAATGTGGTAATCTCACTCTCTCTATCTATTTCTGTCCTCATCAGTCTCTCTGTTTTTGTCTTCATCTTTCTTTCTATTTGCTTTTAAGAATAAGATTGTTCTCTCTATTCTATTTCTAGTTCGTCTTTTAATGGAATCTCTTGTTTTTTTTCCCATTCTATAAAATTGAAGTCCAACAAATGCTTCGTGTATTAGAATTCTCAAAAACCAGGGTTTCTCTTTGGAACAAATATTGATATTTTTTTCAGTTTTCTGCAGTTTTTGGCATTCTTTCTAGGTTTCTGTGCAGTAAATGGTTTCATCTTGAAATATGAATTGGTTCCATCTTCTTTTGTTATTTCTTTGTATAACCTCTTGTATTCATGGATGTCGGTGATCTTGATTGATAAAAGTCACCAGCATTGGGAAGACAAATTCAAGAAGTCAATATTGCAGTTGACCAAAAGAAAGCTATAAGAAATTTGGTTCCAGTTTTAGAAGGATTCAAAGAAAGCTAGAAGAAACTTTGGTTTTTCAGGAATTATTGTTAGAACATCCATGCCGAAGAAGCAGATTAAGAAGGCTAAGAAGCATGATGGTGGAAATGGCAGCTCACATCAAACCCAGAGGCTATTACGAATCGTAAACTTCTAAACTTAGTCTCTAATAGTTTAGCTGCCAAAACTGTTTCTGTTAGATTTCATTGATGAGTGCATCATAAGTGAAAGAACAACTACGATTCATCAAGAATACAACTACCATTCGTATGATTCAGACTTGATTGATTAAGTATACATTCATATTATGTAAAGTCTGTTAAAAAGTAGGTTTCACAGTTACCTTGTTCCCCATGAATTTATCAATCATTAGAAATACTGGCATTGGAAGGCTTTATTTATGAGAAATTCTGGTAGCTCACTTAATGCTTGAGGGAGGAAACCCAAGTCAGTCTTTTGAGTGTGAAATGGATTAAAACAAGTTAAATTCTTTAATTTCACAAAAAATTCTAATAAACATGTCAATAGCTTAATGTTTTTACTGATTGAACAGGTCGAAGACACCGGTGCAATGTTACCTGAAGAGGGTTTTGAAGCCACTGCAACTCCTATGATTTTCCCTCGTGACGAAACTGGAACATCAGCTGTTGAGGAACCAGATGATAACTCAAAACCACGGGATATATCAGAAATGGAGAGGTGTTCGGAAATTACGAATGAGGAGATTAAGAAATTTGAAAAACCTGATGCCGATATAAAAGAACTCGCCAGACCGAACATAAAGTCTTCAACTGAAAAGGCACAGGAAAACAAAGCTCTTCCTGGTGTTGAAGGTACAAAACCATGTGGTGAAAAGCTTTATAAGATCCCACAAGCTAAATATCACAGAGTCCCTGAAGAGCCACCGGATCTCACAGAACTTGAGAAACAAGTTAGGCAATTATGTAGAGATTATGATCCACTGGAGAAGGTAGTAGAAAAAGGGGACATAATTGAATCTCTAGACAAATTGACTCTACCTGAAGAAGATGTGAACACATTTATCCTTCCAGTCATGAAGAAAGAAGAGAAGGCCAGAAATGCATGGAGCGTAATGGTTTATGACATACGAGGGAGAGAGTGTCGCATGACATTGGAATACCGCCCAAACACTAAAAAGTATAGGCTTACTAGAGGATGGTGGGAATTCTCTAGAACATTTGACTTGATACCTTCTGAAGATACTGTCGAATTGTGGACTTTCAACCATTACAGCACCAATAAGCTTTCCATCTTCATAGCCGTGTCAACGAAGATTGAATCAGACACTGAATCAGGAATACCAGATACAACCGGTACCAGTGAAGGCCCATCAGGAGCCTCAGAACTAGAGTGCCAATTAAGATTACTATGTGAAAAGGAGAAGCCACTGGAGAAGCAATTGGATAATAAGGAGGTTAGTGGGCTTCAGAACACGCTGGATTTACCTTGGGACGATTTTATTTCTATAACTTGGCCTATAGTTCATCAATTGTTGAATGCAAAGCACAGACCTGATAAATCACGAAGGTACTTTGATTTTTATGACCCATTCGGGAAGAAGTATCACATGAGATTCAGAAAGGAGTTTAATTGTATTGGTCTTATTGGGTGGAGAAAATTCTGTGGCGACTACAACTTAATAGCTAATGAAGATTTTGTTCGATTGTGGGCTTTTCGCCATTATAGAACTCAGGAGCTTTGCTTTCTCCTAGGGGTGGAAACGAGGAAGGCATCCAAAAGCAGCAAGAAGATTGAAAAGATGGAACACACAATGAATCCGTTGGACAGGATGAAGAAACAAATGAAAAAGAAGAAGAAAAAAAATCGTTTATAGAACCATAAATTGTGTTTTGCTCCACTCTCCTTTTCCATTTTTTTTTTCCCATTTTTGCCTTTTAGGTCTCTAGTTTCAGGTTAGAATTGTTCCCTTTAAACACAGAAGATTTACACATTGTACAGTGATCAAGCAATAGCCACATCACGTATTACACCTGCAGATGACAGCAATGCCAGCTCAACATAACACTCTGCTCATCTTCTAGAATAGTTTGAGTTAGTTGCAACAAAAGTCACTGTAACTGAGAAATATTCTTTTGTAAGAGTCTATAAGGAGTCTGTTAGCACTGTAACAACAATCAAGAAAGCAATGCAAAAGATCTCTTTACATTTTTCTAACATGGTATCAGAGCTGGTCAAGGACTAAACGTCAGCCATGACAGACTCTTCATCCACCACTTCTTCTTCATCTCTTTCATTTTCTTTACCCAATTTTTCACGCATCATCTCTGTCAAGCTTACACCAGAGAACTATTTGTTATGGCTGGAAAGCACAGCTTGTTCCATATCTGAAAGGACAGAGGCTTTTTCAATACGTTGATGGATCTTATCTTCCTCCAACTCATCTTCAAGATTCTTCCATTAATCTTGAATATGAGGTCTGGAATCAGCAAGATCAATTGGTAATGTTTGCACTTATTTCATCTTTGTCTGAATCAATCATTGCTCAAGTAGTAGGGTGTAAAACTGCTTGAGAAGTCTGGATTTCACTAGAACGAACTTATGCTTCAGCATCTCAAGCCAAACTAGTTCAAACACAGTTACAGTTAGCTTCTCTTCAAAAAGGCACCGACTCAATCTCTGTTTATTTCCGTCGTGCTAAGACCCTTGCAGATACTATGGCAGCCACCGAATGCTCTTTTTCTTTTATAGAGTTCATTCCTTATCTTCTTGCTGGATTAGGTCTTGATTATGATGCACTAGTCTCTTTAGTCTCTTTAGTAACAACATGGCCTGATCCTATTTCACAAGAAGAACTTCTTGGACATCTTCTTGCTCATGAAGCTAGGTTACAACATCATGCTTCAGCAAATGCTTTGATTCCTTCAAGTGAAATTTCGGCAAACTTCTCTGCTAGATTCTCTTCATCTAGACGTGGAGGTAGGAATTTTCATGGTCAATCCTCTTTTGGTAGAGGTCGTGGAGGCCGGTTCTTTAACAATAGAGGTCAAGGATCATATGGATCTACAGGAAATCAAGGTTCTGCATCATCTACATTAATGGCTGATAATCGTCCAACTTGTCAGGTTTTAAATCGACCAGGTCATACGGCACTTACATGCTTTCATCGTTTCAATCAAGCCTATACCTCCACTGGTTTTGCATCAGCACATTATAGTTCTTCAATCTTGCCTGATGCAACCTGGTATCCTGATACTGCTGCGACTAATCACATTACAAGTGATTTGGCTAATCTCAACCTCACTTCTACTAAGTATCCTGGTTCTGAACAACTCCAAGTTGGTGACTGATCTTCAATTCCAATCTCTCATACTGGTTCAGATTCTTTCTCCTCTAATTTTCTTTTATCAAAACTACTTTGCGTGCCTTCATTTACTAAAAATCTTGTGTCTGTTCGACAATTTTATGAAGATAATAATGTTTCCTTTCAATTTTTCTCCAATTCTTTCTGTGTAAAGGACTGCAACACAGGTATGCTTCTTCTTCAAGGAACCACCTGTAATGGGCTTTATACATTCTCTTCATCACCACCTCAAGCTCATTCTTCCTCTATCTCTTTGTGGCACTCCCGCCTTGGTCATCCTTCTCTTCGGGTAGTGCATCAGGTGCTCCACCAACATGGTTTACCGCATGATTGACGGTCCATCCTTCCCTTTTGCAATGCTTGTGCTCAATCAAGACACCATCGTACACCAACTCTTCCCAGAATTACAAAGTCTACAGCACCATTTGAACTTGTCTTTAGTGATCTTTGGGGTCCTTCCCCACATGTTTCTATTAATGGTTTTCGTTATTACATATCCTTTGTAGATGATTACAGTAGACATACATGGCTTTTTCTTATTAAGAATAAATCTGATGCATTGTCTACATTTGTTCATTTTAAAGCCTTTGTTGAACTTCAGTTTCAAACTAAAATCAAACAATTACAGACTGATTGGTGTGGTGAGTTTCGCTCTTTTCATGATTTGCTTTCAACTTCTGGTATTATCCATCGTATAACTTGTCCTCATGCCCATACTCAGACTGGTATAGTTGAAAGAAAACACAGGCACATTGTTGACTCAAGGCTAGCTTTACTTGCTCATGCAAGCATTCCACTATCTTTTTGGCCATTTGCATTTCAACATGCAGTTCGTTTGATCAATATTTTACCCTCTACTTCTCTTCATGATAATTCACCATTTTGTTTACTTCACAAACATGAACCTGTAAAACCCCAGTTTTTTATTAGCCAAAATTGAGAATTTATTTAATATATTAATAAATATTATTGATGGATATTTCAGGTAAATGAAGAGCAAGGGTATTTTGGAAATTTCAGAGATTAATTGAAGAGGGATATTAATTATGGTAAGTGGTTGTTATATTTATAATCTGAATA
The DNA here is from genome assembly GCA_947561395.2 of Buxus sempervirens. Lineage (NCBI taxonomy): Eukaryota > Viridiplantae > Streptophyta > Magnoliopsida > Buxales > Buxaceae > Buxus > Buxus sempervirens. The sequence goes on along the minus strand of OX387194.1, from coordinate 13,716,764 downwards.
TTTAGTAATATTATAATTAAATTAAATGACTTTATTTAAAGTGCTAGTGTAGATAGCATGGTGGAGTAGCAAACACTTGATCAATATAATTAAATGTGGATGACCATGTAGGAAGCTAGGTGGCCGAGAATACAGCGTATCAAGAGCTGTTTAATTGGTTTGGGCGCCAACGACCAACTATATATATACGGGTTGGTTTGAGTTATGAAATTTTGGTCAAATTGAACCTGGAAAGCTCACTAGAGGAAACTGAAACAGCAGAGGAGGGGAGATCTGAGGAGGTGATCTAAAGAGAGGAGAAGGAGAATTCTCTAATTTGCTGATTCCAAATTGAAGGTTGAAGAAGTTTTGATCAGAGTTAAACCTGGAGATTGTTTAGGAATTAAGCAACTGTGCTGCTGTGAGAAGTTCGTCCGGATCATTGGCGGATCAAGTGAGATGCATTAGATTTGGGAATTGAGAGTTAATTTCAGTAGGAATTGATAGGGAAGAGCAGTGGTTCAGATCTGTTGATTAAAGGATTATTTACGTAAATTGCAGGAGTTTTGAAGGGAGAATCGATCGTAGAATTTCTGATCTATTTCCTGGTTGCTGTAGGAGTGTGCACCTCGAGCGTACTGAAAAGGGTGTTACATGTATTATGGAGTCGCCACTACCTGAAATGGTGTAGGTAGACACCCATTGACTTTTGGTCTAAACCAGTGATTCCGGATAAGTGATCCGATTACAACCCAGGGAAGTCCTTGAACACCCTGGGTTGCCCCACCGAAATGGGTTCCCTTAAATTAGTTGGATAATATTTAGGCTGATTTACTTTTTTTTTTTTATCTTTTATCTTTTATAAATTTTTTATTTACTTTTTTATGATCACATGTGTACAAACATTGGAGGAATGGGGGTTGCTATGCTACATCCTATACAAAATATAATGCATATATAAAAAATCCAAAATAAAGAAATCTAAATCAAATGCTTCAACATGGGGCAATGTACTTGGTTATTTCAAATATATATATATATATATATATATATATATATATATATATATATATATATATATATAAATATTTATTTATTATTATTTTATTTAACCTAGCCACATCATTTAATCTTTTATTTTTTTATTGCTTTCTTATGCCATTTCCCTTTTTTATGATAATTTATTTGCATCAAGCATGTGTTAAAAAACTCAATCATATTTGGTCATTGAAAATTACACTTTATTTTCCTTATTTTTTTACTCTTATTTCTAAGGATTTGAAGAAAAGGAGAGTTATCATAAGAAATTTATAAAAGTTACAAATATTTAAACATATAATCTAAAAATAATTAATTAAGAAATAAAAAGAATAAATATGTTAGTTAGACATTATCTAACAAATTAAGGAAAGAAAAAAATCTGGTTAATATAATTAAGTATGTTGTTATTTGTTTTTGAAAAAAGAAAGAACAAATAAAGGCCTAGGGGTTATTTAAAAAATGGTCTTAAAGAATGGGTAAAACATGAAATAAAATAAGTTGTTTTTTAAATCCCTTAACTTTTCAAAATAACAAATTAGGCTCAACAGTTTATCAAATTCTCAAAACTCAACCTCGAAAAACATTCGTTTAATCAAATTTTTTCTCTTGACTTTCCCATCTTTCAATCCCTTTTTTATTTCACTCTAATTCTTCTGAACTCCTTCTCAACTCTCAAACAAAAGGAGAAAAAAAAAATTGAATAATAGCCGCTGGTGACTGTCCAACAGCCACCTGCGGTTGTTTTTTTTTTTTTTAAAACCAGGCTCAACCGAAATTCCAATCCTACACCTTCTCTTCCAATTCTTCTCCTTTTTCTTCCTCCAATCCCTCTAAATTCCTTTCTAATTCTCAAACATAATAGAAGAAGAAAAAAAACTTTAAGAACAGCCGTTGGTGACTGTCCAACAGCCACCTACGGCTGTTCCATTTCATAAATCAGGCTCAGCCATTTCGGCTAAGCCAATTCCCCATCAATGTTCTCTTTTTATTTCATTTCCTTTCCTTCCTTGAATTCTTGTCTATCTCTTAAACACAAAATAAGAACAGCCGCTAGTGACTATTTAACAGCCACCTGCAGCTGTTCATCTCCCTAACCAGGCTCGTCCATTTTGGCTGAGCCAATCCCCCTTCAATTCTACCCATTCTCTATTCTTTAAAGGCTTCAAAACAATTCTACCCATTACTAAAAACATTTACCAGTGGCTGTAACAATTCTACCCATTACTAAGAAACATTTACCAGCCATTAACATGCTTGCTTCATTTGATTTTTTTTTCATTATCTCATCTCTTTCAAAACATTTATCATTGATTATTTTATTTCGCAATGCTCATACACAAATCTGTACTTGTATCACTAAAACAAAAGAATAAAAATTTAAGAACAGCCAAGCTCAGCCATTTCGGCTAAGCCAATCCACCTTCAATTCCACATCTCTCTTATTATTTAAACACTCTAAATTGTGAGGAGGAATTTGAGCAACCTAAAAATGAGTGAATGCCAACTGAATTCAGCAATGACCAAAAACCACTTCTGCGGAAAAAAAAAATTTCCTAGGTTCGGCCAAAACAAGTATAACAACACTTTAACAAAAATGCAGGTTCAGTTATAGCAAATTGGATTATCATATATTTTTTACTTGTCAATTTCACAACACTAAAAAAAACTCAGATTCGGCCGGATAAGAGACATGCTTTGTATACTTTCATTTTTCAATTTAACAACACTGAAAAATTCAGATTCGGCGAGAACAATGACATGCTTTGTATTATTTTCATTTGACAATCTAACAACATAAAAAATATTTGATTAAAGAATCAATAAACAAAATAAAATAAAATAAAAACCTGGTACGGAATCGATTTCCTAGAAACTGATGTGCTCAACTCCAGATGTTCCCCCCTTTCTCTTGCACAACCTCCTTCTACCTCTTTTTCTCACTTCCCTCTTTGCTTTTTTTTTTTTAAGAACTCTCTTCTTTAGATCTCTCCTCCTTTGCTCCCAACTTCTATCCTTTTTATAGAGAATTCCCACCCCTTCAAGTTCTTAACCTCGAACCTTTCCTCTTCCTCTCCTAAACCTCTCCTCTCCCTAACTTTTCCTTTTCCTCTCCTAAACACCTAAATTCCTAACTCCTCCTCTTCTTCTCTTAAACCCCTAACTCCTCATCTTCCTCTCTTAAACAACATCATTTATTTTGGTTTGGTCAAAGTCTATTTTGTCCCATATTTTTTAGGCTTATATTTTTTTTAAGCTTAGTCTTAATATCTTAAGAGAACATGAGTTGGACTAATTCGTCCAACCCATTTCTCTTTGTTTATATTTTTTTATTTTCTTTTAATCTCAAAACTTTTATTAACTTTGTTATTAAATTTTTTTATTTATTTGCATAACAAACCTTATCTTATTTACTAAAAGAACCCCAAAATTTTTAATTTATTATTGGTTACATGGCAGCCACCATGGTGTACACGTGGCTGCCATGTGGCATCAAATTTCGGTTTTTTTAAAATCCCAAACTACCCTTTACTTCTTTTATCCATAACTTAGTCGTTTGAGATCCGATTTGAGCACGGTTTGGTGCATCGGAATCGTCTCAAAATTCTCTTTATTATGGGCTTATTATTTCAAAAAGACGGGTCTACTATAAAAACCTAGATTTATGTGCCCACATATATGCCAGTTTAAGATATGCTTTTTGGGCAATTCTATGGTGCAAAAATGGGGTGCTGACAGCTGCCCCTTTTTGTCAGAGTCGCCTTGGTGATGAATGACAAAGAATAAAAGAACCCTATTTTTGCACTTTGCATTTCTGTCGACATAACTGATGTGTCAGGTCCTTTAATGTTTTCAAAAAAAATGTGGAAGTGCCGGTGCAAGCTTTGTGTTGCTTTGGCTCTCTTCCAAGTTCTAAGGAGTTTCCTTGCCATTGGGCGTTTGGAATTGTTCCCTTTTTTAGTTTAAGTTGAAAATGATGGGTTAGACTTAGACTCACCAACTTGTTTCGGCGTTGATGCAAAAGTGTTCAACAATGTTCTTTTCCTCTTGTTTGTTCCATTAAAGCTTTTGGATGATTTCAGATTTGACTTCTTTTACCCTTTTTCGGACTTAGGACTTTGGGTTTTTTTGGGGGGGGGGGGGGGAGTGGTTTGGCGAGGGGGTAGAATGAATGAGGAAAGGAGGAAGGAAGAGAGAAGAAGGAGGTGCTCTAGGCGCTGTCTAGTGCCTCAAGGGAACTCACCCACATGTCATATTCTATTTACAAAAGTGGGAAATCCAAAATTACAACAAGGGCCACCTGGCCCAGAAATTCTTTATTCTGCTCACTTTTCTTCATGTCTTGATGGTTTGATCTTGTCCACATTTCTCTGTCATTTTCAGGAATGGAAACACCTTGTTCCAACTTTGCAGAGCCACTTTGCTCTAGTGACGCCTTGCTTCTTTTCATGTCTTAGTTCATTGTTCTTCAATTAGGAGGCTTTGGCCTCAACTTTCTGTGGTTTGAAGATTCTTTGTTCTTGGGACGCCATGTCCTTCAGTCTTGGGAGACGCCTTGCTCCTTGAGGATACACCTCCATGTCCATTCAGATGTGGAAGACACCTTGCTCCTTAGATTCGGAGTCGCCTTACTCCAGGGATGTCTTGCTCTCTGTGGTCAAAGAGATGCCTTGCTCCATTAGTTTTAGAGTCGCCTTGCTCCAAGGACACCTTGCCCTTTTAGTCTTGAGAGACGCCTTGCTCTCTGTGGTTGGGAGACGCCTTGCTCCATTAGTTTCGGAGTCACCTTAATCCAGGGACGCCTTGCCCTTTTAGTCTTGAGAGAAGCCTTGTTCTCTGTGGTTGGGAGACGCCTTCCTTCATTAGTTTCAGAGTCGCCTTGCTCTAGGGACGCCATGCTCTTTGTGGTTGGAAGACACCTTGTTCCTTAAATCTCGGTTTTTGGGAGGCGCCTTGCTTCCTCTGGTCTTGTTTTTGGGAGACATCTTGTTCCTTCTATCTTAGGAGACACCTTGCTCCTTATGTCTTGATTTTTGGGAGGCACCGTGCTCCCTCTGTCTTGGGAGATGCCTTGCTCCTTATGTCTTGGTTTTTGGAAGACATCTTGCTCCTTAATTCTTAAAATTTGGGACACACCTTGCTCCTTGGGGACACTTTTCCATGTCTTTCAATCTCTGTCCAACATGTGAGATGTGCTGGGATGTCTTCGTCTTGCATCCGATGTGTGAATATATCGTGATGAATTTGCCATAGGTTTTATCAGTACCTGCAAAAGTTCATGTGGAATTTTATCTGTTCATTATCAGAATTATGTATTCAAATTCAAACAATTTCTCTTTGATTAGAATCTCTTGGGGATTCACCAAATGTTTGGAGTTCTCTTTTTTTTTTCTTTTTTTTCTTTGCTAAAATGGGTCCATCGGCACTCTCTGTGAGGGTCTCAACATTTTTTTTTGGCCTTTAATAGGGATGCCCTTGGTTGGAATGAGGGGAATTGTTTTGGTTCAGGGTGTTTCTTTGGCACTGCCCTTTCCCTAGCTCTTTTGCCTTCCTCTTTCTTATTTTTCTTTTCCAATCCTTGTCTGAGGATTGTGGAATGGTTTTTCTCTCATTGGTTCCTTCTCTTGGGTTTAGCGTCTTGCCCTAGTCTGAAGGACTTGTCAATTTCCATGGATCATGATCCAATGATCAGAGAGGACTTATCGGTAGGACGAAATGTAGGCTTTGGTTTCGGTGTTCAGACATGAAGGATAAACGGGCTCAAACCCTATATAGCTTCATTCTATGGGTAACCATTATGTCTAGCCAAAGTTCATCTGTTCTTTTGGTTATGTCATTGCCAGTTTGTCTGAGATTCAATGTTATATTCTTTGTAATTAGAAAGGACTTCATAATAGGACGAAACGTAGGCTGGGTTCAGGGGTCCGAAAGAAATTATATGAAGGCTCAAATTTGATGAATGGGGTGAGGGCGATGTTCTGTCCATTTTTCCTACTAAGGCTTGCTTCATCTTTTGTTCCTTCGGCCTTGGTTCCATCTTTGTTCCATATTTCTTTTCTTCTTTTTCCATCTTTGTTCTCTTCTTTTTTCTTTCTTGGGTTCTTTACCACAATCTTTGACTCTTGCTTTCGGGGTTTGCCCCAGCTTTTGTTTTTCCTTTCTTCTTCCTTTTTTTTTTCAAGGGATTGCCCCAGTTCTTTCTTCACATTCTTGTTTTCTGGGGTTTACCCCATTCCTCCTTTTTTCCCCCTTTGTTTTTAGGGTGCTTTTCTCTTTGCCCTATCTTCACCTGGTTTTTCTTGTGTCTCCAATTTTAGAAGCATCATGCCCCAGTTTTGAAGACAGAACATGGTAGGGTTAATGAAGGAATTGTTAGGCCCAAAATGTTTCACTAAGGTTTCATCTTGTGTCAAATGATTTTTGGACAAAATCAAGGATGGCCTTTCATCATTTTACAGAGAATGTAATACTTACTTGTCTTTGCACAATTAACTGGCTCAAGAGCCATTTTCATCTTTATCCATTTTGTATTTTCTTCTTTGCTTTTTGACTTTGCCCCAGTTTAGGGTGGCTAGACATAACGTGGGTTAGAAATGAGACGATCAAGCTCTACACGTTTGACTAGCAGGATTTGTTTGAAGTGTCTTAGACAAAAATGGCCTCTCATCATTTCATCGGGATCATTGATCCTGGATCATGTCAGTGACCTTTGACTAGTATGGGCACCTTCTCCTTTTCTTTTCTTTTTTTCTTTTCCTTTTTCTGTCTCCAATCACAGCTTGCCCCAGTGTTTGGCAAGGTAGGTTTCAAATGTGGTGCTGGCGGGGGATCCCTTGGCTATGTCGAGACCCGCACAGTTTGTGCTATTTGGCATATTCCATCTGTCAAATTTGATTGGCCAAGTTTATCTTGAGATCACGGTCATGCCTTGGTGTGGTCCAACACCCTAGTGATTTCCCAAAAGATTTCATAAGTTTGCAAAAAAACATGCTATCAAGTTTTGGATTTAAAAGAAAAGATAAGATAAACAAAATAGAGTAGCAAACTATGCAAGGAGTGGTCGATGCAAATCGGCGTTCTTGGAATTCAGTTCCATGCCATGAGAGGAATGTAACGCCCCGAATCCGGGTCTCTTTTTTTTTCCTCATTTTGACTCGGATCAAGGCATTAACTTGTGGTACATTACAATCAGTTCAAATATAAGGAAATAAAGAACTAAGATTTATCAGAGTACTAGGAAGCTTAAATCATTTATTAGAAGCTGAGTCATCCGATTACATTAACTAATCAAATGAAAGGCAACTACAAATTTAACTAACTCTTAATATCCTACAAAATCATCTATTACGATTCCACTAAAATAAATACAGCTATATAAAATCACCCTACTCTTTTCATATGGAATTTCTAGACTTCAACCCACTATCTGTCTAACCCGTGGCGTCCTCTCCAAGATAACCTGAAAAGTAGAATATGAAGTAGGGGTGAGATACAACTATCTCAGTAGGTAACACATGCATGCTAGAAACAGTTTATATATAAAAGTAATCATTCATGCACGATAAAATAATCAGGTAGTCACGGTCGATAATAAGAATAATTAATCACCATATGAAACCAAAATCTAATCAGTGTTCGGAATAAAGAGAGTTTATTATGTAACCTTCGTTTCAATTAGAAAGGCAATGTAATATAAATCAAACTCTCCTGATTCAAATGTAGATCATGTCATTCATAATTAATAGTAAGTCTCAATCTGATAACAACATTCTCCCATGTAGGATGAAATCACGCAGTAATCACATCTACCCTACATGAGGTCTCTCCCGCAGGAGTCATCATATCTCACCCGCAGGTGGTCACATCTCACCCGCAGGTGGTAATCACATATATCTCCCTTGTGGGATGCAATCACATCGTGATTACATCTCCCCCACAAGAGGTCACATCTCTCCCGCAGGAGGTCACATATCTCCCCTGTGGGATGCAATCCAATCAGGATCACATCTCCCCCAACAGGAGGTCTCATCTCACCCGCAGGTGGTCTCTCCCCTGTGGGATGCAATCCAATCAGGATCACATCTCCCCCAACAGGAGGTCTCATCTCTCCCGCAGGTGGTCTCTCCCCTGTGGGATGCAATCCAATCAGGATCACATCTCCCCCAACAGGAGGTCTCATCTCTCCCGCAGGAGGTCATCTCACCCGCAGGTGGTCTCTCCCCTGTGGGATGCAATCCAATCAGGATCACATCTCCCCCAACAGGAGGTCACATCTCTCCCGCAGGAGGTCTCTCCCCTGTGGGATGCAATCCACTCAGGATCACATCTCCCCCAACAGGAGGTCTCATCTCACCCGCAGGTGGTCTCTCCCCTGTGGGATGCAATCCAATCAGGATCACATCTCCCCCAACAGGAGGTCTCATCTCTCCCACAGGAGGTCATCTCACCCGCAGGTGGTCACATATCTCATCCGCAGATGATACAATCTCTTATAGCCATCATGGCATTCAGTCCACAGTCCAATTATATTTTCAGAAGGAAATTACCTATATAGAATCCTTGTAACCATTTCAAGTGAATTTGATCATCTTTAAACCCCAAATTGTACTAAATCATAAAACAAGGTGGTTAAATATCTAATATGAACCTTTTAGTGTAAGCGGCCTTCAGGGACACATTAAGAATATTCTTAGAGAAGTGTTACAAGGGGTGGAAATCCAAATACCCTATTTTATAATGATTTAGGGACTATGAATGTCATAAAGTTCTCAAAATACATTTTGGATGAATGAAATAGTCTTAGGATCCCTAATAAGGTCACCATACCAATAATCAATCAATTCTGTGACAAAAAGTTTCGGACCCCAAAAATATTCTAAGTCTAGTTAAAAACGCTGACTTTTGGTATATAATTTTTCTAGACAAATCTACAAGGAGTTTCGAGCTCAAATTTTGGTTGTAGTCTATTGAAGGGTAAACACATCTCCTACAATTTTATGGGCTCCTGAATCACTCATCTGGGTATTAAACCCAAACCGGGCTTTTTGATAAAAACCGGGATTTAGGCATGAACTGGAAAGTTGACTTTTTATTGGTTGGGAATTAGACCTTTGAAGTATTTTTATTGATTCCAAATTGGGGGTAAAACCTTATTTACATGTAAAGACTTAAGTAAATGGAGCAATAAATACACAGGACATTTACTTAAATGTCTTTCATGTAATAAGGGTGCTATGCGAGAGGCTTGGGTTGTCTGGGAAAAGGTTGGAGAAGAAAAGGGGATGAAAAACTGTCGAAATTGCATTTTTTTGCTAGAGCGCCTAGGATCGCTCAGGATCGCCTAGGCGGTCAAAGGTCGGCGGTAGTACAAAATAGGTCGCCCGCGGTCCGTCGTCCCGCGGTCTCTGGCGTCCTCAATTTTTATAACTAGCGCCTAGGAGCGCCGAGGATCGCCGAGCGCAGAAAGGTAGGCGGTCTCCCAAAAACGAACATAAAATGTTTAGAAATCTGATTTTTCATGTCCAGGATGATTCTAACATAATTATATGAATGATATCAAGCTAAATACATGTATATATAACACTAAAACATGCAATACGATCGATTAACCTCCAAAACACAAAACGAAACGGAAATCGGTGCTACCTACCTCTTGAACGTGTGCTCTCCTCTTCCTTCTCTAAACAGCAACTCTCAGACTCAAAAGCACTCCTTTGGGATGAAGAAAACCAAAGCAACCTCTTCCTCCTTCTTCTTTGGTCGCTCTTACCGCCGCTCTCCGTCGCGCGGCTAACGAATACGAGCAAGTCTTCCCAACTTATTCGTTTAGGTTATTTTAGCATATATATATATATACCTTCTATCCCACGCAACGCACACACAACAAACTCAATGCACATCGCCCAATCGAAATACTTTAGCTTTAAAATATTAATCTTACCGCGATAACTCGCGATCAGACGCTCCGATCTGCGCCAAACTCCTGATCTTCACTAATAATGATTTTCTCTACAATGATAAATTATTTCCATCCATAATAATCCTAAAGAATATTAATTGTTATTTTATTTTAATATTTGGAAAAATTCGGGGTTTTACAAGGAAGCCTTTAAGTGTTCTCCTCGTTATCCTTTTCCACATCATCTTCTCCTTCCTGCGGGAAGACGGCTGATTCTGATGTTCGAATCTGTGCTAACTTGTCAGAGATGTCTTGTCCTTCAGCAGATCTTGGATTTTCGATAAGTTCCTTCAAGAACCCTTGGTCATTCAAATCTTGTACGTCATGTCGCAGATCCCAACATCGCTCTGTGCTATGTCCTGGGGACCCCATGTGGTAAGCACAAAATTCATCCAGTCTGTAACTGTGGCTAGCTACTGCTTGCGGGCTAGGCCGCTTAAGCTGCAAAAGGCCCTCATTCAGTAAATCACATAAGATCTGGACTGGCTGGATGTTCAAAGGGGTGAACTGCCTCTTGAGTCTGGCTTTGATTTCTTCTAGGGTTCTCTTTGGAAGATCCTTTGAATGATTCATCAATCTGTCATGCTTCCCTTTGCCATAGTAGACATCCAGCTTCTTCATGAGTTGGGGATCATCTATTGCTATGGCTTTTCCTTTCCCTCTTTGCACTTGACCATTGTAAGCACCTCATTTTTGCGCTCCCAAAAAGCCAAAAAATACGAAATCCTGCTAAAAAGTCAAACCCTGAGGAGTGGAAAGTTGACCTTTTAATCAGATAAAATTTGGCCACCTTGCTTTATCTCAATGGATAGAGAATCCCGACACGAGTCCAACGCAACTGGGTTTGCTGGAATCGGAGTCCGGATGAGGGTTCTGCGGGTGGTCAAACTTGAGGAGGGGCCGAAAGTTGACTTTTCCTCGAACCCCGTGCCAAGTACTTAGCCCTATGTCATTAAATAGAGGGCTCCGATACGAATCTAACGCAATTGAGTTTGCTCAAATCGGAGTTCAGATGAGTAAGATATGAGCTGTCGAAGTTTCCGGGTTGCAAAAGCCGGAAACTACACACGTGGCGCAGGAACTGCACGCGTGGCTGCCAACGCAGCGAAATATCTCGGGGACTAAATCTTGAATATCCAAAAATCTCAAGGACTAAACAAAAATTCGTACGGGGCAATCCGTAGATATCCAAAAGTGTCAAATCGGTCAAATCGGTCGAATCGGTCAAGTCGAAGGGCAAATCCGTAATTTTTCGATTTGTATCCGGTCAAATATACCGGATACACATACCCTTGTGTATATCCGGACTCCAAGACCGGATACGAAGATTTGCTCGGCGAGATTCGTGTCAATTCTCCGACAAATTCGCGGCGGAATTAAATTTTGGCAATTATTATGTTTTGTATCCGGCCTTCAAGACCGGATACACATGAGGCTTAGTGTATCCAGCCTTGGAGGCCGGATACACAGGGTATATAGTGTATCCGGACGCCAAGTCCGGATACATTAAGTTTTGTTATAAAAGGGGGCAGCAGCCCCCTTTCCAATGGTTGGTTGGTTTCATTGTTTTTAGACCTCCTTGCCCCTCTATTACTCATCCGAACCCCTCCCTTTTGAGCACCTTTGGACTCCACCAATCCCACTCCATCCCAAGATCATTAAATCTCTTCCATTCTTCTTCTTCTCCACCCTCCAACTAACACGAAGGGGAGCCTAGCTGCTGTTGGGAAGAGGTGTGAGCATCCAAGGAGTTTCCAGCTGCTGTTTGGCCTCAACGAGGTGCTTCCGCACTACCGAGGAACTCCAAAACCACCAGGTGAGGCTCCTAATCACTTGGTATTGCACATATGTTAAAATAGGAATTTTATAAAATGATTTCCAAGCTTGTCTCCATTCTTTGCATGAGCTCATTCCTATGTCTGTCTTCAAGCATGCATTTACCTCCCTTTGCATGGCATGAGGCTTTCCAGAAGTAAAGGTTCACGTAGATTTTCTTTAGAGAGCATGAAGGCCCATTTTTACACACTTTGCAGCACCATGTAGCTGCTGTTCTTGGTTTCATTTTAAGCCTCTTGCAGGAGAAGCATGTTCCTATCTCTACCATCTAATGTACCCCCATAATGGCCCCCGTTTCCCTTCTCTTTTCTCCTCTTTTCTCGCTTTTTCCTTAAAGGTTTCCGGTATTTTTGTTGCTGGCCATATCCTTCTTGTGTTTGCTGTTTCTTCTGGTTATGGTTGTAACATGCATGTCTCTCACATGTATTTGCTTTGGTGTGAGTTTGGTCGCCAACTTGGGGTATGATTAGAGGTAAGTTAGACTCCATATCGTTGCATGCAAGTAGTGTTGTCTGGTGCTTTTCGTCCCCTGTTTTGATGATGCTAAGAGATGCCAAGCATGTGCTCCCTTCACCCCCACAACCCCTTTTATGCTAGTCCACATGAGTTGCTGCTGGGAGCAGCAGCAAGCCCATATGTCACTGCTGTTCCCAGCAAGTTTGCTGACCCCATGCTCCCCCCATGAACCTGATTCTTAGCTCCATTTTACTTTATTTCACTTACCAAGCATAGTCCATTAACCCACAGCCATGTTTCCGTCATCCATTTATGCTAATTTTCTGATTTCAGATATGAGAGTATGCTTTCCTTTTTTACATGACTTGCTGTATTGAGCATGATCCCCTTTACCCCTTTCAAGTGCACTCTGCAAGCTTCAAGAAACCTACTCCAGGTACTGTCATGGACAGCAGCAGGCCCTCGTTGCTTGCTGCTGTTCCACAACCTCCAGCAGACCCACCTAGGTGCCTAGGCACCCCACCCAAACCTAGCCTCTTAACCCACTGTCATGCCCTCATCCCCCTCCCCATTTGCATGATCAAACTGTCCTCAATACCTGCTGCCCTGTACAGGTGCAGCAAGTGTTTACTTGCTTTGTTGGTGTATACTTGACATTTCAAGGTGGTTCGGGTTGTTCCAAGGGCTTGCACACTTATAGGCAAACCCCATGAGCAGGACCTCCCTCTCCTTTCCTTACCTTTGGAGTTCAAGTCCCCCCAAGATCCAAGTGGGTTGCTGCTGGGCACAGCAGCAAACCTCCACTGTTGGTTGCCGCCCCAGCAGCTTTGAGAACCCAAAACCATCCCCCAGAGTCGAGGTGCTGCAGCACCTACCAGTGAGCCTTTATCTCCATAAAAACATGCTCCCATTGCCCCTGGTATTGTCATGATTTACATGCTCACCAACAGCACCTTCTGCCCTTGGCAGTACACCAAACCCCACCCAACATTTGGTGTCAAAGTTGCTGTCCGTGAACCCACAGCAAGCTTTCCTTTTGATCTCTTGAGAATGTAGGTATGATGCATCTTAGTATTGAATTATTTTAATAAGCATTCCCACCGTACGCTGTTTTGGTCCATGAGTGTGCACACCTGAGTTGCTGCTGGAAGCAGCAGCAGCACCTCCGCCCTCGCCATGTTACCTCCATGCATGCATGTAGAACTCGCTTGGTGGATTCTTTGGTCTAGATACATGGTTTTGGCTTGGTTATTTGCTGTTTCCACACATGTATATAAGCATGCTCCTCCAGCCCCCCATGACCCACTGTTTTTTATGAAAATGCATCACCATGCCCCCCCACCACCCTCTTACCTTGCTGTAAATCAAAAACAAGAAGCCAAACAAGGCACCCCACCCAAACCTGAGCCAATGTGGGCCTGCTCGAGGGCCCACACGACTAGTAAAAGGCCTAGGAAGCCCCTGGAAGCCACCCCAATGGCCAAAGCCCGAAAAAAGGAAATTTTGAGGTGATCCGGCAACTCAGGCCGGATCACCTAGGGCCCATGTGTATCCGGCCACTAAGGCCGGATACACCCAGAAAATGTGTTTTTTTGTATGATTTGATGTCTTGCCGAAATTTGGAGCAATTTGAACCAAAAACCACTGAACCAACAAGGTTTCCGGGTCACCCGGAAACCCAACTTGGGACCTGGACCACCGGTCCAACTTGGTACACTAGTGGGCCTTCCAACGGGGCCCACCAAGCCCAGTAAATCCCAAAGCATGCGAATAAGTAAGATTAAATAAAGTGAACTAATTGAACCGGGTGGGCCAAACCCAATGCGGCCCACCCGAGCCTTGTTGTGTGGAATGAGTATACGAATTGCATGGTTTGACTGAGACCAAGGGCTAGGGCCTATCGGGCCCGCCAAAGCCCATTAACCTAACTAAGGAAGGGTGCAAACCCTAAGCCTCAAGGAACTGGGCTTTTTAAGCCCAAATTTGGACTACGGGCCCCAAGCCCAACATCCAACCCACCTGGGTGAATTTAAATAAGATAAATTAAAGGCATTTTGGCAACCAACATGGGGGCCCACCCAGGGGCCCGCGAATCAATGCCGGCCCGCTTCTTGCATGGAAAATCACTTAAGTATCCAACTTGAACAAACTAAATAAAACCAACACACTTAACCAAAGCCCACAGGGCCTCCTAGGCTTAGACAGAGACCCACATGGGCTTACCCAAGCCCGCCAAGGACACCGTGGGCCCTCCAACGGGGCCCACCCAATCAGACTCAGACAATTTAAGTTAAGCAAAGATAAAATCAACTAAAGGGACCCACACCAATCAGGTGGTCCCGCCAAGACCTAACTTAAATACCTGCTGGATTAGGAATCGGGTGAGAAACCAAAATAAAGCTGACTCAGACCAGGGAACCCACGGGACCCGTCATCCGACGGGGTGGACTGGGGTGTTTACGGACTTCCCCAGACCACAACCGAGAACCAAACTTGGAATCTCAAGCCGCAGACCAAAAAGCCCTAAATAGACAAGATTAGGCACCCAGGTGTCCGCCTGCACCCCATCAGGCGGTGGCGACTCCGAATTACCCCGTGCCGCGTTTCCCACGCGCGCACAACCATCTACTAAGGTGGGTGGAAGGCTCACTTCTTGGTTGCTCCGGGGTATCTTTCCCTTCAGGCTTTTAATCTTTTCTTCAAGAACCTCTACTTGAGATCTCAGCTCAAAATTTTCTTCCCCTAACGCTTCCCAGCATTTGTTCCACGTTTCTTCCCTGATTGTTATTGTCCGTAGTAGGCTCTGTAGAAAGGCCACTATGCTGGTTATTTGCTAGGCTGCACCATGATTTGTCCCTGAAGTACGATCCATGTTGGTCGTTGATGGGGTTCCTGGCAGGAAAAACAAACATTAGAAAGTAGCGTACATGATATGAAATACCAAGATGCATGATGATGATGATGATTTTTTCTTTTTCTTTTTCTTTTTTTTTTCCTTTTTTTCTTTCTCTTTTTGTTTCTTCTTTTTTTTTTCTTTCTTTTTTTTCTTTTTTTTTTTCTTTTTTTTTCTTTTTTTCTTTTTTTTTTCTTTTTTTTCTTTTTTTTTCTTTTTTTTTTTAATTTGGCGGAGAATCAATTTTGAGTTACCCAGCTTCAAGAAGATCTTGGACTGCATGACGAAGGCCCCAGAATCCATCAGTATCATGGCCTTGTGCACCCATGTGGTACTCACAGCTCTTATTTGGATCATAGCCCCTCATTTTGACTCCTTAGGATTTGGCGTTGCCAGTTGCAGATGACCCTCTCTCAAGAGTGTTGGTAACAATTCAGTCGGTGTATATGGAAGCGGAGTGAACTCCCGGTTCTTTCTTTCCTCCTTGTTGAGACGCCTCCTGAGTTGATACGCGATATTGTTTGTGGGGGGGAAAGCTTGTGCTTCTTGAGGAAGGGATGCGAAATGGCGTGGAAGGTTGTACGTGGTTAACTGTACTTGTACTGCAGTCATTCTCCTGCTTCTTGCCCCTTGAGATTGTTCCATACAACAAGCTTGTCATGGAGCCTCCGAGCTTTTCCATTTTAACCGCATCCACAATTCTATCTGCTGCCATGATTAGGTTGGTGAAACTTACAGCACACTGTCCCAACTGCATTGTGAATTATGGTTTTCCCAGTGATGATATGAACAAAGAAATCCGCTCTTGTTCAAGAAGAGGGGGTTATACCACGTTTGCCAGTTCCATCCATCTTTTAGCGTCGTCTCTCACAAACTCGCTATTCCTTTTTGACAACCTTTGCAATTCTATTCTAGTCTGAACCATTTGGCTATTTAAACGGTACTGTTGGATGAACATAGCGGTGAGGTTGTTCCCATGTCTTAACCTTCTGCTTATCTAGACTTAGGAACCAAGAGTATGCTGCCCCAGTTAATGATCTCTAGAAGAATTAAACCATAATCTTCTCTTCTTTCACATATTGACACATGTCGCTAACATACGATCGCAAGTGTATCAAAGGATGGCCAGTGCTGTTGAAACTATGCAGTTCAAGACATATGAATTTTGCTGGCAGCTGGATGTCTAGGAAGAAACACAAGCTCTCTAGAGTGGTTTCATCTTGCACTGTGTTGGGCTGGAATTGCTTCAAGAGGTCTTCTTTCATTGCGGCCATTCGAGCCTTATTGTCTTCCTTCATTGCTACCAAAATTTCCTCCAGCTAGGCCTCCCGTGCCCTATTCTAGTCTTGCTTTTCCTGCCCCAGTTGGACAGGAACAAATGGTTCTTGTTGTGGAGGATGGATGGGAACTGCCACCGTATGTGGGAATGGAGTGTCCTGTGGTGGCAGATGTGCTGCCATGAGTGCTGGCTGAGGTGGTTGCCCCTACTGGATTTCTGGCATTTGAATTCTCATAGCTCGCATCATGGCCACCTATTGGCTTAGATCCATTATGACCAGTTGTTCTTCAACCCCTTGCTGTAGGGATGACGGAGTTGGTACCTCAGAAGAATTCATCACAATCCTTTCTTACTGCGAGTACAGTGTTCTAAATGGTGGTCTTGGTGTGAAATTTCCGAAGATTACATCAAGAGGCTGCCTTGTTCTTCATTGCACCATCCTGAGAGTCTGTGTCAACAGATAGATATCAAAACACATCCCCAAAAGTGTGTGCACAGTCCTAGGAAAGGTTGGTGCCTATAAAGGCATGACTCCTAGACATACTTGTGTATGGAAGCACCTCTAAGTCCTGATCAGTCTTTTGTCTTTCATCTGCTTTTGGTGTTGGACCACAACAAAACTTACAATGTGCCAACGAGGGGGAAATTTACATGATATTTACAAAAATTTGTAAAGAAGGGTACAAATTGCTTCAACGGTAAGTGAGCTGAATTTCATACCCTTGTTTTGATCTGGCTTGCTTTCTTTTGATTATCTGATCTAGCCGGCTTTCATCTGCTCAAACAAGACCGATCTGGACTTAGGGTGCTCCCAACGGACTCAATGGGTCAGGGCCCACGGCTCACAGGACTCAATGAATGGATCTAGGGTAGTCCCCTTGATCAAAGTTAGGTTAGCTTTCTAAATTAGGGCTAAGGCAGCTCTTGATCTAAGGTTTACTAAATTTGATATAAAACAGGCGAGGGTTACTGCCTCTCATGGACTCTTGAGTTTTAAATTGATTTTACTCCTCTTCATTCATTATTCACATTCACATAGTAGGGTGTATCAGAAAATTAGGTGGGAAAAGGGTACCCAGCCTGAGACAAACGCCTACAAAGGTCTGAGGCAAGTACTAGACCCTCGCATACCACGGCAAGAAACCAGTGGTGCTATAGGAATCTAGAAACCTGGGGTGATGTTTTACCTCGCTTTCCCTGGCAAGCCACAGGCGCGTGAGGCTAATACCATCCTAAAATTTGTTTATACGATAAAGAAGGGTAGCTGATAGAGAGATCTAGGTTTTGATAAAGAAGAAATGTCATATCATTCAATCGGATCATCCACGCGGGCTCCCTCGCGCATGTTCCCCCACGCAATTTATATCAAAGCATGTAAACAAAACACAGTGTGCGTGAGTGCACATCTGTGCATGGGAAGGAATTTTCACTGCCTCATATAGAAAATTGATGAATTGGTACAGAAAACGATGTTCTGGGAGAGTTCCCAGGTAATTGAATGGGGTCACAGTGGTCCCGCTTAAAATCCAATTTCCTTAGGCAATTATCTTGTCCTTTAGAATAGAACTCCCCAGAATATGTTTTTGCGTATATTCAACACTTACTAAGTACAGTGGCAAATCTTCCTTGACCAATTTGTGCAATTGTGTGCATATGTACAAAGAGAGTGTGTGTGCATGTGCAAGTGTGTGCACATGTGCAAAGAATAAGTCTATTATAATCCAACTAATCAAACCGGGTTGGGTCAACCCCCAGCGATTCCAGGTTCAATCAAACCAGAGATTCTAGGTTCGTTCCCTAGCGGAGTCGCCAAGCTGTGCGCACCTCGAGCACGCTAAAAAGCGTGTTACATATATTATGGAGTCGCCACTACCTGAAATGGTGCAGGTGGACACCCATTGACTTTTGGTCTAAACCAGTGATTCCGGATAAGTGACCCGTTTACAACCCAGGGAAGTCCTTGAACACCCTGGGTTGCTCCACCGAAATGGGTTCCCTTAAATTAGTTGGATAATATTTCGGCTAATTTAATTCTTTTTTATCTTTTATCTTTTATATATTTTTTATTTATTTTTTTTTATGATCACATGTGTACAAAAATTGGAGGAATGGGGGTTGCTATGCTACATCCTATACAAAATATAATGCATATATAAAAAATCCAAAATAAAGAAATCTAAATCAAATACTTCAACATGGGGCAATGTACTTGATTATTTCAATATATATATATATATATATATATATATATATATATTTTATTTAACCTAGCCATATCATTTAATCTTTTATTTTTTAATTTCTTTCTTATGCCTTTTCCCTTTTTTATGATAATTTATTTGCACCAAGCATGTGTTAAAAAAACTCAATCATATTTAGTCATTGAAAATTAACTTTATTTTCCTTATTTTTTTACTCTTATTTTCAAGGATTTGAAGAAAAAGAGAGTTATCATAAGAAATTTATAACAGTTACAAATATTTAAACATATAATCTAAAAATAATTAATTAAGAAATAAAAAGAATAAATATGTTAGTTAGACATATTATCTAAAAAAATAAGAAAAGAAAAAAATCTAGTTATTATAATTAAGTATGTTGTTATTTGTTTTTGAAAAAAGAAAAAACAAATAAAGGCCTAGGGGTTATTTAAAAAAAAGTCTTAAAGAAGGGGTAAAACATTAAATAAAATAAGTTCTTTTTTAAATCCCTTAACTTTTTAGAATAACAAATTAGGCTCAACAGTTTATCAAATTCTCAAAACTCAACCCCCAAAAACATTCGTCTAATCAAATTTTTTCTCCCGACTTCCCATCTTTCAATCACTTTTTTATTTCACTCTAATTCTTCTGAACTCCTTCTCAACTCTCAAACAAAAGGAGAAAAAAAAATTTGAGGAACAATCACTGGTGACTGTCCAACAGCCACCTGCGGCTGTTTTTTTTTAAAACCAGGCACAGCCGAAATGCCAATCCTACACCTCTTCTAATTCTTCTCCTTTTACTTCCTCCAATCCCTCTGAATTATTTTCTAATTCTCAAACATAATAGAAGAAGAAGAAAAAACTTTAAGAACAGTCGCTGGTGATTGTCCAACAACCACCTACGGTTGTTCCATTTCATAAATCAAGCTCAGCCATTTTGGCCGAGCCAATTCCCCATCAATGTTCTCTTTTTATTTCATTTCCTTTCCTTCCTTGAATTCTTGTCAATCTCTTAAACACAAAAATAAGAACAGCCGCTAGTGACTGTTTAACAGCCACTTGTGGCTGTTCATCTCCCTAACCAGGCTCAGCCATTTCAGCTAAGCCAATCCCCCTTCAATTCTACCCATTCTCTCTTCTTTAAATGCTTCAAAACAATTCTACCCATTACTAAAAACATTTACCAGCAGCTGTAACAATTCTACCCATTACTAAGAAACATTTACCAGCCATTAACACGCTTGCTTCATTTGATATTTTTTTCATTATCTTATCTCTTTCAAAAAATTTATCATTGATTATTTTATTTTGCAATGCTCATACACAAATCTGTACCTGTATTACTAAAACAAAAGAATAAAAATTTAAGAACAGCCATGCTCAGCCATTTCGGCTGAGCCAATCCACCTTCAATTCTACATCTCTCTTATTATTTAAACACTTTAAATTGTGAGGAAGAATTTGAGCAAACTAAAAATGAGTGAATGCTAACTGAATTCAGCAATGACCAAACACCACTTCTGCGAAAAAAAAAAAAAAATTTTCACAGGTTCAGCCAAAACAGGTATAACAACACTTTAACAAAAATGCAGGTTCAGTTATAGCAAATTGGATAATCATATATTCTTTACTTGTCAATTTCACAACACTAAAAAAAACTCAGTTTCGTCCGGATAAGAAACCTACTTTGTATACTTTCATTTGTCAATTTAACAACACTGAAAAATTCAGATTCAACCATAACAATGACATGCTTTGTATTATTTTCATTTGACAATCTAACAACATAAAAAATATTTGATTAAATAATCAATAAACAAAATAAAATAAAATAAAAACCTGGTATGGAGTCGATTTCCCAGAAACTAATGTGCTCAACTCTAGCTGTTCCCCCCTTTCTCTTGCATAACCTCCTTCTACCTCTTTTTCTCACTTCCTTCTTTGCTTTTTTTTTTGTTAAGAACTCTCTTCTTTAGATTTCTCCTCCTTTGCTCCCAACTTCTATCCTTTTTAGAGAGTGTAAGTGTGAAAACTCACACTCCTTTTATGACAAATGTTTGACAAATTATGTCTTCTAATAAATCTTCAAGATGTGCAGATCAAATAATGAAAATTCAGCAAATTTAGAAAAGAAGAAGAAGACGATGCTGCCATACAGCTACCACGCCGCTGGTAGCCCAATGAAATGGAAGATTTTCTAAACAGAGCATTTTATTGTAAAGGCACTTGCGAAGATCAACGCCGCTGCCACCCCGCTGGTAGCGCATAAGTGAATCAGTGCTTTGAAAGAAAGGTACGTGCACTAGCGTCGTAAGGCGACGCCGACACGCCGCTGGTAGCGCAGAGCGAGATTGAAGATTACATGATCAGCCGTGCACATGCCGTGTTCTCTCCCGCTAGCAGCTCGCTGGCAGCGTGCCCTTAACTGATTCAACCTGTTCTGAGTGGGATTTGAGTTCGCTTCCAGCCATCTACCCCGATCGCTTCACGACGCCACCAGCGCTCGACGCGATCTGAGTTTTATTCTTTAAATAGACGTGCTGTAATTTTCTGTAGTGACTTTTTTCTTTGGATTATTTTGATTTCGAATCTTGAGGTGTTTGAGATTCGATCAAATCTTCTTTAGAGAGTCGGCGATCGAGTAAGGGGGAGATCTGAGATAGATCACTTGGAATTGAAGGTAGAGGATTCTTCTTCAATTCAGAACTTCATCTGATCGTGTGATCGCCTGGACTGGTGATCGGCTTTGATTGATGCGTAGGTGGATTCCTACTGCATTGGATCGTCTCAGTGGATTCTGAGGTGATTGTTGCGATCTGGATTGATCGTGTTCTGCAGCTTGTGGATTCAAGCTGTGTTACAGTTCGTGGATTCGAACTGTGGATCACTGGTGAGTGATTGTTTGCGATCTGGACTGATCGTGTTCTGCAGCTTGTGGATTCAAGCTGTGTTGCAATTCGTGGATTCGAACTGTGGATTGCTGTTGAGTGAGTCCAATTGTAAAGGTTAAGTATGTACTCCTTTGTAATTGTCTTTTCATTCAATAGTGGATTTTCGAAGGGTTAGTCGCCTCATATAGACTCGAGGTTTTTCCTGGATCTGGATCCAGGTTTCCTCGTATAATTCTCTGTGTATTGTTTCCGCATTGTTAAATTTTGAATTGTTGTAGATCGTGGACCTATAGAGTAGTCCTCTACTCTTTCAGAGAGAATTCCCACCCCTTCAACTTCTTAACCTCTAACCTTTCCTCTTCCTCTCCTAAACGTCTCATCTCCCTAACTTCTCCTCTTCCTCTCCTAAACACCTAATGTAACGTCCCTGACCCATACCGAGCAAGATATTGTCCGCTCTGGGCTCAATGGGCCCTCACGGATTTTTTCTCAAGGGATAACACGAGAAAACTTCCCAGTGGTCACCCATCCTAGCACTGCTCTCATTTGAGCACGCTTAACTTGAGGGTTCCAAGGGGATTTAGTCCCGTGTTATGCCTTAAAAGGCCTCTTGCTTTGTAAGGGATCTCAAGACTGCTTATAGCATCCCTGAGCATTGTGGGATCCCAACCATATGCACATCCTCGCCTGGTAGGTCACCCAGTGAGATACCCATTCACCCGCCCACTTAGAAAGCCAAGATGCCACATACTCCCCTCCATGGGACAACGCGTCCTCGTGTTGGCCGAACCCCCACACTTTCCGATCGGGGCAGGCTCTGATACCATTTGTAACGTCCCAGACCCATACCCAGCAAGATATTGTCCGCTCTGGGGCCAATGGGCCCTCATGAATTTGTTCTCAAGGGATAACACAAGAAAACTTTCCAGTGGTCACCCATCCTAGCACTACTCTCACTCGAGCACACATAACTTCAGGGTTCCAAGGGGATTTAGTCTCGTGTTATCCCTTAAAAGGCCTCTTGCTTTGTAAGGGATCACAAGACTATTTATAGCATCCCCAAGTGTTGTGGGATCCCAACCATATGCACATCCTCGCCTGGTAGCTCACCCAGTGAGATTACCCATTCACCCGCCCACTCAAACAGCCAGGATGTCACATATTCCCTTCCATGGGACAATGCATCCTTGTGTGTGGCCGAACCCCACACTTTCTGGTCGGGGCAGGCTTTGATACTCCTAACTCCTCTTCTTCTTCTCTTAAACCCCTAACTCCTCCTCTTTCTCTCTTAAACAACATCATTTATTTTGGTTTGGTCAAAGTTTATTTTGTCTCATATTTTTTAGGCTTATATTTTTTTAAAACTTAGTCTTAATATCTCAAGAGAACATGAGTTGGACCAATTCATCCAACTCATTTCTCTTTGTTTATATATATTTTTTTATTTTCTTTTAATCTCAAAACTTTTATTAACTTTGTTATTAAATTTTTTTTTATTTATTTGCATAACAAACCTTATCTTATTTACTAAAAGAACCCCAAAATTTTTAATTTATCATTGGTTACATGGCAGCCTCCATGGCGTACACTTGGCTACCATGTGGCATCCAATTTCGGTTTTATAAAATCCCAAAACTACCATTTACTTCTTTCATCCATAACTTAGTCGTTTGAGATCCGATTTGAGCACGGTTTGGTGTATTGGAATTGTCTCAAAATTCTCTTTATTATGGGCTTATTATTTCAAAAAGACGGGTCTACTATAAAAACCTCGATTTACGTGCCCACATATATGCCGGTTTAATATATGCTTCTTGGGCAATTCTATGGTGAAAAAATGGGGTGCTGATAGTAGGCATTGGATTTAAACCGGAACGGGTAAGTAGCACCATTGATTTATCGAATTGCAACTGAACTTCTGTTTAATCGATGCGCATTCTATTTTGAAGAGATGAAAGATCGACTGTATTCCTATTGGAGAATTTCTGTGATTTTCTATAGCAAATGCATTATATTCAGTCCAAATGCATTTGATCATGATTTTAAATGATTAGAGAAGAGGTTGTTAGTGTTGTGAGTGGTTAATTCTAGCTCAGAGGATTTGAATTTGGGAGTTATAGAGATTCAATTTTTGCTGAAATTGGACATGCGAATGGTCGCTCACTCAGGTAAAATGTGTGGGGTCGCCCAGGAGACCAAGGTAGGTTGCCTAGGTGACCAGGTAAAATATGAAGGGTTGCCCAAGCAACCAAGGTAGGTCGCCCAAGCGACCTGCTTCTTTCCTTGTTAGTGTAGTGCGGCTAATGTATCTTGAGTAGAATTTCAGGGCTTTACCTAAAAATGTCATTTAATTGGAGTTAAATAAATATTACAATTATTTTTCCAACAGCTAGTAGCAATTTATATTTGATTAAATTAATGGTAGGAAATAAGTGATAAATAAGAAATGGGTCTAAATTGGTGAAACCTTAGTGATTATAGGTTTCATGTTCTGATGGATGTTAAATCGGAATTCCCTTCTCTGATTTAAATATCTCAACAACGCATTTAAACCTCTGAAATGATCTGATTCAAGTTTTAACTCTGATTTTAGTGTATTGGCCGAAAGTGGCGTTCCCGACAAATTTGAGTAATTATTCTGCTTACAGTGTTGATTATATTTATATACTGTTTTGATGATGGAAGTAGACATAAAGACTTGAAATTGAGATTCTTAGTGATGGAATGGTTTTAATCGCTCTTGGCTTATGACTTTATATTAAGTATGTTAGTCTTCATGATTATATTGTTTAAAGTTAATTTGGGCAAGACTTATTGTGGATCCATAGTCTATTTAATAACAGGAACATGTCCATTTTGTTTGGAGTAAGTCTAGTTTTCCTTAGTGCGTTTCCTCCATGATGAAGAGGCCTTCCATGAGGGAGTGGCTGCAGCAACTCCGTTTCCATGATGAGGGAGTGGCTGCAGCAACTCCGTTTCCACCATGAGGGTGAGGTCATTGTATTTTCCACCATGAGGGTGATGATATGGATATTTGAGATGTTGCAGTTGTTCTTAGACTGGATTGTTTGGAATGCTAGCTTTTAACCACACAAAGTAGTCAAATTTCATGAGTTCCACCATAACATATTATTTTGTGATTAATATCACTGATGGATTTGTTTCACATGATTATCTGATTTATTCGGATTATCCATGTTTATCGTTATTGCTGAATGTTTATAACTATACCATGTTTTATAACTACAAAAATGAGTTTAAGTATACATGTGCTACTTACTGGGATATCCGTATCTCATTCGTTTTTTTTTTAATTTTTAGATCTCGGTGAGGACGACATACAGAGGATAGATACTTATGGTGATTACCCTGAGTAAAGGGAGGTCGATTACTACATGGAGTAATATTTTAGCATATTGTCGATTGTAGACTTTTGTTGGATTTGTTGACATTGTGAGTAATCAAATAAGGTTGGATATTGATTCTTTTGGAATGATGATTGGTAATAGTTGACTCTGATATTAATGAATTGATGTTAGATCATTGTTTCATGCTTTCCTTTCCTCTGATATAGATCCTGTGGATTTTAACTAACACTTCGGGCTTGAGTTACGGATTCATTTCATAATCTGGATCCGGGGCGTTACAAAGATGGTATCAGAGATATATCAGAGAATCTAATAAGGAAACATGAATAAGAACCCATAGGATGGCCGTGGGGATTGAGATCACGATAGATAGTACCTTAGGATTTTAGGGAGAGATCCTATCTAATATAATTTCGTGTGTATTTCAGTTGTTATGACTGGCAGAGGTAGACCTGTTACCAGAGCTCGTACACCGGCAGCATGACTGGTAGAGGAGCAGCAAGCTGATGTATATGAGCAGCCCAATATACCTGCAGAGGATCTGCAGAGACCACAGCCTCAGGCACCACAGGAGGTACCACCTCCTAGAGGAGATGATATTTGGGCTACGGTGGGCACTCTGACTCAGTTATTGGCCATGGAGAGAGAGGAGAGGATGAGCCAGACTGGCAATGGGAATGGCCATCGTAATGGTCATGGTCAGGGAGAAGTACACATGAGACGTGGGGATGGACAACATCATATGAGGGAGCTGGAGCAGTAAGATGGGACCTCCTACATTTAGAGGATAGCCTGACCCTCTAGAGGCGGAGAGCTGGATACAGAGGATCAAGAGGATCCTAGATGTGATGGAATGCTCAAAGGAGAGCAGAGTTAGACTCACTAAATTTATGATGGAGGGCGAGGCCTATCATTGGTGGTAGAGTGTACTTAGGAGGGAGGCCCTTGAGGTACCGATGACATGGGGTCAGTTTAGGGAGTTGTTCTTTGGTAAATACTTCTCAACTGAGGTTCGCCTGCGTAAGGCGAGGGAGTTCATGCATATCTCCCAGGGTGGACTTACTGTGGCCCAGTATGAGGCCAGATTTGAGAAGTTATCTAGATTTGCACCCCATATAGTGGCAGACGAGGAGCAAAGGATACAACATTTCAAGGAGGGATTGAGACCAGAGATTCAGGACAGAGTGTCTGTATTCATGCGTACTCTGTTTGATGAGTTGGTTAGGAGAGCAGAGAGGGCCGAGAGATTACTGCAGAGAGGCAGAGTGGATAGTAGCAAGGCACAGGTACCATCCAGATCTTATGTGGATCAAAAGGATGTCTCTGGAAGTGACAAGAAGCCAAGGATGGTGTAAGCACCTCTTTTTTGCACTCCCAAAAGTGCTGGAAACGCAAACCCTGGCTGGAGAGTCAAACCCTAAGGGGTCGAAAGTTGACTTTTTGATCAAATGATAATTGGCTGCATTGCTTTATCTCAATGGATAGAGAATCTCGACACGGTTCCAACGCAACTAAGTTTGCAGGAATCGGAGCCCGGATGAAGGATCTGCAGACCGGTCAAACTTGAGGGGGAGAAGAAATTGACTTTCTGCTAAACCCCGAATCAACTGCTTAGCCCTACCCCAATGAATAGAGGGCTCTGATACTGTTCTAACACAACTGAGTTTGCCCAAATCGGAGTTCGGATGAGGAAGATATGATCAGTTGAAGTTTCCGGGCAGCAATGCTGGAAACTGCACACGTAGCAAAGGAACTACACACATGGCGAGAAACACAAGAAAATATCTCAAGGGTCAATCCGTAAATATCCAAAATCTGAAAAATATCTCAGGGATTAAACTAAAATGGCGCAGGGAGCAATCTGCAGTTATCTCAAGTGTCAAATCGGTCAAATCCAGGGGATAATCTGTAAATATCAAAAATATTAGCAGAATGACCGGAAATAAATTTCGATTATACACAATTTGTGTATAACCGAAATCCAATTCCGGTTCATAAAGTGAAATCAAAGATCGCCCGACAGATTCTCTGATTCTGTACCTGATAGGACTTAATTGTTAATTAAGTGCAAAAGTAACCAAAATTGAATTTTGGTTAGACAAAAAAACAGTGTAACCGAAAATCAATTTCGGTTACTCAAAATTTTTTCTATAAATAGCAACCCCAGCCACTTGGCTTGAGGTTGTTGCTTGCTGAAATTTTCCCCCACCCCACCCTGCTCGCACCTCCCTTCTCTACCCTCTCAACCCTTCCTAACACCCCAAATCCCTTCCTAAACCACTTCAAACCCTCCCCCACCCTTTCCTTCTTCTCTTGGGAGCCTTGGAGGAGATCTTGGAGAGTTTGCTGGAGCTTGGAGGAGGTACACTAGTGCTGTGGAGGCTTCAAGTGAACTTCAACATCATCCTAGGAGGTTTCAACCTTAAGGTATGATTCCCCACTAAGTTTTATTCAACATATATCAATATGAGGTTGTTTGGAGCATGTTAGTTTTCAAGCATGCTATAAAGTCATGTTGCTCACCATGTGAATGTCCTCTTGTCATTGTTGTCATCTTCTCATGCTCACTTGATGGATGGTTATTCCCACATGGCAAGAAAGGTAGGATACCGGTAGAATAAAGAAAGGTTAGAGAGTAGTTTGGTGGGTAAAAAGGGGTCATGCAACCCCCATTCGACCACTGTTTTGGCTGGTTCCCATTTTGTTTTGTTTTTACCAAAATGAGGAGCTTGTTCCTCCTACATAAATGTAATGTACCCCTTAATGTAACCCCCCTTCTTTAAGTATCCTTAAACCATCTCCTTGCTCTTGACATGCAAGGGTTCATAGTCAGTTAAAGAATGCATGCTAATATGTTGTAGATTCATGAGCATGAGGTTTCGGTTCGTATCTTTGCATGTCCCAGCATGGTTTTGCTTCCCTTAAAGTTGCTATTTTTTAGTACATGAGATCACCCCGTTAGCTTTCGCATAAGTCTCCCTTGCATGATCATCCCCTAGTTAGATAGAAGCATGTTTAGTCTCTTTAAGTAGGGTGCTGTTTGGGTGAGATATGCATGCCATGAAAATCAGATTTTTACTCTTAGGTTGCTTATTTTCTCATATGATCCAATCATGCTTTGAAAAATGTGTTTTGTCTTGGTTTGATGTCCCTCTATGTGCATGAATATTTGTTCCTTTTTCGGAGAGCCAAAGACCAAAACAGGGATGCTTGATCCCTGTTTTAGAGCTGTTCACTACAAGAGAAAGAAGGATGAAGGGAACCCCCTCCCATTCCCTTGTGTTTGATCTTGGAAAACCCTAAAGGAAGAGCCCATGGCCTCATTTGGACCACTGTGGGCCCACACAGGGGCCCACAGAGACCCTATACTGTAGACACCCCAAATTACACTAAAAATGAGAAAATAATGAAAACATTAATTGGGATTTAAAACAGGCCAAAAATGTATGAAAATGGATAATTTGAGCCTGGACCGTATTGTATCTACGGGCTAAGTGCGCCCGAATTTTGAATACGGGCACGCAGCGCCCGTAATACATATACGGACATCGTGGGACCGTAAATCATTTATGGGCATTCTAGACTCATGCGAGTTTTATTCTTCTCTCGATTTCTGAGCCTTATCTTTAGTCCAATATCCCTTTAAATTAGCGAATTATATATTTTATTCGTGTGAAATATCTTTGTGGATAAAGGATGGACATGATCTTGTGTTTAACTCAAACTGAAACTCTATCTTGCCAAACCTTGGACCAACCTTACCCCTGTATTTGCCTATAAATAGAGGGCCTTTCCTCAAGCAAAAGGCCACGAAATTTTGAAGTCCAAGGAGCTCCAAGAGAAGAAGAGGAACCCCTGCTACTTTGCTTGCTCAATCCAGGTAAGTCCCTTTTCCCTTTTATTTTCTGTCTTCAATTCTAGATGTAATAGGATCATCTCTATTGCTGTAGAATAAGGCCATCTTTTGTATCTAGTATTCCTAAACTTGCCTCTAAGTACCTCAAGAGTCTCTCTAGCCGTAAAACGTGAAGAGAGAGCTAGGGGAAAAGAGAATAGGTGGATCCCTATAATAGAACCCCATATCTGTTTTTTCCTTTTTCTAGAATAAAGCCTTTGATTGTGTTTGTGTAACCAAACCTATCTCCAAGTACCTCAAGAATCCTCTCTAGCCGTAAAACGTGAAGAGAGAGCTAAGGGAAAAGAGAACAGGTGGATCCGTAGGGTAGACCCCCATGTGCTATAATCTGTGAGATGTGGCTGCTTTGAATATCCTGATCATGTTTTAATTGTTTTTATGATGAATCTGAATGAATAACATGAATCTATGGTGTTTATAGCATGAGATCCCCGCTTTTTTATAAAATTTGGATTTTTCACATATTTGCACCTACAGCACTGTTTTCGTGATTTTTGTGATTTTAGGCTAGGATCCTGGATTTATCATGATCAATATGGTAGATCTGGATCCAGAAGCCTGAAAGCAAATTCTAGGGTTTCATGATATGGTTTTTGAGTTGTTTTTCATTATTGAGAGAAGACCCTACGGTCTAAGTTCTCCCCTTTTGATGTTCTTCCTCAACGTGGGTATTTTTTGGTTTGTATTTTCAGATTTAATGTGAAATTTGGGCTTTATCCATGTACTGGACTATTCAAGTTCAATTTTGAAATATTTTATAAAAATCATATTTTTCTAGATTTCTAGAATTTGACTTGAAGCCAGATTTTTCTATTTTTCACTTTAAATTGATTTTATTTGATTTTATCTTGATTTTATTTTGATCATGAAACCCTAGGAATGGTATGATCATATTTGAAAGTTCTGGATCAATCAGACTATTCATATGAAAAACCCATACAATTTTGTCTTTTTTATGATTTTTCCTGATTTTTATAGCAAGCTTTTTTCCTTTATTTTAACATGAACAATACCTGGCAACCACCTTGTGTGGATGAATAGGGGTGCCTAACACCTTCCCCTGTTCATAACCTAATCCCCTTATCCATCTCTGGTTGTTTTTTTAGGAGGGTTATTTTTACCCTAAAATTGCCTTTTGTGCTTATTTAATATTTTGGTGTCCATTCACACCTAAATTGAATGGTGGCGACTCTTTGTTTTATTCAATCCCGTGTGATGATCGAAGAAGTCAATGGATTTTGATTTTTTCCTATGTGTCACATATACATGTCCACAAACCTCAGGAATTGCTTCTCTATCGAAAAAATGCAAAAAATGAGTTTCTGCAGGTTGCCCGAAAACATAGATCAGTTATGTGTGTTTTCTGGCTTAACCAAAATTAAATTTCGGTTAAGCTAGAAACACAGTATAACCGAAATGTGTTTTTGGTTATACTGTGTTTCATGCTTGACCGAAATTCCATTTCAGTTACTTTAAAAATGCAATAAAAACCTGATTGTGCGTGTTGGTTGGTTTGCCATGTTGTTTAAGCCGAACCGGTTGAACCAACCGGGTTTCTGGGTCAACCGGAAACCCAAAATGGTACGTGGGCTTCCAAGCCCAATTGGATCCTTTGGTGGGCCTTCCAACGGGGACCACCCCAGCCTAAGATCACCTTTTGAAAATAAAACAAGATAATTAGATAGCTAAGTGGGCTGAACCCTATGTGGCCCACCAAAGCCCAAAAATGAAGCATGATGGCTAGTGTAAGCATGGTTTGGCCGCGACCGAGGGTGCGGGCCTGTTGGGCCCACTAAGCCTGTTAACCTAACTGGGTAGGGTCCAACACCCTAACCCCTTTTGAACCATGGACCATCTGGTCCAAGGCTAGACTAATGGGCCCCAAAGCCCAATGTCTAGCCCACTTTGGGAACTTAAAAGAAGATAAATTCAAATAAATCACTTGGCTACCTCTGTGGGCTTGCCCAATGGGCTCACATAGCAATCCCGGCCCACTTTGCATGAAAAATCACTTAAACCTCCAAACTAAACCATAAGTAAAATCAATCAAACTCACCAAAGCCCAAAGGGCCTCTCAGGTTAGACTGAGGCCCACCAAGGGCATGTGGGCTTAACCAAGCCCACCAAGGACACCGTGGGCCTTCCAACGGGGCCCACCCAATCTGACCCAGTTCACACTAATTGAACAAGATAAAATTAATTAAAGGGACCCACACCACTTAGGTGATCCCACCAGCCTTAAACAAGTTGCATGCTGGATTAGGAATCGGGTGAGAAAACAGTGAGTTGACTCAAACCAGGAGAAACCTATGGGACTCGTCAACCGACGGGGTGGACTGGGGTGTCTACGGACTTTCCCGGACAGTAATCGAGACCTTACCTAGAATCTCAAGCCGCAGACCAGCCTGATAGACAAACTCAGGCACCCAGGTGTCCACCTGCACCCCATCAGGTGGTGGCGACTCCAACCTTCCCGTTTTACCCTCCCGAAGGCACGCACGCTAATCCGTGCGCCCCGCTGTGCGACCCCTCGTGCGCACAGATGGAGAGTTATGGAGTTACACAGATCGGAGATAGATGTCAGAGTTGTGGTAGAGCACATGTTCCTGGACCATGCATCGCCCCACCAGGTGCTTGTTTCAGGTGTGGCCAGAGAGGACCGAGTAGCAGAGTGTTCTTACTCGACTACCTATTAGCTTTTACAGACAGAGACTAGACCGGTACAGTAGAGGGAGGCCCAGACTCCGTATAGGTTTCAAACACAAAGGCCGAGTACTGAGAGGACAGTACAGCTGGCACCTACTGAGTAGAGGTAGCAGGTTAGAGTACAGTATGGTGGAGGTAGAGGTGATCCACCTAGGGTTGGACAGAGACAGCCTGCACCGATTCCACCGGCATAGTAGACTATGGTTTTTGCTATTGATGCTCAGGAGGAGGAGGAGCATGAGGCCCCACACTTGGTTGGAGGTATTATTTACATTTCCTGTCAATTTGCGATTTGTTTGTTTGAAGCTGGAGCATCTATTTCTTTTATCACTCCATGTTGTGCATGTCGAATTGGATTAGTACCTGACACATTGGATGCTACTATGATTGTGCACATACCGTTGGGGGAGACTACTAGAGTTCAACATACAAACGCACATTCAAAATTGCTAATGAGAGAGAGAGAGAGAGAGAGAGAGAGAGAGAGAGAGAGAGAGAGAGAGAGAGAGTTTATTGTAGATATTTTTTAAAAATAATAATAATAGACAGTAAACATTAAAAAAAACATTAAAGAAAAAAAAAAGGAGAAATTGACAATATATAACATACAAGTCCCATCTCAAGGGTCCATAAGGCTTAGTGGACCACGGTCTGTATTTGCCAATTGCCATTTGCCACGAGCTCTAATGACTTACAAGAGTCTGATCCCTCTACTAGTATCTAATAGAGCTGTAAGTAGGGCGGGTCGGGCTGGGTTTCAATGAGTTCAGGCTCAACCCCACTAAATTTGATGAACCCAAACTCTCCTCGGCCCGCCCTAAACCAAACTCTTTGAGCCCAAACCCAACCCTAAAATTATTTCTTGAGTTCGGGTTGGGTTTGGGCTAGCCCAAACTTTTTTTTCTACTTGATACAATGATACATTCACATATATAAGACTACAATATTTCGATATATATAATAAAGTTTATTGGCATACATTGATTTGTTTGTGTATTAGGTTAAAAAATGATCTCTATAAGTCCACCAAACTTTTGAGTTTGTTGTGGACCTATGGTATCAAGTAAACTAACTTATGAAACTAAGTAGCACAATAAAGCAAGGATATTTAGACATAAGAACTACTTTCAAACAAACAGAAATTTTAGAACATATTAAAGCAAGGTAATTCAACTCAAACTTAAAGTTCATTTCTTGGTATTAAGCAGGCAAAATTTAAATATATTACATACCTGGTTACAAGCCCAAACCAATGCATTTGAAAGCAAAGCCTTACAATTACAGCATCCTCTAATGAACAAAGATCTTCAGTATCAAACAGCATGGCTATAGTTAAGTCTTTGTAACTGCAAAGAGCATGGCTACAGTGAAGTTTCACAATTCTAAAAGAATACCTTTGAAATTCCAGAATTAGTTTCATTGCATTTTCACATTGTTTAAGTATTCAAACCTTAATCTAAAAATAATACCTTTTACAAAATCAATCAACTTTATTAATTTTAAATAGACTTTATATTCATGTTTCCTATCTCTTCCAATTACTTTAGAATCTATGTAACGCCCCAAATCCGGGTTACGTAGTGGAAACGTAACTCGTAACCAAGGGTTAGATATTTAAACCGCAGGATCTATATCAAAGTATAAGACAACATGAAAAGCATTTTATGTATATCAACATCAATATCAGAGTTTGCTACTAATACCAAATCACCAATCCACAATTAAAGAAAGAATTACAATTCAAAGTTTACTCACATATCAAATGTAATCAACAACTAAAGATATCTCTCAAATGTCACTCAACAAAATTATCCTCTCCCCTATACTCGAGGTAATCCGCGACTGGCACAACCCCACGGATATCGTCCTCACTAGGATCTGAAAGCAAAACAAAACAAAACTTAATGAGATACGAATATCCCAGCAAGTAGCATATGCATGCATAAAACATTTATTAATAGTTCTAAAACATGCTTCCGAAATAAACATGCATTAATAACGATAACTCATCTTACTGAGTAAACTGAATAATCCGAAACCAACATATATACTTATAAAAGAAAAAGATTACAATCCCTGTATAACAGAAATCCATAACGTGCAATAATTAGAAGAAAGTTCATGGTGGACTCATGAAATAAACCGCCTTTAACTAGTGTAAAACCAAGCTCACTATGCCACCTCCCGGCTTATGTGTGAAGCCGAGCTACACGGTCATCGACTTATTACGGGAGAACCCATCCAAATACAGTAATGGGTTGGCATGTACCATCCTAACATAGCCGCAGCCAACCAGATACAAAGAAGGCATCATCGAGCTACACGATGGAAACACGTGCACGAACAAGGTATTACAACTAGCAAAGATCAATCTATTCCACTATCTAGCTCTTAACTTGACAAATGTGGATCCACACCGAGCTATGCCATCTAGACTAAAAAACCAACAATCAAAATAACCAAACAAATTTAATAGTGCCAATCAATAATCATCACCCTCCAAGATACATCGAGCAAACAAATCTACTTTCCAAGGTACATGGAGAGGTTCCAAATTCATTCCGAGATACACGGAAGTAAAATAACATCTTCGCATTAGAAACGATAAAACTATCCTTCAAATATATGGAGAACCATTAACCGATTTATTCCCAAAGCAATTTGTTTTAAAGTCATTTTTCCAAAATACTACATAAAGTACCTTTTTAGTCAAAAGTTTGCAAAACCGACAAATCTCGGTTAAACCAGCAATTCTAAATTAGAAACTGAACATTAACTCCATTTTGAATTAAATCATGATACTATATGATTCATGCCCAAAACAGCAGCTCCTACTTTTGTTTTATAATCCAACCAACTTTCTTTACTCCAGTTCTCAATGCCTATCTTTAACCCTTCCATTTATGTTTACTTCCTTGTTTAAATACTTACTTCAGCCTCCTAAAGTTCATTCAAAACTCATTTATTTATCTCTAACTAGTTCTTTACTCACTCTCTCCAATTTAGTGAACCATGCAAGAGGTGCACGTACTGGAGAAGTATTCAGCACCTAAAAGTCACTCAAAACCTCCATTAAACAGTTTGCTGGTTTTTCACATCATAATACCTGAAATGTTTTTCCCAAATTCAGCCTCTGCTGCTTCCCAATAGTTCCTTAATACCACTGATTAATTCCCTAATTATTTTCCCACAATTAGAAGTTAAAACAGTTAATAAAGTATTGAACAAGTGCTGTTACCAACCCCAACAGCACTTGGTATCCACACACAGGTTCAGATTTTAGAACTTATGACTTCAACTATGCTGTCAAATTTAGCACATTCGCTCATACCTACCTTAATACAACTTCTAGTTGAGTCTTATGAGAACAACCCCTAACTGAATTTAATAACCAATACCAATATTAATGATTGAGTTGCTGCTGACCTCTAAAGAGGTAGGCACTAGCAGCAAATGCCCATGACTCTACTAACCAGCAGCTATACTAACAATCCCTTAACTGTATCACAAGTATCTGATTAGATAATACAACTACTATCATAAGTTTTAACATATACAATATATATACATATATGCCAACAATCATAGCATATATTTGGTTTGAAAAGAGGAGCTGTCACTGACCTCTACAGAGGTAGGCGCTAGATTACCAAACTCAGTACATTCCCAATGCCATCGATCTGAGTTTAACCCTCAACTATCACATTTAGACATGTTTGGATCCATATTTAAACATTCAACCAGAAAAATGCAATTAGTCACTCACATATGAATAACAATAGGTTTCAATTAGACACGAATTTGAATTTACTTGAATTACAAAAACATTTTATCATACATTAGCCGTCCATGCATAAACTAAAATGCAATTTCTCCAGAAACATTCGTAGACACCCTTATATATGTAATCTAACCATATTTTATTCATCTTAGCACCTCCAGCAGTTCAGAAATCATCTAACCAACCGACCATCATGCTGTAGACTTGAATGTAATAAAAAACTAACTACTAAACAGATCTAAAACGCCCAAATTAGTATACATAGAATTCAGTTGTTCTTAGGTTTTAAGACTAAATCAATTTCTCGATTAAAACAGCTAAACCGAAATTTGATTGTGCTACTTACTTGATAGAAGCAAGGCTGCGATTGGAAACCTCTTCAAATCCTCAAACAATTTTGATCTACTGCTTCTAGAATTGGACGAATGGACAGATCTCTGAAACATTCCAATTCCAAGTCAGATCTCATCAGGTCTGCCCTCTTCTTGATTGACACAACTAATTAGCAGCTATTTTACTAGACTTACCTGGATTCGAATCACCACAGCTCCATTTCCAACTCTCACTCTCAATTGGAAATTGCCGCAACTTGATCTACAATTCTCGTCTAACAGTAACTCAACGTCCACAACAGCAACCCTTGATCTCCAGCAATTCTTCCAAATCGGAACTAGAAACCCTAGCTCAACTTCTTCTCCTTCTCGAGATCTCCTCTTTAGTCGTTCAATTCCTCAAACAAAACCAACGAGATCTCTTCCTTGTATTTATAGTTGCCGCTCAAACCACTTAAATCACACTCCCCTGTTATGCCACACTACAAAACTCCCTACACCAGCAACCTTGTTTGATTAATTAAACCCTAAATTGCCACATCACCATCCAACTTAATTCCCAAATAAAAATTAAATAAAATTTTACCTGGCCTACACAAATGAATTCTTTTCTGATCTGATTCACTCGGATCTTAATTTAGTCCCATATGATCTTCTTTCCTGCAAAATTTACCAATTAACTTTATTTTAATCACTAAACCTATAATTTTTTTATTTTCATAAAAATTAGGGCTTTTACAATCTACATTTTTTTTTTTTTTTTGCTGAGTTAGAATCTACGTTTCAAATATTAGAACCACGAAATTATGTAAGAAACACATAACTCATTTGCATATGACCAAACAAGAACAATAAATCAAGATTTTAGGGGATATATATTGATGTTAAAAATAACATAAATAAAATACTACTAAAGTAATAAGATTTTCTGTTTTGCTACCTTATCGGAAATCAAATTTTAATGAAATTTTGCATCCAGCAGTAAAATACTGGGGATTGAAATATCTAAACTAACTTTGTAGTCAAAGGTAGGTATATAGTTTTAGATTATATGGTGCATAGCCGAGGAAGAGAAACAAACCCTCCCAAGCACACATTAATGGATCTCATCCAGATCGAGTACTAGAAAAGAGAGGAATTAAATAGTACCTGAAAGCAGTGAACAAATGGGGAAAGATGAGATGCACGATTTAAAGAGAGATGCCTGATTTGACAAAAATAGCAATCGCAAATCCCTTGTGACTTGTGAGCGATGGAATTGTATCGCAAATCCCTTGTGAGCAATCGCAAATCCCTTGCTATCGGAACTGTATCCCACCGTATTGACGGCGACACCGACGGCAACTGTATTGCTAGCTCCTGCCGATTGAGCTCCTTTGTTGGGGGTTTCTCTAGCTAGGTTGTCTTTGAGATATGAGGTATTGATAATAGAAGAGAGGGACAGTGAGTCAGTGAGAGGGGCGAGCAATTCCAACTTCTGTGGTAGAGATATGGGAGAGGACAAGAAACTTTTAGGTTTGTAGGAGACAATTGCATGGAGGTTTGCAGGAAGGGGTTTTAGTGGTATATATATTTCGGGTTATTCGGGTTTTTTCGAGCTGTACCTTGTGAGTCCGAGCCTAGCCCGAACTCAACTTCGAGCTCAAGATTGAGCCCAGCCCAAACCCAAACCCAAACTTATTTCTTAAATCGGGCTGTTATTCGGGCTGGGTTGGGCGGTCCGGGCCAAACTTACAGCTCCAGTATTTAAGCATGGTTGACTGATTGAGAAATTAGGAAGCCCCCCCCCCCAGAACATGTTATTAGTTCTCTAACGGCCAAAGCAAAACTTCCCCACCTTATAAAAGTCGACCGCTAACACCCATTTTGAAAACTCTCAGCTCTGCTTTAAGAAATCAAGAAGATCTGTAGACACAATTTGTTTTCTCTCTTTCAAGATATCAAAGAAAAACCTCAGCATTTTTTAGTCTGGAAACCTCTCTCTCTCTCTCTCTCTCTCTCTCTCTCTCCATGTTTGGGCTGTCAAGAATCCTATGAGCTCTTATCAGCTCGAATTTCTTTTTGTTCACTGATTCAGTGTAGAAAACAAATTAGATCTACTGAGCATCTTGATTTCTTCAAAATAGAGCTGAGAGTTTTCTAAAAGTGGCATTGGCAATTGAGAGTTGGGAGGTTTTGATTTGGCCGTTAGGCAAACTAACAAGTGATTATTTCTGTCGGGGCTTACTGATGACCACATGGGGCATTTCATGGTCATTCTGGATTATGGATTCTGCTCGATTTTAAAATCCAAGCGGATTGTTTGGTTCATATAACCATTGAAATTGTTAGAGAATAAGATTATATAATCAACTTTCTAATCCGAATCCTCTTTGGAGGTGGATTATGGATTCTTGCCTGGATTCTCGGTGCGTTACTTAAAATCTCCAAAAATTGAAATTTCAGTATTCTAACTAAAATAATTATGTCATATAAATATTATATACAATAAATATATAAATATATATAATATAATCTATTATATAATATATATCCATATATTATATAATATTTCTTGTATGAAATTATTAATATTTAGTTTAGTGTATTATAATAACATTTAATCATAATATTACATTATAGTAATATCATAATTATTGTAAAC
This sequence comes from Buxus sempervirens, assembly GCA_947561395.2. Lineage (NCBI taxonomy): Eukaryota > Viridiplantae > Streptophyta > Magnoliopsida > Buxales > Buxaceae > Buxus > Buxus sempervirens. The sequence goes on along the minus strand of OX387194.1, from coordinate 13,678,483 downwards.
ATAAAATGTTATTATTACAATAAATAATATTGAATCATATTTATATTATATTATTATTTAATTAAATTATATAATATTGTATAATTATTATGATTAGAACCATAATATAAATATTATATTATAAATAAAGCGATAGTATAAATAATAATAAATAAAATAAATTGCATATTTTAATGAATATTGTATTATTATAATATTTAATTTTAGATATTACGAAAATAATATTAGAAATAGAAAATATTAATTTATAATAATATTATAATATTTAATGATCTTATATTATACCATCAGGCTTCATTATTTCTCAATCAATCAACAAGGCTTCTCCATGATTACCAAGATCAGACTCCTAAAGTCATGGGATTTCTGTGGCAAACTCATACCGTTTAACTTACAAGGGTCCCCTTAGGCCACATAGACAAGTGAGATTAAAATTAGATGCTATATATTGTCAATTTCTCCTTATTTATTTTAAAATTATGTGTCTTATAGAAATCTAAAGTCATAGATTACTTAATTGATTCTTTTGATTACACTTTTCTTTTAGACTATTTATGAAAATTTATGTTGAAAATTTATTTGATATATACTTCTTTCTTTTTGTTAAAGATTCGGTCCACCGAATTTGGACTTTAAATATGATAGACACTTTTGCAATAGAAGTTATGCAAGGATATTTTTGGTAAAGAAATGTTCGCCATGACGTTAGCGTGAGTCATGCTGTGCGACCGATTTCTTCTGTCGCTAACGGTATAACGAAAGGTATAACGAATTTCAACGACGCGACACGCGTCCTAATGGTTTAAAAATCGAAATAATGCTAACGTCCCAAACAAGGAAATGGCGAACGACGAAAACTAACGACGCCATTCCGTCGTTATCTTCCTTCGTCAAGATTAAAAATATTGCACCCAAATCTGAAAATTTCAAAAGCCCTCTTTTCAAAACCCCTTTCATTCTTCTTTCTCCTCAACCTAAACCCCTTCAACTGATCTTCTTCCCCTTTCATTCTTGTCAAATGTTCATTGTTTTTGACATGGAAACCAGATGTAAAAAGTCAGCTTTGATCACGAGACCAATTCCATGGATTTCTATTGTTCCATCGTCGCAAGCCCTAGAAAACCAGACCTTCGTAACTCTAGAACGCGTCGGAGTCTTAGTCGATCTCATCTCTAACTGAAACCAATGGTGGTCGATGCCAGCCGAATCGATCCCAATCTGCAACTGAGAGGGCAGTTTCTGTAATCGATTACGGTTATGATCTATTGAACGATGTTCGTCTCTCGTACTACAAACCAGGTCTGAAAGGTTCACGACTGATTGGGCTCGACGATACCACAGCTAGAGACCTCGTGCTGCCTGGTGGAATCGTCGTTCGAAATGTATCGAGTTCGAATAAATGCGACAAGGGAGGGCGCATGCACTTTCGGTCCGATGTTCTTTCATTTAATCAGGTGAATTTGATAGTAATTCGAAGACTTATTTTTCCCTTTTTGTTTGTTTTTATTTTCTCGTGCTCTGGCTTCTGTCGCTATGAATTTACTGATTGGAAATAGTAAGTCAAAACTCAAATGTTTAAGCTTCCATCGCTGCTTCATTCTTTATCCTTGCTTTCCTAAAAATATTCACAACATAGATACTTTTCTGGAATTGGCTAATTTTCTGCTCAATCTGATTTTCCTATCCTCTCATTTTTGGATATATTTATTCCAAAGAGTTTTTGCTTAATCCGTTATGTGAAGTTAATTAACTATAATCTGTCTCTTCGTGTGATGATAAAAGCCTTGGGATGTTACCATCAGAATGCAGGTTAGATCACTTTGTGAAAAAATTTCAAATGCTAGTGTACCCATTTCGAGACCTTGCTTTGGTGGAGATAAACCGGATTATGGGGCCTTTTTTTTTTTATCTTTTCCTTTAAATGTTTACTGGGACACTATTCAGTTTAGATATCAATTGTTTGATATTGGTGAAGCAAAAGTGGTCCTGATGAGAAAAAATTGAAGGAACTGTGTGAGAAGCCAAGTCAAAAGTAGAAAGGCTTATGCAATTAATTTAGTCCTTAAGTGGAAAATAGAATAGCAAGCACTTTCTTAGTATATATTCACATACTTGTTATAAAAAAAGAAATTAAAGATCTAATTGGCGGAAACCAATCTATTAGTGGTCTGTCTGACTTGTTACATGGAGTTTAAAGTGTGAATTAGGCCCAATAAAAATCAACTCACCAAAAACAATATTAATCCAAGATGATGTAATTGGTACTTCTACCAGTAATAACCTTAACTCTTTGCATAGGCTCTGTATTAGTTTTAATGGCATCCCAGTTGATATTTGTAGTCGAGATTCCTCCAGATATGAACTTTCATACAGATGCTTTAAATGTTGAAGTTGACTTGCTGGCACAACTCTTTGTCTTTGCCTTAACCCGATCTCCCCTCTAGATAATGCTACCTCTTTTTCAATCATCATCATTTAACTTGTTTCAAATGGTTCATGTTCCCGCTTAACGTTGGAGTTTTGTCTTCACATGTGGCTAATGGTTTTCATTATTCGTTCTTAATTGTCTTTCACTTCATTCTTATGCTAATATATTGTGATTATGTGGGTTTATATGGCTATTGGAGTCTTTTTAAGCTTTGATAATTTGTGAGTTATATTAAGAAAGCTCATAATTTAGTGAACTACTCACTGCTTTCTCTAAACTATATTTTCCTTTTTGTTCAACTTAGACGTCAGAACAATTCAATTAGGAGCTGTCTTTGTCCAGTAAAATTCCCTTTGGCCTATTCAATGCAATGTTTGATTTCCATGGTTGCTTGCAGAAGGATGCAGTGGCCACAAAAAGTCTTGCATTTGATGGTTGGTTCATAACCATGTATAACATTGAATTGGCAAGATCCCAAATAGTACTATGTGATCATGTGAAACAAGAAGTTCCATCTTCATGGGATCCTCCACTTCTTGAGTGTACTTCCCTCTTTTTTGGATGTGGATGTAGGTTTTTTGGATGTCGATGTATATTTTTTATCATGGAAGGATTGTATATGTTTGTTACTTTGGTTCCAAAATTTTAATTAACATACTTGTTCAGGTCATGCATGGAATAGTCCAATCATTAACGAACAAGTTTAAGTTCACCTTGCACTTCCAGAAACAATGTCCATCTCCTTGTATTCTGGTCACTTTTGGTCTTTGAATAAATGTATAGCCTGTTTCAGATAAATTCTCATAACTTTAAGTGCATTAGTTTCCTTCCTATCTGGTTTTTCTCTGTCTACCTCATCTACATTGTTCTGAATCTAAGGATATGTAAGTATTGTTGCATAGATATGTGAATGTAGAATTTGCTAAGAAAGAATTTCCAAATTATTTAATCACATTCCTTGGAGTGTATTTAAGTGCATGGAACGATCCATGGGAATCTCATCTTTAATTATTTATTATATTTAAGGATATTATTAACACTTTGAATAAAATAATTTAATTTCTAAAATGGAATCAAGAAAGCAACAATAACCTGAGAAGAAAGCAACAATAACCTGAATGTGTTTGAATACCATATGAATGATTTCAAATAGTTGTTACTACTATTGTTATACGTCGCCTAAATTCCATATCAAAAAGTTTGTGTTTACAGTGTCTAAGTTGGTTAGAATAAGTTATAGAAGTTATGGTCCAAACGGCATCCAAATCGGAGTGGAAATGAAGATTTTATGGTTGTCGTTTGAAAGCGTTGGAGGCACCATTCGAACGTTCAATGTTAATTCCAGTTGCAGAGAAAGCTGAGAGTACCGTTAAAGAACGTTAGATGTGTCGTTCAAATGCCACAAGTGTAGTTCTGATTTATAGGAAACCCAAGAGTAGCGTTTGAGACCATTAGAGGTGTTGTTCGAACGTTAATTGTCAATATCAGGTGCAGAGAAACTTGACCCGAGAGTAGCGTTTGTGACCGTTAGAGGTGTAGTTCAAACGTTAATTGTTAATATCAGGTGCAAAGAAACTTGAGAATAGCGTTCAAAATCGTTGGACTTGTGTTCGAATGCCACAGGTGCATTTCTAATTGCAAACAATACTTACTTTTTTTGCAAACATTCTCAAAAATAAATATTGTTGGAAGGGAAGAACCCCAAAGATCCTGCAACAGTGATCCTGTACCTCTATTTTTTTCATTTTCTGTTGCCACAGGAAGGGGAGAGGAGGGGAGGGGTGGGTAGAGGTGAGGCACAGGGATGAATTGTGGTGAATTACAATATGTATTGTATAATCATTCTAATATCTGGAAACTCTGCCACTCTCTGATGGTCTTCAATTAACCACTGATAGATAGTAGACACAAATTATGTACAACATTCTCACATGTTTCCTTAAACATGGATAAGGTTGCTTGAAAGTAATAAACTGAAAAACAAGCTTCCAAGTTCCAAGGCACGAAACGTAATCCCACCAATGCTCATTGTGAACTAAAATACAAAAATTCATGTTTACATGAGCTCCACAAAAAGGAAGAGACCGTTTAGAATGATTATACAACACTAAAAGCTGTTGCTATTGAACACTCCAAGGATGCTAATGCAGTTGTGGAATTCATTCTCTTGGAAGTTCGTCCCTCTATATCCATAGGCAAGAAGCAAATGACCTGCATAGAAATTAAAAAAAAAAGAAGAAGAAGAAGAGGAAAAGATAAAATAAATAGTCATAGCCCAATGTCCTTCTTTTCCTAACTTATAATTTCTGAAGAATGGTATAAATTCGATATAAAAAATAATTGCAAAAATATGTGTCGTGAAGTGTGTATGAAGTATGAACATATGAATGGCAGGCATGGAATAAAAAAAATTTAAAATAAAAACACAGTAACTCCCAACGAAAAAGCTCGAAAATTCATAATATCACTGGCAAGCGTCAATTGAATAATAAAGGCTATGAATAACTTTAAAACTTTGCTTTCTTACACTGACTACTCTAGATAGATCTATAAGAACCTACATATTAACATTTTCAGTCTATAAGAACCTACATATTAACAGCAATGATAAAGATTGACGTTTGAATGGCTTTTGCCCTACCGTTTACTTCCCCCCTAAATTGCTTTTAATTATCTTGCAGCTAATTGCATTATGGCTCAGGCATGGTATTAGGCGGGTAAAGCCCCTTCCATCATGCCTTACATCTACAACAATTATTTTTAATACTCAATCCTTGCATGGGAGACTAGACTGTATTATCAACAAAATATTTTGTAAAACCATTGCACCGATACTAAAAAACCAACAATCTGCAATGATTTTAATCTCCATTTTAATTCACTGAACAAAATAATGTTCAAAATCATATTCAAGGTTCCTACAAGTAATAACTGCATGAATCGTTGCCCAGAACCAGCGATATTCCAAATCACTTTCCACCTTAATGTTCATAAAGCCACAACCACTTATTTTATCCAGGTTTCTTCAAATGAACACTATCTTTGCAGGATTTGTTTTTAGAGGATTTTAAGTACCAACAGATTTACTTTGTCGTAGGTTTTAAATACAATTACAAGTTCAGGTGTCACCACGGAATTTCATCAGCTAAATGTTTACAGACCCAGTTTGAATAATTTTCAATTATAATGGTATGCACAAAACATTTATATACACATATTATTATTCATTTATACCAAGAATTCTGTTCTAAATTTCCAAAACACTAGCTTACACATCAACTTGATAATCCTCGTGTTCTGGGAAAGAACGAAGAAGGATTCCACCATAAAAATTGTCATTGAACTTATTTTAGGCCCTGTTTTCTGCTTCTTCTTCGCCATGAGTTTTTTTCTCCCAAAAACTCAATGGGAGAGAAAAGAGGAATCCTCTATTGATGAAGTTAATCTATTTATTTGCATTTTTTACTTAATATTCTTTCTTGCCCTTTTTCATTCCAATGAACTAACCCACATTATCAACACAAATGCTACTTTAAAACTGTAATCAGACAACTTCACAACTCACTCAACTGCTCCAATCTTTGATTTCATAAGTATCCTATTCTCAAATATTCAATCTCTCTCTCTCTCTCTCTCTCTCTCTCTCTCTCTCTCTCTCTCTCTCTCTCTCTCTCTCTCTCACACACACACACACATCAAGCTTCTCAGTTAATTATGAAAAGAGAAGTATCTAAATAGTCAATAATAAACCATTTCAAGAAAGCATAGCATTAAATACCTGGCAACAATTTACTAACTTCTAGTTATCTATTTGCACCTTTAAGCAAACTTCTAATCTAAGCCAGAAAAACTGCACTAATACGTATATTAGTGAACACCACCATGCAAGCCATAAAATGAAAAGGAAACCCAGAAACTTGACAAAATCTATACCACGTTCAATAAATAATTGAGGAAAACAAAACTGATTTCACATCGGTCGAAGGGGTATGTGGAAGAGAGAAATCATCAAATCAAACACCAAATTGAAAGGAAAAAAAGAAGAGGGATACCTTTTTCATGCGAGTTCTAACTTCAGATTTCCGGGCTTTGTTGTAGATGCGCCTTTTCTCAGCTTGCCGAGCTCTCTTTGCAACTGAATCGGTCTTTTTATTTGGAGCCACTTCGCAAACAACAGAACGCCGGTGTATGGGCCTCTCGATTGCTCTCATTGGTAAACTCGATCCCTGCAAGAGGCGAATCCCACATTTCAAAATCCCGTAATCATATATACGCAAAGAGGGATTCTTGTTCTGAACCCAAATTGCAAGGGAAAAGAGATAAGGAGAGAGAAAAAGTTGAGGTGTTCGTAGAGCTTTTTTTTACCATTAATGAAGGCACTCCATGATAGATTTACAGAGAAACTGAGAGACCTAAAAGTGGCAGAGTTTGACCGAGTACAAGAAGAAATGGAGATGGAGCAGTTTCTGGGTTTGCAAGGAAGAGTAAAAGAAGAAGAAAGATAGTGAACAGTGGCCATTCCCTTCTATCCCTAGCACAACTCCTCTAATCTTACAACCGATTTCCTCTATCGCTAATGGTGTTACGAATGGTCTTTCGTAAGAAGAACGAAAGGGGTTTAGGTTGAGGAGGAAGAAGAACGACAGGGGTTTTGAAAAAGAGGGCTTTTGAAATTTTCAAATTTGGACGCAATATTTTTAATCTCGACGAACGACGCTAACGACGGAACGGCATCGTTAGTTTTCGTCATTCGCTGTTTCCTTACTTGGGACATTAGCGTTATTTGGATTTTTAAACTATTAGGACGTGTGTCGCGTCGTTGAAATTCGTTATACCATTAGCAACAGAAGAAATGAGTCACATGCCATGTTGTTTTGTCAGAATTTTGCCGGCGTACTAATCCTGCCGTCGCATGTTTTGTGCCACCTACCGATATCCCAAAAAATTCAAATATTGTAACGAAGCCAAAAAAAAATTGTAACAAGAATCAGAAAATTGAAAAAGAAGGAGACTTGAGGATTTTACAATCTTCTAGTACTTTTATTTTTCGAATTTTGAAAATTTTTAATAATAAATTATTCTTTAAATATTTCATTATCCAAATTACATTTGGACAAGTAAGCTCACATTATGCTTTACGTGCTTCTTTTTCATTCTTAGAATTCTAGCACCATTGGGAATGGCAACAGGACAGGTTTAGGGTGGTTTTGGTGAACCTGTAGAAGTTTAGCCAATACCAAACCTTAATCCATCCTTATCGGATAGGTAACAGGACAAGTTGGGGTTTGTGACATTTCAATCCCACATCAAAAACAGATGAAACCTTGGTATGGTATAAGAGACAGGAAGAACATTCTAACTAGCGTAGCACCTTTTGAGGAAAAAACCATGCAAGCTTAAGCTCAAAGTAAACAATACCTCACTGGGTTGGATCGTTATTAAATACCTATTTTTTAATGTATGATACATACTAAAATAATAATTTAATATACTAAGGTTGGGTTAGGGGCGGGTGGGGCGCCCCATGCATTGATAATTTAGGGGGTAGATGCTACATAACAGGGATGAGATATATTATCTGCACTTTTTTCTTGCATTTAAGGGAGATACTGCATGAGTTTTTTCAAAAAGAAAAAGCTTAAATGCATTCTAGCGACTTGCTATTAGTAATGGCTCATGGAGTTGAGCTCAATGGGTCCAAATTAAAGTTTGGATACAGATCTGCATATCCAAAGAAGAGCAGTATGGAGGCATTGAAGGAGATATTTGTAGTTGCATCTGGAAGATTGAGATTGAAGGCAACCAAACTTTCGACGATAATCAATATCATCGTACTTTGCATTAGATAGAAGCTGATCCCATGGTGGGTAGATGATACTTTTAACACACAGCCAAAAGGAGTTCATCAACTTTTCACAAGTTCAGAGTTTTATTTGGCTCGATGCAGTTGTCTGTGAATCCATAGCGGCGCCCATGAAGGTATTATGATCATTAATTACCTTCAATCTCAGTCTTTCAGATGCAACTACAAAATATCTCCTTCAATACCTCCATATCGCTCTTCCTTGGACACGCAGATTTGTATCCAGCAAAAGCAATGGAAATGTTTCCAAACTTTAATCTAGACCCATTGAGTTCAACTCCATGAGCCGTACGTTAGTAAACCATGAAACCATTTTCAACATGCGAACGCATGTTCAAAATTGCTAATACGAGAGAGAAAGAGAGAGAGAGAGTTCTTGTAGATATTTTTTTTAAAAATTAATAGACAGTAAACATGAAAAAAAAAAAAGAGGAGAGAAGTTGCAGCCCTAGTAGAAGGATCAGACTCCTGTAAGTCATGGGAGTTCGGGGCAATTGGCTAATACATAATTTGAGTCAGTTTTGGGTTGGTTTCTTAAGTCTTTGGTTTGGTTTTGGTTCTAAAAATGTAGAACCAAATTTTTTTGGGTTGAAGGCTTCGGTAAACAGAACTGAACCAAAAATCGAACCAAATATTCTAAGCTTAAAATCCAACTGAACCGAAATATATAATATTATATATAAAATATAATAGATATAATTTATATAATAATATTTAACTTATTAAATTATGTTAACTCATAAGTCTTTAATTTTTAGGTTTATTTTTGTAAGTCTTTTAAGGGAAAGTTCCAACGAAAAATGTTTGATCATGTTTTACTATGTGAATATCAAGTTTTATTATTTAAAATACTTTATTTTAATGAATGACCGGTTTTATCATGTGAAACTGACCCAAACCAAACTAAATTTGCAATTCGCTTTGGCTTGGGTTGGGTTCCGGGTTTTCCACATGTGATCAGTTTGGTTTTCGGTTTGGGTATTCTCACTCTGAATCTTTCTCTCTCTCTCATTTCCTCATTCCCCAAAACAATCTTGAATAAATCTATGGGTGCCACTTGTTTTCAGGAAGTAAACTGCATTATTAGGGATCCCTAATAACAATTTGGAAGAATCTTGTCGAAGAAGGCAAAGCATGGTCTTGTTTGCATTATCTTCCTTCTAGTTCTCTTGACTTTGCCTTCAACCTGCAGAATCATTAAAAATGCCAAGTTACTGAATTATTTGATAGTATTCTAGTAAGAATAAGTGATTTTTTCTCATTCCAATCCATGTTTCTGGCGCAATGGATTGGATTTTCAGTCTCACCAATTTACTTTGCTTATTGGATAGGAAAACTTGGCCAATTGTTTAGAAAGTCGTTTTCTCATATGTATAGATTCAAAAAATATGGATAAATCCCCAATCGATGCTATCTATCCCCAATCGATGCTATCTATGAATCATCTGTTTCAATTTACCTTAAGAAGAAAGCTATCTATGAATATCTTACAGAAAGAGACCACTGTTAAGGAGTATACTTGTGGGGGCTGCTATGCCTGTGCCTGGTTTGAGCTGTTGTGTCCATCGATAGCGTTGTTCCTGCCTTCTTTGACACGCTTCTTCTAAATTGATATTAAGGACCCCTAATGATGTAGTGGACCCCATAAAAGCAAGTGGTACTAGAACCCATAGATTTATTTAAGATTGTTAACGATCTCTAATACGTGCGAGGGTTCCGATGGGACCTACACGTGCAAATACAAGTTCCACTCAGTATTTGTGCCTGGACCATACGGCTTAAGGTTGGACCAATTCTTGCACTCTCGAACCAACTTTATAGAAGCTAAGAGGGAAGGCGGTAAGCGTTTTATAGGCACAGTTGGGAAGGAGAAATCCTTTCCAACCGATGTGGGATTGAATGGGTTGGGTGCGACTAAAAAAGGCTTATGCCTTTTGGAATCATTTAAACTAGGGGACTGCACGCGTAGTAAATTTGTGGGGCCCACTTAGATAGCAGTCCGCTCTAATAGATATCATGTTATTTTAAATAGTTAACGTGTTTAAATTTAAACGTGGGAAGAGTAGTAGGGGATTGTTTTGTTTGGATGTGCAATGATTGGAAAAAAAAAAAAAAAGGGAGCCAGAATCTAGGGAGAATATTCCTCGTTTTTATAGTATTGATGGTTAAAAAAATTACTAAATAATATAATTAAAGGCGTATAGCAACACCTAAAGCCCTTTAAGCTTAAACTAAAAGATTTATTATATAAAATGTATATATGATATATATAAATACTTGTCACGGGCTGGGTGCTTGCCATTCAACCCAAAAGCTTAAGCTGTTAGGTGATGCTGCTTACCCACCCTTATATGGCCCAAGATCTCCATTTTCCTATCCTATGTGGGACGGAGACCTGTGACATTCTCCCCCACCCAAATCTGGCTTTGCCCTCGGAGCGGGTTGGACCACCTTGCTTGCTTCCCTTTGAAGTGCTTGGTGTGGAATCAGATCAAGAATTAGGCTACTCCAATACCACTTGTCACGAGCTGGGCGCTTGCCATTCAACCCAAAAGCTTATTTGGATCAAATAAGGATCAATCCACTCTAATATGGAAAAATCCATATTCACATTTGAATTTAATTAGAGCTGAAAATTAGAATTCATATTCAATCCGTTAGATAAGACCAAGGTTTGACATTTCGGCGGCACCTCAAGAGGTGCCACCGAAATTTCGCTTTTCGTGCCCTTAGCGGAACGAAAAATGACTCCGAAATAGTATCCCCAACATTTTGCCTGGGTGTTGCCGGCGTGCTGCCAATTTCGCTAATTTTGCCAACATTTTGCCAGAATTTCTCCAATTTCGCAAAATTGGTCTATTGTGCTTGTAGTTGTAGCCTTGTAATTGTTTATGTTCATGTGCTTGTATTTGTTCATAAATTAGATAAAATACTTCCTTATTTTATCTATTTTTCGCATATAAATTGTATAGAATCATGTCTATTATATATTTTTTAACTTATTTATGTTTTTTTTACGCAAAAAATGACATTTCGCAGATTTCGATAAAAAAAGCTTTTTCAGAACTTTTTGCCGGCATCTCGCCGGCAAACCGTTTCAGCCGCCTGGCACGCCCGAAAAGTCAATCCTTGAATAAGACTCTGTTTTCATATTCGACAATTCATATCAAATACAAATCTAAAATCCAATCCATTGACAGCCTTAATATACACGAGGGGGCTACACGCGCTACACGAGGTAGTTACAACATGTTCAAAATAGTGGAGAACTTTTTTGTTTGGGACGGGCAATGTTTAGAAAAAGAAAAGGAAGCCAGAATCTGGAAGGAATATTCCACCCTCTTTTCTTTATTAATAGTTTAGATATACATATCTATATCTATACTACTATTAAAAGCACAAACGACCTTTAAGTGTTTTCAATTTTCACATACCTAAAATGTCCTTCCCTATAATCTTTAATTTCACATATTTAAAATCCTATCACATTACAACTCTTCTCCAATTAGTAGCAAAACTTAGATTAAATATTCTCAATACTTATTGTTATCTTTTTAAATACTTATCTAAATTTTGAAGAATAAAATAAAAGTTGTCTATGTGTATATACATAATTATATTAGGCGTGTAGACTTTTTTCCTTCTCTAATACTTAATTACTTAAAAGAATTTTAACAAAATCAAAATAAAATTATAAACTTTGCGTTTGTGGATGGAATCCCCCGAGAAGGGTTAGAATGGCAGTTCTCGCTCCTTGAGAGGTACCAAATTCAATTCATATAGAAGAAAGGGTTCTTTATTGATCCAAATGTTGTACCTATGGGATAAGGATAGAGGAAGAGGAAAAAACCCGAAGATTTCACATAGTACTTTTGATCAAAAAAGAAATATTTAATGCCTAAAATTCAGAAAAAAATTTGTCCTTTGGTCAAAATAAGCATAAACAAGAGTTTGAAATAATAAAAATCTTTCGATTTTTTGTTTTCCATCATTTTTACATGTATAAAAAAAGCATTGTGACATTTCATTTCTTACAGCATTCTCAAATCTATCATTTTTATATATTGCAATGGACAATTCCATCGTTTCTTTCTTATGAAGGAAATTCTTTTTCAAGGATTCTATATGAATTTTTATATGATACCAAGATAGTTACCTTTCAGAAAATTATAACGATAGAGGGAAATGCTTATACTTTATTATTCTGGAGGGAGAAAAGAATATTGTTGTTTATTGTATTTTATCCATAGATTGGAGAAGTTCATAGAGGAAGACAGAATTAATAAAGGAAAATTATTACGAATGGGTCGTCCGAATGATGAACAAGTATCCATACATTTGCTCATAGAAAATGAGACCAAACCCCGACCACCACCACCCCCAAAGAATTATGGTGTCTAGATATGATCAAAATTAAAATAAATAAAGAGATTGGATTGCACAACTCAATTAAAACATTGAACAAACAACAAATAAAAAAAATTTATGATCTAATTGATTATGAACAAAAATAAACAGATCAAATAAAAATTAAGAAATCTAATTAGTAAGAGTACTTAGATACATTTATGATTAAAAGAATCCTAACATGATTATTATGGTTTATTTCTAATGAAAGTATATTTCTAATTAGTAAGAATCGAAATATGATATATTTATTATTAAATTATTAGGCTTAGGTGTATTGATTATTAAATTATCTTTAAAGTATATTAAATATTCAATATACTTTAAAGATATTTAATAATCTAATTAAAAGAATCCTAATAATCAAAGAATTATGATATGATTATTAGGATTTCAGACTCCTAATTAAAGATATTTCTAATTGATAAGAATCCAAATATGATTATTAGGATCGTATGATCATAAATAAAGATAAATCTCAAATTAATAAGAATCAATAGGATTTTAGGATATATTCTCTAATTGATAAGCATCCTATTATGATTATTATCTTAATAAATGATATATTTCTTATTAATAAGGATCATGGTTATCATCCTAATTAAAGACATATTTCTGATTAATAAGAATTGTAATCTACTAAAACAATCTCTTACTACGATTTTCAGTTTTATAAATTTATTTTTTTAAATGAATTTTTACCAATAATTGAAATCACAGATATATGAATTTTATAAAATAAATTATTTTTGCCATCTAGACTTCTTCTCCAATACTTATGCTAACCATAATTTGATAAGATAGAAAAGAACATGAAAAAAAAATGGAATTTAGAGTTTTTATTTTGCTCAAAGTTTTTTACTAATAAAATCATAATGGAATTGGAATTATAATAGCTGAATATCCACATTTATTAATAAGAGATTATTGAGATTATTAGTTAATAACAGAAAGAATCTAATTAACAAGAGATTGTTAAATTATTAATTAATAAACTCAAAAATAGATTACCTTAACTAAAACAATATTAAAATCAAATCAAATAAACTAATATTAAACTAAAATAGTTTTGATAATTATTGAATGTCTAATAAAAAAGAGTATATAGCTAATATCAATATCCTAAGAAAATCCATATCCATACGATCGCGGCCCATTAAGGGAACTATAGGGAGAAGGATAGGGAGGTAATTAGCTTTAAATTTTAAGGGTAAGTTGGGAATTAGGAAAATTGATATAAAAGCTAACTTAAATCCTTAGCCTTATTCGTATAAGGCATTGGGGCTTTTCTCTTCTCTTTTCCAGCTTGGTTCTTCTCTCCAAGCTTGAAATCAACAACAAAACCCCGATTCAAGCTTCTAGTACAACTTCCCAACTGAAGGCAGCCCTTTCTTCTTTCAATTCCAGCAAATCCCCCATCAATTCTCTAGAGTTAGAGTTTAGGCTAAAGATTGAAGTTAGCTTTTATATCAATTCTACTCATTCCCAACTTATCCTTAAAATTTAAAGCTAATTACTTCCCTATCCTTCTCCCTTAGTTCATTATATTTACTCTTATGCCATTACATTTACAGCAACATATTTTTACAATTATGCCATTATACTTATAATCTCTCCTTATATTTACCAAACTGCCATTATTCCTCATTTATATAATTTTACATGATTTTAATTGTTTATTAACACTCTAATTAATCTCCCAATTACAATTAAAACTCACCTTATGATCCCTTCTTAATTTGAAGACTCTTTGCTTCATAATTCCAAATTTAGACCTCTAAAGGCTCACCTTCATAACATAAACCCTGTGTCAGTTATAATATCACAATTATAACTTAAACATTGATTAGGGAGCTAGGATCTTACAAATAATATATATGGATTTCCAATTATTAGAACTAATGTGTTATTAGTATTTTATTTGAAAAAAATAAATACTAAGTAAGAAATATCCTCATATGGTAGTAATGGAGATTATTTTTATTATGATATAGAACTCTAAGAAATATGCCTTCTCGTCATTGATTGATATATTGGATTTTTTTTTGTTTGTTTTCCTTTTTAATTAATTAAACTATAATTAAATAAGTAAATGTCTCACTTAAATAACAAAAAAAAGTTCTTTTAAATAATTATTATTTTGTTCCATTGCTACAAGATTGGATATGCTTATTTGCAAGTAGTAATTCAAATAGTAATTTGACCATACGAACCTTAAGCCTATTAAATATAATTTTATAAAATCTATTAATTAAGATGTATTACGGACTTAATTAATTATTAGATAAACATTGATTTACATGTTTATTATTATCTCATTAACATGACATGCTTTTCTGCAAGTAGATAAGTAGTTTAGAAAGATAACATTAAATATGTAAATTGATGAGATTAGTAATTTACTTTTATGTTTTTTCTAAAAGTTTTTTTAAGTAGATAAATGTATGAAATTACAGAATATAAGGAAAGCTATTTTAAGTATGTGAAAATAAAAAAACACTTAAGGTAGTTCGTGCTTTTAATAGTAGTATAAATAAATTTAAAGTGTTTCTTGCTACTTTAAAGTTTTCCCTAGGCATGGATATCAGTTATGCCCCAATTTTATGTGTTTATATTTTGGAAATAAACATATATTAAGCTTTGTATGGCATAACAAAATTTAAATATTTTTTAGATATATTAATATTTGTAGAAAATATAATAGTTATTTTAGTATAGTCGAACTTTCTTTTTCTCTTTCATTAAGATTTGTCTAAACTAATTTAGGACTCTAAATAGGATAAAAGGATTTTGCCAATAAATTAGGACTCTAACGATTATTATGAGGAGTCTTGCCGTCTTTAAAGACTAACAAAATCACGAACGTATTATAAAAATATTTAGCATTTTATCCAATTCTTTTATTATAAGTATCCTAAATTAGTTTAGAAAGCTCTTTTAATAGATAAATATAATTGTTACTTTTCTAATTACTATTATTAATTGTGAGCGTGCGTTAAGATTTCGATTTGTGATTTTTTTGTGGTATACTTTAATATTGTAATAAAAATGGAAAATTTTATAAATTTGTTATTTTTATTGGAAAATAAAAATATTTGTTTTCGTAGGAAGAAAAGGTAAAAAAAAAAAAAAATTTTATTTTATAAATATATTATTTCTATTATAAATATAAATAATTGTTTTATTTATGTTTTTTTTTTATTTTGGAAAATCAAAATGGCAACAATTGTACCTAAATTTGTACTATTTCGTAACTTTTGTGCAAGTTTTATCCAATTTTAACGTTTATGAGAATTGTAAAATAATTTATTTTGATGTTTTCACTAATAAAAAACACTTTTTAAGGTAGCGTGTGCTTTTAAAATTGTAGTATAGATATAGACCAGTAATAATAAAAATAAAATAGTATAAATCAATACCGTAAGAGTTGTGGTTTACTAGTTAGAGTAGGAGACCTCCTTGTGATTTGTGATACTGGAGTCGCCCTCTATAAAGAGAGACTCACGGTCATACTGAGTGGCTTTTCTTAAGAAGGAAAAAAAACGAAAGAAAGGAAGATTTGAAGAGGGAAAGAAGTGAAATCCTGAAGGAAGCTAAGGTTTGGAGGGAGGAGTAGAGGTAATCTTTTATTTCCCAAACTCTCTTATCTCTTTTAGTTTTGCTCTGCTCTAATGTTTTTGATTCATAAGAGGGATTCGGGTTATTATTTTAAAATTGAATTCACAAAAAAAAAAATTTATTGGCTTATTTATATATTTGATTACTTCAGGTAAGAACAACCATTGTTGACTGCAAAATTTTGAATTAAGAGAGAGAAAAGAAGTTCAAGAGAAAGAAAGCAACATGGTGAATATCCCGTTTGATATGGTAACTGAAATCCTTTCATGGGTACCAACCAGATCTCTTTTAAGTTTTAGATGTGTATGCAGATCTTGGTATGCGTTGCTTGACGAACCTAGATTCATCAAGTTGCATCTTCTTCGAGCAAATCATAGCAACCCTGCTCTTTCCATCCTCTACAGCCACACTGACGAGACCAGCTGCTACTGTGTTGATCCTGCAACATGGGGCGAGCCATTAAAACTGCTGGAAAACTTGCCTTACTTTAATTTTATTAGTAGCTGCAACGGGTTGATATGCACATCTCAGGGGAGATCTATAAAGTTAAGGAATCCCATCACAAGAGAATACAAGTTGTCGTCACCTCCTCTCGCCAACCCCACAGCAGTGAATTTGAAGTCCCCCTTTTGGGTCATGGGGTTCGGTTGGGATGCCATGAAAGATGATTACAAGGTTCTTGGAAAACAAATTTGCTGGAAAACAGAAGATCCTAAACTCGTTTGCGCAAGCTTTAAGAAACAATTCATGGAGAGAGCTCAGTCAATCCTCCCTCGTTGTGTACAGTTTAAGAACCAATTCATGGAGAGAGCTCAGTCAATCCTCCTTTACCAACTTCTATTTTAAAACACGTCGGTCAAAGTTTTTCAAAGGATGTCTACATTGGTTGGTGAGGAAATTCAATTCGTACAGTTTCTGTGACATGATTCTTTCGTATGATATGGGGAAGGAAGAGTTTAAAGAGATACATCTGCCTGAATACAAAAATGAGGCCGAGAAAACTGATTCTTCTGTTTTCATGGGGGTGTTGCAAGAATGCCTGTGCGTGTCTGTGGTTTGGAAAAATATTTCTCAAGAACAGATAGATGTATGGATTATGAGAAGGTATAGAGTAGAGGACTCCTGGTCCAAGCAATTCTCTATTAAAAGGTCAAATATGACTAACCAAATTTTTGAATCTCCTTGGATACAACCAGTGAATTTTCAAAAAAATAAACTGGCAGTGTTGTTGGATATAGGACTGATTTCCTATAACACAGAAACAGAAAGTGTTGAATATCTGCCAAGTACTATTGGAAATTGGAGCTATTTGGATAGTTATGTAGAAACATTAGTGTCTCTCAAGCCATATCTGCCAAGTACTATTGGCATGTATATATAATCTTTTTTTTTTAATCAATATATTGGAAAGTTTCATCATTCTGTTAGATTTCTTATTGCTTGGAAGATAGATTTAAAGTGAAGTAAAACTGTGAGTTTTTTTTTATGATAAAAATAAAATAAAATAAAATCTGGGAGCATTTTTCTATTTATGAAATAATTGGTTATTACTATTAAAAGCACGAAAACTACCTTAAATGCTTTTTATTTTCACATATTTACTAATGTCATAACATTGCATGTTTATAGTTATCTTCTTTAGTACTTATCTATTTAAAAGTATTTTAATAAAAAATATAAATATAAATTTTATTTTATCACTCTAACTAGGGGTTACATGTTTATATTTATCTTCTCTAGTACTTATCTATTTAAAAGTATTTTAATAAAAAAATATAAAAGTAAATTGTATTTTACCTCTCTAAGTAGTGGACAACCGGTGCGATGCATGGTCATGCATGTAGAATTCAATACACATGATAACATAAACATATTTTCGCTATGATAAGGAATTTATGTTTAACTGGCAAATGGCAAATGGCCCAATGAGCAATACAGGTAAGGTAAAAAGAACAGATTATTTTCTCAAATTTACACACATACGAAACATGAAGAAATTCCGTACTGGAGGCACTAAACAAATCTTTTCATTGACTTGATCAACTAATTCATGGAATTCGGTGTTGTTCAATATTAAAATATAACCATGAAAATTAGATCCATCATGACTATGTTAACAGTAATGATACTCAAACTGGCTTTTCCAATATTGATAATATAGAAACAAAACCATTTTTTACACACCAAAGAGGTGGTTAGAAAGTTTGAAAATAGCTTTTTAAAATTGATAATATGGAAACAAACCCATCTTTTAGAGGAAAGACATGGTTTGAGAATTTGTCTAGCAGGGTGAATAAACAACTAAGAAACTTATAACTCCTGACCTAGCACTCATCTCCCAATAGCCACTAAAGACCCAAAACTCCACCTCTTACTTGTAGCAGGCACCATTCCAAAACAACTACACATTCCATTAGCCATCCAAAGCAGAACTACAAATGACTGCATTAATCCTTGAGACAAATTTGCTATCATCTAATTTACAACAAAAGTTCATGTAACAGAATGACCATGATATCTTTAAGAATTAAATATTGAGAGCTAAGATGATTCCAAATGAACCAAAAGCAAAAGCATCATATTGACCAAGCAAAATGAGATTAAACATTAAGAAAACTGGAATAAAATAGACCAGAACATAATCAATTCAATTCAAGAATCAAATGGAAGAATTAGAAAACCTCACCTACACCATTACATGGAGTCTTTGTAGAGCCTAAGATGGTTAACTGTCACTGTGGCTCTATTAGGACTACAATATGTACATAATGGACATTGAAAAATGGCAACTCATGTTTTGTATCAACCACATTGTTGCTGTAAGGATTATCCTTCCAATAAAAAAGACAATGTCTCCTTGATTCAGAACCCATGCTAGGCCTAATTGAGCAGGGATACATTTATGCTTGATAGCCAAGTTCCCAATTCGAGCATAAAGGCGCTTATTCTTTTCTAAGTTCTCTCCTTTTAACCTAAGAAGATAAGCCTAACAAAGGAAACAGCCATCAATTCACCAACTATTCAAATATGCAGAAAGGATAAAATCTTCTAGAGGGCCGTCTTTTCACCAATTGTTCAAATATGCAGAAAGGATAAAATCTTCTAAAGGGCCATCTTGTTTGAAAAGTTGTACAAGAAATGCATCTTTTAGCGACATTTATCAAACGCCACTAATGCCATCACGAATTGTTTTAATGACACTTATATAAAACGTCATCAATTACGTAGGTTATTTGTGATGTTTGTTTAGGTATTTAGCAACGTTTTTTAGCATCATGGATATCTTACAAACTATACTTTAACTCTTTATAGTGATGTTTACAAAATGTCACTAAATTTTCTTTCGTGATATATATAAAGTGCCACTAAAATAAGTATAAGTGACGTTTGTTTCGGTATTTAGTGATGTTTTTTAACATCACGAATTTATTAAAAATGATATACAATTCCCTACGGTAACACTTGCAAAAAGCCATAAAATTTTCTCTAGTGATGTCTAAGAAATGCCACTAAAATAATTCACGAATTATTATAGTGATGCTCTTGCAAAATGTCATTAAATACGTTTGTTATTAATCATGCTTGTTTGGATATTTAGTGACATTTCTAAGCATTATATTAGAAATAATACTTAAATTTTCTTTAGTGATGTTTATAAAAGGTCAATAAAATAATTTATAAAAGACATTCATAATAAAGCATCACTAATCTTATAATTTAATGCTTTTTTTAGCGATGACTAAATTTATCTTTTAAACTTTTAATGATTACATTTTGAAAAGTTTTACCTTCATAGACCATCCTTATTAATATTTCACAATTCGATCTAATTACATTCGAAGCATAATAAATTAAATCATGTCAATCATACCCTTCGCATAAAAAGACAAAGTTTCTATTTCCAAATAAAAAATCACATACATTTTTATGTTTGAATCAATATCAAATACATTTGAAGTCCAAACAAAGAAACATGGAAAAAAAATATACACAAATAAAAAATATAATATGGTCTTAAAGTGGATCAAAGTAGTTGATACCCAGCACAATGAAGGAAAAGAAAAACAAACTTTAATTATCAATGAAGAACTTTAAAGAAAGAAAGAAAAAAAAAGTTAAGCATAAACAAAGGCTGCTATAGATGTAAGAGAAAGTAAGGTGGACAAATAATTAGTGCATACTTATGGGTTTTCACATATGAAAGCTAATAAATCAAAGCCCTTTACAAACATTTTGAATTTACCTCAATTTCCACTACTTGAGCATAGCTTCTACTTCCACATGTATGACTTATTCTCAAATGGCTACGAAATTTCGTATTCACCTTGTTATTTGTCTAGAAAAGTAAAAATATGTCAAAACAAGGCCTAGATAAACTTGAGTCATTGTTATAGCAGAAAATGACACACATTTAAGTATAAAACACTATATACCCCCAAAGCATGCTTCTAATGACTAGATATTAACTTCAAATCACAATTACTACATTTACTATATTGCAGCTTTTAAAAGAACCATCAAACTAAAATTGTGACCAAAATACTGAACAAAATCAGAAAAGGAGATGTAGGGTGTGGTTAAAAGTGATAACAAACTAATTATGTTGGTGTACTTAGATTCATAGATGTTGAACAAAGATGATGTAGAATCAATGCATGAGAAGGCCTGAAGGGGATGAGCTCAAGAGCCAATTGCAGCACAAGATTGACAGTATTTAGAAGTTCAAGTAATTCCAGAACTTGATATTGGACATTAATACTGTGCCAAAGAGAAAAAATTCAGCCGTAGATGCAAATAGAGCTACAAATTAGTGCATCTGAGGCTTAATGATTAAAAAATTAACATGATACGACTAGTAGAAGGTACCACCATAATAAAAGTATAAAATGTGATCACATGTATACTTATCAAGTTCCAGAACATGATGGAGAAGAGGCAATATTTCATTGTATGTTGGGCTCTCACACCTGAACCTAGTTCATCACTGTAATCCACACAAAATATTACATAACCAGCAATATTAACTCTTTTCAAAGGCAATTTATTGTGCAAATATTTAATAGTTACCTTCTTCATGATGCCAGACTAAACCAACGAATCCTCTGATCGCATGTAGTTGAATAACCTGAACCATGATAAAATTTTTAAATTATTATATTATAACAAATTTCAACTCATAGACTCATTATTGTGTAGAATGTCGGGAATTCAAGAAGAATGATGGAAATCATAATCGATATTTCAGCCCATCCTTGGATACATTCTGCAATTTCGTATCTTCATGTTGCATCAGGTACTCATAAACTGGATCTGTGAAGAAAATAACCTGCAGCAAAATTATTTAAGAATGGAGTTACAATAAAAAGAAGAAAAAGAATTGAAAATATAATAAAAGGAACTCCTTTTGATGAATAACATAACATAAAAAGAACTTATGCTTGGGTATCAAGAGAATTAAAAAGTAATACAATTCTTTGGCACCTAGAAACAGTCTTGGTGCTCCAATCTGAATGCTGAAGTAACCAAAATAATCGATGCTCAAGTAAAATTTAAATGTGGGCAATAAGACAGAAAATCATTTCACAACACTAACGATGTGAACATTCAAGGTGAAAGAGGCATCTTGGCCCACCTCACCAGTATCGGGACAGGTTATCTTAAGCCAAAACTGGTTCAGCTAGGGCTAAATTTTTTAACCATCTTGCCCTATTTACATTCAAGGACAGGTCAGTCAAATGTATTCTAACATAACAACAATATACTTATGAGAAAACAAGATAAAAATATAGATACTATGCTAAAGAAAATAATTGTTCTGCATATTTTATTTCAAAATATGATCAAGACACAGAACCTATAAGATTCGAGAAAAATGACAATGTCTAACAAGGTTCATCTCCATCTAATAAATTCTGACTTGACATACAAGTCATTAGCAGAACAAATAGTTTGTTGATTTGCCATAACAATCTCAAAATAATCATGACAACCAGTTCAGATAGAACAAATAGGTGTTTATTGCAAGAAAATCAAACATTAAGGGTTTCAGAGTCCCTTTCAAAAAAAAGATGGTGCCTAAGCAATGTAGAAATCATGAAGAATACTCAAAAACTGGTGCCAAAAAGCATGGGGTTCCGAAGTATATCATTAAAAACTTACAACTATCTAACATATGGTAGTTAATAAATTAGAAAGAAAATTTATTATGAATATTTCATTTAGGTGTGAAAAACATACAATCAAACTTGATAAAAATGATAACCTATAGAAGTGGAGATAATGGAAAATGTTAGCATGGAAAAATTGAAACTGTAACTTTACGGAAAAACAAATTAAAAATCGAAACAGAAAAAATAGAATTCTGATGGGCTGATTTGCCTCTCGGTCATGGATAGCTGAATGATATATTTTTACAAGAACTTGGATCGCTGGTGCGAAATGGATAACTTGGACTATACAAACCCAATAAAAAATGGCCGAAACAAAATAAATAAATTCATAACAAAAGTGATACGGATCTAAACCACAAACCTTGAATCTGATAAAAGATTCGCGTAAAAGACAGTGCTAGAAGTTAGAACTGGAATGGAGACGAAGGGTTTCAGAAAACCCTTATTGCAGAATGCCTCTGTCGCAGAACTTCGGTCACTACAAAAAAACAGATGCGAATGGAAAGTAACGGTTTCCGAAAATCCTATTCCCAATGGCGGCGAAGGCAAATGGAAACGAAAGGTTTTGAACCCCTTCGTAGAATTCCGAAACCCCCTTAGCAGAAAGCACAAATCGGAGAGAACCTTTTGTTTTATTCCCCGCTAAATGCTTCTGTTTACAATCGCCCAAACCGTTTGGGAAACGGTACCTTTTTCTAATGCGGTTTTGGTGTGTGTAGTTATATTATTCTCCATGATTTTGGGGTGTCTTCCCAACGTTTATTTTGGGGTTTTGGTGTGTGTACTTTTATTCTCCATAACATAATAATTTTGGGGTGTCTTCACAACGTTTATTTTGCAACGGATGCTTTTATCTCTTCTATAAATACTATGTTTCGGTTTCGGTAAAATATATCCTTACAATCTCTTTGATCATTATTTTTTCAAAAGACTACAAAATTATCTCTTCCTCATTCCTACGATTTACTAGCTGTTATATCTTAGGGACATCGCGTTGATCATCTAGTGCATCAAATATTATCCACAGAGACACAAATGTCCTAACGAGAGCGAACTAGTATGCGCCTCATCCCTGCCTACTTCAACAAATATCCGGTCAGTCTTAAATTTCAGTTTTATTGTAGCGATTAAAGGTACGAACCTTACAGCTTTTTGGGCTTCTATTTCCAATAGAAGTTTCTATCCAAGGGTTCAACAAACAAGAATTAATGAGTACAGGACTGGAATATGAACTACTTGAAGAAGATTTTGAGCCTACTTTCCCAGAGTTGCACAAAGAGGAGTTAATGATTCTACTACTGGAAAATGACTCAGTTGCAATTCAAAAAAGTTTAAAACGTAACGTGGAAGAAACCGAAGTAGTGAAATCCATGAAGGGAAACAGAGTTCCAGAGAGAAAAGCTGAGTTAGATCTGGTGCCAAAACCCCCAATGCCAATTCAGATTCGAAGCAACATTGATGAGTTGGTAGGTACAGAGGCCAAATCTATTTGGTTCAATTACAAGGAGCTATATAAAACGGATTTAGGTGAGATACATCGCCGTTTGTTCTTTCCAAGAAAACTAAAAAGCATGTTAATAGAAGAAGAAGAAAGATTGCATTGAGTAAAGAGAGAAATGCAGGAATGAATATAATAGTAGTGGATCCAAGGGCTAAGGATTGGCTGAACACAACACTAAATATTTGGCCAAGCATGAAGCAGCCGCGTTGCTCAAATCATGGTATGAATTGGCTGTGGAGAATCGATTCCAAGAAGGTAATATACTACAGATATGGACTTTTAGAATTTCTCATTAGAATGACAAGCTTTGTTTTACATTTAACGTTGGAAGAGATTACGCTTGTTTCGTCTTCAAAAGAAGATGATGAAGATTAGTGTTTTTAACTCTCATTTTTTGGTTAGGAAACACAAGAGTTGCAAGACATATCATATGTAAATCATTCATTCAAATCAAAGAATCATTATCAGTGATAATATCTCATGTAAGGGAGTTTTATATTTTTAATGACTCAATAAACAGGATGATTTCTTAATATTTCTAATCATCTAGTAGATTTTAACTTTTAATGCTTAAATTAAAGACTCACCCCAATCAACTGCAATTGAGCACATTATCTTGAAAATTTGAGGATTCAAGAGTGATTAATTTGATTGAATAATGAGAATAACATTAGAAATGAACTATTTACTTTACCAAAAAAAAAAAAAAGAAATGAACTATTTAAAAAGAAACAACTAAAGCCATGAAAAGGAATCCTCTATTTTGAAGAAATTTTATCTTCAAAGTGAGACAGATATGCATTGTAGAAATTTTTGCTTCGAACTAAGACAGATATGCATTTTAAACAACTTGAGGGCCCAAGACAGATATACATTGTAGAAATTTTTCTTCCAATTGAGACAGATATGCATTTGAAACAACTTGAGGGCCCAAGACAGATATGCATTGTAGAAATTTTTGCTTTGAACTGAGACAGATATGCATTTTAAACAACTTGAGGGCCCAGCCTGTTGCAACAAATATCAGGTGGCAGAGTGAAAGGTAAAGTTTGAAAGCAGGTGCATCGGCCTTAATCGATGGGTCACAATCCTGTATTCTTCCTGTAAGTCATTTGTATTCTCAGTCTCGTACAACCAATCAGTTGGTTGACTAATAAACCATTCATCATCAAAGTACACTCTGTTGTGAAACTTCATCCCATTAAAGTCCATGCCTTTTTACAGATCTCTTTGCTCCAACTCTAATCACTTACATGCCAAAACAATCTTAGCTGATCCTTTATTAGTTCTTCTACTTTGGCTAGTACTTGACTCTATACAATGATTTTCTTAAAATCATATTTCTCCCATTCACACATTTCAACACCACCATCTAGACTACACTCATCTAATGAGAATTTTTCTTAATAATTGCCTGATCTTCAAGCCTAAAGTTGCTGCTAATTACAGAGTCATTACTAGTTGTTGGACTATCAAGATTATGTGGGGCAGTTTTGCACTCTAGGGTCATGATGATCGAGTGTCTAGGCAAAAAAAAAAAAGAGTTTATGACGACTCTAAATTTTCATTTAGTGCATTGAGTCAGAATTTCCATCTTCTGCTTATGTCATAGCATTTTCTTCACATATGACTTCTGAATTGCTGGATGAAATAATGGCCCACATAGTGTGGCCAGATTATAATTTTCTGGATCTTCTAATCTAACTGAATTACTTGACAGAAGATTTTAAACATTCCATATGTAATCTGAAATGTTTTAAATGGCCACACCATAACTGCTGAATATCCAAGCAGGGATTCAATATTGAAATAGTTGAGGCTTGCAGTTGCTAGTCAAAGAGAATCATGGCATGAAAACTTATGAGAAAATAAGTTTTCATGCCATAAAAACCATGTCTCAAGATGAAGAAAAGAGAAATATTTAAGGAATCCAAACTCATCCCAGAAACTCCTAATAATATATTACTTCACGTGACCTTCCAAGTAGATTAATAATATATTTAAGTCATTTATTTATTTTTTTTGATTGCTCTATCAAGTCCAATCAATGATCACTTCGCTTCACAGTGACGCAGAATCTCAATTATTTATCTGTAATGCTTGACCCTTCTTTAGGATCAGCCTACAAAACATGTATGGCTCAAGAAAACTCAGGAAAGGTGTTCTATTGAGGAATATTCCCAATTGAACTGACAGAAAAGTTCATAAAATTGACTACAAACACTTTGAGATATATTTATATGGAAAAATTTTCTATTTCATCAAACCACTCATTCACTGCAAGAACTTATAAACATATAATGGGCACATTCAATGGCAAGTGCCAGAATTTCATTATTTGTGACACCCCGAAATCTGTATACCTAAGGACACTCCAATGGTATAGGTTTTTCACTTTTTCTAGATGACCATCAGTTCCTTGGCAGAAGTGTTTGTATCACAAGCACAGTGAAACTTGTATTTAAAAAGACTTATAAATTCAGCATTCATTCTATTAAGGTTTCAACATCATCATCATCCCTGTATCAACTTCATTCTATATTTACTATCTTGGGTAGATTTCTTCCTCTTCTAGTATCTTGAGATATGACAAGCCTTTATTTTCCTTGTTTTCTTTCTGT
This sequence comes from Buxus sempervirens, assembly GCA_947561395.2. NCBI lineage: Eukaryota > Viridiplantae > Streptophyta > Magnoliopsida > Buxales > Buxaceae > Buxus > Buxus sempervirens. The sequence continues at coordinate 13,651,875 of OX387194.1, read as the reverse complement.
CCATTATAAAGTTTTTGATTGGACCACCTAGATAGCTGGTTTATCCATTCAATCTTGTCCAAAGGCCAATAATTATCGCATTTTTTTATTGTCATTACTTAACTATAACGTATCTTATAGAAATTCAACTTGGTTGTCAAATGGGCCATGCCGTGCTGGCTAAAATGGGTGACTTCAATATTCATTTAGGTGGATTGAATCTTAAACGATAAATGCACACTCAGGCAAAGATAGTGAGTCTTTTCTTGAATGATACATCACCATATATGGCTAATTGAAGGACACTTTCCCCCCAAAATATGAGCATAGGCATAAGGCTTAAGACAATAGAACTCACAGCTGTGGTTGAAATAAAATTTTTTCATATTAAGGCAATTAAAATTTTTCAAAGCAGTCTGTTCTCTTGTAAGAAGTGGCCTAAAAACAGAATAAGAACATCCAGGCTCAATAAGTTGTTGGATAATAAAGCACACATATATTGAAGATCTATCAAATGCATTTCTGCTGTTAAACTACCTATAAAAGTTTAGAGCACCATCAAAAGATTTGGAACCCTCTAACCTGATTCTCAAGTTGATGCTTCACATGTACAATTTCAACTAGCTCATTTTTGTCTTTCAACTTCTTTTTGAGTAGCTCATGTGCAACTTCAGCCCTTGAGACCCTTTCAAGTATATCCGCATAGTGCCTTGAGAGAAAACCTACTTTATCTACAGGGACCGGGATACATGCCTGGAACTCTGGCACCATTCACTTTCATTAATGGAACTGTAATAAAAAAATAAAAATAAAGAGTGGAATCAATGAAAAATCTCAATATATATGCCAATATAAACAGGGATCGGTATAAAATTGGCCTTTGAGGTATGCTGAATTATCATCATACCCTCTGTAATTTTCAAGATTGGATAATAGATTAGCTACTATCACTTGCACTGTTTATTTATTGAATGCTTAGTCAACACAGCGTTGCAGTGCCTCAAGTTTATGAGTAAGAATTGGTGCTCCATTTATAAGGAGAAGACGGAAGTCTAAATTGAATCCACTGGGTGACAACTTTTTGGAGCCTTATAGTCATTTGCTCTTGTTTATCAACTGCTCAATCATCTTTGATTTGGAGAGAAATATTGTTCGTTTTAATCATTTACTGCCCAAACAGGCAATGGATGAACTAGTTTGGAGCTCCTAACTAGCATCACTTTAGTTTGGTCATGGATCAAATGGCTTGTATCGGTAAATAGATTCAGGTTTTATTGTATTAAAAATGAAGCTTACAGACATTTTGATTTATGGGGTCGCCATGAATTCCATTAAATTAAAAAATTGAATAAACTTGAATGTGAGATTTAAGAGAATCAAAATTAAGTGAAACACCCCAATTAAGGATGCACCACCACCAACCCCAACCCAATCATGCCCCTCCCTTCCTTCAAGCCCCAAACAACACCTAAAAAAGGAAAAAAAAAATACCCCCCGCTGCAGCCCTCACCTCACCCCCACCAAATAACCAACAACATAATAACAGTTTTATAAGATCCAAACTATTTTTCCTATGAATGCAAATATATGAAAGTGCTTTCAATTTGTTTTCCATGTTTCTCCTAAACAAATTTAAAGCTACGTATTTTTCAAAAAATCAAATTCATGTAAAATAACTTATAACAAACTGTCTTAGCTAAACCAAACGCAAGGACATGGTTTGTTAAGCATGTTAGGCACATCCTCTATCTCTCTGTTTACTTACTTTCTCAACTTGTGAACAGCAGGCAAAACCTATTACTTAAAGCTGAGAATTAACCAGAAGAGACGGAGATGTTCGAGGTAGCAGGTGGTGGAGGTGGCAGTGATGGTTGTGGTGGCAAAGGTTGAGGTAGTGATGGTGGTGGTGGTGATGTTGGTCATGGGCGTGGTGGTAGAGTTGGTGGTGATGGTAGTAGAGGTCTTGGCAGCGGTGATCGTGGTTGTGGTTGTAGTTGTAGTTGTGGTGGTGGAATTGGTGGTGCTCAAGGTCGGCTTTGTAATTATGGAGTTGGTGGTAGTGATGTTGATGGTAGTTATGATTGTAGTGGTCAAGTTGGTGGTGGAGGTGGCGTTGACACTGGCAGTTGATGCAATGGTTGTAGCGGTGATAAATGAACGCATGAGTGATTTGATTAATCTACAAGATTTTACAAATTGCAAAAAAAATTGAAAACGATTCTTTTTTTTTTTAGCAATTGAATTTTCTAGATTCAAAAAAACAAGGCTCTTTTTGAATCATTTTTCTTAAAAACAATTTGAAAACTATGCTTACCAAACGAGATTTTGAGACTTTTGTTTTTAAAAAACAAAAAAAAAAAAGAAAAGAAAGGTTTTTCATAAACACTACCAAATGGTCTCTCTTAGTTATTTAATAACAATAAATAACAAAATTAACAAACTTTAACATTAAGTTACACCAACAATTATGCTAAATGAAGGGATATAAGTATAAATATATACTACTATTAAAAGCACGAACTACCTTTAATGTTTCAATTTTCACATACCTAAAATGTCCTTTCTTGTAATTTCTAATTCCACATATTTAACATCTATTAAACATCTAAACTTCATTGTTATCGATGTGTAGAATCTTTCTCTAATAAGATCTTACCACATTACAACTCTTTTCCAACAATTAGCAAAACGTAGATTCAATATTCTTAAGGGCAAATTACACTTACCTCCCTTGAGGTATGACATAATTACACTTACCTCCCTTGACGTTTATGTGTGGGTCACACTAACACCCCCTCACTACATTTTCCGTACTAAAAAATAAATAACTTTTGAATGTATGACTAAAAATTAATTTTAAAAAATAAATAACTTATGAATGTATGACTAAAAATTAATTTAGAAAATTAATTTTTAGTCATACATTCAAAAGTTATTTATTTTTTAGTATGGAAAATGTAGTGAGGGGGTGTTAGTGTGACCCACACATAAACGTCAAGGGAGGTAAGTGTTATATCTGAAACCCCAATGGAGGTAAGTGTAATTATGTCATACCTCAAGGGAGGTAAGTGTAATTTACCCTATTCTTAAATACGAATCAATAAAGCGTGCATATGAACGTGCTAGAAATTTAGTAGGTCTACTAAATATTTTATTCTATATATATATATCTAATAAATTTATTATATCTATGTCAAATCAATCTTTAATATGAAAAATAACTCTTTTACTAATAAAATCTTACAGAAAATGAAATTCTAATAATTGGAAATCCATATATATCCCAAAGTATTTTTTTTTTTTTTTTTGCTTTCACGAAGCTAAAATATCCATGTATATCCTTAAAGTGTAGTTAAAAAAAGAAAAAAAAAACGTTGCTCTTTTTTCTAATTTTATATAACACTTACCTATGAGGATTTTTTAGAGTACTTTTTAGTTATAATTAAATAATGATTCTGGAAGAAGATGAGAATGATACATAAAATTTAAGCATTATTTTTAATGCACTATTTAATCTATATCTATATCTATACTACTAGTAAAAGCACAAACTATTTAAAGTGTTTTTTATGTTCTAATAACTAAAATATTCTTCTTTGTAATTTTAATTTTACATATTCATCTATCTAAATTAGATGTATATTAATAAATTTATAAGAGAATTCAATTAATTATTAGAAATTGTTGTTTAGTGTAACATTTATTAATTAATGATTTCATGATAATGATTTTGTGCATTTAATAATAGTTCTAAAATATATAATTTCAAGGCTGTATTTTTTTTCATTTTACAATTGGCGTGAATATAATAAAATCATATTTCTTCTCAAATTAAATAAAATAAAAAATAAATAAGTATAAGTATTTAAAATTATTATTAAAATACTTATTATTACCGTAATTTATAGAAAAAATGCCTCTATAAGATAATTTATTGAAATGCCGTATTAAGGCATTTGTAACGGCACTTTTCTATTAAGTGCTGTTCTAAGAGGCGTTGCTATTTCACTTTTTTTTTTAGTGAATCAAACCAATTCCCTAATACTTATACTTATCTAAAAATTATACTTTAATGTAATAATTACTAATTCATGATTTCATGATAATGATTTCGTATATTTACTAATAGTTTTAAAATATCTAATTTCAAAATTATCTTTTCTTTTTTTATCCTTTTACTATTGACGTGAATCTATTTTCTTCTCCAATTAAATAAAATAAAAAATCAATTCACCAATTAGGCACGACAATGCCCAAGCACTGTAGCCATCCCTTACTGTGTAGTAGGCATGAGCAACGGGCCGTGCCGACCCGAGCACGGCACGGCCCGCCAGGGCACGTGGCACGCGGCCCGCGTGCCATCCTGGGCACGCGGGCCGACCCGCCAGAGAGCTAGCCAACTCTTTTCCCTCCATAAAAGTGGCTTTTAGCCACATGCCCATTTTACCCCCCCAACAGCCATATAACAGCTATATTGGGGGGCTATAATTGTAATTGATGATTAAAAGACCTTTTCTACCCTTCCAACTACAAAATAACAGTCATATTGAAGGGTAGAGGTGGTAAAATGCCACTTTTAATTTTCTATAAATAGCCACTCCCTTTCCCACTCCAAACCACACCACTTCTACAATCTCCTACTCTCTTCTAATTGATTATCAAATAGTTTCTTTGCTCTAATTGTTGTAATTGGAAATTGGTGATATTCGATCTCTTCTAATTGTTCAAGCATTAAAAGTGGGAAATTGGACTTTGGAGGTTGAAAGCTTCAATTGCAAAGTTCAAGATTCATTCTAAAGAGGTATTCTTCTATTTAATTTTCCGATTTTAAAATTAGTATAAATATTATTATTATAAGTAAGTCTCTCCTTCTACTTTTCTTATAAATTAGTATCACCAAATATTTATTATAATATTATTTATTAAGAATTTTTTTTTCCAAAAATTTGTTAATGGACCCTAGGTATCCTATGTTTTTTGACACTGAAGAAAGGGAATATCTTAGACCCCTTTCTGACCCAGTATTTTCTGATGATATAACCCAACCCCAATATAATGATCCTCCCATCCAAGATCTTGAAACAGAATTACCTTCACAAGATATGGGATCGTCTTCTCTACCACCTAGGAGCACCAAGAGGAGTAGAACCTCCGGTGTTTGGCTTAATTTTACAATTGAAAGTGTAGGGACTGAAGAGAAGGCAGTGTGTAACCATTGCAAAAAACATTTTAGTTGTAAAGGCAAAGGTGTTTACAGGCCACTTGAACCGGCATTTGCAGAAATGCTTTCCAAAACATGGCCAAATTGACCCTAGGCAAACCCAAATTTCTACTAGTAGTGTTGCTATGAGTAATTTTATTTTTAATCAAGAAGGAACTAGGCTTGAAATGGTAAAGTGGGTAATTCAAGAAGAATTACCCTTTAGATTAATAGATTCTAAAAGATTTCACCGTTTAATAACTAAATATTTAGCAACACAATTTAAACCTTTTTCACGCCACACTTTAAGAAAGGATGCTATAAAATTATATGGAAAAATGAAAACTGCATTAATAGAAACTTTGTCAAACAGTACTTGTAAGATAGCTTTAACCTCAGATATTTGGACAAGTAGACAACAAATAAGTTATTTAGCTATAACTGCACATTATATTGATGAAAATTGGAATATGGAAAAAAGAATAATAACTTTTGAACCATTAGATGCTAGCCATACTGGAATAAATATATCAAATGCTATAAGTAGAAATCTAAGAAATTATAAAATACACAATAAAATAATGGCTCTAGCACTTGATAATGCAAGTGCTAATAATGTTGCAGTAGGAATATTAAGACAACAATTAAACTTAAATATAGATGGAAGTTTATTTCATGTTAGGTGTGCTTGTCATATTCTTAATTTAGTTGTGCAAGATGGATTAAAAATTGTTCAATATCATTTAATAAATATTAGAGATGCAATAAGATTTATAAAACAATCTAGCACACCCGCTAGAGAATTTAAATATTATTGTGAAACTTTAGGAAAGCAATATTAAAAAATTACCCTAGATGTTGAACATAGGTGGAACTCAACATATTTAATGCTAGAAGCTGCACTAGGATTAAAACAAGAAATTACAATATTTTATAAAAGTAAAATGCCTGAAAGTGACTTAGAGGATCTTGATTGGCAAATAGCCGAAATTTTTAGAGATTTTTTAAAAGTTTTTTATGATGCAACAAGGTATTTATCAGTAGTTTATTACCCAACATCCTCAAGTATTATAACTTGTTTATATCAAATAAGTATTTGTTTTAAACAATATAGAAATGTACCAATTGCTAAGGAAATTATCCCTGCAATGGAAACTAAAATTTTAAAATATTGGCAAGAGATGCCTAATTTATATTGTTTAACTACTACAATAGACCCTAGGGTTAAATTAGGAGTTGAAGACTTGATAGATGGAATAAATAAGAATATGAATTCTACTTTTCAAATAGATATAAGTAAAATAAGAAATCTATTAGAAAGACTTTTTTGTGAATACGATACTAGTAGTAGTATACAAGGTCATACGCGAACCCAACAAACACTATCAGATAATTCCCCTTGGAATTTTTTAAGTGGGAGAAGAAAGAGAAAACAACCAGCATCTAGTAGTGGGGGATCATCTGAATTAATGATTTTCTTAGAAAGCCCCCCAATGAGTTTCAATACCATAGAAGAGCATAATGCTTTTAACATTTTGACATGGTGGAAGCAAAATCAGGTTAATTATCCTGTACTTTCCGCCATGGCACGTGATCTACTAACGGTTCCGGTGTCCACAGTTGCATCGGAATCAGCTTTTAGCGCAGGTGGACGAATCGTGGATGATTACAGGAGCAGATTAACGCCGGAGATGGTGCAAGCATGTGTCAGTCTTACAGATTGGTTAAGGGCAGAACTGAGAGAACAGGAATATGAAGATGATCAACTTGCTGGAGACTTTGATGATTTGAATATTGATTTTAGTCAACCAGAGTAGTATAAGTTTTGATATAATTTTTGTAATCAAAGTATAGGAATTGTACTTTCTCTTTTTTTTTTTTTGTTTCTTTTAAACTGCAAATGATAGATAGATGAGTGGGTGCCAACCTAATTGGGATGTGCTTATACTATAGTGATGCAGTATTATTTGTTCAAGTAATTATGTAATTTTTGCAAAGTTGTAAGTGTACTTGTGATAATTAATGAATTTATATTTTTTTGAGCAAAATTTATCTCAATATGTGTAAGACAATTTTGTGAACAATAAAAGTATATTACAGAAATTTTTTGGGATTTTTTAAAGTTTTTTTAAAAAATTTAAATTAATTGGCCCGCCGGCCCGCCGGGCTGGTGTAATGGGCAAACGAGCCTGGCATGCCGTGGCCCGCCAGGCCCGCGGCACGTCAGTCCCTCAGCCCGCCCGAGCACGCCTCAGGCGTGCCGGGCCGGCCCGCCACCCATCCCTACTGTGTAGGCACAGCCCAACATAGATGTCTAGCTCAAACGGGCCGTAACGTGTTGGCCCGCATGCGAGCACAATTGGGCATCAAACTGCTGATTCCTATGCTGACATGCGAAGCATACACAACTGCTAGTTGCCGGGCCCTTAAAAAAACCCAAAAGGTAAACTCAAAACGGTATTTAGGGATGGCGATGGGACTGGTTAAACGGGTAAGTTGCCCCACCCTGCCCTAACCCTACCCAAAACCCGACCGTAGCCTATTAAATTATTTATTTTATATATTTAAAATATTATTTTCTATATATCATATGTTAAGAAATACATATTTAATAGATAAAAATGTTTTAATTAATATATTCCATTTAAAAACATTTATTTTTTCATCTTTTAATGTTGTCAAGTCAAACTAGTCTCACCCCTGTTACCAACATGATAAGGGGGTGGGGGGTGGGCTAGGGTTTGATATTGGCTAAACTTCTATAGGGGCGGGTTTGGGTTCATCAAAAACCACCACGTTACTATTCCTAACGCTACTAGAATTCTTAGATCGAAAAATAAAAAAATCATAAATTTTTCATAAATGAAATAGAAAAGCATTTAGAGGCATTAAATTCAAAAATATACAAATTAGACAAAATCTCTTTATGTAATCCTATCCATTAAAATGTCACAAAAAATATAAATAAAACAATTATTATTATTTTCTAATAAAAATAATAAATTTATAAGGTTTGCCGTTTTCCATTTTATCCTACTATGAAAAAGAAACTATTTTTGTTTTCTAAAAAAATAAATATTTCTAAAATTCTTCATTTTTAATACAATGTTAAACCATAAATATATGTTTATTTAATAACTACTAATAGGATGCATGTGCATAACTACACATAGGGGAGGGAAGAGTTGCAACTGTCCACAGTTTAAACCTAAAGAGTGGAAGGAGAGGTAGTTTTGGTAGTTATATGATGGCATAGTTTTGTTTGTGGAAGACAAAGTTTGGAAAAAAAAAACGGCGGGGGCAGGCCAGAATCAAAGAATATTTCCCCCTCTTTTCTTTAATAATAATATACTTTAATAATAATATAGATAATAATCAATATCATCTAATGTTTTCTATTATATATATATATATATATATATATATATATATATATATATATATATATATGTTTTCAACGATATCAATGGATTAGATTTTAGATCTGTATTCCGATCTGAATTTTCGAATATGAAATCCGAGTCTTAACTGACGAACTAAATATGGATTCCAATTTTCAGATCTGGTTAAATTCGAATATAAATATGGATTCTTCCGTATTATATTAACACTTGTGGAAGTCGAAGAAAGAAATCCAGATGGCAAAAACCAACCAGAATTCGATGGAAAAAAGTATAAAATTATAGATATAAATATGCTGTACTCACATAAACCTTTTTCCTTTTTTTTTTTTCTAAAACAAAGATTAGAAGAAAATTTGTGAGAATTTTGCAAAAAACATTTCCAGAAAGCAAAACAGCATAAAGAACTCACAATAAAACCCGAAAGGAAACCAATATTTTTTGAGATTTCATTGAAGAGACAGCGCTAATAAGGAAATCAATAACAAGAATTCAACGAAATTACAAAGAAATCTTCAACTATATCACATTGAATCAGTGAAGAAATAGAAATTAGAACTCATAGGATACTTGAAAGTCCAAACATGGAGTTAGAGATAGAGAGAGAGGGGTTACCAGACTCAAAGTGCTGAGGTTTCCTTGGATATCTGGAAAGAGAGAACAAATTGGGTCTACAAAGCTTCTTGATTTCTTAGAGCCGAGCGCTAAGAGTTTTCAAAATGGGTGTTAGCGGCAGGCTTTTATAGTTGGGAATTTTTGATTTGGCCATTAGAGAACTAATAACATGTTCCGGGGACTTCCTAATTTCTCAATCAATCAACCATGCTTTGCTTATACCAGTAGAGGGTAGGGCTGCAATTCGGTGCAGTTTGGTGCGGGTTAGTCTTAGCCCAAGACCAAATGGAGGTTATTGATGGTAGACCTAAAACCAAACCGAACCGACCGTGGAACCAGAGTATCTAAACCAAACCGATCATATATGAAAAACCCGTAACTGAACAGATCATATATGGAAAACCAAACCGATCACATGGTAAAACCCGTAATTTATTCAAATAAAGTATTTTAAATATAAAAACTTGATATTCACATAGTAAAACATGATAAAACATTTATTGTTGGAACTTTGAAACCATTAAAAGACTTAGAAGAGTAAACCTAAAAAGTAAAGACTTATGAGTTAATGTCATTTAATAAGTTGAATATTATTATATAAATTATATCTATTATATATTTTATATATAATATTATATATTTCGGTTCGGTTCGGTTCAGTTTTAAGTTTAGGATATTTTGTTCGATTTTCAGTTCGGTTCGGTTTACCGAGGCCTTTAATTTAGTTCTACATTTTTAAAACCAAAAAACCAAACCAAAGACTTAAGAACCCACTGACTCAAATTCTGTATTTGCCAAATGCCCCGAACTGTCGCGACTTACAGGAGTCTGATCCCTCTAATGTACGGCTCATGGAGTTGAACTCAATGGGTCCAAATTAAAGTTTGGAAACATTTCCATTGCTTCTGCTGCATACAAATCTGCATGTCCAAGGAAGAGCGATATGGAGGTATTGAAGGAGATATTTTGTAGTTGCATCCGAAAGACTGAGATTGAAGGTAATTAATGATCATAATACCTTCATGGGCGCCGCTATGGATTCACAGATAGGGCTAGCAATGGGTCGGATATATATCCGAATTCGATCCGAATCCGATCCGAAATTGGCGAATCTGATCCGAAATCTAAGATCCGTAGTTCGAATACAGATATGAAATCTAAGATCCGAAAAAATTCGGATTCAAATACGAATATACATATATCTGATCCGAATAAGATCCGACCGAAATCATATATATCTTTTACATAAACCCAGAGTAGACATTGGTTAGAATGTAGACCATTTATAAACTACGGTTGAACCATCATAACTAAAACCAAAAACCTTTTAGAGAACGATTTGCCCTAAATCTAAACTTTCTATCCTCTTTGTCGCTGTCACCCTCTAGCGACTGGTACCTGCAAACCCACTTAAAGAACCAATTCCAAAACACCCTATTTTGAAACCTTTTTTGCTCTGAAATTCCATTGTCCAAAATAGGCCGGTTGTTCTAAGTTCTGGGGTACGATTTTTTTTGTCAGTCGCTCAATATCCACTGTTGCGTGGTGCTTCAAATTTGAAGTTCAAACCCATTTCTCATTTAAATCCCTCTCTGAGTAGGGCTAGCAATGATTGGGATATATATCCGAATTCGATCCGAATCCGATCCGAAACCGAAATTGGCAAATTCAAATATAGGATTTAGATCCGTGGTTCGAATACGGATCCGAAATCTAAGATCCGATAAAATTCGGATTCAAATATGAATATACATATATCTTATCCGTATTCGACTGATTGCCACCCCTATTCACAGACAATTGCATCGAGCCAAATAAAACTCTGAACTTGTGAAAAGTTGATGAACTCCTTTTGGCTGAGTGTTAAAAGTATCATCTCCCCACCGTGGGATCAGCTTCTATCTAATGCAAAGTACGATGGTATTGATTATCGTCGAAAGTTTGGTTGCCTTCAATCTCAATCTTCCAGATGCAACTACAAATATCTCCTTCAATGCCTCTATATTGCTCTTCTTTGGATATGCAGATGTGTATCCAAACTTTAATTTGGACCCATTGAGCTCAACTACATGAGCCATTACTAATAGCAAGTCGCTAGAATGCATTTAAGCTTTTTCTTTTTGAAAAAAATCAAGCAGTATCTCCCTTAAATGCAAGAAAAAAGTGCAGATAATATATCTCATCCCTTCCCTGTTATATATCTAGCATCTCCCCCCCCCCCCCTAACTTATCAATGCATGGGGCGCCCCACCCACCCCTAATGATTATGGTTTGGTATTGTGCCGCCCCTAACCCTACCTTAGTACATTAAATTATTATTTTTTATATGTTTAAAATATTATTTTAGTATGTATCATATATTAAATTATTATTTTAATAGGGGCATGTTAGGGTTTGGTATTGGCTAAACTTCTAGGGGGCAGGTTTGGGTTCACCAAAACCCACCATAAACCAGCCCGACCCGTTGTCATCTCTAACGGTGTTAACTAGAAAAAGAAAATACTTGGATACATTTTTCTATACTTTAAAAAAAAAAATCGTTAATTTTTTCATGAATGAAATAGAAGAACATTAATTCTAGAGACATTAACTTCAAAGATATAAATTAAAGAAAATCTCCTTTCGTAATCCTAGCCATTAAAATGTCACAAAAACATATAAATAAAACAATTATTCGTATTTGCTAATAAAAGTAATACATTTATAAGGTTTGTTGTTTTCTAATCCCAACCTTGTTCAACAAGTACCTTGACACTAGATTCCTTTAGATGCCTGGTACATGCAACACATCATTCAAAGCCAACTGCTTCCCAGAAGTGAGCTTGATTTTCACATTTCCCTTTCCAGCAACTGGAGAAGTGCGAGAATCAGCCAAGTACACCTACTCACCCTCTCCCACGGGCTGGTAGTACATGAGCATAGTACATTCTCTACAGATATGCTTGGTGGCACCTGTGTCTATAAACGCCCCAAATTACACTACAAGATGAGAAAATAAGGAAAAATATTTAATTGAGATTTGAAACAGGTCAAAAAGTGTAAAAATTGATCAAACCTGTTTTGACCGCATTAGTAATGCGGTCTGGTGGTGACCGCATTTTATATGCAGTCATGCCGTGACTGCATTATTAATGCGGTTAAGGCACAACCGCATTATGTATGCAGTCGCAGGCTTTTTTGTGCAAATTCGTCATTTTTTTTATTTCTGAGCCTTATTTATATTCAAACCTCTCTCTGGGAGATCCGAATCCCCTTTTTCACCCTCTGTTGTTTGACTGATTTACCTCAACTCATGCTTTGAAACTTAATTGGAACATTATGAAACCTTATTTTGGCATACCCTTGGGACCAACCATGCCCCTGGGTTTGCCTATAAATAGAGGGCCTCTCCTCAAGCAAATGGCTGAGAATCTGAAGCTTGAAGAGCTCCAAGTGAAGAAGGGAACCCCTGCCTCTCTACTTTCTCAATCCAGGTAAGTCCCTTTTCTCTTTTATTTTCTATTTTTAATTCTAAAGATAGTCTGATCTTCTCCATTTTTGTCTAATAAGGCCTAGTTTATGTCTGTATCCCCAAACCTATCTCCAAGTACCTTAAGACTCCTCTCTAGCCGTAAAACGTGAAGAGAGAGCTAAGGGAAAAGAAAATAGATGGATCCTTAGAATAGAACCTATAATATGTTTTTCTCTTTTTAGTAGAATAAGGCCATTTGATTGTGTTTGTATTCCCAAACCTATCTCTAAGTACCTCAAGACTCGTCTCTAGCCGTAAAACGTAAAGAGAGAGCTAGGGGAAAAGAGAACAGATGGATCCATAGGATAGACCCCTATGTGCTGTAATCTGTAATATGTGGTTTCTTTTATTACCCTGTTCATGTTTTAAATGTTTTATTCTGAATCTGGAGGAATCCTACGAATCCATGCTGTTTATAGCATAAGATCCCCCTTTCCTCCTACAGTTTTGGTTTTTTGCACACCATTGCACCTATATCATTGTTTTCTTGATTTCAGTTATATTTGGCTAGGATTCTGAATCTATCATGATCTATATGATAGATCTGAAATCAGAAGCTTTAAAGTAACCTCTAGGGTTTTGTGAGGTGATTTTGAAGTTGTTTTAATCTTGAAGAGAGGATCCTATGGTCTAAACTCTTCCTTTTGATGTTTTTTTCATCAACATGGGTTGATTTGAGTTCTATTTCTCAACTAATGAAAGATCTGGATCAGATTTGTACCCTAAAACTTTATTCCTCAATGTTTTAATCAAAAAATTTCAACTTGATTTTTCAACATTTTAATGATTTAGCCTAAAGCTAATTTTCTAGGTTTTACTTTAGGTTGGTTTCCTTTGATTTTTTATCTCAATTTTATTTCAATCATGAAACCCTAGGAATGGTGTGATCATATTGAAGGTAAGGTTCTGAATTAATCGGGCTATTTGTATGATAAAACCATATACTTTCTATTCTTTTCATGTTCTTTTGTATTAAGTTCAGTAGCAAGCCTTTTTCAAACATGAACAATACCTGGCAACCACCTTGTGTGGATGCATAGGAGTGCCTAACACCTTCCCTTATTCATAACCTTATCCCCTTACCCATCTCTGGTTTGTTTTGTTTATTTTGAAGCAGAGTTATTTTTACTCTAGTTTTGTTTTGTTTTGTTTTATTTGATATTTTTGGTGTCCATTCACACCTAAACAGAATGATGGCGACTCCTTTTGAATCTCGTGTAATGATAGGAAGTCATTGATTTGATTTCCCATGTCTCACAGTGTCCACCACCAACTCCTTAGGGTTACTGATCAGATTAACCTTTGAAATCACAGCCACAATAATGTCAGGCTTAATAAGATTAACTTGAGGTTTGTCTTTGCATTTCTTGTGTCTACATTGAGCAACATGGTGGCCTAGCTTGCTACGGACAAAGCAATTCCCTTTTTTCCTTGAGTCTCTCTTAAACTCCGGTTTTCAAGATTTCTGAGAATCCCACCTTTGCTTTTTCCTAGAACCATCCTCAATCATGTTGGCTTTGCTGACTGGAACTAAGGAATTGAGCTTTTGGGCCTTCTCCCTGATCTGAGCTTGCTCCTCTATCCTGATATTCACAATCAGTTCTTCCAGGGACTGTGAGACACGGGAAAAAATCACCGGAATGATCATCCCTCCGTCAACACACGGGGCTCAAAGTAAAAAAGTGGGAGAGTCGCCACCATTCAAATTTCGGGTGTGAATGGACACCAAAAGATTCAAAGATAAGCAAAAATAGCTAAAAGACAAATTCTAGAGTAAAAATAACCCTACTTGAAAATCAAATCCAGAGATAGGTAAGGGAATTAGATTATGAACGGGGGAAGGTGTTAGGCACCCCCATTCACCCACACAAGGTGGTTTCCAAGTGTTTGTTCATGCAAAAGAAAGAGAAAGCTTGCTAAAAATCATTGAAAAAAACTTGAAAAAGGATTTGAACAAATGTATGATCTTTCCACATGAAGATCCAAATGGATTCTAGATCCTCTCTTATGTCAATATCATTTCTGGAATATCACAAAAGGATGGAAATCAAAGCAAAAGATTGCACAAAGCCAAGTTGAATCAAATCCGGAAAATTCGGTGAAAAGTAATGCCATTTGTCTTGAAATCATTCAAATCCAATTTTAAATTGAACCAAACCAAATCCATTTGAAAGATTATGGTAAATAATAGTCTCATGCAAAATTTCAATTAAATCCGGTTGAAATTCTAAGAGTTATGCCTCTTTTAGAGTTGCTGCTGGAGAAAATCAAAAGTGGCAAGTAGGCAAGTTTGGAAAATCACCTAGAAATACCACTACATAAAAATCCATGAAATTTGGTGTGATTGAAGTCTGTATGGCCATATTTCAAACAAAACTAGCCTCATACAAAAATTCATTCGGATGTGCCTTGGGTGGTCTCCCGAACAGGCGCCGAAGATCACAGATTTACCCAGAAAAGTACTGATGAGCAGTTCTGAGTAAATCTGTTACTAATAATACAAATGGAGTCAAAAAAATTATGAAACCAATTGGATTTGAAAATAGACTCATAAAGGAGTGCCCAGAAACAAAAATCACTCGAATCGGATTTAAAACGAACACATGGCGCTCCGTCGAAGTGACAAGTTCGGTATTTAAACCTGAACTGTCCACTCAACTTCGACAGAGAGGTGTCAAAACTCTTCTTGATAGAAATTAATGAAATTTGGTAGAAATAAACTAGACAGCCTCACCTTTCCCATGGTTCTGGAATCACTCCAAAATTCATCCGGACGATGAAGTTATGAGTGTCCGAAGTTAGGGTACAGTTGCTGTCAAGTTAGGCCTTTTTTGGAGAAAAACAATTCAAAACTGTGACAAAGTGTATGCAATTCGTGCAAGATGAATCCAAATCTTTTAAAAACCATTTCAAAACATTCCAGAATTGATTGAGGCCATTTTATTCCAGATTTATCACAATAAATGCAATAAACCCGAAATATGAGTCTATCCTACCAAACATGTGCTATGTATGTGAACGTGTGAAAATCATTCAAGATCAATATAACAACATAGCATGCATTCATATTCATCAAAATAGGGTTCTAAAAGCAACCTAGGGTTCCGTTCCATTATCGTTTTCCTTAGTTCACTCTCCCCGTTAAACACGGTTCTTCAAGATAATCTTGGGGTACTTTGAAATTGGAACGGTTTACATAGATTCAAAAGGCCTTATTCTAAATAGGTTCTAGTACTAGGGTCAATCCCCAGTCTCGTTTCTCCTAGATCCCGCCTTCACGTTTTACGGCTAGGGGGAGTCTTGAGATACTTTGAGCCGGGGAAGGATTTTCATACACACAACAAGGCCTTATTTTACAGAAAGGTAGAAGAAGAGATCTAGATCTAGAAATGTAAAGACAGAAAATTAAGAAGAGGTTTGAGGCTTACCTGGGTTCTGGACGCACTTCCGCAGCGGTTCCCCTCTTCACTCGGAGCTCTTCTTGGCAAAGATTCTTGGCAAGAATTGTTGGCCATTTGCTTAAGGAGGAGCCTCCTATTTATAGGCAAAGGCTAGGGTTAGGGTTGGTGGGATGGTAGACATACACCAATGTCTAGAGCCCACCAACCTTAACCCTAAGGCTATTTCTGAGATTTCCACTCATTTAATGAAGGACATGATGGTAAAATGTGAAAACTCTCGGAAAACCCTAAATTTGAGCAAAAAACATGTATCCGACATATCAGGTCGGATACACAAGCACCTATGTGTATCCGGCATATGTTGCCGGATACATTAAGGGCTACTTGTATCCGGCATTTTCCATCGGATACGAAGAAATACGCTTGTATCCGACCTGAGTTGCCGGATACAAGGAAAAAACTCATTTTCTCAAATTTTGTGCCGGTTTCCAAAGAGATAGTGATTTTTACTGATTATTGATCATTTTTATTGTGCAATTTGGGGTGTCTACAGGGACATGTTTTTTCTCTTGTGTTTCAGGTTGGTCTTGTGGACCTTCCAAGAGTGAGGTAGTTTCTCAATAAGAGCTCCTACCATAAAAGGCTCAGGCAAAATAATTCCCTCATTTGTAAGGTCTCTAAAAGTTTTCTCGAACTCATTGATCTGGTCTAAAATGGACATCTCATCAACCATTAAGAACTCCAAAAATTTCCCAATGGCAAACTTCTTTACCCCCACATCCTCGGTTATATACTTCTTATGCAAGGCATCCCACACATCCTCGACATACTCGTAACCACAATACAGGCCATACAGGTCATTAGATAGTGCATTCAGCAAGTAATGCTTGCATATCTAGTTTGCTTTCAGCCAAGAGTTCAATGCTGTGGATTCAAATCCATTAGAAGGAGCCTCGGGTTTAGGAGTTGTGAGAACAAAAAATATTTCCAAAGTTTCAAATAGGTATGTTATTTTCTGTTTCCATCTCTTAAAGTTGTCTCCAATTTAGGGTTCAACTTTAGTGAGATCAATAGTAGGGGGAACAGATGGGTTGAGAGATTTAATAGAGTCCATCACAAACAAATAAAGATGACACTAGGGGCAGAACTTGAATTCCAAGAGCACAGAAATTCTGAAGGCTAGCACAGGAAACGAAAAACACAAACAGTAAATAGAGTAATCTAAAAGGCTTTAAGATTGTTCAAGACAGCATTATGTAGATCAAGCATTCTTATTATTGTATAAAGCGACACGGGCGTTTTGAAGCCCATATTGTTAAAACAATCAGTTTTCTAACTACATGGGTGGAATTTCAACTTGTGCCGTTAAAAAACTAGCTAACATGAGAACATAGATCCTTTGCCTCCCATTTAGTGAGCAAAATGGGTGGCACATTCTGGCCATGATACACATTTTTTACCCATAATTGGTGGTTCACTAAAACCAAATAGTTTCGATGCCACTTTCTACTGGCATGGGCGAAATTTCACTGAAACTCTATTTCTTGGGTACATGAAAGAAAAAAAATTTTTAATTTAGTGCATGCTTTTAAATGCTTATATTTTTAATTAATATAAAAATTATTTTTAAATATAATTCTTATTTTAAGCACAAGTTTCCGCTCTGACTTAAATTTATACTAAATTTATATTATATTATATAATACTGATATAGTATAATAGTAAACTTGATCAATATTATACCATTACAGTTTTATATTTTGGGTAAATACCAAGGTTAATTAATATTATATTACAGTTAGATAATAATCTAAAACGCATCACAAACACATATTTTCAGTTTAAGGCTATCTTCTACTAAAATTTAAATGGAATTTTATCTAAAGCTGAGCTATTAGTCTTCTAGCTCAATTGAAACTCTATAAAATTTTGTTTTACTACGGTAAAATAATATGAGTTCCTAATATAGCTCAATTCTAAATATATATATATATATATATATATATATATATATTTAAGTATATGTTTGACGTTTTTTTCAGTTTTAAAAATAAACATATATTTATGCTTTAATATTGTAATAAAAATGAAAAATTTTATAAATATATTATTTTATGGAAAATAAAAAAATGTTGCTAGGATGGAAAGGAAACCAACAAATCTTATAATTGTATCAGTTTTATTAGAAAATCAAAATAATTGTTTTATTTATATATTTTGTTGTAACATTTTAATGGCTAGGATTACATAAAGACAATTTAATTAATTTGTATATCTTTGAGTTTAATGCTTCTACAATGTTTTTCTAATTCATTTAAGCAAAATACTAACCAACTTCTTAACTATAGAGAAATGGAGTCCAATTTTTTCCTTTATCGTTCTGAGAATTCTAATACCGTTCAGTTTTACCTCTTGGGTATCTATTGAAAAACCAGAGGAAGAAGGTTTGAACGATTTGTGTCAGCAAACTAGTTGTGAGACATGGAAATGTCACCTAGATGACTTCCGAAATCATCACGCGGGGTTTATAAAAATTAGGAGTCACCACCATTCAAGTTAAGGTGTGAATTGACAACAAAGGGATCATAAAATTGTCAAATAGAGCCAAAGTAGCTCTAATTCGAAGGTAAATCCAGAGATCAGGTAAGGGGAATAAGTTATGAGCAGGGGAAGGTGTTAGGCACCTCCACTCATCCGTACAAGATAGTTGCCATATGCCGTTCATACTCAAAAAGATTGTTTGCTAGATAAAATCAACAAAAAGTGCTTGAAAATAACCAAACACATGTGTGATTCTTCCACATGAGTAGTCCAATAAATCTTGGACCCTCTCTGTGGATACATCACCTTTAGAACTTCATGAGTAAGTAAAAATCAAAATAAAGATTGAGGAAAATCAAGCTAAAACAAATCTGGGCAAATTAGATCATAAGAGCTTGAAAACTTTAATCACTCATAAATCTCTCAATTCAAACTCAAATCAAATGAAACTAAAGCCATTAGAAGGCTGGTATGAAATAGAATACTCAGTTAAAATTTCAGCACAATCCGATTTAAAACAAGAGATAAATGCTCAATTAGATCTACTGCTATAAATCAGAAAAAGCAGCTAGTAAGCAACTTTGAAACTCTATTCGTGGAGTTTGGCTCCATATAAATCCATGAAAACTTGCATGGATGAAGTATGAGGAGCCATCTTTCAGACGAAATAGGCCTCACACGAAACTCCATCCATTTGTGATTTGTGTGACCTCCTGAACATGCCTAGAGGATCACAGATTAATCGAGAACTCTGCTACAGAGCAACTCTGAGTCAATCAAGCGTACAAGACACAAATCAAAACAAAATCTCTTGAAACCAATTGGATTCAAAAATAGACTCCTCAAGGAAAACATAGAGATTAAAATCATTCAAAACAGATTAATAATGAGCAAATGGTACTCAATCAAAGCGACAAGTTCAGCAATCTGAACTAAACTGACCTGCCGACTTTGATAAGGTGGTATCAAAAAATGGCTCTGTAGACACCTAATTTTTTCACCCTCCAAAACGCAGAAAATAAATATTTTAATTAAAAAGTCAAACCCTAGGGGGGCCAAAATTTGACTTTTTGATCTAAGGATAATTGGCCATCAAACTTCATCTCGTTGAAAAGAGCATTTCGACACGATTCCAACGTAACTGAGTTTACTAGACTCGGAGTCCAGATGATGAAGTTATGAGCTGGTCAAACTTTTGGGGAGCGAAAGTTGACTTTTTGCTAGACCCCAATTCAACTGACTAATTTGATCTCATTGGATAGAGTGTTCCAAGCTGATTCCAACGACATTAAGTTTGCTGAAATCGGACATTGGATGAAAAAGTTATGAATAGTTGAAGTTTCAAGAAAACAGCCCATATGGCAAACACAGCAGCAAAAAGCAAAATAAATGAATAAAATAAATAAAATAATTGTTTTTAGAAAATATCTTAATTTTTTAATAATATTTTAATAAAAATCTAAGATTTTTTAATATAATAATCAAAAATATCGGATAAGAATCTCTTAAAAAATCAAATTTGATAAAAGATTTCAATTTCGGCATTTAAAAAACGTGCCTAATCGCATTTTAAGTGCGGTCAAGGCACGACCGCACTTAAAATGCGGTCACGGGCTTCTAGAAGCGGGACACGCGTTCTGTAAGGCGCCAGCTGTCCGATTCGGCCAAATTTGGCATGTGGGCGGCTCGACTGCATTCCAAATGTGGTTGAGGCACAACTGCATTTGAAATGCGGTCAAGGCATGCGACCAGATTTGGCACGTGGGCGGCTTGAGCGCATTTCAAATGCCTTCACGCGTTTTTTGCCTATAAATAAAGGAAAGGAGAGAAAAAGAGGGAGAGAGAGAGAGAGACCCCTGCCCGGTCGACCCCCTGCCTTTTTGCAAACATTCTTTTATACCCAAAATACCCTAGACCCTTTTCTTTCTCTGTTTTCGCTATAAAGACCCTTGAAAACCCAATTTCTGAAATTGAGAAGGTTGCCAAGGTGCTGTCCGCGTTAACCGGAGAACCTCAACATCTCAGAACAAGGTAATAATAGCACGGTAAGCTTTTTATTGATTTTATATTTGAAATATATAAGAATTAAATCGCTTAAAGCAAGATTTTTTCTTTTATGTTTTAACTCTTTTTCTGCTCATATGATCGTCATATTTTGGGAGGGGATTGTCCTCCTTGAAGAATCTTTTGTACCCTTAACTCTCTTCCCTCTTTCCCTTCTCAATTAAATCCTCGTACGTTTGTGATTTAAGCGGACGTTGAAGAATTGAAATACCGAGAAAGGATGGTGTGTGAATCAAGCACAAAGACAGCAGCGAAAGTGCTGAAATCACCAACCGAAATTGCCGGACGTCAAAAAGGAGGAAACGAATCGAATCCCGAGGTCGTGGCAGCGCTTTTGGGAAAATTAAGCCGAAACCGCACTTATAGTGCGGTTCAAGCATGACCGCATTTCATTTGCGGTCAGGCCTGAACCGAATTTGATCTGCGGTTCAGTTCAAACCGCATTGTAAGGGTGGTCAAATCTGTAATTAAATAAAAAGCTGATTTTTCGACCCGGTTGGACCCATTTAGGCTTGACCCAACCCCATTTGGGCTTTTCTAGGCCCATTTTGTGACTATGGGCCCACCAAGGCTTCTTGGGCCCTCCAATGGGCCCACATCCACTCCGGCCCAAACAACGCCCGTTTTGACGAATGGGCTAAGTGCCACTTGATTAATTGCCAGTGGGCTAAATCCAAGCCCATTGGGCCCTAAAAACCTTAACTCATTAATTTTGTAAATATTCAATCAATCTTTAAACTAAATAACCAACTCCAAAAAGGGTTACCCAATAACCCAAATTGGACCTTGGGCTTGACTTAAGCCCAACTTGGATTCCACTGGGCCCTCCAATGGGGCCCATACTAGACCCACTTCATTAATTGATAAAAAGATAAAATCAGACCCACACCTTCTGTGGTCCCCAATCAGACCAAATAAGTGTGCATGCTGGCCTAGGAATTGGGTGAGACCTAAGTTGACTCAAAACCAAGGAGACCCATGGGACCTGTCAATTGACAGGGCGGGCTAGGGTGTCTTAGGACTTTCCTAGACATAACCGAGAACTTACTCAGATCTCTAATAAGCCGCAGACCAGAATATTTAGGCCCGAATAGGTGCCCTTTTGTGTTTGCGTGCACCTCTCAGGCAGTGGCGACTCCAAATAGTCCCGAGGCACACATCATTTTGCATGCACCTCACGTGCGGCCGAAATTAGGTGCGCACAGCTTGGCGACTTTGCTGGGGATCTCTCAGCCTAATCAGACCTTGGTTAGGAAAAGAGTCAACTTAGATGGATATAGGCAGATCTAGGAAGTACTTTATGTCCAACTTTAGTGAATTATGGAACTTTTGCAATTATGTGATATTGGGGGTGTCAGTACCTCATTTTTGCGCACCAAAAGTGACGCAAGTGAAAACCCTAATTGAAAAGTCAAACCCCGAAGGGTCAAAATTTTGACTTTTTGATTGGGTACAAATTGATCACCAAACTTCATACCATTGGAAAGATGACTTCGATATGATTCTAACACAACTGAGTTTGCTCAAATCGGAGTCCGAATAAAGAAGTTATGGGCTGGTCAAATCTGGAAATAGCAGAAATCGGCTTTCTGCAAAACTCTGAATTAGCTGCTCAATTTTATACCAGTAGAAAGAGCATCTCGACACGATCCCGACGCAACTAAGTTTGTCGGAATCGGAGTCCCGGATAAGGAGATACGAGCAAAACTGGCTCCGGAACGCGACTTTGCACTTCTGCTAAAAAACCCGAATTTGCTATTAAACTCTAGTTCAGTGGATAGGGAATCTCGAGCTGATTCCAACACCATTGAGTTTGCCAAAATCGGATACCAAATGAGAAAGATATGAGCAGTCAAAAATTTTCGAAAAATCTACACATGTGGCAAAAATTAAAGAAAGGACAAAAATTAAAATCTAAGAATAAAATAATAATATTTTGTAAATATCTAATAATTAAGTTAAATAAAAAATAAAATGGAAAATCAAAATGCATATGCGTTTTGTACAAAAAGATCAATGAATAAAATATTAATATATTCTAAAAAATCTAACAATTAAAATAATTAAAAAGAAAATAAAAAAATGGATATGCACAAATAGAGTTTCTAGAAACTCCATGTGCTAGATGGATAAGCTCAAAGAGGGACACATGTCACTCAATAAGCCATCCACTTAAAGTGACCAAAACCGAAATACTTCTTTGGTTCACCTGTTTTTCAATTTTTTTTCTTCTATAAATAGGGGGTCCAGCCCCATTCTCAATAGGAGCCGAAACCCCCCTTTCTCACCTCTCTCCCATTCACAAGCCTTCTCCACTCTTTGTCCCCACCTTGTCTCCTACAAAACCAGCAACCGTCCAAAACTTAGCCCTCACTCCCAATACCCCATATAGTTCCTAAAATACCCCTAGACCCTTTCTCCTTTCATCTATATTGTCCATCACAAGAGAACTACGTGGAGGTTACTTGAGATCAAGAAGAGGTTCCCAAGGTGCTGTCTACGTCACTTGGAGAACCATCACAAATCCAAAAGCTAAGGTAATATCAAGGTAAACATGCTTGTTATCTTCCATTCAATATATGATAAAATGAATTTCTTTTAATTAAGCTTGTTTCTTAATATGTTAATTTAGGTTGGTTATTCATTATCTTTTTCTCACCACTTTTGTTTCTTTTGTGTATGCTATGAGATCTCCTTGGTAAGAAGGGGATCTCCATTCGAAGGATGGGAGGAGGAGAGTCTCTTTCACCATATAAAGTGTTTTGTTTAAATAAAATCTTCACCCTTTTTCTCATGAATCCATTTTAAGAGGGGTTTGTCCTCTTTACACTTCTCATGTACCCTTAATCTCCCTACCCTCTTCCCTTTCAACTAGAGTTAGTGGTTGTTATTCTACGTGTTTGTTTGTTAATGCCTTCTCATGCACATCCATAGCTATATACTTATTTAATCATGCACATATATGCATAGCTTAGCATATTATTATTATTTTTATATCAAAACAAGTTTTATGTGCACACGTGAGTAATTTCCATATAAGATTAAGTTTCCTCTTGATCACTTTTTGCTTTATGGATATCATTTCCATTTAGTATGCTTTCATCATTGATTTTGATGCTCCAAATGTTTTCTCTTATAGAAATAAGCATAACACACACACATATTCACTTGTAATATTTCAGATTTGCTTTAACTAATTTTTTTTGGTATAAACACTTAACATGGGATTTAATGATTTCATTCTTACTTGGTCCAATGACACATACTCTTTGGATTACCCCTAATATTTCAAATCAACTTTCTGAAACATCTTTGATTTCTTAGATGCCTTCTATCATTTTTGATAACATCTACATGCATAATTATTCATGTTAGTTTGTTTCTTTTTTGTGCTTGCTTATTGGTGGATTTAAAAGCATGTGAATGGCTTGAAGAAAGTGAGACTTTTAAGCCAAGAGTGAAGATCTGAGTCACTGTGAGTTCATTTCAGAACTCACAATAAATTGCGAATACCCCAGAGAAGCAAGCAAACGGAATCCCATGCTTATTTTTTGGACATTTTAGGTTCTTGGACCCAAACCGCATACTCAAAGTGGTTCGGGCTTGACCGCATGGTAGGTGCGGTTAGGCTTGAACCGCACCAACTCCACGGTTACCCTTAATTTGCAAGATAAGTGCAGTTTGACCCGTTTAACCATCAAAATCAGTTTTCTTGGCCCAGGCCCATTTGAACTAACCCGATTGTAATTAAATTGAACCCATTGGGTCTTTAGGTTAACCTAAACCCATTTTTAGTAGCCTAGGTCCACTTGGACCTAATGAGGTATTGTGGGCCTTCCAATGGGGCCCACATTAAATCTGGCCCATACCAAGGCCCATTTCAATAAATGGGTCTCCAGGCCACTTGATTAATTACCCATGGGCCAAGACCAAGCCCATTGGGCCCTAAAAGACTTTTACCCACTTAATTAATGAATATATGTAATTAACTTAAAAATCAAATAACTCAGTCCAACAATAGGGTTACCCAATAACCCTAATGGGCCTTGGGCTTGACTAAAGCCCAACTTGGTAACCAATGGGCCTTCCAACAGGGCCCATATCAGTCCCATTTCACTAAAAAGATAAAATCAAACAAATGAAGGGGACCTACACCTTCAGTGGTCCCCATTCAGACCAAATAAAGATACATGCTGGTATAGGATAAGGGTGAGATTAAAGTTGATTCGAACCAGGGAGACCCGAGGGACTCGTCAAACGGACGAGGCGGACCGGAGTGTTTTTGGACTTCCTCGGACCGTAACCAAGAACTTAACCAGGATCTCTAAAAGCTGCAGACCAGTAAAAATAGACATGTATAGGCACCCCTTGTGTCTGTCTACACCTTTCAGGCAGTAGCAACTCCAAAAGTCTCGAGGCACGCACATCGTCATGTGTGCCTCGTCGTGCGACCGATTTTATGTGCTCACAGCTTGGCGACTCTGCTGGGGACCCCTCAACCCAATCAGATCCTAGTTAGGAAATGAGTCAACATAGGAGGATGTAAGCTGGTTTAGAAAGTACTTGTTGTCCAACCTTAGTGATTTACGAAACTTATGCAATTACGTGATATTGGGGGATCCTGTCAAACGGACATGATAATCGCCTAAGGTAAGTGGTTTTTAACAGGGACCAATGTAACCCGCCCACTTACCTGGGGAGCCACCCAGACGTCGTATTGCATATTGTTCTGTACTTCCACTATAAAAGTGATATCAAGGAACCCTTTATTGGCCCATTATCCAAGAATCACCCGAATAGACACAGCACTTTGCCCCACTGCACATACAAGCACCTCACTACACTGTGAATGGATTTTTAACTATTTGGGGTGACATGCACGAGGGAGTCTGCATGGATGATCCGAACTGAATGATGTCCGAATATCTGTGAATGCTCTTTTTAACCAAAATCTTGATCTCTCTAGCAGCCACCTTTCTTGAAACGACGAACTTACTTTTGGGATGGTATTAGCTCTACGCTCCTGTGGCTTGCAGGGGAAAGCAGGGTAAACCCATCTCCATAAGTTTCTAGATTCCTTAAGCGCCATTGGTTTCTTGCCATGGTACGCAAAGGATTTAGTACTTGGTCCAAACCCTTGTAGGATAATGTCTCAAGCTGGGTATCCTTTCCCCACCTATTACTTCTGAAAACCCTGCAGTACATCTATATGCTTGAATGATGAATAAAACCAATTTAAAACTCAAAAGTCCATCAGTGGACCCTAGACTCAGGGCTACCTCAGCCTTAAATTATGAAGCCTACCTACTTTTGATCAGGGGAACCACCCCCCGATCCATGCATCGAGTCTAGAGAGCCGTGGGCCTTGACCCATTGAGTCCGCTAGAAGCACACTAAGTCCGGGTCAGTCTTCAAGTAGACTAAAGCTGGCCAGATCAGGAAAAGCAGATAAAAGCAAGCCAGATCAGAGCAAGGGCAATGAAACCCTAGATCTAGGACTTTTTCAGTCTACCGTGGTAAAATCAATATTACCCTTTCCTAGGGTTCCCAACAACCCTGGGATTGAACACTTTCCCAGCTTTCTTCGCCCTCGCTGGCAAGTTGTAAATAGCTCTTCAATCAGATAGTAGGGACTCTTCGGAACAAATGAAAAGACTGATCTGGACTCAGATGTGCTTCCTTACACCAGTACGTCTTGGAGTCATTCCTTCACTAGAACTAACCCCTTTTAGGATTGCACACACATTTCAATTCTGTTTATATATTTTGCTTGATACAATGGCCAAGGATGGTGAGCCTAGCAACACTTGCCCTCATAGTTTCCCAGAAATCAACTCCTCGTAGTTTCTCGAAAATCAATTCTCGCAGTTTCCCAAAAATCAACTCATCCAGTTTCCCAGAAATCAACTTTCGCAGTTTCTGGAGATCAAAACCTGGGACTTTCCCCTTGTCTCCAAATGACGGCTAAAAAGAAATCAAAAATGGAAATAAAATCTTGCAGTTTCCAAAACCTTCAGAAATCAACTCTTGTAGTTTTTGGAGATCGAATTCAGGGACTCTCCCATTGACTTATCCAAACCTCTGAAAATCAACGCTTTGCGTTTCCAAAGCCCAATGTGAAAATCAACACTTCGTGTTTTCACAAACCCAAAATCTTTAATCAACTCTTTAAGCCAATCCTCTGGAAAATCAACTCTTGTAGTTTCCAGAACCCAATCAAGTGGAAATCAACTTTTCAAGTTTCCACATCTCAATCAAAAAAAACCAATCATGAATAATCTACATTGACATGCATCAACACGCATTATATTTTGATCTGAATTCTTTATACTAATTTGTGTTTTTTATTTATAATAAAGGTACCAAGATTGTGTATTGTAGCCCATACCTTCTATGATCAAGAAGAAGATTACAGATGGACCCTGCTGAAGGACTTGAGTAGGCACTACCTCCACCTCCTCAGGAGCAAGAAAAGTTGGAAGACCATCCAGTGATCGCCGATATGAACCAGCAGATGGCCAACATTAAGGCTATGATGGCAAACATGATGCAGCGAATGGAAAGGCTGCAAATACCTCCCCAATTTATGCAGTCGCAGCAGCAGTTGCCAATACCTCCACAGCAGCCAATACCTCCCCAGGAGCCACCAGTACCACCACCATAGTTGGCTCCTTAGCCAATGCTAGTCGTGCCAGAGCAGCCACCACCTGTCATTCCACAGATAAACTTGCAACCACCGGAGCAGCCAGTTCATCAACCACTGCTTGTCCAACCAGAGCAACACTTGAGAATTCCGGCACCCCCATTATTCCACAGCAACAAGAGATGGGGATGGGGCACAAAGAAGTAGAGTTCCACCAAGCACAAGAACAGGCTAATGTCACGGCCCAGATGCAGGCTGATCTGCAAGCTTTAAAGGAACAAGTACAGAATGCAAACCGAGGTCCCGTACCAAAAGAAGCCTCACTGGATAGGCTGGGGTTTTTCCCTGATTTGCAACTTCCACCAAAGTTCAAGTGTCCAGATTTTGTAAAATTTGACGGAAGTGGGGATCCACTGTCACACCTCAGAGCATACTATGGAGACATATGCCAGTATGCACATGATGAGAGGATCATGATCCAATTTTTCCAATGCTCGTTGACGGGGTCGGCCCAGAAGTGGTTTGCTAGTCTTGACAGAAGCCGAATCTGGACATGGGATGACTTGGCAAGCACATTCCTCGAGCACTTCAAGTTCAACACCGAAGTCTTGCCCACTCGAATGGAATTGCAGAAAATGTCTAAGAAAAGTACTTAATCCATTCGTGAGTACGCCAAGAGATGGAGAGAAATGGCTGCCATGGTTCAACCTCCCATACTGGAAAAGGAGATGGTGACCTTGTTCATCTCAACATTGGGGCAATCCTACTATACACTGCTGCTGGGGCAGTTTGCCACAAGTTTTGCAGACCTAGTGGTTGTGGCCGACAAAATAGAGGACGGGGTCAAGTCTGGCAGAGTTGCAGGATTTTCTGAGCAGAAGAGGAACCCTGTTAGTGGGAGAGGCACGGAAAGGAAGAAAGAGGACGAGACAGTTAATCACGTTCAGCCAAACAGACCTTTCCACTTCTCAGCACCAGACAGGAGAGAACACCAAACAGAGGCCAGGGAGTACAGTCTGCCGGACGACTTAGGCGGACACCAAAAGAGATGCAAGCTAGGTGGAATAGGGTACTCACACCTCTTCCCTACCCATTGTCAGAGTTGCTTCCCACTCTGTTGAAGAAAGGATATTTGCAGAAGAAGCAGCCGACCCACCAACCATCCACCAGCCGCACCTATAACCCCAATGAGCGCTGCGAGTACCACATGGGAGCTCCTGGACACCATACAATTGCTGCTGGTATTTGAGGCACGATGTGCAAGATTTGATCGATAGCAAGCGAATTTCGGTTGATCCCCCAGTAGCAACTCCTGCAGCAGGGGTCCAGACTAATCCTCTTCCGGACCATAACAAGGCAACTACTAGTGGGCCAATAAATCTTGTGAACAATTGGGATGGAAACCAGGGGCAATTTGACCCTTCGGTGTTGATTGGACGGCCAGGTCAAATGGTGAGAGTATATATCCTCGAGGAAATCAAATCACCGGTTGTGGTTAGAGATGAAGAGAACACGCCACCTGCTCCCACTGAGGAATCTAAGGTTGAAAAGAGTCAGGATGCCCATATCTGTGTACTTGAGGATGACCCGCAAAGCAGTGAAGAGGTCACAAGGCCCCAATACCAGAACAATTGTGGATGGATTAGTGATTCTCCATCGCCTCCAGCCAGAGAAGGAGCGGGTAGCTCTGCAAGATTTTGGTATCAAGACAGGTCACCTGTCTTAGAATCATTAGTCGATAGTTCGGGAGTCCCTCCTCAAATGTCTGCTGAATGGCCTCCCAATTGCATGTCTGCCACATCAGAGCCAAATATATACTCCCTCACTAATCCACCTTCAATCGAATCTGATCATGACTCCATCTCATCTTAGACGCGTGAATGGTATGGCCTCCCTCATGTCACAGTAGAAGGAGTGCCACCATCCACTCCCAAGCTCAAGAATCTACCTGACCCATACGAGAGCCAGGGTGAGGATTCAGAGGACACCTCATCAAAGGAAGAGGATCCGTGTAACGCCCTGGATTCATGTTGTTCATTAAAGATATAACACGTCTCGCAGAGGGTTAGGTAAGGATCTAAATAAATGTGATCACTAGATAATCACACATGTAATACCATATCAGAGTGCACAAACAAATTCTTATCTAAGTCATCCAAACTAGTCTTTAAGTAAAGTCAAACGAATCCACCTCAACTACTTTATTACATTTCTCAAAATCAAATGAATCAAAGTTTAAATCTAAAATAAACCTACTAGTCTAGGGATTGTAGTAATAATCTTCCTCCCTATAGGTGTCAGTCGGATCTACCCCAGTAGGCGCCTCACCACGAATATCTAAAAAACAAGAACAACAACAAAGGAATGAGATACAAATATCTCAGCGAGTAGCACATGCATACAGAAATAGTTAACCACAGTTATAAAGCATGCACTGATAAATAACCAACACCAATATATCAACAGAGATAAATACAAGATGGAAATCCAGAAGTCTACTATTAGTTCACATCAAATATCAACCAAAGTACCGATAAAACTACGAAAGGTCAATGTCATGACTATTGCTTAAGTTGGTTAATTCACATGCCAAGGAGACACTCCACACCTCCATGTACACAGTTTCGGCCTACTCAGGGTATAGGACACTCTGAAATGACGGCCTGCTCAGGGTATTGTCATCCAATGCCGGCCTACTCCGGGTATCGGCACTGACAACCAGGCTTACTCAGGGTATCTGGCTGCTCTACATCGGTCGTGGCAACTCATTAAATTATGCAATTACCCCAACAAACAATACCATCACATTACTAAGCTTAATATGGATCCAAGGGAAGCTAAACCCAAAACCAAATTAACAAGTTCACAAAACTCTGTATTTGCAAAACAATACACCCACACTGATTACCATCTTGTGTATCCCAATACACTCATCACAAGTTGTTCCAACTAGAATATCAACTCATATAATTTCAGAAGGTATCCTAACCTTTCAACAACAAAACTCATGCAGTAAAATCCTCTTACTCACACAAAACATTTTCAATACTATTCAGTCCTTTGATATCAAACAAAACTAGATTACACAAATTTAAAATCAGAAAACAGATAAAATATATATAACCAACTGTATCATTTACTTATAGGATCATGAATAGCAACAACACTACCTAGATTCCTTAAATTCACCTTTCGACAAGTTATAGAAATACCTAGAATTTGATTCACTACTCTTCCAAATGTTTTGAACGAATATAATATTTCTAATATCCTAATCTAGCCTTTGGGTATGAGTTTGTAGTCTCAAAGTATCAAGAATTGGTTAGGATTGGCAAAAACCCACTTTCGGCAATTTCCATTGGGTGCGCTGACCTCTGACGCTTGGCGCGAGGTCGGCCTGAACTCAACATATACCGAACATCACTTCGCGCGGACTATAGTTACTAGGCGCGAGACAAGCGTGAACTCAATGAGAGAAGGAAATACCTCACACGTGGTAGGCGCGAGCTAAGCACGAACTCGGCGAGAACAAATAAACTTACCTTGCGTTGACTCTTTCACTTGGCGCTGTAGACACCCCAAATTGCACTAAAAATGAGAAAATAATTGAAAATATTAATTGGGATTTGAAACAGGTCAAAAAAGTGTAAAATCTGGCCAAATTGGTCATGACCGTATTTTGTCTACGGACTGGTCATACCTGCAGTTGATATACGGTCATGGCATGACCGTATTAATAATACGGGCAGGGCGCGACCGTAATATATATACGGGCACGGGGTCTTTGTGCGAATTTTACCTTTTTGATTTTTGAGCCTTATCTGCACCCAAATATCTCTCTTGGATAAGCGAATCCTCTTATTTATCCATTCGAATTATCTCATTTATCCTTGTGGATAAAGGATTGACATGATCTTGTGTTTAACTCAAACTGAAACTCTATCCTGCCAAACCTTCTGGACCAACTATGCCCCTGGGTGTGTCTATAAATAGAGGCTCTTTCCTCTAGCTAAAGGCCACGAAATTTTGAAGAATCAAAAGCTCCAAGAGAAGGAAAGGAATCCCTGCTGCTCTGCCTGCTCAATCCAGGTAAGTCCCCTATCCCTTTTTATTTTCTGTCTTCAATTCTAGAAGTAATAGGATCATCTCTATTGCAGTAGAATAAGGCCATATCTGTTTTTGTATCCCTAAACTTGTCTCCAAATACCTCAAGGGTCTCTCTAGCCGTAAAACGTGAAGAGAGAACTAGGGGAAAGGGGAACAGGTGGATCCCTAGAATAGCACCCATATCTGTTTTTTTTCATAGAATAAGGCCTATGATTATGTTTGTGTAACCAAACCTATCTCTAAGTACCTCAAGAGTCTCTCTAGCCGTAAAACGTGAAGAGAGAACTAGGGGAAAGGGGAACAGGTGGATCCGTAGGGTAGACCCCCATGTGCTCAAATCTGTGAGATGTGGCTGTTTTAAATATCTTGATCATGTTTTAATGTTTTTTATGATATATCTGAATGAATTACATGAATCTATGATGTTTATAGCATGAGATCCCTTCTTTTGACAAAATTTGGATTTTTCACATATTTGCACCTACAGCACTGTTTTCGTGATTTTTGTGATTTTAGGCTAGGATCTTGGATTTATCATGATCAATATGGTAGATCTGAATCCAGAAGCCTGAAAGTAAATTCTAGGGTTTCATGAGATGATTTTTAAATTGTTTTTCATTATTGAGAGAAGACCCTACGATCTAAATTCTCCCCTTTTGAGGTTTTTCATCAATGTGGATATTTTTGGTTTTTATTTTCGGATTTAATGTGAAATTTGGGTTTTATCTATGTCCTGGACTATTCAAGTTCAATTTTGAAATATTTTATAAAAATCATATTTTTCTAGATTTCTAGAATTTAGCTTGAAGCCAGATTTTTGGATTTTTCACTTTAAATTGATTTTATTTGATTTTATCTCAATTTTATTTTGATCATGAAACCCTAGGAATGGTATGATCATATTTGAAAGTTCTGGATCAATCAGACTATTCATATGAAGAAAACCATATATTTTTGTCTTTTTGTGATTTTTCCTGATTTTTATAGCAAGCTTTTTCCTTTATTTTAAACATGAACAATACCTGGCAACCACCTTGTGTGGATGAATAGGGGTGCCTAACACCTTCCCCTGTTCATAACTTAATCCCCTTACCCATCTCTGGTTGTTTTTAAAGGAGGGTTATTTTTACCCTAAAATTTGCCTTTTGTGCTTATTTAATATTTTGGTGTCCATTCACACCTAAATTGAATGGTGGCGACTCTTTGTTTTATTTAATCCCGTGTGATGAAAGAGGAAATCATTAGATTGATTCCCATGTCTCACAACTGGCGACTCTGCTGGGGACTTGTGGATTTCAGCCTTTTGGTGTTTGTTCATGTTTTTTATTTTTTTTGATTTGCTTGCTATTTTGTGTTCTTAAGCATGTTGGGTAAGTTTTAAATCTGAATTATTGCTTAAGAATTCATGGGGGTAGAAACATGCTTAATTGTGATTTATAGGATTATTTCTACAAACATGCGTAGGGGAGGTCCGTTTTGATGAACTATGCTTATTTTTTGCTATATTTTTATGATAGCATGTTTTAATTTTCAGCATGATCTCCATGATGATTTTGGGTGTATAACATGATCATATGTTTGCATGATAGATGATTTTTTTTATGAGCATGTTTTGGGTGCTATAGGATTGCTTTATTTACTTGTTTATTTTAAATATGCTTTCCTATTATGCCTTGGTTTGTTTATGCATGGCTACGAAAAGAGTGGCAAGGGTTTGGGACGCTGTGAATGCACCCAACTTTTACAATGCACTGTGCACCTTTTATTTTTACACAGCCTACCCTTAACCTATAGGAAGTTGAACTCGAATGTGTGTAGCTTGGCGCAACGAGGTCGATACTTCGGAAAGCGAAAGTGAAAACATTCACCTTAGAACTTTGAGCTAATGATGTGATGATAACGTGGATCTGGGATTCTGGTCATCACTAGGCTTGAGTGCTAAGTTATCATTAAGCCAAAACCCAAAACCCCTACGCTTGAAGGTGGAGTTACACGTTTTTGGCTAAAGTATACAATTACGTGGGGATATGGGTTTGTATGATTGTGGGAAGGTCGTATGCATGGCTTACAAACCAGGGCATAATGCGGATGCTATATTCAAGGTAAACAAGGTAATCCTATTGTTTTGCATTATTTTCATGTCATAGGGGTGTCATGGTACCCATTGGTTCGGGATAAAATTAGTCCCAAAATTTACATGTTTTTAAAATTGGTGTAGCCCATAGGAAGAGTCTCTAACTCTGTTTAGAATCAATCCTACCCTATGTTCATACAAGAGGCAACAAAAGGGTACCAAATTCTTGAGTATGGTGTCAATTTGGAGGGTACATGTGCCATCCCAAACATGTGTTTTAGCAAAAAGGCCAAGGTCCACTTTGGGACAGTTTAGAAGCTCTGCAATGGGTGAACCGTATGTTTGGATGAGCAATTAAAGTGATCAAACCATGTAAAACTGGAAAAATATAACAGGGTTCCGTAAAACCGCATTTAGTACACGGGCTGGGCTTACCCGTATTAGTTATACGGGCTAGGCTCGCCCGTGTTTTCCATACGGACACGGCTTGCTCGTAATTTGAATACGGGCAGGGCTGGACCGTACTGTGTATACGGTTTTCTCGGAATATTCAATTTTAATCAGTTTTTCCCACTAAAATCTTCCTTTAACCTTTAAATAATGATAAAGGGAAACAAGTTTGAATAAAATGATTCAAAAATAAATAAATAAAAATAATCATTGAAAAAAAAATGTGAGAGAAAGGTTCCTTGGGCTTCTGAAACCCTTTGAATTTCAGACTTTTTCAAAACTCTTGAGCTTTTGAAAGCCTTTGAATTTCAGATTTTTCAAAAAATCCTGGGCCTCTGAAAGCCTTTGAATTTCAGAGTTTTCAAAAAAAAAAAAAAAAAAAACCCTCGGGCCTCTGAAAGCGTTTGAATTTCAGATTTTTCAAAAAAAAAAAAAAAAAACTCCTAGGCCTCTGAAAGCCTTTGAATTTCAGATTTTTCAAAAATCCTGGGCCTCTGAAAGCCTTTGAATTTCAGACCTTTTTCTTCTGGGCCTCTGAAAGCCTTTGAATTTCAGATTTTTCAAAAATCCTGGGCCTCTGAAAGCCTTTGAATTTCAGACCTTTTTCTTTTGGGCCTCTGAAAGCCTTTGAATTTCAGAACTTTTGGGCCTCTGAAAGCCTTTGAATTTCAGACCTTTTTCTTTTGGGCCGTCTATAAGCCTCTGAATTATAGACACATATCTTTTGGGCCGTTTAAAAGCCTCTGAATTTTAGACAAACATTTTCTTTGGGCCGTCTATAAGCCTCTGAATTATAGACACATATCTTTTGGGCCGTCTAAAAGCCTCTGAATTTTAGACAAATCATTTCTTTGGGCCGTCTAAAAGCCTCTGAATTTTAGACAATCATTCCTTTGGGCCGTCTATAAGCCTCTGAATTATAGACACATATCCTTTGGGCCGTCTAAAAGCCTCTGAATTTTAGACACAATCTCTTTGGGCCGTCTAAAAGCCTCTGAATTTTAGACACAACTTTTTGGGCCATTTGAAAGCCTCTGAATTTCAAATATCAACTTCTTTGGGCCGTCTATAAGCCTCTGAATTATAGACACATATCTTTTGGGCCGTCTAAAAGCCTCTGAATTTTAGACAATCATTCCTTTGGGCCGTCTATAAGCCTCTGAATTATAGACACATATCCTTTGGGCCTCTGAAAGCCTTTGAATTTCAGATCTTTTTCCTCGAGCCTCTGAAAGCCTTTGAATTTCAGACTTTTCTCAAAAATCTCTGGGCCTCTGAAAGCCTTTAAATTTCAGGCTTTTTTCAAAAATATCCTTGGGCCTCTGAAAGTCTTTGAATTTCAGACTTTATCCAAAAATATCCCTGGGCCTCTGAAAGCCTTTGAATTTCAGACTTTTTCCAAAAAATTCCCCCGGGCCTCTGAAAGCCTTTGAATTTCAGATCTTTCTCTCCTTTTTGTGGGACCTGTTGGAAGCCCTAGAATATTCCAACAATTCAATTCAAAAAAAAAAAAAAAAGAAGCAAATAAAGAAAAAATCCAAACTCGTGTTCACCCAGCTTGCACATAGGCATTCCTAGGCATGTGAATGAGATTAATTGGGCACTGATATTTTCTCCTTTATTTTGTGGTCAGGTACTAATACACTTGCAATCATAGCTCCTGTAACCAGATCAAGAGCTCGCGTCATGAATCCCATTGAAAACGAAGTTGATGCTCCTCATCCAAATGTTGTCCTACTCCAAGAACAAGTGGCAGGACTAGCCCGAATGCTAGAGAACATACTATCGGTGCAGGCCCAACAAGTTCAAGCCCAGAACCAAGCATCCACTTCCAACCAAGCACCTCCACCTCCAATCAATATCCCATCTCCGGTTCAACCTATTCCTGAACCCATTTCTGAACCTACCCCTGAACCTATACTGATCAGGGAGGAGACAGTTGAGTTTGAGAAAGAAAAGGAAAAAGAAAGAATGAGGGATGAGATGGAAAAGAAGTTCATGCATAGGCTGGAGATTATCCCAGACGAACTGAGGGAAGTAAAAGGGATACGTAACTTTGGGGGCACTAATTTTGAAGATCTGTGCCTATTCCCCGATGTATGTCTACCAGCCAAGTTTAAATGCCCAGATTTTGATAAATATGATGGCACTGGCTGCCCAATGAGCCATTTGAAGTTATACTGCGGGGCTTTATGCCAGTTTGGCCGGGATGACGGCATACTAATTCAACTCTTCCAGAGGAGTTTAACTGGAGCTGCTTTGAAGTGGTTTACCACTTTGGATCATGGGAAAATAAGAAGGTGGAAGGATTTAGCAGATTCCTTTTTGGCACAATACAGGTTCAACTCTGAGATTATACCAGATAGGTATGACATGATGAGGATGACAAAGAGAAATGATGAGACCATAAGGCAATATGCTAAAAGGTGGAGGGAGTTGGCTGCACAAGTTAAGCCACTCGTGGGAGAACCAGAAATGATTTCAACCTTCATCAGCACACTGGGGCAACCCTTTTACAGTCACTTGGTGGGTCAAACTACCACCAACTTTGCTGCCCTAGTGCAAGTGGCAGATAGAATTGAAGATGGGATCAAGTCTGGGAAAATAGCTGATTATTCTGCAGTGTTGAACCAGGAAGCTTCCACCACTTTCTCTACACAGAAAAAGGAGAATGGTAATGGAAGAATAAAGAATAAAGAAGGGAGAGAAGCAAAAGTGAATATGGTGCAACTTCCCAGGGAACCATTTCAAATAAATGTCCATCCACCTCCTATCAAGCCAACCCATCAATTTCCTTTGCTGCCTATTCAAATTAATGTCCCTTCTACACAGCCTGTGAAGGAGGAAACAGAAGTAAGGAAGAGAAGGAAATTCTCTAAACTGCCTATGAGACCATCTGAACTTTTGCCTACCTTACTTCAGAAGGGTTACGTGACTTTGAAGTTGCCAAATCCTCATGCAAGCAAAGGGAAGGGTTATGATTCATCTGCAATCTGTGATTATCATATGAGCACTCCAGGGCATACCACAGATCGTTGCTTGGCCCTAAAGCATGCAATCCAGGATTTGCTGGATAATAACTCTTTATCATTCAATTCAGCCACTCCCATCCCACCTACTGATAACAATGGGGCAGGCAGCTCAAATGCAATAAGGGCAATTTTCTCTGGAGAAAGAAGATTTGACCCTTCTCAGCTTATCGCTCCTATTGGTCCAACAGTCAGGGTTTATCTTGAAAGAAATGCTCCTGGTTATGAGCAGGAAGGCTTGCCTCACTCAGCAGGAGAAAGAAATTATCTGAAAAAGGGAGAAAAGTCAACCTTTGCCTTTGAGAACAGGGGCAGTTTTCGAACTCCCACGTTTTCTGAAAAGAAACTTGCATAAAAAGAATGCACATTTCCTGAGGATCCCAAGGAGCCTTGTTCTCAGGAAGTGATTTTAATAAAGGCTCTTCAAAAAAAAAAAAAAAAAAGATTTTCCCCTTTAACATTTTTCTAAAAAAAAAATAAGTTTTCATCAAGGTCCTTTTACTTATGAATCATATCTCTTATTGAATTTCATTGAGTTGAATATGACTTTGACATTGGGCTCAATTTTGAGACCAAAATCAAAGAAAAAGACATTTTATATGAAAATTCAAATCTTTTTAAGTGTCATGAGAAGAATATTTTGCAAAATTATGAAGTGACCAATTTTATGGCCTTTGGAACCAAAGATGACCCACAGTCTTCAACAGAAAAGATAGAAGAAGATTTGAAGTTCCTTCATTATAATTCAAAAAGGATCGCATCACTTGCTGATTCGTTCAAAGGGAAGTTGATAATATTGTTTGAAGAAATTTTGGGGCTTTGCACTTGAAAATATGGAAGAAGATCTGACATTTTCGTTGGAAATAGAATTGGGCATCATTTGATGGAAAGAATTCAAATTCATAAGATTGATCAAAAGGTGAAGAACTTGTTCATAACAGAGGTTCTATTTAAAGAGGCTTTCATGTTGACAGAAGGTGATTAAGAAGAAAAAAAAAAAAGAAAAGAAAAAATCCTGAGCCAGTCATGTAGTGCAACTCTACCAAGTCTAAAATTCAAATTTTTCTTAAAATGATAAGAGGCCTTTCTCTTTTATATCCCCAAAAATTTTGAAATCCCTAGTTAGACCATTTGAGCTTGATACATTTTTCCAAGTAACCTAAACTGAGAATTGTAACCCCACACTGGGGCAAATTTATTAAGGCATAAAAAGGGAATGAAGGGACAATTATTGAAGTTCAAAAGGGATTTTGAATATGTTTTCAGAAAATGGGACAAAGAAAAAAAAAAAGAAAAAGAAAGAAAAAAAAAAGATAATCAAATACTATTTGGAGAATGTCTTCAAAATTGTGAAGAAAAGAATGGAAAAAAGAAGTTCAATAC
This sequence comes from Buxus sempervirens, assembly GCA_947561395.2. Lineage (NCBI taxonomy): Eukaryota > Viridiplantae > Streptophyta > Magnoliopsida > Buxales > Buxaceae > Buxus > Buxus sempervirens. Next base: position 13,613,477 of record OX387194.1, on the reverse strand, counting down.
CGGAGAATAAGTTTCAAATGAAGAAATCAAATTGAGGGAAGAACTTCATTACTGGGGCAATTTTGTATTCATTCCAAGGGAAGAAATGCCTTAAAAATTACAATTTCAGTTAACCCATTTGATCATAGGGTATTTGAGCCTTTTATTCCTTTTCTTTCTAAACTAACACCAAGCCTTCGTTTCGTCCTATTCATAAGTCCTCTTTGATTAAGAAATTTTGAATTAAGGCAGTTTTGACTACATGGTTGCTGGTGATGAAGGATAAAAAAAAGAAAGAGGAAAAAATGGAGAAAATGTAGTGAAAACCCGAAAGGGCGCTACATGGCAAATAATCAGCTATTTACAAGAAGGAAATCGTCAGAGAGGAAAGCCCAGAATTGGCATAGATCCAAGTGAAGTCTTCATGTTGGTGGTTACTTTTGAGATATAGTCACTCTCCAAGTGATTGAGAAAAATTCTCTTTTCAAGACTAAAGCAACATAATCAGAACTATGATATGAATCATCTATGAACAAGTTGATGGCCATCAAAATTGCCATTAGGAAATTGTTACTGAAGTTGAAGTCATAAATTATCATACCATGGATACAATGGAGAAACAATTGTTCTTCAATTGGATGAAGGAAGATGTCTTTCTAGACTAGGGCAAAATAGTCAGATTGAAAGAGTTGTCATATCAAGAGCATCAATTGACAAACCGATGGTCATGGGGATGACTCTAAAGGTTCCAAAGGTTGATTTTTGTCTTTCTTCATTTTCTGAAATAATCTTCTCATTATTCAACTTGATTTTAATTCTTTTGGACTATATGCTAATAAGTGATTTGATCATTTTTTCAAAAAAAAAACATAAAAACACAAAAAAGCAAAAAAAATATATTTTTGGCCTATGATGAGAATCTATATATTTTCATAAAACATTGGTTTTGCAAGCATTAGAGAATTCTGAGGCCACTAGTATAAAACATATTTTCTTATGTTTGCATTTGCATTCTTCTATTGGGGTTTCTTTTTGGCAAAGGTTAAAAAAAAAAAAAAAGAAAAAAGAAAAAGAAAGAGAAAAAAAGAGAAAAAGAAAAAAAAAGGGGAAAAAAGAGGATCATCTCTACTGAGGGGCAAGTACTTCTTCAAGCAATCAAAACTGGGGCATGCTCAGTGTCTTTCCTTCTGGGTTTTCATTGGAATGAATTCCAACATCTGAAAGAAGCAATTAAGCTTTAGTCTTCGGATTTGAAAAAAAGCAAAAAGAAAAGGCTTCGAAGCAATGGCATGTTTTCTTCGTTAAAAAAGGGTTCCCAATTCTCCAATCATGAAGAAGGATATTACTGGGGCAATAAGAAGGCATGAGGTTAGATCAACAGATCATGATCCATCAATCAAGAAGAGGGCATTCACTTGGGCAATTAAAAAGTATGAAGACAGGTTATGGGCAGTAAGGGCACATACATTGTTATTGAGAGAGCAAGAAGATAAATAAGCAAAAGCAAGTTGCAAAATATTCAAGCACAGGTTCGGGCATCAAATGGCACCCAGGTATATCAAATAAGAAAATCAATCAGGAAAATTCAAAAAGTGAAAAACATCAAAATCAATTGAGTTTGCAGTGGTCAATTTTAAATCCACACTCTTTTCAAAAATTACTTGTCTCAGATTTCTTTTCATAGCCACGAGAGCTCTAAGAAATCTGAGATAAGGAAGAGACGCCACCCCATCAGACTTCAAGCAGGGGTTTCATTGGCTATCTTCGAATCCATGTTTTTATCATTTCTTTGTTTGACCAAAGCAAGTTCAATTAATGAGATGTTTTTCAAATATGTAATTTTGAGTTGTGTCTGTTCATTGTGTTACAACTGCAGGCCACCTAGAAAAATTGTCTTTTTTATCATTTTCTCCACACTTTTTAGGAGATTAATGTTTATATTAGTTGTAAGTTACAAGGATTGCCACCTTACCCTCTTTTGTTTAAAAAATTTTGTTTCAAATGTCACTTCATAGCCCACAAGTGCTCAGTGAGAGGAGAGAGGAGGATTTGGCCCTTAAGCTGAGAGATTTCTTAGCAAATCTTCCACAATCAATTCTTTTTTTATAAAATCATCCATTTGATCCTTGCAAAGTGCAATTGGTTAGACAAAAGTCTCAGAAAGTGCAATTGGTGGGTCTTTTTGCTCTCTGCTTTTAATTGGTTCCAATTACCAGCAAAGAGGGGGCAGCTGTAGACACCCCAAATTGCACTAAAAATGAGAAAATAATTGAAAATATTAATTGGGATTTGAAACAGGTCAAAAAAGTGTAAAATCTGGCCAAATTGGTCATGACCGTATTTTGTCTACGGACTGGTCATACCTGCAGTTGATATACGGTCACGGCATGACCGTATTAATAATACGGGCAGGGCGCGACCGTAATATATATACGGGCACGGGGTCTTTGTGCGAATTTTACCTTTTTGATTTTTGAGCCTTATCTGCACCCAAATATCTCTCTTGGATAAGCGAATCCTCTTATTTATCCATTCGAATTATCTCATTTATCCTTGTGGATAAAGGATTGACATGATCTTGTGTTTAACTCAAACTGAAACTCTATCCTGCCAAACCTTCTGGACCAACTATGCCCCTGGGTGTGTCTATAAATAGAGGCTCTTTCCTCTAGCTAAAGGCCACGAAATTTTGAAGAATCAAAAGCTCCAAGAGAAGGAAAGGAATCCCTGCTGCTCTGCCTGCTCAATCCAGGTAAGTCCCCTATCCCTTTTTATTTTCTGTCTTCAATTCTAGAAGTAATAGGATCATCTCTATTGCAGTAGAATAAGGCCATATCTGTTTTTGTATCCCTAAACTTGTCTCCAAGTACCTCAAGGGTCTCTCTAGCCGTAAAACGTGAAGAGAGAACTAGGGGAAAGGGGAACAGGTGGATCCCTAGAATAGCACCCATATCTGTTTTTTTTCATAGAATAAGGCCTATGATTATGTTTGTGTAACCAAACCTATCTCTAAGTACCTCAAGAGTCTCTCTAGCCGTAAAACGTGAAGAGAGAACTAGGGGAAAGGGGAACAGGTGGATCCGTAGGGTAGACCCCCATGTGCTCAAATCTGTGAGATGTGGCTGTTTTAAATATCTTGATCATGTTTTAATGTTTTTTATGATATATCTGAATGAATTACATGAATCTATGATGTTTATAGCATGAGATCCCTTCTTTTGACAAAATTTGGATTTTTCACATATTTGCACCTACAGCACTGTTTTCGTGATTTTTGTGATTTTAGGCTAGGATCTTGGATTTATCATGATCAATATGGTAGATCTGAATCCAGAAGCCTGAAAGTAAATTCTAGGGTTTCATGAGATGATTTTTAAATTGTTTTTCATTATTGAGAGAAGACCCTACGATCTAAATTCTCCCCTTTTGAGGTTTTTCATCAATGTGGATATTTTTGGTTTTTATTTTCGGATTTAATGTGAAATTTGGGTTTTATCTATGTCCTGGACTATTCAAGTTCAATTTTGAAATATTTTATAAAAATCATATTTTTCTAGATTTCTAGAATTTAGCTTGAAGCCAGATTTTTGGATTTTTCACTTTAAATTGATTTTATTTGATTTTATCTCAATTTTATTTTGATCATGAAACCCTAGGAATGGTATGATCATATTTGAAAGTTCTGGATCAATCAGACTATTCATATGAAGAAAACCATATATTTTTGTCTTTTTGTGATTTTTCCTGATTTTTATAGCAAGCTTTTTCCTTTATTTTAAACATGAACAATACCTGGCAACCACCTTGTGTGGATGAATAGGGGTGCCTAACACCTTCCCCTGTTCATAACTTAATCCCCTTACCCATCTCTGGTTGTTTTTAAAGGAGGGTTATTTTTACCCTAAAATTTGCCTTTTGTGCTTATTTAATATTTTGGTGTCCATTCACACCTAAATTGAATGGTGGCGACTCTTTGTTTTATTTAATCCCGTGTGATGAAAGAGGAAATCATTAGATTGATTCCCATGTCTCACAGCTAGGTAGGCGCCAAGTCAGCGGATCCTACCTTCGATACACGACTCTCTATTAATCTCAGAACTCCATGACTGGCCGAAATTTTGACCTCTGTAACTACTCATCTATGCTTCTACCATTACCAAAACACCTTTAAACGAGATTCAGATTTAATCTAAGCAACTTTATAATCACGATTCTAAACTCATCAAAATAACACACGCTCGAATAGAACTTATTCAGAAACCATGCTTTCAACAAATCTTACTGATCAAAACCATTGATAAGTCAAAACGAATGCTACTCACCTTATACGTTCCCAAGTCTTGCAACAGCAACTCCTCGTAGAGTGATCCAACAAGTCGATCGCCACCCAGTCGATCGTCACCCAACTCCTGCGGTTCGCGAGAGTTTCTCTGAACACCCTTGATGCTGAACACTTAATCAGAAGGAACACGGTCTTCTTCTTCTCTCCAAAACCCTAGATCACCAGCCGCAACTCGTTCAATACAAAGTATACGAGAACCCAAAACCTAAGCTTCTAAATACGCTAACTATTTATACTTACCTAATATACTTTGCCACTCGACTAGATTTAAAACAGCTTGATTCGATGCAACGCTCGCCCACCAAGTTTCCTACATACACACAGCTTATTAGTTTTATTTTTCCAATAAAAATCATGTAGAAAATATCAGGGTTTTACAATCCAGATGAGGACATGGAGGACACTACACTAGATGAAAATGATCCAGACGAGTCCGTCAACCCAATCACGACTGGTGGAACTGAACTGGAGGAGGTAATTGATCATGAAATCAACCAAGACAAGACACCGCTTAAGAACTGGAGCGCTGTGCCCTTTGCAGCTCGCAAGGCCAACCTCTGAAGGGATGTTTCATTTTACTTTAATGCTTTTTGGTGTAATTACTTCTTAATTCTGCTTTTATGTACATAAAGAAAAAAAAATGCAAGTGTTTGGTCGCTGATGACATTGCTCTGAGACCATACCTTTTGGCAAAACCATGATCATTAAAAATGCCGAGTAGCTCAAAGGTGTCTTCAGCTGGGTGCAATCTACTGTCCCATGAGAACTCTGACAAAGCCAAAGGCAATTCTTTTGTGATCTATACCTTGTTTTTCTCCCATACCCATCCTTGTACTGGGGCAACACAACCCTAGAGAGGAAAAAGAAGAAAAGAAAAGAGAGAAAGTGTTTAAATCAGCTAAGGGTCAAGACTGACTTTAATATCATGTCTCTAAGAAAGGATGAGAGGCCATCCTTCGTGCATCCTTAATCATAAGAACCGCTAGTCAAACACTTTGAGCCTGATTACGTTATTCAAATACCCGTGTTGTGTCTAGCCACACCACACTAGGGAAAAGCTAAAAAGTAAATATAAAAGGATGATAAGATTCCTGAATGAAATTGCATGAAACAATCCAACCAAGTTGACATAGCTTCTGTAAAAGGATGAAAGGCCATCTTTGCTTCACATCCCAAATTTCCAAAATCATATCCTTAGTCAAACCCCTTGAGCCTAAAATTTTTCTTTCCTAACCCACTGAGCCAAATACCCTAAATATGGTGCTTGACAAAGAAAAAGGAAAGAAGAAATGAGGCAAAAGCAAAGAAAAGAAATCAGAAAGCACACTGGGGCATGCTAATTAAATCAAAAAAAGAAAATCAGCTCCCAGGCAAAGAAAAATGATAAAGGAAAAAGCAAAAGGCCTCAAAAAGGAAAAGAAAAGAAAGTGAAACGAATAGTGTCAAAGTCCAAGCAATCAAGAAAAGGATAGAACATGACTCAACCCATTTACAAAAGAACTTTGAGCCATATTCCCTTTCTTTCATAAACTAAAACCACGGCCTTCATTTTGTCCCATCAACAAAAGAAGTGACAATCAGATTCATGACAAGGGAATCTAAAAAGGAAAAACGAGCTTTGGTAGAACACAAAGTGAAACCTGAGAAAGATAAGAGCTTGAGCCTCATAACCCGTCATTTCTTAGACTTGAAACCAAGCCTATGTTTCGTCCCATTTTCAAGACCTCTTTGATCAATGGGAATGATGTGCAAAGGTCGGCCAAAAACTCTCAAGCTAGGACAGACACAAATCCCCAGGGAAGAACCCGCAATTGCAAAAACTTGAAACTACCCCAAAGGTTGGATAAAAATGAGAGAAACCAAAACCTAAGGAAGGGGAATACTCTGTAGAATATCCTTTTAAGCCCTTTTCGGCCCAAGTCAAGAAACTCATGGGAATGCTTGTCAGGCACATCATCCCAAAACACTTCAAGCAAACAAGGCAATTTACCATGGTTATTGGTCTAGTCTTTTTATTTGAAGCACTTGCCCAAAAAAAAAAGGCGTATCTTTTGAATGTCAAATATCATTGTTTTGTAAGAATTGTGCAGGCATGAGCAAGGCAGAAAAACCGAAGGATGTCAAGGAGCGCCTTGAACCCTGGAGAAAAGAAAAAGAAAAGGAAAGCAAAGCCAATGCAAGGGAGTAACAAAAGGCTCCTGTATCCCCTGCAGGCTCATTTCCTTGGTGGAATTTCCTTATTCAACAGCACAACAAGGCTATGCCCAGTCTGAAGAGGCTGGCCTTGCAAAAAAGACTTCTCGGAATCAAGAAAGTTGGTAGATGCCCCGCTAATCCCAAGTGGAGGCATTCAAAAAACATATACCATTATCTTAAAAGAAGCTGATGACTCTTCCTCAGATCGATAAGGCCATGCTATGAAGCGGTTAAGCATTCAAGAAGAAAGTAGAAATGCTGGGCAATTCGCCCCTTTTGTAATTTTTGATTTACCACTTTTGTAAATAGAATAGGTTAGGTGTGCGAGGTTCTCCGGACAACGGACAACAGCAAGACAGCCTCATCCCTAATCATTCATTCCTGAACCATCATCTAGCCTCTAAAAAAAATCCTAATTCTGCAAAAAGAAAGCCACAAACTCAAAATCACCTAAAAGCTTTAATAGAACAAACAAGAAGAAAAGAACATTGTTAAGTATCTTACATCAATGTCGAAACAGGTTGGTAAGTTTAAGTCCAATCCCATCCTTTTTAATTTGAATTAAAATCAGAAGTTGCTCCAAGAAGCCCGAAGTGGGTGAGCAAGCTTCGAAACCTTAGTGGGAACCATTTCGTGTTTCCACTACTTTGGAGATCAGTGTTTTTCCTCTCCACCATTTTTATTGAAATCAAAAGGACTTAAGCTCGTTAATCATGTCGACAGAAATGCAAGGTGCAAAAATAAGGTTCTTTTTCTTCTTTTCCATTCATCCCCAAGGTGACTCCGGCAAAGAGGGGCAGCTGTAGATACCTGATTTTTGCACCCTCCAAAATGCAAAAAATAAATATTTTAATTAAAAAGTCAAACCCTGAGGGGGCCAAAATTTGACTTTTTGATCTAAGGATAATTGGCCATCAAACTTCATCTCGTTGAAAAGAGCATTTTGACACGGTTCCAACGTAACTAAGTTTGCTGAAATCGGAGTTCGGATGATGAAGTTATGAGCTGGTCAAACTTTTGGGGGAGCGAAAGTTGACTTTTTGCTAGACCCCAATTCAACTGACCAATTTGATCTCATTGGATAGAGTGTTCCAAGCTGATTCCAATGACACTAAGTTTGCTGAAATCGGACATCGGACGAAAAAGTTATGAACAGTTGAAGTTTCAAGAAAACAGCCCATATGGCAAAAACAGCAGCAAAAAGCAAAATAAATGAATAAAATAAATAAAATAATTGTTTTTAGATAATATCTTAATTTTTTAATAATATTTTAATAAAAATCTAAGATTTTTTAATATAATAATCGAAAAAATCGGATAAGAATCTCTTAAAAAAATCAAATTTGATAAAATATTACAATTCTGGCATTTAAAAAACGTGCCTGACCGCATTTTAAGTACGGTCAAGGCACGACCGCACTTAAAATGTAGTCACAGGCTTCTAGAAGCGGGACACGCGTCCCGTAAGGCGCCAGCTGTCTGATTCGGCCAGATTTGGCACGTGGGCGGCTCGACCGCATTTGAAATGCGGTCACGCGTTGTTTGCCTATAAATAACCCCCCTCACCCCATTTGGAAGAAGAGGAAGAAAGAGAGAGAAAGGGAGAGGAAATGAGAGAAAAAGAGGGAGAGAGAGAGAAACCCTTGCCTCTTTGCAAACATTCCTTTATACCCAAAATACCCCTAGACCCTTTTCTTTCTCTATTTTCGCTATAAAGACCCTTGAAAACCCAATTTCTGAAATTGAGAAGGTTGCCAAGGTGCTGTCCGCATTAATCGGAGAACCTCAACACCTCAGAACAAGGTAATAATAGCACGGTGAGCTTTTCATTGATTTTATATTTGAAATATATTAGAATTAAATCGCTTAAAGCAAGATTTTTTCTTTTGTGTTTTAACTCTTTTTCTACTCTAACTCTTTTTCTGCTCATATGATCGTCATATTTTGGGAGGGGATTGTCCTCCTTGAAGAATCTTTTGTACCCTTAATTCTCTTCCCTCTTTCCCTTCTCGATTAAATTCTCGTACGTTTGTGATTTAAGCGGACGTTGAAGAATTGAAATACTGAGAAAGGAGGGTGTGTGAATCAAGCACAAAGACAGCAGCGAAAGTGCTGAAATCACCAACCAAAATTTCCGGACGTCAAAAAGGAGGAAATGAACCGAATCCCGAGGTCGCGGCGGCGCTTTTGGGAAAATCGAGCCGAAACCGCACTTATAGTGCGGTTCAGGCATGACCGCATTTCATTTGCGGTCAGGCCTAAACCGAATTTGATCTGCGGTTTGGTTCAAACCACACTGTAAGTGTGGTCAAATCTGTAATTAAATAAAAAGCTGATTTTTTGACCCGGTTGGACCGAATCCGACCCATTTAGGCTTGACCCAACCCCATTTGGGCTTTTCCAGGCCCATTTTGTGACTATGGCCCATCCAATGGGGCCCACATCCAATGCAGCCCAACCAAGGCCCGTTTTGACGAATGGGCTAAGTGCCACTTGATTAATTGCCAGTGGGCTAAATCAAAGCCCATTGGGCCCTAAAAACCTTAACTCATTAATTTTGTAAATATTCAATCAATCTTTAAACTAAATAACCAACTCCCAAAAGGGTTACCCAATAACCCAAATTGGGCCTTGGGCTTGACTAAAGCCCAACTTGGATTCCACTGGGCCCTCCAACGGGGCCCATACCAGACCCACTTCATTAATTGATAAAAAGGGGATCCACAACTTCAGTGGTCCCCACTCAGAGCAAATAAGTGTGCATACTGGTCTAAGAATTGGGTGAGAACTAAGTTGACTCGAAACTGTGAGACATGGAAAATCAATTTAATGACTCCCTAAATTATCACATGGGATTCATTAAAACAAGGAGTCGCCACCATTTTGTTTAGGTGTGAATGGACACTAAAATCATCAAATAAGCACAAAAAAGCAAAATTTGAGTAAAAATAACTCTATTTTAAAATACAAAACAAAAACAACCAGAGATGGGTAAGGGGATTAGGTTATTAATAGGGGAAGGTGTTAGGCACCCCTATTCATCCACACAAAGTGGTTGACAGGTTTTGTTCATGCTAGAAAAAGGCTTGCTAATGAAAATCAAATCAAAAGTAAAGAAAACGTAATAAAAACATGTATGGCTTTTTCTATATGAATGACCCAATTAATTCTAGATCCTCCATATGAATGTGTCATATCTAGGGTTTCAAGATTGAAAAGAATCATCAAAGAAAGTGATTCAAAAGTCAAAACTTGAATAAACCAACTTTAGGTTAAATCAATGAACTCTTGAAAATACAAGATAAAAATTAAGGTTATTTACACAAAACCTTGAAGGAAAAGACCTGAATTGTTTAGGGTACAGATCTAGAACAGATCTCTCATTAGTTGAGAGAGCTCAACCAGATACACCCAGATTGACGAAAAATATAAAAAAGGGAGAGTTTGGACCATGGGATCCTCTCTCCAAGGTTAAAATATCTGAGAAAAACACCTCATGAAATCCTAGAGGTTACCTTAAGGCTTCTGATTTCAAATCTACCATATAGATCATGATAGATCCAAAATCTTAGCCTAATATCACAAAAATCAAGAAAACAGTGATATAGGTGCAATGGTGTGAAAAATCCCAACTGTAAGAGGAAAAGAGGATCTCATGCTATAAACAACATGGATCCACAGGATTCCTCCAGATTTAGAATAAAACCATTAAAACATTAACAGAATAGTAAAAGCAACCACATATCACCGATTACAGCACATACGGGCCTATCCTACGGATCCACCGATTCTCTTTTCCCCTAACTCTCTCTTCACGTTTTACGGCTAGAGAGGAGTCTTGAGGTACTTCGAGATAGGTTTGGGGATACAAACACAATCAATGGCCTTATTCTAAGAAAAGAACAAACTATAGGGTTCTATTCTAAGGATCCACCTATTCCCTTTTCCCCTAGCTCTCTCTTCACGTTTTACGGATAGAGAGGAGTCTTGAGGTACTTGGAGGTAGGTTTGGGGATACAAATATAAACTAGGCCTTATTCTACGGAAATGGAGAAGATTAGACTATTTCTGAAATTAAAAACAGAAAATAAAAGAGAAAAGAGACTTACCTGGATTGAGAAAGCAGAGAAGCAAGGGTTCCCTTCTTCATTTGGAGCTCTTCAAGCTTTAGATTCTTGGCCATTTGCTTGAGGAGAGGCCCTCTATTTATAGGCAAACCCAGGGGCATGGTTGGTCCAAGGGATATGCCAAGATAGAGTTCCAGAAAATTCCAGATTGAGTTAAAAACAAAGATAATGCCAATCCATTAAACCATAGAGGATAAACAAGAGGATTCGAATCTCATAGTGAGAGATTTGAGTGCACATAAGGCTCAGAAATTGAAAAAGGATAAATTTGCACAAAAAAGCCCTCGCCCGTATATGAATTACGGTCGTTCCGTGCTCGTATTAATAATACGAGCACGGCATGACCGTATATGAATTACGGGCAAGACCAAACCGTAGATAAATTACGGGCACTTCATGTTTGATTAGATTTTGCAGTTTTTTGACCTGTTTCTGCACAGGCATTACTTATTTTTAGTCTCCTCTTTTTTTTAATCCCCATTTACTTAAGATATTACATGTAAATAAGCAAACACCCCCTATTTGAATCCATTAAAAATAGTTCCAGACCCAAATTCCAAGTGAATAAAAAGTCAACTTTACAGTTCCTGGCTAAATTACGGTTTTTCAGGTTTGGTAAAAAGATTCAACATGTTAATACCAAGGTATTCGTCAAGATTTAAAATCTCAAAAAATTCATTTATGCAATAACATTGCTAAAAACCTGATGACCGGGAAAAATTATCTTGAAATCTTGCTTTAAAAAATATTTCATTTTCTGGGGTCAAAAGTCAACAAAATTCAATCGGAAAAAGTTTGACTTTGCGCAAAATATTGAATTCGGGCCTTTTCCTTTGTGGTTTTGGATTCAAATGGGTTAAGGATCTCAAACCCAATGCTAAGAATTGAAAATTCCAATAAAATCTTTCTCTCGTTCAAGATTTATCAAAAATCGTGCAATTTTGGGATGTCTACAGAAACCAAGGAGACCCATGGGACCTGTCAATTGACGGGGTGGGCTAGGGTGTCTTCGGACTTCCCTAGATGTGCGCGCGTGGGAAACGCGGCACGGGGTAATTCGGAGTCGCCACCGCCTGATGGGGTGCAGGCGGACACCTGGGTGCCTAAGTTTGTCTATTAGGGCTTTGGGTCTGTGGCTTGAGATTCCGAGAAGGGTCTCGGTTGTGATCTGGGGAAGTCCGTAGACACCCCAGTCCACCCCGTCGGATGACGGGTCCCGTGGGTTCCCTGGTTTGAGTCAGCTTTCTATTTTGGTTTTCACCCGATTCCTAATCTAGCATGTAATTTAGTTAAGTCTTGGCGGGACCACCCGAGTTGGTGTGGGTCCCTTTAATGGATTTTATCTTATTTGCTTTAGGTCATCTGAGTCTGGATGGGTGGGCCCCGTTGGAAGGCCCACGGTGTCCCTGATGGGCTTAGGTAAACCCATGTGCCCATGCGAGCCTTTGTCTAAGCCTAGGAGGCCCTGTGGGCTTTGGTTTAATGAATTAATTCTTAACTTGAGGTTCAATTTGAAGTTTTAAGTGATTTCCATGCAAAAGGCGGGACTGCATTGGTTTGCAGGTCCTCGGGTGGGCCCCCAAGATAGTTGCCAAAATATTTTTAGATTTATCTTATTTAAATTTGCCAAAGTGATTTGGGCATTGGGCTTGGGGCCCGTAGTCCAAATTTGGGCTTAAAAGCCCAGTTCCTTGAGGCTTAGGGTTTGCACCCTTCCTTGGTTAGGTTAATGGGCTTTGGTGGACCCGATAGGCCCTAGCCCTAGGTCTCGGCCAAACCATGCCATTCTAACGTATCATTCCACACATCAAGTTCGGGGTGGGCCACATTAGGCTTTGCCCACTTGGTTCAGTTAATTACTTTAAGTTGCTTAATTGCATGCATAAGAAGTTTATTGGGCTTGGTGGGCCCCGTTGGAAGGCCCACAGATGTGCCAAATTGAACCGGTGGTCCAGGTCCCTAGTTGGGTTTCCGAGTGACCCGGAGACCCTATTGGTTCACTTGGTTTGGTTTGAAAATATCACCCCAATACATCAACAATCAAAGGACACACAAAAATGGCATTTTTCCATGTAGCCGATTGAGTGTATCATGCGTATCAACTACAAGCAACTCACTAAAAACATGCTGTAGGTGCGGATAACCGCAGCCTTTAAGAAGGGCTAACCACGCTAAAAAGGGCTAGGAACAGCACACGACCAGTAGGTGAGGGCAGCCTTCATGCAAGGTTCTAATGGGTGGGTTTCGAGAGCCTAGGTAAGTGAGCAAACTAGCTAGGAACAGAAATGTATGGACTAGAAATGTATGGAGATCAGGGGAAAGGGGAAGCATATCCACACCCAAAACAGTAAACTAACTAAGCACTCAAATAACATGTTCATGCTTGCAAAAAGTAAAAGAAACAGTAAAGGAAATTGCTGTAGAGCAACTGGGAGAGCCTCTGTGGTGGGGGGTTTTAGACATGGGGGAGGGTGTCAAATGGAAGGCAAGAACAAGGGACTACTATTGTTGCCAACAGCAGCCACTACATGCTATAAATCCCCACAGAAGCAAATAAAAAAACATGTTGCAAACACCAAGGAACAGCAACTAGTATGTGGGTTTAATCATACTGGTAAGTGGGCTATAAGCTAAGGGAATAGTGGGGATTGGGGTCATACCAATGGCGGGCAACAATAGCATGTCTTATCAATCCATCATTAACAAGACAAGAAGTGAGAGAGACATTACAGTAAGATAAAAAAAAAAAACAAAGAAAGAGGAGGAGCTGCTGTTGTCACCAACAGCAACCCATGCGTGTCATGACAGTAGGGCCACGGGGTGAGGGAACATGAGCATACAGCAGGTTAAGGGGCTAGGTTCGGGGGGAAGCCTAAGCACTTGGATAGGTCTGCTGGGGGCTGGGAATAGCTGCAAACAATGAGGGCTTGTTGCTGTCCATGACAGTAGCTTGCATGGGTCTTGGGAGCTAATACCAGAGGTGGTTTTAGGCTTCAAGATCTGCTGGGACAGCAGCAAACAGTGAAGGTTTGCTGCTGTCTCCAGTAGCAACCCATCTGGATAATAGTAAAGGGGCATGACAATGACTCACCAAATGCTAAAAAAAAGTATAGCAATCAACAATGATCTGTTATCACCCCAAAAAAGAAAGGCTCATGCTTGGACAGGCAAAACAGCAAGTTGAGAGGGGGTGGGGTCATAGCAGTATTGTAATACTAGTGAATAGAGAGCATGCATCTACACATAAAAAAACAGCAAGTTACAAGGGGTATGGCCAGCATCAAAATACCAAAGAAAACAGTAGAAGAGAAGTGAGAAAAGAGAAGAAAGAAGAAGGGAAATGGGGACCATTATAGGGGTACATTAGGTGAGACTTAGAAGGAACATGCTCCCTCCCAGAAATGCTTAAAGTGACACCAAGAACAGCAACTTACGACCACTAAAAGTGTGTGAAAAAAATGAAACTCTCATGCTCCCAAGAACTTAACCGTAGACATCTTACCTGCGTAGGACCTCATGCCATGAAAGGGAAACAAATGCATGCTAAAAATAAAATGGAAATGAGCCCATGCAAAGGAGGAAGGCAAGAGTAGGAAAGTCATTAGAAAAATCTGATTTTAATATATGAGTAACAAAACATGATTAGGGATCTTACCTGGTGGTTCTTGAGCACTTGTGCAAGGTGGAGACCACTTCTGGAGGTGGTACAGCAGCTGGAGGTTGCTTCTTCTTGTACCAACAGCAACCAGCCCCTCCTTGTTGGAGTGTGGGTGAAGAGGAAGAAGGTAGAAGAAGGGTGGGAGTGGCTTGGGGTGATGCGGGAAGGTGGTGGAGGCAAGGGAGCTCAAGAGAAGGTGGTTCGGATGGTGAAGGAAAGGGGAGAAAAAGGGTAAAAGCCAGCAACCATTGGAAAGGGGGCTGCTGCCCCCTTTTATAACTTTCTTAATGTATCCGGCCTTGAAGGCCGGATACACTATAAACCATGTGTATCCGGCCTCCAAGGCCGGATACACTAAGCCTCATTTGTATCCGATCTTGAAGGCCGGATACAAAACATAATAATTGCCAAAATTTAATTCCGCCGCGAATTTGTCGGAGAATCGACGCGAATCTCGCCGAGCAAATCTTTGTATCCGGCCTTGAAGTCCGGATATATATAAGGGTATGTGTATCCGGTATATTTGACCGGATACAAATCAACAAATTACGGATTTGCCCTTCGACTTGACCGATTCGACCGATTTGACTGATTTGACACTTTTGGATATCTACGGATTGCCCCGTACGAATTTTTGTTTAGTCCTTGAGATTTTTGGATATTCAAGATTTAGTCCCCGAGATATTTTGCTGTGTTGGCAGCCACGTGTGCAGTTCCTGCGCCACGTGTGCAGTTTCCGGCTTTTGCTGCCCGGAAACTTCGACAGCTCATATCTCTTTCATCTGATCTCCGATTTGAGCAAACTCAATTGCGTTGAACTCATATCGGAGCCCTCTATTCAATGACATAGGGTTAAGCACTTAGCACGGGGTTCGAGGAAAAGTCAACTTTTGGCCTTCCCTTAAGTTTGACTGCCCGCAGAACCTTCATCCGGACTTCGATTCCTGCAAACCCAGTTGCGTTGGAACCGTGTCGAGATTCTCTATCCAATGGTATAGAGCAAGGTGTTTGGCACGGAAATCGAGGAAAAGTCAACTCTCGGCTCTTCCTCAAGTTTGACCGCCTGCAGAACCTTCATCCGGACTCCGATTCCAGCAAACTCGGTTGCGTTGGAACCGTGTCGAGATTCTCTATCCATTGAGATACAGCAAGGTAGCCAGATTTCATTTGATCGAAAGGTCAACTTTCGACCCCCTTGGGTTTGACTTTTTAGCAGGATTTTGTATTTTTGGCTTTTTGGAAGCGCAAAAATGAGGTGCTTACACTAGACTTAACCGAGAAGTTACTCAGATCTCTTATAAGCCGCAGACCAGAATATTTAGGCCCGGATAGGTGCCCTTTTGTGTCTGCCTGCACCTCTCAGGCAGTGGTGACTCCAAACAATCCCGAAGCGCGCATCATTTTGCATGCACCTCGCGTGCGGCCGAAATCAGGTGCGCACAGGCTCCATAGAAATAAATGAAAATTTCCAGATATAAGCTAGACATTCCCACCTATCACATGTCTTTGGAATCACTCAAAAATTCATCCAGATGATGAAGTTATGAGCATTCTAAGACAAAGTACAGATGCTGTCCTGTTTTGAAAAACCTTGAATAAAAGATCAAAACCAGTGCATGTGTGCAAGTGGATTCGACCAAAATGGTTTGAAATCATGAAAAACATTCGCATGAAGTCCTAAAAGTTCAATCTAAGGCCAAGGAACTCAGATTTTCCATATTGAGCATGGAGAATCAAAGATCTAGCCTACTCTTGATGAAAACAGTGAAAAGTGTGTGTGATAACGGAAATCACATTTCTAGGAGAATATTGGGATCTATTGCTATAGAGAGCATGGATCACATTGATTTCTCCAAATTCAAAACACAATCACTTCAAACACAAGATCGACATAAGATCAACATGCTATTCAAAGTAGGTTCTAAGTCTAGAGGGTCCATTCCAACATCCGTTTCCCCAAGCTCTCTCTTCAGGTTTTACGGCTAGAGAGGGTGTTTAAAGTACTTTGGAAGTGGTTTGGGTGTACAAACAAGCACCAAGGGCCTTACACTACAGAAAGGTAAAAGATGAGAGTTGAAATGTAAAGAGAAAATGAAGAAGAGTGAAGTGAGGTGCTTACCTTAGTAGCTTGAACACTTGAGCAAACAATCCAGCAGAGTTTCACTTTTTCCTTCAGAGCTTCAAAGCTTCAAATTAACAACCATTTGCAAGAGGAGGACCGCTATATTTATAGGCACAGCCAAGGGTATAAAAGTCCCAAGGGTATGCCAATAAATCTTTCTAGATTATTCCAATTCAAATTAAAGGCATGAATTGGTGTAAATCTACAAGTTTCGGAGGTTAAAATGGGGAGTTCGAGCCTCCTAGAGAGAGGTAACATGCGTAAATAAGGCTCATGAATCGAGTCTTTTCGTAAATGCATGAAATGGGCAAAACCGCATACACAGTGCTGTTTGAACTAAACCGCCCTTTGTATGTGGTTGCAGCACAAAACCTCAGAAACCGCATGTACAGAGCGGTTTGAATTCAGTTATGCTTTAAATGATTGCTGCCGACGTAGCCTAAGGGCCTAAGCTTCTAGAAGCCACGTGGCAGCCCACGAGAGAAGCATGACTTTCAACCGCACACATAGGGCGGTTGAGACCAAAATTAACAAAAATCGCAGCTACAGTGCGGTTAGCACATTTTTTGAGTATTTTTGAGTTTTTGACACTTGTCAAAGCTCAAACAAAACATTTAAAATTCATTTTGATTGCTTTCTCATATTGTGGTGCAATTTGGGGTGTCTACACTAGTCAAAACCTTAATTGGGTTGGAATTATATAACTGGAATAGGGTTGCAATTTGACCAATTCAAAACCTTAATTACTAGTTTGCCCTATACCTATTCAGAAGAGGAATAGAGAGCAAGGATGATATCATCTGCACTTTTTTCTTGCATTTATCCATGCTTTTTAAGGGAGATATCGTCATGTAGAGCATTCAACGATTTTGAGAATTTTTTTCCAAAAAAGAAAAGCCTCCTTAGATTTAGAAAAAGGAAAAAAGCATAAATGTTCAACGCTCTACATGGCTATATTTATCTCAAAGTACAGTGTTTACGTTTCAACATCTTATCTCACAGCAATTCACATCCCCTACAGCTGTAGGGGAGAAAATTGCATAGGATGACAAACACAAACAGTGATACAATAAATAGGTCATTCATTCACAACCGAACGGAATGAAATCGTCTGCCATGTTTTCTTGAACTACTTCCTAATATAGTTGTGAGATGCTACCATGTGGAGCATCTCACGGTCACTGCTTTTTCATGTGTTATAAATGTATCAAGTGGGCCCCACATGGAAAAACATTGGCTGTGAGATGCTACACATGGTAGCTAGCATCTCATGGCAACATCGGGGAGCAATTTAGGGAAGCATCACATACGATTTCAACTCCAACCGGACCAAGAACATTTAAAATCTCTATTTATGGTGCCAAATCCCCTCTCAGTTGGCTTTTTGGATTCTTGAAACTAGCAGGGTCGCATGTGCAATACTGCACATAAAGAGAGGAAACAATTTTGCAACTATCCAGAATTCAAATGAATAGGCAGATTTTTGACTATTTTTGCCTTATATTAATTACACCTTATCAACGAACGACAAAGGCTTTTCAGGAAAAGTTGTGCATAGTCATTGGCATGCTACCTGAGAGGCTTATTCTCGTTATATATGGTATAGATTGTATGAAGTTTTTCATGATATCAAATACAACACTTTACCTAACAAGGCTCCCCATTAATGGTCGGTGAAACCATGGTTGAATCATGGAGCGGTTGGGTGCCATTACAAGTTTGGCTTCAATCGCTCTATTGAAAAATAAAAAGACTTATCCTAATTAGCTTTGTGGCTTTCCTCATTGTTAATTGGTGGCTTTCCTCAGTGTTAATTAGGTTAATTGGGTCAATTGAGAAAATCAGCCATTAAGAGGTTACATAAATAATATGCTTAAACAGGTCTTAGTCATCCTTGATAGTCTCCCAATCAATTAAGACAAGGTGATTTCCCACATATACAACATACTAAAATTGGAAATTTTAATTAGAATCTATAGTAAAAGGAAGAGGGGGAATATTCCTCCCAGATTCTGGCCTCCTTTTTTTTTTCCAACTATTGTCCTTCTCAACTAAAACAATCCGAAACTATAACCAACCCACTACTCTTTTCACTTTTGAATTTAAACCCCTACTTATATGCTACAGTTAAGGGTGAGGATTAACGTGTAGTATGCACATGCCACCACTAGTACTATAAACTAAGAAGGATATAAATAGAGAAAAATTGTTGGGCAATAGTTCATATTTTTCTTTTGCTTCTAATTATGTTTTCGCCCTTCAAATTTTTTGGCTCCAAATTAATATACACCTAAGCTATCCTTCCAATTAATATATATTTATGTTTGTATATATGTATATATACACGTGTATAACATCCAATATTCTAGGTGAACCAGGAAGAGTTCCTTAGTTGTTCTCCTGCATAAAAAAATTTCTTATGCCAACCAATTTTTTGAAAGGACTTCTTTGTGTTTACCTTTGATTTTTTGACAATTTTGGAAGTAGGGATTATTCAGCTTAATATCAGATCATAGGGAGGAGATAAAAACACTTCCATGGTTTACGTACATTAATTATACTAGGGTGTCCTGCACGTGCAAGTAAGGATACAATCATATGATAACCTTATATAAAAGTGGGGATCGTCATGCTTCCTGTTTGTTTGTAAATAATTAAGATTCAGTCATTTATACAAGAAAGCTTGTAAATAATTAAGATTCTTGTAAATACTTAAGATTCAGTCATGTGGATGCAACATGCAAACTTTTTAAAAATATTTCAAATTCAGTCAGGGAAATTGATTTTAAGTTATACTTCTTAAACATAATTCAAATCTAGTCATACTTTTGTTTTATAGAGCTCCATATACCATTTTTTAAGTGAAACTTTTTTAATAATTCACATTCAGTCATTTTATTTTTAACAATAAATAAATAGTAATATTTTTGTTATGTATAACATAATAGTTTTTTTCTTTATATACCATATTTCCTCTCTTTTATTCACTCTACCATATAATATAGAAGGGCGACAGATTTTAAGTGATACTTTGTATTGAATAACTCCGCTTAACAGTTGCACTTCAAGCAAGATTTTCTGTGTAGGAGGACCTGAGATGCAAAACATGCGTTGTTCATGCAATGACCGATGTGAATGTAACCCATGTTTGTACTCCAAGCACAAGGTCTTCGGTACTGAAAAGGCATTCTACAAGTGTTGTGAAGGTTGTACGTATGTAATGTTCTTGTCTTCCAAACTTTCAAAGAATAAGTTTTCAGCATATTCTCTCTTTGCCCTTCTTGCATTAGTTGTCATATTACAATGTTTATAAATGTGGAATTTATTTGTTTGAGGAAATGTAGCTAAATTGTGTTAACTAAATCACTTTTGTACCTTTATTTGTTTTTATTTTTTATACATATTATTACATCTTCGCTTTTCTATCAGTTTTAATCTCATTTGCACCTGCAAAGCATGTGCCTTAGTTGTTAGAAAAACCAAGATGTACACAAAATGGTAAGTTTTGAAAATAGAGGATTAAATTTCTCATGTAACAAAACATAAAAATCGTAATTTAATGATAACCGAAGGGTAATAATTTATTTATTAAATTATATTTTTTAGCTGCATTAAAAGACAAAGGAGTACAAACAACTATCTTAAAATGTCAAAAGTCAAACAAAGTGACGGCATTAAATGAGATTTCTTCACTCATTCAAGTTTTTTGTAACAGAGAAATGTCATACTGTGAGACATGGGAAAAAATCAATCTTAATGATTTCCTCAATCATCACACGGGATCAAATTAAACAAAGAGTCGCCACCATTCAATTTAGGTGTGAATGGACACCAAAATATTAAATAAGCTCAAAAGGCAATTTTAGGGTAAAAATAACCCTCCTAAAAAAACAACCAGAGATGGGTAAGGGGATTAAGTTATGAACAGGGGAAGGTGTTAGGCACCCCTATTCATCCACACAAGGTGGTTGCCAGGTATTGTTCATGTTTTACAAATAAAAAAGGATTGCTATAAAAATCAGGAAAAATCCCAAAAAGACAAAAATTGTATGGTTTTTTCATATGAATAGTCTGATTAATCCAGAACTATCAAACATGATCATACCATTCCTAGGGTTTCATGATCAAAACAAATTTGAGATAAAATCAAATAAAATCAATTTAAATGAAAAATCCAAAAATCTGGCTTCAAGTCAAAATTCTAGAAATCTAGAAAAATATGATTTTTATAAAATATTTCAAAATTTAACTTGAACAGTCCAGGACATAGATAAAGCCCAAATTTCACATTAAATCAGAAAATCAAAACCAAAAATATCCACATTAATGAGAAACACAAAAAGGGAAGAATTTAGACCGTAGGGTCTTCTCTCAAAAAGGAAAAACAATTTAAAAACCACATCATGAAACCCTAAAATTTATTTTCAGGCTTTTGGATTCAGATCTACCATATTGATCATGATAAATCTAAGATCCTAGCCTAAAACCACAAAAATCAAGATATAGCCTGATCCTCAGGGTAGAGAGAAAGTTGGAGTTCCTTGTACTTCTTTGACTTCAAAATTTCGTGGCCCTAAGCTAGAGGAATGAGCCTCTATTTATAGACACACCCAGGGGCATGGTTGGTCCAAAAGGATATAGCCTGATCCTCAGGGTAGAGAGAAAGTTGGAGATAATGCCCATCCATAGCCAACCAAGGTGGCCTCAGCGAATAAAAGACATAATCCGCTCGTTTAAAGATATATTGGACTTCAAATAAAGCTCGGAAATCGAGAGAAGGACAAAACTTGCACGTGTCTTTAATGCCCGTAAATACACTACGGTCGAATGGGGACCGTATAGATACTACGGACGCGCCTGTCCGTAGATAATTTGCGGGCGCGATGAGCCCGTGAAGGAAATACGGGCAAAGCCTGTTCATTCTATTTTTAGGCTTTTTTGACCTGTTTTAAGCTCTAATTACATGTTTTTATTATTTTCTCATTTGGCAGTGCAATTTGGGGTGTCTACAGCTGCCCCCTCTTTGCTGGTAATTGGAATCAATTACAAGCAGAGAGCAAAAAGACCCGCCAATTGCACTTTCTGAGATTTTTGTATAATCAATTGCACTTTGCAAGGATTAAAGGGATGATTTTTGAAAAAAAGAATTGATTGTGGAAGATTTGCTAAGAAATCCCTCAGCTTAAGGGCCAAATGTTCCTCTCTCCTCTTACTGAGCACTTGTGGGCTATGAAGTGAGATTTGAGACAAAATTTTTAAACAAAAGTGGGTAATGTGGCAATCCTTGCAACTTACAACTAATACAAACATTGATCTCCTAAAAATTGTGAGAAAATGATAAAAATATGCAATTTTTGGCTTCGCCCGTATTTGGCTTACGGACATACCTGCCCGTAGAGGGTTCACGATCGACCGGGACCGTAGTGTTTTCACGGGTGTCTAATGCCCGTACTGATTTTACGGATTTTGAACTCCTTCTTAATCTCGCGAACGCGACTTTTCCTTCTCTGCTCGCATTTTGCCCTAATTCTCTGCTGCCCGTATTCTCTTCTCCGGACGTCTTTCTTCTTCTTCAACAATCCTCCGACGATCACTGTTCTCCGGCGACTCTCCTATTTCCGGCGACGTTTGCTATTTCCGGTGGTGACCTTGACCATTCGTTGGACTTCCTCATTTCAGACGACTACTGTTTCCTCTATTGAACCCAACGACGACCAATTTCTCCGGTGAGTCCTCTTCATTTTCAAGCTACTGTCGAGCCTCCTCATTGCTGTTTCGATCATCCATTGTGGGTGAGCTTGAAGTTTCCATTTTTTTCCTTTGCTGATTTCTCCTTTCGACATAAACAGGTATGCCAAAAGTCTTTTCCTTTTTCTTGTATTCCTTATCAGATTATAACCATGACTATCTCTTGCAATTTCTCTGAGAATTCGAATATGATCAACTGTTTATTGCTTTGGATACTCCATGATTTTTCTGCTTTGTATTGGTTCTCATGTTTGACTAGAATTGATTCTGCCTATTGGTGTGGCCGAAATTTCTCTAAGCTTCTCATGTGTTAGTAATTTTTCTTGATTTAAACCACATGCTCACTTTGTCTACGTTAGTTTGATTTGATTTGCAATTTCTATGCCCTTCTTGAATCTCTGTTTCCACATGTAAGTGACAATCCGAATCAAGCTGGATTTTGGGGATTTTTCTATCTATATTGAGGACCTCCAAAATTTTCCAGCATTTGTTTGTTTTGCTGATACCAATTGACAGTATTTCTCTGATTCTTGTTATGCCTATTTTCCATGTGATTTTCTGCTTTGATCTTGTATGCTTCCAATGGAAATTCTGATTCCCTTTTGTCCTTGGCAAATTGGACTCAATTCTTTGCCAACTGGTTTTTAGGTTCTTGAAGTGATATATTCTTAATCACCTGCCATGCTTTTATTGAATTCCCGATTCCTGTTTGCCATGTGAGCACTTACAAATACTGAATCCCAAAGTTTCTGTATCTATCCATGGCTTATATTGTTTTGATTTGACTGCCAGTTAATGAATCTTCAATTGGATCCTTGATTCCTTTTACTTTTGCTGCCTTGTTCAACACTGACTGATTCTCTGGTTGTTGCATGACTCATACTTCTTCCTGATTTTTTATGCTTTCTGACACACTGATGTCCTTTACTTGCAATATTCGAGATCCTTTTGCTGATTTCCTGAAATAACATATAATTAGCAATTAGAGAATTCAAGCATTCTTCAATATCAATTAAAGACAAACCAAGGACTCTTGGGCATTTAGGAAATTCCTTCATTTTATCCTTATAATAAATCTGCACTTCCTATATCTTCATAATTTCCTGGTTAGAGCCAAGATAGCAATAAAATTTTTCAAAACATAAACCCCTTTAAGGAAATCCTAATTTGAAATTTCTTCAACATTTCCTTTCTTTTTTCCTGCAAATCAATTAAGCTTGGTTAGGATAAAGATTAATCAATTAAAAATTTTAACAAGAATAATTAACCAACTCCCTGGTTTGAACCGTAGATGGCCCGCCTTAGATCAGCTTCCAGAGATCCAGCAGATGAGCCTTCCTCTTCTAGGGTTAGGCGAGATCCTGCTGATGTGGCTACTTCTTCGAGGGCCGAGAGGGATTCTGATTCTGATATCCCAGATTTCCCTTCTGGGGATTCGCGTGAGGCGACCCCAGAGGTATACTCTAACCTTTCTGCAATTTCCTATCCTTTCCCAAAATACATCCTCCTGATTCTTCACTTATTTTCTTTTAGCCGGCTGTTGAGGCTTCTGGCAGAGATAGGAGTCGTAGCAGGCGTCGAGCTGGAGGCAGAGATGGAGGCCATGATGAGGGCCATAGAGGAGGCCGCAGAGGGAGCCGTGGCAGAGATGAGGCCAGGACCAGGGTTGAGATCCCTGAGGAGGTGGCTGCCCAGATTAGGGACACCGATCTTCTGCATGGTTTGAGGACTCATCCCTCAGTGTGCGTTAGGGCGGATATCCCTTTGGAGTATCCGATGTCCCACTATAGAGGGAGCTGGGCCAGCTTTACTAAATTTTTGAGAGCTTGCAGTTCGGCCTATCGTCGGGAGCTAGGATTGTACGGTTTCGGCATGTTTATCACCATCCCGGACGTTCGCTTGGATCGAGCCCTCATTGCAGCATTATTGGAGAGGTTTTTCCCAGAGACCTTGAGCTTCCACTTCCCAGATATTGAGATTGGGATCCGGCCTTCTGATTTCACGCTCATCACCGGGATTAGGATGATCGGTGATGTTATTCCTGAGATGACGATGCCAGAGGCTGATGAGATCGCTGGTTATCTTGGATATATTGTGCTGCCTCCAGAGGCCTGGGATCGGGGGAGAGCTAGATTGTCTCTGACATGGTTGAGAGAGACTTTCAGGAGGAGGCAGTTTGGTCAGCTTGCTGCCGGTGACCATGTTTTTCCTTTCGCCTTCAGATTTCTTTTTCTGTATATGATGGGATCCTGCTTCTTCCCAGAGGACACGACTTCAGTTAGTCCTCACTTCTTGAGTCTTCTGGGAGATTTGCAGCTGGGGAGGAGGTACGCCTGGGGCCCACTCATATTTGGTACTATTCTGGCTGGCCTGCGCCGATCAGTGAGTGGCCTCTCTACTTCCAGAGGGGCTGGAGTTGGGTGCAGGTTCTTCTGGCCCTTCTTGCAGGTGAACCTTATTTCCCTTCTTTTTCTTTATCCCTTTCTTTTTATCTCTCCTTTTACATTCTTCTGACTGTTTTCTTCTTTCTTGCAGTTTTTTGCCAGGGTTTATATACCCTATTTCCGCCCTACCTCTACGATGCCTGAGGAGACGTATCCCATGGCCCTTAGATGGTGTCATGTAGAGCACGACTCTGAAAAGAGTCGTCCCAGGTCCGCCCGGGCCCACTTAGACAGGTTATACCGGTCTGAGGTAATCTTCTTTTAATTCCTCTACTTCTTCTTTTCTTTTCTTCCTGGATCGCATATCTGATGTCTTGTTCTGTTTTTCAGCTATTTGTCCCCAGGATGGAGGACATTCATGAGGTGTTGGCCCTGCAGGCTGCGAGAGATGATGCATTTGTCCCTGACCAGAGACGACAGAGATACCAGTTCTTTATTGGTCAGCTGGGCAGCATCTGGTATTGCGGTGAGTGCTTCTTCTTTCAGCATGTGGGAGAGCCGCGGATTCCTGCCATCCCGCCAGACACTACTCCTTCTTATCCTCCTATGCCTATTGATCCTGCCCAGTTCTTAGATTGGACTGAGGCAGAGACATTATTAGAGGAGGGTGACTATGATGCTTGGTTCAGGCGAGCTTCTGTTGGGTGCCTCATGTCACCCATGCCTGTCCGTGGCGGAGTCACGGAGATAGGAGGGGTAGTGATTAGGGCCTACGATACCACGGTATGCCTTCTTCCTTCTTTGATCTTCTATTTCCATTTCATTAGCATTTTTTCTGACTTCTTTCTTTGCTATTTCAGGAGGCTCAGTTGGCAGAGATCAGGTCTCGCTATGCTGATTTAGAGCGCCAGCGTGATGCAGCGATCGCTGAGCGGGACGCCCTCTATATCACTATTTCCGATCTCCGGGGGCAGCTAGCCAGAGCCCAGGGCCAGGAGGGTCCATCTGATGCACAGGTTAATTTCTTCTTTTATTTCCATTCCTGCTTTTGTATTAGCCTATCTTGTTCTGACTGAATTTTTTTCTTAGTTTCAGGAGTACACAGCTGGCCCTTCTTCACCTGCTTCACCCGTGCCTATGCATTTCCGGGATGAAGTGTTTTCTGTGGCACGGGTGGAGTTTGTGACGTCTCCCAGTCCAGTAGAGGTTCCTGCAGCAGAGCCCGAGGTCGAGGCTGATATTGTACCTGCTGCTGAGGACGTGCCAGAGTCTGCCCCAGTAGCTGAGACTGCTCCTGCTACATCTGCTGGTGTTGATATGGATTCGGCTATGGACGCCGCTGTGGTAGAGCCTACCGTGGAGACTGCCGTGATGGAGGAGGCTACAGCTGATCCTGTAGAGCCCGAGGTGGAGATGACTGCTACTGAGCCTTTGGAGCCGGAGGTTGATGTACCTGGGACATCTGCTCCTGCTGGTCCTGTTAGTCCTGATATGGAGGATGCGGAGGTGACACATGCTGCTGTTGATCCTTCTGCGGATTCTTCCCGTACAGAGTCTGATCCCGATTCTACGGGATATGTAGATACTTCAGGGTACGTCCCTCCTGATCATCCCACTGCTGGCCTTGTGCCTTTATATATGTGGCATGATATTCAGTCTGTTTTGAGCAGGATGACGCGTAGCACAGCCCGCAATATTGTGCGGCATGTCTTTGAGCGCAGGCGATCTATAGGCCGTGGTCGAGGCAGAGGACGAGGCCGTGGCCGTAGGGGTGGACCTGCATGGCCATTAGATTAGGATTCTTCCATGTACCTTTGTATTTTTTGGCAAAAGTAATGTAAACATTCATATATATAAAAGAAGTTTGATTTATTTCCATTTGTGTTCTTTCTTCTTTATTTACAGTATTTATTACCTGATGAATGTTAAACAGGGACAGGTGCAGCTTAGGAAAACCAAGGAAATTAAAAAATCCCATTTTTTTGCATTTTTTCGAAGGAACCGTACTTATTCTACGAGCAGGCTGTGCCCGTAAAGTTACCACGGGCGTGCATTGCCCGTGAACTTTTCACGGTCAGGTGTGTCCGTAATTTCTATACGGGCGAGCCTTGCCCGTAATATAATTACGGAATTTACTGTCTTACGATTTTTTCTATATAAACTCCTAGGGAACATCATTGTGACACTTTTATTAATTGAAAAACTCCCTGAGCACGTCTTTTCTCGCTTTCCTTGGCTTCTTTGGCGCTTCCATGGCTTCCCCTACGCCGCTTTCTCCTGCCGTTGAATCTCCTCCTGCAAGACAACCTGTTAGATCAAAACCTCCTAATCTTACCAGGTACAATATTGTGGATTCCTTTTATGATAGATGGGTTAACTCTATGACTCTTGATGAGGAGATTCGTTGGGATTCCATCCACTTAGGGCACATCCTACACCTCCCTAAAATTCCCTTTAAGTGGGAAATCATTGAAGCTTTGATAGGCCACTGGGTACCTGAGCTGAATCTCTTCCGTTTTGATGACAAAGAGATGACTCCCACCATAGAAGAGATTGAAACCATCCTTGGCCTTAGATTTTCTGAAAAAGTTGTGAACCCACCCCTAAAGCTTAGTTATAAAAAAGAGGCTTCCACTTTCCTGGGTATAGGGAAGAAGGACTTAGGAAATTCTGATGCACTATTGACCTTGTCCAAGACCTTTTTGACTGAAAAACTTCTGAGGAGTAATGACAAGGACTCTAGGTTTAATGCATTGACCCTGATAGTGGTTAATCAGCTGATTTTTCCACGGGGTGATGACCAGGTTGACTTGGCTCTTATCTCAGTTATCTGTCAGGTTAGGGAACGCGAGAGGTTGGCCCCTATGATCCTAGCAGAGATATATCAGGCTCTTACTGACTGTTATTTCAGGAAGAAGAAACGCTTCCTTGCCTGTGCCCCTATCCTACAGGTAAAAAAAATGCATATATATATATATATATATATTTTTTTTTTTCTTTATTCTTACTTTCTTTTTCTTTTTTTTCCTTCTTTTTCCCTTTTTTTTTCTCTTCTTTTTTTTCTTTTTGGAAATAAGTTGAAATACTCCCTTTTTCTGCAGCTTTGGTTGCTTGACCATCTTAGCCAGGTTGAAGAAATAACTCGCCGCTTCTTTCCTAGATTGAAAGTTCCTGTTCTGATGAGCAATAGGGGATGTCCTAACATCCAAGGTGGCAAGCAAAGCTAGTTCACTTTCTTGGGTACTCTCCAGGATGATCAAGTGAGATGGCCTGGCACTTATCAACCTGCTCCAGAGACAGTGATTAGCTTTAGGGATAAAAACTTTCTGGCCCTAGCAGGCTTGAAATCTGTTGTTCTCTATCTTCCTTTGAGGGTTCTTCGGCAATTTGGAGCGACTCAGGGAATTATGATTCCCACAGGTTATGAGAGCTTTATAGGGCCACTTACATCAGCCACCATGGGGCTAAATGCTCAATTAATGAAAGAGTGGTCCTATGTTTGCTTTCTGCGGGGTCCCGTCTTTTCTGAGTCCCATGTGAAGGACTATCATTTCTGGATCAAAGAACAGGTGCAGAGTCATGCCCCAGTACCAGAGGATCCTCCTGCAGTTCTTCCTCCTACTTATGAGGACATTCTGGAGTCAGAAAGGGCAACCCATAAGCGGCTTCAACAAATATGGGTACGGGAGGCTCAAGAACTTAGGATAAAAGTCCTTGTTCTGGAGAGGAAGCTTGAAGAGCAAAAGTCTGGCCGTATTGCCATGGAGAAGAAACTTGAAGAACAAAGGCAACCTCGTCGCTTTGAAGTCCGAGTGATGCGGAAGAAGTATCAGGATTCCTTGGCTGACCTTAGAGCGTTGAGGAGCAAGCTTTCTTTTTCAGATGAGGTCATCTCCTTTTTGAGTGATCCTGATGCAGAGGGTGCTTCTGGAATCATTGCAACTCAGGCAGCTAGGATTAGGGAGCTTGAGGAGCAGTTAGGGAGTAGGGATTAGATTCTTTCATCATTTTTTTTTTCTTTCATTTTTTCCATACTTTTTTACAAAAGCAAACTCCATTAGTGGAAAGATATTAGATTTAATTCAAAAATAGGTTTTATATTATTGGCCTCAGAATTCTCAGATGCTTATAAAAACAGAAGTTTTATGAAAAAGTATTTGATTTCTCATCATTGGCCAAAGTATAGTTTTTTTTTTTTTTGAAAGCTGATCCAAAACACTTAATCACATATAATTAAAGGAATTAAAATCAGATTGAATAATGAAAAGGGTAGTCCAAGCAATAGGGAGAGACCAAATTTGTCTACCCCGTGACCTTTAGAATCATCCCCTAATGATTTTTCCTTCATGATTGGCCTTGCTAATCTGCTCAGTTTCCAGTGCTCATGCTGATTTGAAACTTAGACCCCATGATCAACTCAACCCTTGATTCTTTTTTTTTTTTTTTCTCTTTTTTTTTTGTTTTTTTTGTTTTTTTCTTTTTTTCTTTTTGCCCTTCTTGCCCCTAGTGCCAATTACGGTTTTCACTAGGGTTGGCCTCTGCATTCCGTCATCACCAATCTTACTCTGAAAGTTGAATGAATATACTAAAATCACCGAGGTCTTAATAATAGGACGAAACAAAGGCTAGGTTCGGTTTATGAAAGAAAAGGTATTAAAGGCTCAAAATTTTCTAAGTGTGAAAATGGGTCAACTGGACTTACAGTCATGGTGAATTCAATCCCATTCCCCTTCTTTTGTATTTGGCATTTATTTGCCCCTATTTTTTCTTTTCTTTTTTTTTTTTTTTTTTTTTCAAAATTTTCTTTTTGCCCCTATTGGCCTTGCCCTTATTGGCCTTGCCCCAGTATAAGGCTGTAAGTCCAGTTTGGGTTTAACAAAAAAAGACGAACAGGCTCAAATTGGTTTGACTAAGGATTCAAATTTTGGGATATAAAGAACAATGGCCTCAGATCATTTCCTAGTAATATTCATTCATGGAAAGTATCTCTTTACTGCATCAGAGTTGATTGGCTCAGGAAAATCCTTCCCATCCATTTCTGTTAAGATGAGAGCACCCCCTGATAGGACTTTCTTGACCACATAAGGTCCTTCCCAATTTGGTTTGAACTTTCCACGAGGATCTTCCAAAAAGGGTAAAATCTTTTTTAATACCAAATTTCCTTCTTGGAAAGTTCTGGGCTTCACCTTTTTATTGTAAGCCCTAGCCATCCTCTTCCGATATAATTGGCCATGACTAAGTGCCTTCAAACGCTTTTCTTCAATTAAATTGAGTTGATCATGTCTAGACTGTATCCATTCAGCTTCTTCTAATTCTGCTTCCATTAGCACTCTTAGTGAAGGTATTTCCACTTCCACTGGTAAAACTGCTTCCATTCCATAGACTAAGGAGTATGGGGTTGCCCCTGTAGAAGTCCGGATTGAGGTTCTGTAAGCATGTAGAGCAAGTGGCAGCATTTCATGCCAATCTTTAAAACTCACCACCATCTTTTGAATAATCTTCTTTATATTCTTATTCGCTGTTTCCACTGCCCCATTCATCTTTGGTCTGTAAGGTGCTGACTTGTGGTGGGTAATCTGAAATTGTTCACACATCTTCCTCATGTCTTTGTTCTTAAGGTTTGAAGCATTGTCTGTTACTATGGCACTTGGCAAACCATAGCGGCAAATGATGTTGTGCTTCAAAAACTTAAGAACATGGCTACTCGTAATGTTTGCATAAGAAGCCGCTTCTACCCACTTGGTAAAATAATCGATTGCTACAAGTATAAACCTGTGTCCATTTGATGCCTTTGGAGAGATCATTCCAATGACATCTATACCCCACATAGAAAAAGGCCACGGAGATGTCATATTGTGTAATTCACTCGGGGGTGCATTCTTGTTATCTGCGTACACTTGGCATAAATGACACCTTTTAACGTGCATATAGCAATCATGCTCCATAGTTGACCAGTAATATCCCAATCGCAGGATCTTCTTGGCAAGCATATGCCCATTCATATGGGGTCCACACACTCCTCCATGTACCGTTTCAACTATCCTTTCTGACTCATTCTTTGCAACACATCTAAGTAGTATATCATTATGTGATCTTTTGTACAACTGCCCACCACTTAGTAAGAACTGTCCTGCCAGCCTCTGTATTGTTCTTTTCTCTGTAGAGGTGACATTTTCTGGTAAAGTTCGATCCTTTAGGAAATTCTTAATGTCTTGAAACCATGGCACTTCTTCTTCTGGGGTTTCTTCTAGAACAAGGCAGTAAGCTGGTTCATCTCTGACTTCAATTTCCAATGGTCTAATATCAACCCCTTCTGGCATACTGACCATTGAAGCCAATGTTGCCAGAGCATCTGCAAACTGGTTTTTGGCCCTTGGCATATAATTGAAGGAAATTCGAGTAAACCTGGTGCTTATTTCTTCCAAATACTGGTGATAGGGGATCAATTTGTGATCCTTGGTTTTCCATTCACCAGTTGTTTGGAAGATGATAAGACTCGAATCCCCATATACGTCAAGTTCCTCTACTTCATGGTCTAAGGCTGCTTGTAACCCAATTATGCATGCTTCATACTCTGCTATATTGTTCGTGCATTGAAACCTTAACTTCACTGCGATTGGGATATGTGCCCCATCTGGCTTGATCAGAACAGCCCCTATTCCATTTCCATTCATATTGGCGGCCCCATCAAAAAACATTTGCCATGAGCTTTCACCTTCTTCCTCTTCAGCAAACAGGATTGCCTCATCAGGGAAGTTGGTCTTTAAGGGTTGGTATTCTGGTAAAGGGTGTGCGGCTAAGTGATCTGCAATAGCTTGACCCTTAATGGCCTTCTGTGTGATATAGGTGAGGTCAAATTCAGAGAGTAACAACTGCCACTTTGCTGTTCTGCCAGTTAAAGCTGGTTTCTTAAATAGATACTTCAAAGGGTCCATGCGGGATATCAATAAGGTGGAATGACTAAGGAAATAGTGCCTTAGTCTCTGAGTTGCCCATACTAAAGCACAACAAGTCTTTTCCAAAGGGGAATACTTTGCTTCATATTCTGTAAATTTCTTACTCAGGTAGTAAATCGCCCTCTCCTTTCTGCCTGTATCGTCATGCTGTCCTAAGACACACCCCATTGACGTCTCCAAAACTGACAAGTATAGAATTAGTGGCCTTCCTGGAGTTGGTGGTACTAGCACAGGTGGGTTTAATAAGTATTCCTTTATTGTGTCAAAGGCTTCTTGGCACTCATCATTCCAGATTGTCGGGTTATTCTTTCTTAGAAGTTTGAAAATTGGTTCACAGATAGCGGTGAGCTGTGCTATGAACCGGCTTATGTACTGAATCCTTCCAAGAAAACCCCGAACTTCCCTCTCGGTTCTAGGTGATGGCATTTCAATGATGGCTTTAGCTTTAGCTGGGTCAATCTCAATTCCCCTTCTGCTTACTATAAAACCCAATAATTTTCCTGATGTAGCCCCAAAGACACACTTAGCAGGGTTAAGCCTTAGACTGTATTTCCTAAGCCGGTCAAATACCTTCTTCAAGTTGATCAAGTGGTCTTCTTCCTCACATGATTTGGCTATCATATCATCCACATAAACCTCCATCTCCTTATGGATCATATCATGGAATAAGGCTGTCATGGCCCTCTGGTAGGTTGCCCCAGCATTCTTAAGTCCAAATGGCATGACAGTGTAGTGGAAGGTACCCCAAGGGGTGATAAAGGCTGTCTTCTCTTGGTCTTCCTTAGCCATCTTAATCTGATTATACCCAGAAAACCCATCCATGAATGAGAATAGACTATGTATAGCGGTGTTATCCACCAAGATGTCTATGTGTGGAAGTGGAAAATCATCCTTTGGACTTGCCTTATTTAAATCTCTATAATCTACGCACATTCTGACCTTTCCATCCTTCTTTGGTACTGGCACTATATTTGCAAGCCATTCAGGGTACGTGGAGACCGCTAAGAATCCGGCTTGGAATTGTTTAACCACTTCATCTTTAACCTTCAATGTCCATTCAGGTTTTAACCTTCTCAGTTTCTGCTTAACTGGCTTAGAGTCTGGTAGAATGGGTAGCCTGTGCACCACCATATCTGTGTCTAACCCCGGCATATCCCGATACGACCATGCAAACACATCTTCATAATCAGCCAAAAATCGTATCATTTCATCCCGCTGTACCTCAGATAGACATACCCCAATCTTCACTATTTTTGGGTCATCTTCGGTCCCTAGGTTGATAGATATGGTCTCTTCAATATTGGGTTGGACCCCCTTTTCATGACGCTCTAATTGATATGTGATTTCTTTTGGAACGTCGTTTTCTTCGTCCTCGGTCTCTTCTTCAACCCCCATTAGGTCAAAGTCGAGCTCAAGGTCGAAGTCATATTCATCCTGATCCAATTCCGTTTGCTTATATGGTTCATAAATGGTTTGGACCTTTTTGAAAACTTTATCTTTTTTAAAAAAAACTGAAAAATCTTTTTGTGTTATTTGAGAGCCTTCTACAAAATCTTTCCCTGAAGACGAAGGCTCATTAAAGCCTTCAGGAAAAGGGCATTCCACTAATGGAGTTTTTTTTTTGGAAGCCATGTCTGTTTGCCAAACAAACGCGGCTTCAAAAGTAAGGGGAGTTTCCTCCCAATTATTCAGAATGAAAGAATCTGGGGCAGGGATACAAGCCTGCTCCTCAAGCTCAGGATCTGCGTCAGAGATCACCAGTACCGGGTGAGTTGCATCGCCTGCTTCTTCTGTAGGGCTAGTTCCAGATGGAACTTCTACTGCAGACCAATCAATAAAAGGTAGCTCCTCTGCTACTTTTTCTTGGTTGCCTTCTGTCATGGCAAAGAATGCCCCTACGTCCTCAGCAAAGTCCTGCTCCTGTTCTGCCTGTAGCCCAGGCCCACCAGATGCTTGTGGAGGTGGAGGTGGAACATATGGTTGTATGGTGGAGGGTTTGGGTTTTTGAAATGGGTTTATATTGTAGTATGGAGGTTTGGACTGATCCTCAGGAGGAGACAGCTGAATCATGTGAGACAGCTTAGGAAAAGTTTCCCTGATGTGCGGGAATTTTATAGCTTCTATCTGCCCCTGACTTTTCCATTTCCTTGGCTTGGACCCCAATCCTGCTCTGTGAACCATCTTCTTAACCTGTACTGGTTCTATCCTTCCTTGTAGGTTAACCCCCAGACCTTTTCCAGGGTGAAAGTGGTACTTTTCTAGCACATTTTTGACCATTCTCTCAGCACAGGTCAACTTTCCTTCTTTTTCCTGATACCCCCCAGGTATATAATTCACAGCTTCAAATTGAAAAGAGTGATATGTCAACTTATCTGCAGTCATTTCCATGTCAATACAGGGTACATCAGGGGACCACATGGGGGGAACCAAATTTTCCGCCAGGACGGTAATCACCTTTTGCCCTCTAATGTATTTGACTCTCTGGTGCAGGGTAGATGGTATGGCCCTAGCCGTATGAATCCACGGCCTTCCTAGGAGTAGGTTGAAAGCCGCAGGTATATCCATCACTTCAAATGTGATGTTGAAAATATACGGTCAAATTGTGACCGGCAGTTCAACCTCCCCTAGGGAGTGTGTTTTAGAGCTGTCAAATGCTCTTATGATTCTTCCATTTTGCTTTATTTTGTTTCACTCCAGATTGAGCTTAACAAAGGTTACTAAAGGGCAGACATTGAGGGCTGACCCATTATCAATCAAGACCCGGGCTATCATGCAACCCTTACTGAGCACAGTGATGTGCAAAGGATCCACATGATGGTACCCTGCTGGACTGATTTCAGTTTCAGAAAAGGTTATGACATTATGGGATAAAATTTGACCAACCATCCGGCCTAGTTGGTCTGGTTCAATGTTTTTAGGCACATGGGCCCCCTGGAGTATCCTTAACAAGGAGTCCCTATGTTTTTCAGAATTTAACAATAGGCCCAGTATTGAGATCTGGGCAGGGACTTTGTTCAATTGCTCGAGGACATTGAACTCACTCTTTTTTATTACCTTCATGAGGTCAGCAGCCTCACTGTTAGTTACCTGAGGGGCCTCTTCCCCTACTTTGGCCTTGCCTTTATTTCTTTCTTCTTCTTTATCCTTCTCTGTTTCTTTCCGTTTTTCTTCCACCCCTACACACTTTCCTGACCTCATCATAAGGTTTACTTCTTCCTTGCTTTCAACTGCAGGGCATGTAGTGGTAAATGCTTCACTGTAGTTCCATGGTACAGCCGATTCAATGTAGGAAGGCTTAGGGACATTCACCACCAATGGGGGAAGTTTGGACTTGGCGATGGAAGTCTGAGTAATAGGAACATTAACAACCAATGGAGGAAGTTGTTTTGGTTGGGGGTTTGCAGAAGTGACTGATGCACTAAGGGGGTCACAATTTATGACCAATGGTGGCTTAGACTGAATGGGCGGAGTAAAAGTGGATGGATTGCAATTAATGACCAAAGGTGGCTTGGTGATGTTCATCTGGGCCATGAGGGATGAGACCCGGTCCAAAGATGAGCTAATGTTCTTTGTAGCACTATCATTCCCCTTTGAAATCATATTTATTTCTTTGCCTTCACTTTTTCTGTCAAAATATACTTTGACCGTTGTCCCTATGGGAGCAATTAATTGAGATGGGTCAAAGGTTATTTTGTCAGAAGAGATGACTCCTATGACATTAGATGGGCCTGCCCCGTGATGTTGAGGCAGTGGGTTTTGTCCAATATCGGTTCTTGGAGGATTGGGAGCCCCTGTATTGAAAGACAGGGTATTCTGGTCCAGTAAATCCTGAATGGCATGTTTCAAAGGCCAGCACTTGTCTGTAGGGTGCCCAGGTGCACCCATATGGTAATCACAAGTGGTGGAGGGGTCAAAATTTCTCCCCTTAGATGCATTCGGATTAGGTTCTCTTAAGGTGATATACCCTCCTTGCAATAAAGTGGGCAGCAATTGAGAGGGAGTCATTGGAATAGGGGTAAAAACCCTATTTCTCCTTGCTGCAAAATAGGCGTCCTTTTCCTCTTTGGTAAAAACCCTTTTTTGGTCTGAAGGTGCTGTTGGAACATTAACCCTCATAGGGGCCTGGGTAGGTGGAGATGGAGTAGGAAAATGAGCGGGTACGTTGATTTGTATGGGCTTGTTAGGGCCAGATGGTGGCTGTACCATGTTTACCTCACCCTCCTTCTTGTTCCCATTCTTTTTTGTTCCGCTTCCTTTCTTTAGGTTGGGGTCCTGCTGGCTAACCATGGCAGAGTGGTCAATTATCTTACCTGACCTTATTCCATCCTCAATTCGGTCAGCCACCTGAACCAAAGCTGCAAAATTAGTGGTGGTCTGACCCACCAAGTGACTGTAGAATGGTTGACCCAAAGTGCTTATGAAGGTAGAAATCATTTCCTGTTCTAGCATGGGTGGCCTGACCTGAGAGGCTGTCTCCCTCCACCTCTTGGCATTTGCCTTACAGTCTCTTCCCTTCCTTTGCTCATTCTCATGACGTCGTACCTATCTGGCATGATCTCTGAATTGAACCGGTATTGAGCCAGGAAGGCATCGGCTAGGTCCTTCCATCTTTTGATCTTCCCATGGTCCAGAGTGGCGAACCATCTTAATGCGGTTCCAGTTAGGCTCCTTTGGAAAAGTTGGATTAGAACACCTTCATCCTGCCCAAACTGGCATAGGGCACCACAGTATAACTTTAGGTGGCTCATGGGGCAACCAGTGCCATCATACTTGTCCAAGTCTGGGCACTTAAACTTGGCCGGCAGGTTAACATTGGGGTATAGGCACAGGTCTTCAAAATTGGTGCCTCCAAAGTTGTTTACCCCTTTGACTTCCCTTAGTTCATCTTGGATCATTTCTAACTTATGCATGAACTTTCTTTCAACCTCTTCCCTTATCCTTTCCTTTTCCTTAGCCCTGTTTGATTCAGCTGTCTCATCCCTGGTCAGTATAGGTTCAGGGGTGGGTTCATAGACGGGTTCAGGAGTTGGTTGCACTGGAGGTGGAATGTTGACTTGGGGTGGAGGTGCAGGGTTGGATGTGGATGCCTGGTTCTGGGCCTGCATTTGTTGGGCCTGTACTGACAGTATGTTCTCTAGCATTCGGGCTAGTCCTGCCACTTGTTCTTGGAGTAGAACAACATCTGGATGAGGAGCATCAACTTCATCTTCAATGGGATTCATGGCTCGAGCTATTGATCTGGTTACAGGAGCTATGATTGCGAGTGTATTAGTACCTGGTGAAAAGATAAAGGAAAAATATCAGTGCCAAT
Source organism: Buxus sempervirens (assembly GCA_947561395.2). Classification (NCBI taxonomy): domain Eukaryota; kingdom Viridiplantae; phylum Streptophyta; class Magnoliopsida; order Buxales; family Buxaceae; genus Buxus; species Buxus sempervirens. The sequence goes on along the minus strand of OX387194.1, from coordinate 13,576,654 downwards.
TTAATCTCATTCACATGTCTAGGTATGCCTATGTGCAAGCTGGGTGAACACGAGTTTGGATTTTTTTTTTTATTTATTTATTTTTTTGCTTCTTTTTTTTTTTTTCTTTTTTGAATTGAATTGTTGGAATATTTTAGGGCTTCCAACAGGTCCCACAAAAGAGAGAAAGGTATGAAATTCAAAGGCTTTCAGAGGCCCGGGTTTTTTTTTTTTTGAAAAAGGTCTGAAATTCAAAGGCTTTCAGAAGCCGAGGGATATTTTTGGAAAAGGTCTGAAATTCAGAGGCTTTCAGAGGCCCGGGATTTTTTATGAAAGTCTGAAATTCAAAGGCTTTCAGAGGCCCAGGGATGTTTTGATGAAAGTCTGAAATTCAAAGGCTTTCAGAGACCCAAAAGGAAAAGGTCTGAAATTCAAAGGCTTTCAGAGGCCCAAAAGTTCTGAAATTCAAAGGCTCTCAGAGGCCCAAAAGATAAAGGTCTGAAATTCAAAGGCTTTCAGAGGCCCAAAAGTTCTGAAATTCAAAGGCTTTCAGAGGCCCAAAAGAAAAAGGTCTGAAATTCAAGGGCTTTCAGAGGCCCAAAAGTTCTGAAATTCAAAGGCTTTCAGAGGCCCAAAAGAAAAAGGTCTGAAATTCAAAGGCTTTCAGAGGCCCAAAAGTTCTGAAATTCAAAGGCTTTCAGAGGCCCAAAAGAAAAAGGTCTGAAATTCAAAGGCTTTCAGAGGCCCAAAAGTTCTGAAATTCAAAGGCTTTCAGAGGCCCAAAAGATCTGAAATTCAAAGGCTTTCAGAGGCCCGGAGTTTTTTTTGAGAAAAAGTTTGAAATTCAAAGGCTTTCAGAGGCCCGGGGTTTTTTGAGAAAAAGTCTGAAATTCAAAGGCTTTCAGAGGCCCAGGGATTTTTGAGAAAAAGTCTGAAATTCAAAGGCTTTCAGAGGCCCAAGATTTTTTTTTTTTTGAAAAATCTGAAATGCAAAGGCTTTCAGAGGCCCAGGATTTTTTTGAAAAATCTGAAATTCAAAGGCTTTCAGAGGCCCAAGAGTTTTGAAAAAGTCTGAAATTCAAAGGCTTTCAGAAGCCCGAGGAACCTTTCTCTCACATTTTTTTCTTTTAATTATTTTGTTTGTTTTTTTTTTTTGAAGCATTTTATTCAAACTTGTTTCCCTTTATCATTATTTAAAGGTTAAAGGAAGATTTTAGTGGGAAAAACTGATTAAAGTTGAATATTCCGAGAAAACCGTATACACAGTACGGTCCAGCCCTGCCCGTATTTAAATTACGAGCAAGCCGTGACCGTATGCAATTCACGGGCGAGCCTAGCCCGTATAACCAATACGGGCAAGCCCAGCCCGTGTACTAAATGCGGTTTTACGGAACCCTGTTATATTTTTCCAGTTTTTACATGGTTTGATCACTTTCATTGTTCATCCAAACGTACGGTTCACCCATTGCAGAGCTTCTAAACTGTCCCAAAGTGGACTTGGGCCTTTTTGCTAAAACACATGCTTAGGAGGGCACATGTACCCTCCAAATTGACATCACACTCAAGAATTTGGTACCCTTTTGTTGCCTCTTGTATGAACATAGGGTAGGATTGATTCAAAACAGAGTTAGAGACTCTTCCTATGGGCTGTACCAATTTTAAAAAACATGCATATTTTGGGACCAATTTTATCCCGAACCAATGGGCACCATGACTCCCCTATGACATGAAAATAATGCAAAACAATAGGATTACCTTGTTACCTTGTTTACCTTGAATATAGCATCCGCATTATGCCCTGGTTTGTAAGCCATGCACACGGCCTTCCCACAATCATACAAACCCATATCCCCACGTAATTGTATACTTTAGCCAAAAACGTGTAACTCCACCTTCAAGCGTAGGGGTTTTGGGTTTTGGCTTAATGGCAACTTAGCACTCAAGCCTAGTGATGACCAGAATCCCAGATCCACATTATCATCACATCATTAGCTCAAAGTTCTAAGGTGAATGCTTTCACTTTCGCTTTCCGAAGTATCGACCTCGTTGCGCCAAGCTACACACATTCGGGTTCAACTTCCTATAGGTTAAGGGTAGGCCGTGTAATAAAAATAAAAGGTGCACAGTGCATTGTAAACATAGGTTACATTCACAACGTCCCAAACCCTTGCCACTCTTTTCGCAGCCATGCATAAACAAACCAAGGCATAATAGGAAAGCATATTTAAAATAAACAAGTAAATAAAGCAATCCTATAGCACCCAAAACATGCTCATAAAAAAAATCATCTATCATGCAAACATATGATCATGTTATACACCCAAAATCATCATGGAGATCATGCTGCAAATTAAAACATGCTATCCTAAAAATATAGCAAGAAACAAGCATATTTCAGCAAAACGGACCTCCACTACGCATGTTTGTAGAAACAATCCTATAAATCAAAATTAAGCATGTTTCTACCCCCATGAATTCTTAAGCAATAATTCATATTTAAAACATACTCAACATGCTTAAGAACACAAAATAGCAAGCAAATCAAAAAACATGAACTAAAACACCAAAAAGGCTCAAATCCACAAATCCCCAGCAGAGTCGCCAGTTGTGAGACATGGGAAAAAATCAATCTTAATGATTTCCTCAATCATCACATGGGATCAAATTAAACAAAGAGTCGCCACCATTCAATTTAGGTGTGAATGGACACCAAAATATTAAATAAGCTCAAAAGGCAATTTTAGGGTAAAAATAACCCTCCTAAAAAAACGACCAGAGATGGGTAAGGGGATTAAGTTATGAACAGGGGAAGGTGTTAGGCACCCCTATTCATCCACACAAGGTGGTTGCCAGGTATTGTTCATGTTTTACAAATAAAAAAGGATTGCTATAAAAATCAGGAAAAATCCCAAAAAGACAAAAATTGTATGGTTTTTTCATATGAATAGTCTGATTGATCCAGAACTATCAAACATGATCATACCATTCCTAGGGTTTCATGATCAAAACAAATTTGAGATAAAATCAAATAAAATCAATTTAAAGTGAAAAATCCAAAAATCTGGCTTCAAGTCAAAATTCTAGAAATCTAGAAAAATATGATTTTTATAAAATATTTCAAAATTTAACTTGAACAGTCCAGGACATAGATAAAGCCCAAATTTCACATTAAATCAGAAAATCAAAACCAAAAATATCCACATTAATGAGAAACACAAAAAGGAAAGAATTTAGACCATAGGGTCTTCTCTCAAAAAGGAAAAACAATTTAAAAACCACATCATGAAACCCTAAAATTTATTTTCAGGCTTTTGGATTCAGATCTACCATATTGATCATGATAAATCTAAGATCTTAGCCTAAAACCACAAAAATCAAGAAAACAGTGCTGTAGGTGCAAAAGTGGCAAAAATCCAAATTTTGGAAAAAAGTGGGGATCTCATGCTATAAACATCATAGATTCATGTTATTCATTCAAATATATCATAAAATCATTAAAACATGATCAGGATATTCAAAACAGCCACATCTCACAAATTAGAGCACAAGGAGTCTACCCTACAGATCCACCTGTTCTCTTTTCCCCAGTTCTCTCTTCACGTTTTACGGCTAGAGAAAATCTTGAGGTACTTAGAGATAGGTTTGGTTACACAAACATAATCACAGGCCTTATTCTATGAAAAACAGAAAAAAACAGATATGGGGTTCTATTCTAGGGATCCACCTGTTCCCCTTTCCCCTAGTTCTCTCTTCACGTTTTACGGCTAGAGAGACCCTTGAGGTACTTAGAGATAGGTTTGGTTACACAAACACAGATATGGCCTTATTCTACTGCAATAGAGATGATCCTATTACATCTAGAATTGAAGACAGAAAATAAAAAGGGATAGGGGACTTACCTGGATTGAGCAGGCAGGCAGCAGGAATTCTTCTCTTGGAGTTCCTTGTACTTCTTTGACTTCAAAATTTCGTGGCCCTAAGCTAGAGGAATGAGCCTCTATTTATAGACACACCCAGGGGCATGGTTGGTCCAAAAGGATATAGCCTGATCCTCAGGGTAGAGAGAAAGTTGGAGATAATGCCCATCCATAGCCAACCAAGGTGGCCTCAGCGAATAAAAGACATAATCCGCTCGTTTAAAGATATATTGGACTTCAAATAAAGCTCGGAAATCGAGAGAAGGACAAAACTTGCACGTGTCTTTAATGCCCGTAAATACACTACGGTCGAATGGGGACCGTATAGATACTACGGACGCGCCTGTCCGTAGATAATTTGCGGGCGCGATGAGCCCGTGAAGGAAATATGGGCAAAGCCTGTTAATTCTATTTTTAGGCTTTTTTGACCTGTTTTAAGCTCTAATTACATGTTTTTATTATTTTCTCATTTGGCAGTGCAATTTGGGGTGTCTACACATACTTTTTTTGAATAATTAAAATTGAGTGTTATTTTATTGTTCATAAAAAATTTCTTTTCAAAAATACCTTCAAAATATTTCTAAACCTTTTATTATTTGATTGGTTTAAAAAGAGGTTTGCAAGTATGATAAGGGCACTTATGGAGTAATCCTTTTTATAAAAGTAAAATGACACCTGTTCTTAATTATTTTTAGAAACTATCATTATTTCTCAATTACCTACATTTGAGAATTCATCTTAAAGAAAAGTTATTTTCGTAAATTGTGGAAGCAGGCAGGTCGTAAGGGCCTTTTTATATAGGTTAATAGATTTGCCGATTAATGTGTGCGCTTTAGTGTTTCAAGAATCTGATTTATCTTGTTATTGGCAACGAATCTTATAATATAGTTCGTAATCGATTTTTAATTGTTGTTTTAGAAGATGTTTCGGTAGTTTCTTGCTCTTTTAAGGTTATATATAAGAATATTGATTAAAGCCCCATGTTTTTAATGAGTTTGAAATAAACAGGACATATTAATTATTTAATATAAACTAAAAAAAAAGTCGTTTTATTATCTTAGGATTCTTTGCATGCCCTTTTTTAAGGTTAAGACTCTAAATATAGGACAATAACTTTTGGAATTAGAGATCTGAAAATTTTATTTTCCATATGTGAAAATAAAAACCACTTAATGTAGTGTTTGCTTTTATTACTACTATCAAGGTTTAAAAACCTAGACTCTGATGGCTCCATTTTTCTGAAAGTGGATGTCTGGCTGGGAAGATACAAGATCAGAATTGCCAAAAATGGTGTTCTGAGATAAACAAAAGGCTTCTTAAAACCTTTATCTTGTACGACTGGAGCAAAACTGATTCATATTGGCTGATACGAAGGGTTTCAGATGAAACCCCTCCTATCAATGCTAGTATACCACTTCATATCATTTGAGTTTAAAAATGGAATTAGAATAAATCTTCCAACTGTTTCACAAGGAAAATATTTTCAGGAAAATCAAAGTTTTTCAACTATTTGGATGGACATTGGAAAATAGAGTTGAAAATGAGAATTTTTCGTTTTCTTATATATATATTTTTTAAATGCTCCATATTAAGTGCAATCCATTTTTGAAAAATGACATACGGGATTTTCAATGGTAAGTCATTTTCCGGAAAATAGCTATCTTTTAGGCAAACATTTTATATCTTATTGTATTTACATGAAAACAAATGCTTGAAAAATCCGATGTTGCCATAAAAACATTTTTCGTATTATATTTTACATCAAAACAAATAGAGCCTAAGTGAAATTTTTAAGGTAAAAAGATAGACCATTTGTATTTTCATAGATTCACCCTTAAAATGGCACTCATGTAAAATCTAATATTTTATTAAGATATATAAGAATTTTTAAGCGTATGTTAAAAAAGGCAATGCCTCAAAAGTCCGATGGGCTTCCACATGAATGAGAGGGAGGTCATGCCTCAAAAGTGAAAGCGAAATTGATCAAACCTAGCAAATTAAAACATTGCCCTGTCGTGTTCCCAGGACACATCTGCGAAGAAATATTCTTCGGACTTCTTTGAAAAATAATTGAGGTATTGCAGTCATCCATGACGTACCCATCAAGGGCCAAGCTGTGGCCTAGAATACATCCTCACACCCAATAAGATGAGGTACATTGTGAAGACACGGCAGTGGCAGATCTTGCGGAAGTAGATCAGAAGAATGATGCTGAGCAGCATCCTTTCACTGATCTTGATATGGATTTTTAATTTTTCGGTCATGTGGCTGCTTGTGTATTTTGTGGCCTTACCTGCACAATATTTTTCTCACTTTCCTTGAACTAGAAGAAGCATGTAGACTTTATCAGATCTTTTCTTTCTCAAGTTTTCTTTCCCTTTCCTACCTTTTTTCATTCTTTTTGCTTAGGCCTTTTATCATTTGTAAGATTTCCAGGGTTATTAGATGTGAAGCAAATATTAGTTTGTGGAGGTTGGATTTGATTTGATTGCTGTCGGAGTCTGCAATGGATGAGAAGTATACTGAAACAGATTTGTAGACATAGGAACCATTGTAACTATATTCAAGCAATGAAAATTTTGTAATTTCGATTATGTGTTATTTAATTAATTATATGTTCTTTTCTTGTTACTGCTTGCAAAATACTCCGATTTCAAATTCCTTCAAGACAACCGAATTCCTTCAAGACAACCAATACGCCTCCCTCGCTACCATCAAGTCTTAATATCTCAATGACTCTTGAAGTTTTGAGTTGGAAATAGTGGTTCATATTCTGGGTCCAAGAGGGAGAGATCTAAGGAACCACCTAAATTTTGCGTGTCCTTGTTCTTCTCTAATTTTTTTAACTATTCATGTTGCAGGATTGTTTACACGCTATAAACCGGCGGTTATGTGAGACACGGGAAAAAATCACCGGAATGATCATCCCTCCGTTAACACATGGGGCTCGACTTAAAAAGTTGGGAGAGTCGCCACCATTCAGGTTTAGGGTGTGAATGGACACCAAAATATTCAAAAATCATCAAAAAGTGCAAAAAGGCCAATTCTATGGCAAAAATAACCCTACTTGAAAATCAAATCCAGATATGGGTAAGGGGATTAGATTATGAACGGAGGAAGGTGTTAGGCACCCCCATTCATCCACGCAAGGTGGTTGCCAAGTGTTTGTTCATGCAAAAAAGAAATAAGAAAGCTTGCTAAAATCATGAAAAACCTTGAAAAAGGCCAAATATATGATATCTTCACATGAGAACCCAAATGAATTTTATATCATCTCTTATGTCAATATCATTTCTGGAATATCACAAAAAGATGGGAATCAAAGCACAAGTTGCTCAAAACCAAGTTGAATCAAATCCGGAAAATTCGGTGAAAGTAATGCCATTTGTCTTGAAATCATTCAAATCCAATTTTAAATTAAATCAAACCAAATCCATTTGAAAGATTATGGTAAATAATAGTCTCATGCAAAATTTCAAGTAATTCTGGTTGAAATCCTAGGAGTTATGCTCCTTGTAAAGTTGCTGCTGGAGAAAATCCAAAGTGGCAAGTAGGCAAGTTTGGAAACTCACCTAGAAACATCCACTACATAAAAATCTATGAACTTTGGTGTGATTGAAGTCTGTATGGCCATCTTTCAAATGAAACTAGCCTCATACAAAAATTCATTCGGATGTGCCTTGGGTGGTCCCCCGAACAGGCCCCGAAGATCACAGATTTACCCAGAAAAGTGCCATTGAGCAGTTCTGAGTAAATCTGTTACCAATAATACAAATGGAGTCAAACAATTATGAAACCAATTGAATTTGAAAATAGACTCATAAAGGAGTGCCCAGAAACAAAAATCACTCGAATCGGATTTAAAACGAACACATGACGCTCCGTCGAAGTGACAAGTTCCGTATTTAAACCTGAACTGTCCAATAAACTTCGACAGAGAGGTATCAAAAATCTGCTTGATAGAAATTAATAAAATTTGGTAGGCATAAACTAGACAGCCTCACCTTTCCCATGGTTCTAGAATCGCTCCAAAATTCATCCGGACGATGAAGTTATGAGCGTCCGAAGTAAGGGTACAGTTGCTGTCAAGCTAAGCCATTTTTGAACCAAATCAAATCAAAAATGTGATAAAAGGTGTGTGATTCGTGCAAGATGAATCCAAATCCTTTGAAAACCATTTCAAAACATTTCAGAATTGATTGAGGCTATTTATTTCAGATTTATCACAATAAATGCCATAAACCTGAAATATGAGCCTATCCCGCAAAAACATGTGCTATGTATGTAAAAGTGTGAAAATCATTTAAGATCAATATAACAACATAGCATGCATTCATATCAAGCAAAATAAGGTTCTAAAACAACCTAGGGTTCTGTTCCATTATCGTTTCCCTTAGTTCTCTCTCCCCGTTAAACACGGTTCTTCAAGATAATCTTGGGGTACTTTGAATATGAAACGGTTTTCAATCATTCAAAGGCTTATTCAAGATAAGATTTTAGCACTAGGATCAATCTCCAGTCTCGTTTCTCCTAGATCCCGCCTTCACATTTTACGGCTAGGGGGAGTCTTGAGATACTTTGAGCCAGGGAAGGGTTTTCACACACATAGAAGGCCTTATTCTACAGAAAGGTAGAAAAAGAGATCTAGATCTAGGAATGTAAAACAGAAAATAAAGAAGAGGTTTGACGCTTACCTGAGTTCTGGAAGCAATTCTGCAGCGGTTTCCCTCTTCACTCGGAGCTCTTCTTGGCAGAGATTCTTGACAAGAATTATTAGCCATTTGCTTAAGGAGGAGCCTCTTATTTATAGGCAAAGGCTAGGGTTAGGGTTGGTGAGATGGTAGACACAACATAATGTCTAGAGTCCACCAACCTTAACCCTAAGGCTATTTCCGAAATTTCCACTCCTTTAATGAAGGATATGATGGTAAAATGTGAAAAATCTTGGAAAACCCTAATTTTGAGCAAAAATCATGTATCCGACATGTTAGGCCAGATATACTAGAGCCTTAATGTATCCGGCATATGTTGTCGGATACACTAAAGGCTGCTTGTATCCGACAATTCATGCCGGATACGAAGAAGAGTGCTTGTATCCGACCTGAGTTGTCGGATACAAGGAAAAAACTTGTTTTCTCAAATTTTGTGCTGGTTTCAAAGGAGATAATGATTTTTGCTAATTATTGACCATTTTTACTGTGCAATTTGGGGTGTCTACAGGTTAAGATGAGTCTGCATGTCCAAATTCTAAGAGATGAACCCATGTAATGGTGCCCACTTACATGAATCCACTAAGTGGGAAATTATTTGTTGCAACTACCACGGTGATTGGAATGAACCACTTAAACTCAATTATAAATTCGGTCAAAACAAAGGGATCAGGGCCCCAACTCCTACACGATGCTACCCAACTCGATTGTCCATGATCGTTCCATCCTTCAAGCCTCCCATGGTAGAGTTAAGATAGCTTATCCTCTTTGCACTGCTCAAAATGTCGCAGTGGAAAAGACTTCTCTCCACTGCTTCCTGCCATAGCGGAGTGCAAAGATTCCCCCGATTAGTGAAGATCCTGCCACCGACGATCTATTTGTGACCAACCCTAGACTCATTTATCCTCCGATACCACACGATTATGGAGAGGCATGTATCACGTCAGCTTCAATTAAGCCAGAGGAGTAACTGAAGCAATCATGGCTAGGTAATACAACTAGGGCGAACCATCGAATTAACACCGTTGACGGACGCCCCCTTTAATTTTTTCTTGTCCTCTGACACCACGGCGATAAGAGAGAGAGAGAGAGAGAGAGAGAGAGAGAGAGAGAGAGAGAGAGGCCGTACTACCGGTCTTGTTAATTTTCTTTGTTTTGTTTCTTTTTTTCCTTTTTATTTGAAGGTTGATCGCATAAATAAACTTTTATTCTTCATTTTTTGTGACTGTCACACCACACGACCGTCACCTTTTGTGACTGATGCACCACACGACGGTCATCTTTTGTGGTCGATACGCCCCATGGCCATCACCTATAGTGGTTGTAACATACGGCCATCATCTATAATGGCCGACACGCTACATGGCTATCACTTATCGTGGCCAATTTGCCCCATGGCCACCACTATTTATGGCCAACATGCCCAACGGTGTGAGACACAGGAAAAAATCACTGGGGTGATCCACCCTCCGTCAACACACGGGGCTCGACGTAAAAATTGGGAGAGTCGCCACCATTCAAAATTATAGGGTGAGAATGGACACCAAAAGATTAAAGATAAACAAAAATAGCTAAAAGGCAAATTATAGAGTAAAAATAACCCTACTTGAAAATCAAATCCAGAGATGGGTAAGGGGATTAGATTATGAACGGGGGGAAGGTGTTAGGCACCCCCATTCACCCACGCAAGGTGGTTGCCAAGTGTTTGTTCATGCAAAAAATAAGAAAGCTTGCTAAAATCATTGAAAACATTGGAAAAGGACAAGTGTATGATATCTTTACATGAAGATCCAAATGGATTCCAGATCCTCTTTTATGTCAATATCATTTCTGGAATATCACAAAAAAATGGAAATCAAAGCAAAAGTTACACAAAACCAAGTTGAATCAAATCCAGGAAATTTAGTAAAAAACAATGCCATTTGTCTTGAAATCATTCAAATCCAATTTTAAATTGAACCAAACCAAATCCATTTGAAAGATTATGGTAAATAATAGTCTCATGCAAAATTTCAATTAAATCCGGTTGAAATTCTGAGAGTATGCCTCTTTTAAAGTTGCTGTTGGAGATAATCAAAAGTGGCAAGTAGGCAAATTTGGAAAATCACATAGAAACATTGGCTCCATAAAAATCTATGAAATTTGGTGTTATTGAAGTCTGTATGGCCATATTTCAAAAGCAACTAGCCTCATACAAAAATTCATTCGGATGTGCCTTGGGTGGTCCCCCGAATAGGCCCCGAAGATCACAGATTTACCCAGAAAAGTACTGATGAGCAGTTCTGAGTAAATCTGTTACCGACAACACAAATGGAGTCAAAAAATTATAAAACCAACTAGATTTGAAAATAGACTCATAAAATAGTTCCCAGAAATAAAAAACCCCTTGAATCGGATTTAAAACGAACACATGGCGCTCTGTTGAAGTGACAAGTTCCGTATTTAAACCTGAACTGTCCAATAAACTTCAACAGAGAGGTGTCCAAAATCTGCTTGATAGAAATTAATGAAATTTGGTAGGCATAAACTAGACAGTCTCACCTTTTCCATGGTTCTGGAATCACTCCAAAATTCATCCGGACAATGAAGTTATGAGTGTCTGAAGTAGGGGTACAGTTGCTGTCCTGTTTTGCCTTTTTTGGAGAAAAATAATTCAAAACTGTGACAAAGTGTGTGCAATTCGTGCAAGATGAATACAAATCCTTTAAAAATCATTCAAAGACATTCCAGAATTGATTGAGGCCATTTATTTTAGATTTATCACAATAAATGCAATAAACCCGAAATATGAGCCTATTCTGCAAAAACATGTGCTATGTATGTGAAAGTGTGAAAATTATTCAAGAACAATATGACAACATAGCATGCATTCATATTCATCAAAATAAGGTTCTAAAAGCAACCTAGGGTTCCGTTCCATTATCGTTTCCCTTAGTTCTCTCTCCCCGTTAAACACGGTTCTTCAAGATAATCTTGGGCTACTTTGAAATTGGAACGGTTTACATAGATTCAAAAGGCTTTATTCTAAATAGGTTCTAGAACTAGGGTCAATCCCCAGTCTCGTTTCTCCTAGATCCCGCCTTCACGTTTTACGGCTAGGGGGAGTCTTGAGATACTTTGAGCCGGGGAAGGATTTTCATACACACAAAAAGGCCTTATTCTACAGAAAGGTAGAAGAAGAGATCTAGATCTAGAAATGTAAGACAGAAAATAAAATAAAAGTTTGAGGCTGACCTGGGTTCTGGAAGCAATTCCGCAGCGGTTTCCCTCTTCACTCGGAGCTCTTCTTGGCAGAGATTCTTGGCAAGAATTGTTGGCCATTTGCTTAAGGAGGAGCCTCCTATTTATAAGCAAAGGCTAGGGTTAGGGTTGGTGAGAATGGTAGACACAACATAATGTCTATAGCCCACCAACCTTAACCCTAAGGTTATTTCCGAGATTTCCCCTCATTTAATGAGGGATATGATGGTAAAAGGTGAAAGCTCTCGGAAAATCCTAATTTTGACCAAAACTAACGTATCCGACATGTCAGGTTGGATACACTAGCGCCTATGTTTTGCCAGATACATTAAGGGCTACTTGTATCCGGCATTATCTGTCGGATACAAAGAAGATCCTTTTTATCCGACATTATTTGTCGGATACAATAAAGATGTTTTGTATCCGACATGATCTGTCGGATACAAAAAAAGGAAGCTTTTATCCCAATTTTAACACAGGCAATACTTATTTACATGTAATATCGTTTAAGTAAATGTCCTCGTATTTTTTAATCTCCATTTACTTAAGATATTACATGTAAATAAGCAAACACCCCCCATTTGAATCCATTAAAAATAGTTCCAGACCCAAATTCCAAGTGAATAAAAAGTCAACTTTCCAGTTCTAGGCAAAATTCTGATTTTTCAGGTCCGGTAAAAAGATTCAACATGTTAAAACCAAGGTATTCGTCAAGATTTAAAATCTCAAAAAATTCTTTTATGCAATAACATGGCTAAAAACCTGATTACCGGGAAAAATTATCTTGAAATCTGGCTTTAAAAAATATTTCATTTTCTGGGGTCAAAAGTCAACAGAATTCAACCGGAAAAAGTTTGACTTTGCACAAAAGATTGAATTCGGGCCTTTTCCTTTACGGTTTTGGATTCAAATGGGTTAAGTATCTCAAACCCAATGCAAAGAGTTGAAAATTCCAATAAAATATTTCTCTCCTTCAAGATTTATCACAAATCGTGCAATTTTGGGGTGTCTACAAACGGTGATCATTTTTTGCGGCCAATCGAGGCTTCAACGCATCTTAAATGCATGACCATGGCCATTTGTGGTACCTAGTGACCAAGAACTCCAACCTTCAGCTGATCCCTCACTTGCAATACAAATGAGCCAATTTCAACATGGAATGTAACAGACGCTTGCGAGATCAAGACTCTGACCCGACACATTGTACCTATAGAGGTATTGACACGCCGCACATAAACACACCATCATGTGACGAGTTTAGCAAGATTCGGTAGGAACAACGATTCACAACATGACCCGATGGTACATTTTAGTTTTGGTTTGACTGTGACAAAACCCAAACTGGTTTTTTGGGTAATGTGAAAACCGAGCTAAAACCTAGATGATTTATTAAATATGGTTCAGTTTATTGATTTTAACATAAATTAAATTAGCATGGGTGCACGTGCAGTATTGCACGTGGAGAGGGAATAATTTTGTAATTCCCTGGCTTTTGAAAGAAGATGCAGAGTTATAGGTGTTGAAACCTTAACAACTTACTATATGAGCTTTTTGGAGAAAGTGTGTATAGTATTAAGCATGCTTCCCAAGGGGCCTTCTCATGTTAACTATAGTATAGATAATTCCTAGTCGGTTCGGTTTGGTCTACAAATCAAAACAGAATTGATAGTATAAATCGAAATCGACCCAAAACTGATTAAAGACAATCCAAGTATATACTATATATAACGAGAATAGGCACCTTGGTAAGCATGTCAACAACTATGTATGATTTCCCCAAAAAGCCCTTATCGTTCGTTATAAAGTAAGGTATCATTAATATAGTGTTAAAATAGTCAAAATGTGCCGATCATTTAAAATCCAGACAATCACAAAACCACTCCCTCCCTTCACGTGTAGCACTGCATGTGCACCCTGCCAGTACTATATATAATGAGAATAATCCCCTTGGGAAGTGTGCCAACAACTATGCACGACTTTCCTGAATATCCCTTACCTTTATAAGGCACAATTAATATAATGTTAAAATAGTCAAAACTTTGCCTATTATTTCAAAATCTAGACAATTGAAAAACTATTCCTTCTCTTTATGTGCAATAGTTGCATATGAACCACTGCTGGCAGCATTAATAGCAAAACCGACCCTAATAGCAATATGTAAGATTTAATTTGGTCCACCGGTTTGTTAGGGAGGCTCCTTTGTCTCTTATGACTTGAAATCGGCTGGAGCCCCTTGGTGGAATATCTGCTGGTCTAACGATGAGTGGAGTGTACACATCTGTGAATGATGTTGATTTGTACACCCCACTCATCGTTGGACCAACAGATCTTCCACCGTAGGCTCCAGCTGATATGGCCTCGTCTCTTATATTAGCATGAATAACCAAAATTAGATGTTAACAGATAAAAGTCCATGCTACTCAAGTTCAAAGACAATGATATTTGTCACTCGTCCCATTTTAATTCTTCTGACATTAAAATATACTAAATAGTTAATTGGTCATTTATAAATCAATGGTTATGATCAAATTGGAATCCTAACTTTTGTTTTGATAGTCAACATAGAAGAAAGCATTTTATTTACTTTTAGTACGATTATTTACATGGTTTCTAGCTTCATCAAAGATGATATTACATAAGCCCATGTCAGGTAAATCAAAAAAACTTTTTTGTGCTAGAAAAATGTGACAGGTTAATCAATTAAGTCGTCTATTACCATCCCTAGCAAGGTTTTCACTTCCGGTTGGAACGCACCGTTAATACATGCTATTAGATGTACATTTTAACATGAGAGATTGATTCCAAAACGGTGGTGGCTATAATGAAACAATCCTCATTCAAAATTTTATTACTTTTTTTTTTCTTTTTCAAATAGGCTTTTTGTATCCATTCCCCTAAATTATGATACATTTTCGTGTCTATTCTTTTATTTTTAATATTTATATCACTAGCATCATCACCAACTCTATAAACACAATCGCAACCTCGAGCATCACCAACTCCACCACCACAACCATCATCACCATCTCCGCCGCCGCCTTCACTAGCAACACCTCCACCACAGCATGACCGCCACCACCTCTAACACGACCACCACAACCACGATCGCATTAGTACTTCCACCACCACAATAACTACCAGACTGCCACCCCAACAACCACATCTTATATCTTGACCACCACCAATGCAACTATAACCTCATCCACCTCCACCACTACTACCACTACTACAACAACGACAACAACAACAACCATCACCAACACCGTAGCCACCACACTCACTATAATTAAATTATTTTTAAAAGCTTTACCAAACGATTTTTTATTGATTTTTAAGATCATATTAATTTAATCTAAATGTTACCAAATGGGTTTTTCGTCACTTGTTTCCAAAAACACAACAATTTAAAAAGATTTGGTTTTCAAATTATTTAAAAAAAAAGCTCACCAAATAGCCTCTAAAGTAACCTTCAATATAGGTAAAAAAATATTAAATAGCCAAATGAAATTATCAAGCTAGGCTTTGTTTCAATGAATAATTATCAAATGAGCAAATTAATATCACTTAACTAGAGTATACGACTAATAAGGGAAGCGGGGGCAATATTTCCCCTAGATTCTGTCTTCCATTTTTTTTTTTCAACTATGATCCTACCCAATTAAAACAATCCAAAACTATAACCATCCCACTATTTTTCCCACTTGAATTTAAACCCCTGTTTATATGATATAGTTAAAGGTGAGGACGTGAAGTATGCACGTGCCACCACTAGTATACATATACACGCACTATACATTATGTTCAAAATGTCGATAGACTAGGAATAAGGTTACTGATCCATTGCCGATCTCCCTTATAACACAGACTCGTGTACATGGGATGAATTCTACACAAAATTACCATGTCTTAAGTTCGAACTAAATCTGGAGGCTGCAAATTAGGGATTAATTTGGTTTATCGGATTTATATAAATTACCAAATTAAATCATAACTATTGCTATTAGGCTCATTTTTGGACTGTCTTTAATCAATTCCGGGTCGGTTTCGGTTTGTATTATATAAAACCGATATAGTTTTGGTTTGTAGGCCAAAGCGAACCTGAGTCAGAGATGATTTGATTTATCGTTAAAATCAATAAACCGAACCGAACCAAACCGTATCTACTAAGTCAGCTATGGGTTTGTATTAATCGGTTTCAGTTCGGTTTTCACGTTATACCCAAAAAACCGGTTTCAATTCGCTTGCAGTTTTGTCACAATTGAACCAAAACCAAACCGTACTATCCCATCCTAATTAACTTCAAGAAAGTCTCATATTGGCGGTCTTGAAAGAATTCGAATTCGGAGTATTTTGCAAGAATCGATATGAAAAGAATACAGAATTAATTAAAGGGATAATTGAAAGAAAACGAAATTACAAAATTTTCATTGCTTGAATGTAGTTACAGTGGTTCCTGCGTGTACAAATCTGTTTCAATGTACTTCTCTACCATTGCAGACTCCAACAGGTTCCAAAAACAAAAGGGATGCAAAAGAATGAAAAATTAGTAGGAATGCAGGAAGGAAGAAGCACAGCTCTTCAAGAAAGAAATGGTTGCAAGGGTATATGCTTCTTTGTCCGTGAAGTTCAGGAGAAGTAAGGAAAATATTACGCAGGTAAGCCCACAAACACGACAAGCAGCCAGATGAAGCAGCTAGAAATCCATATCAAGAGCAGCTGAATGACGAAGCTATAAATCCATATCAATCACCGGAACGATGCTGAACATCCTTTTTCTGATCCATTTCCGGAAAATCTGCAGTTTCCGGAACCTTACAATTTTCTTCATCTGCTCGCGAGTGAAGAGAGATTCTAAGCAACAGCTTCTGCGCCTTGGTGGGTACCCCATTGTTGACTGCAATAACTCACAGAAACGGGAGAGGCGAAGAAACGGAGATGTTTGTCGGTAATGGCGAAAAGACGGAGACTGGTCTGGTACGCCTTTCTTTCCCGAGGTTTTGTACGCTTTTCTTTCCCTTGGTCTTGTGTATTCATAACCTGTAGGAAGGCTGGCTTGCAGTCTTAACTCTCATAACTTCCCATGGTTGCAGCAAAACCTCAGAGAACGGGAGATGTTTGTCGAAGAGTCGGAGATGTTTGTCTGCTTGTGCGAATGAACTCAAGGAGAAAGGTATTCTACGCTTCTTTACCAGGGTCTTGGGTATTTTATAAGCTCGAAGTCTTTAACTATCATAACTGCTTTTTAAATCTTAGAATCTTACCGTTAGCGACGCAGAAGTTCCCAGAATTTTCCGTCCTTGTGTTTACTGCGATATATGTTTGTTAAAAGGTCTCAGCGAAAGCCTTCATGTTTATAAGTTTATTATCCATAACATAGCACCATTGTATCTAGTTTTCCAGATTGCCATTTTTAACCTGTTTTATAGCGAGTGAATCTTTTATTGTCTTCCCTTTATTTAAATGTCATTAGGCTGATGCATTGGCAAATTTAGTCAGGTACCATAAGGAGAATTTTTGGTGCAAGCTATCGTATAAGCAAGTGAAGAGCCATATATACACAGTTATGTGCTTTCTTTCCTTTTTCCTTTTCTTTTTCTAGGCTTCAAAGGATCATCAAAGAAGTCATCATCATCATCAATTCCCTGCTGTAACAGATTTTTCCCTACTTTTCACAGGTTAAGAAAGTAAATAAATAGAGAGATAGAGGGTGTGCCTAACATGCTTAACAAATCATGTCCCTTGCATTTTGGTTGAACTATAAGACTCAATTTGTTTTGATGTAAAAAACTTTACAATTTAAGTTATTTTACATGAACTTGATTTTATGAAAAATATGTAGTTTTCAATTTGTTTAGTAGAACCATGGAAAAAATAAATTTGAAAGCACTTTCAAATATTTGCATTATGGTAACGTAGGGAAAACAGTTTGGATCTTATTAAACCATTATAATGTTTGTAACGTCCCAGTTTTGGATCAATTGTCCAACCCCGAAGTGTTGTTGTATGTGGGCCAAAGCAACTAAAATCCAGAATAATTTAAAACTTTTATTCATGCCTTTATCAAAGTTATTATGCGGAACATAAAATAAAATTCATTCACAATTAATCTTAACGTTTACAATTTGCTTTTGAACTCATAACTGGTTCACAACTAATTGACTACCCCTTTTATATACTAATCCAATACTTGTCAATTTTACCAAGAGTACCTGAAAAATAGTGAAAACCGGAGTGAGATATAAATCTCAACAAGTAGCAAGATGCATGAATTAAAACAATCAAATTTATTTACAAAAATAAAGTTATGAAGTATACCGATGAAACCAAATCACGATAATAAGATTCAAAGCATTCATCAAACCAAACCACGTAAATGTGACATGACAGGACTCATGAACTGAAACCACTTGATAAGCTACTCCTGTGCCCAAGTTCGCCACCTCACGAGCTTACATGATAATGGAGCCGAGATACACGGTCATCCATTCCTCCAACTACGATCAATACGGATCATCCTCGAGATTCACGGTGGATTGGCGCGTACAATCTAATCAATTGCAACTATCCAATCAGGGGAATACCGGTCCGATCATAAATATATGGATCCTTGACAATACACGGATAATACCAGTACATGTGCAAGCCACAAGTGAACTACAAACACGGCCAAACTATAGTTCTCAGGTGTGAGTCATAAGTAAACTATAAGCATGACCAATAAAAAGCACATGTAAGCCGATGTCTCATTAAAGCGCACGGTGGTAATCCAAATAAGCCTAATGTCGAGATACACGGCTAAAGACCAAGTCGAGATACACGACAGGTTGGGATTGTTGCAGTATGACCACATACAGGAAGGCCTTGTTGAGATATACAACGGGAGCATAAGTGGGAGACAGGTTTAACTTACAAAAATAATTCTCTTTTACTTCCTAGCTAAGCTATGGATCCAAACTAAGCACTGTCCACTAGACATAACTCACAACTAAAATATTTAATAATAACTTGTCTCAAAATAGAATATGCTCAACCATGATATAAGTTCTCAATCAACAATAAACATCTCATCCCAAGATACATGAGAGAGGAATTTAACCACTCCGAGTTACAAGGAGGAAAACCAATGATTCTGCTCTCTTACCAATGAAACCATATGAAAATATTCAGAAATATAATATTGAAAGTTAAGAAATTGCTCAAATCTGAAAATAAATAGAAATCACAATCCTAACCTTGAAACCATGTCATCTTTACAAAAATATGCCCAATTTCTTGATTAATTGCCTAAACAGTAATTTATTAATGTGAACACTCTTAATTTACTCATATTAAAGTGTTAGATAGCTTACCAAATCAATATTTTAAGATTCACTAAAATTCATCCCTAGTTGGTTATTCTAAACATTTACTTAATAATGTCCAAATTCTCCTCTTAAAGAACCTAAGGTGTTAAAACTTATTAACTTTGATATTTAGTACATCCAGAGGGTATTTTAGATCTTTAGTGAAGTTTAGGAATAAGGTATATTAACCAAAACCAATTTTAAATAGGTTCAGTCCATTTATTACTTCATAATATCTCTTCCATCTTTACATTAATTGTCCCAAGTTAATATTCTTTTGTCCAAATTGAATTCTGCTACTTCCTACATCTCAAATTAACCTAATTACAGATGTTACCATTTTAGAATTCCAAGAAAAATCATTAAAAATAGATTTGGGTACAAAATCCCAAAATCTGAAAAATCTGATAGAGGTCGCTCGACATTGCGCTCGAGCGGCCTATCAATCGTCCATTATTGAGTGAAATTTTGCTTAAACGCTTGGGATCGTGCTCGAGTGTCCTCCCGGGTGTTGAGTTTCAAGGTTCTGTTATTCTGTTTTTAAAATACACAGGCGAGGCACCTGAGATTACACTTGAGAGGCCTGTTGGGCGCTCGGCCAAATTTCACTATATTTTTTGGGTTTTCTAATTTTCCAAAATCTAAAATAATTTGTATAGTTTTAATTGTTTCTAATCATCATATTTCATTCTAAATTACTTTTAAAACAACCCTAACCTATTCTCAGTAATTATAAGTTAATCTAAAGTTTCCTACTTAATTAATTATCTTGAGATTATCACTTTTCTTAATTTCTTTAAAAGTGTATGAAAGCAAAACCATCTTAAAAATATCTTAACTTTTCAAATCAAGATGTGAATAAAAACAAACTATGATAAAACATCTAAACCATACGAAAATCATGCAATTAATGTGAAATCATTCTTCCAAGATCCCAAATGTCCACTGAATTTCTAAGATTATTCGCACCACTGTAGACTTCTCCAAATCAAATCTCCACCGTTCAGATTAAAGTCCTACGAGTCAAGAACATAACCTCCAAATTTGAGGCCAATTTAATGGTTGGATCTCTCTAGATCTTAATTCGAATACTGCTGGTCGGAAATTTGTAGTACTCCTTCATAAAACACATTTTTCTTCTTTTTATCTCTCTTTCTATTTTTCTTCAGCCTTATGCACGAATTTTCCCTCATCTTTTCTCCTCATGATTGACTTAATGGAAACCCCAAACATTTCCTAAAGCCTTCCTTTTATAAGCTCACTTAGTTAGAAGTCCTAATGGGTTTAGGAGATTTTTCAACTAGGATTCCCAATTCTATTTGGAAACCTTTCCTATCTTTTCTCTCATAATTATTTTTCCTTAGACCTAACTCATAAGAGACTTCTAATCTTATTAATTTTCGTGCTATTTCTCATCCCTATTTTAAATATTAGTTAAACACTTAATGATCTCTCATATTACTCAAATTAAGACTCCTAAATAAGCATAATTACAATTAGGTCATTTTTCCTTCTTTTAAACCTTAAATTCATTATTTAAATCTAACTAAACTAAAATTTGGTCAAATTAAGTTTCTTAGCTTTATAATTATTTATTTTATTCTTTTCATGGATTTGACTAATTAAAATTGACCAAAATACCCTTTCTTTAATTTCCACACTTAAATCATTGAATTTCTCCACAATTCTCCAAATTCTCTTTTTCTTATTATTTCTCTTCCTAATTTGAAATTTAAATCCCAAATATTAGTTCTACTAATTCCTATTTTCTCCTTTTTAAATTTATTTACACTTCCAAATCTCTCTAGTTTATTTATTTGTTTTATATTAGGAAGATCTAAGGTTCTACAATATTGATGGTTATTTGGTAGGGGGTTGGATGAAGGCCTTAGTGGTGGTTTTTATTCCTTTATTATTATTTTTTGTTTTTTTGGTGGGGGTTGGTGGTGGTGGTGGTGCGTGTGGTGTATCCTTAATGGTGGTGTTTCACTTAATTCTGATTCTCTTAAAACTCACATTCAAGTTTAATAGAATTCATGGTGACCCCAGAAATCAGAAATGCTTGTAAGCTTCATTTTTTATTCAATAAAACCTGAATCTATTTCACCGATATAAGCCATTTGGTCCATTACCAAACTGAAGTGATGCTAGTTAGGAGCTCCAAATTAGTTCATCCATTGCCTGGTTGGGCATTAAATGTTTAGAACAAACAATATTTTCTTTCCAAATCAAAGATGATTGAGCACTTGAGGCAACAAGAGCAACTGATTATAAGGCTCCAAAAAGTTCTCACCAGTGGATACAATTGAAACTTCCACCTTCTCCTTATAAATGGAGCACCTATTCTTACTTATAAACTTGAGGCACACCAACAATGTGTTGACTAAGCATTCAGTAAATAAATTGTGCAAGTGATAGTAACTAATCTATTATCCATTCTTGAAAATTACACGGAGTATGATGATAATTCAGCATACCTCAAACACTTGAAGGACAACTATATGCAGATCTCTGCTTATATTGGCATTATATATTGATATTTTTCATTGATTCAATTGTTTTTTTTTTTCAATTACAGTTCCATTAATGAAAGTGAAGATAATGTTGCAATGGAGTTCCATGCAAGTATCCCAGTCATTGTAGAGAAAGTCGGTTTTCTCCCAACGCACTGTGCAGATCTGATTGAAAGGGTCTCAAGGGTTGAAGTTGCACATGAGCTACTAAAAAAGAAGTTGAAAGAGAAAAATGAGCTATTTGAAACTGTACATGTGAAGCATCAACTTGAGAATCAGGTTAAGGTTCCAAATCTTTTAATGGTGCTCTAAACTTTTATTGGTAGTTTACCAGCAGAAATGCATTTGATAAATCTTCAATATTTGTGTGCTTTATGATCCAATAACTTATTGAGCCTGGATGTTCTATTTCTGTTGTTAGGCCACTTCTTACAAGAGAACAGACTGCTTTGACATATTTTTATTGCCTATGCTCATATTTTTGGCGAAAGTGTCCTCCAATCAGTCATATATTGTGATGTGCCATTTAAGAAAAGACTCAATATCTTCGCCTGAGTGTGCATTTATCATTTAAGATTCAGTCCACCTAGATGGTGTGCGAGTGAGTCCTGTCATAAAAATGAATTGTCTTGACTGTATTCTAGAACTTAAAAATTCAAAACACCTTCCTGTTCAGTAATTTTTTCAAATTTTAAAGTTGAGGTTGTCATGGTGACTGGGTTCAGAAGGTACTGTTTTCCATCCTGGCATATTTATAGATATGGTACACCCTTGCAGATAGTACCTACCCCCATGAGCCCAGTGCTGGAGATTTTGAACCAGAAGTTGTAGGATCCTCAATGAATGTTGAAGTCACCCATTTAAGCCAGCACGGCATGGCCCATTTGACACACAAGTAGAATTTCTATAAGATACATTACAGGTAACTAATGATAATAAAAAATGTGATCATTATTGGCCTTTGGACATGATTGAATAGATCAACCAGCTATCCAGGTGGTCCAATCCAAAACATTATAATGGACTAAAAGAAAAACAAGGAAAATAAAGTCTTGTCATATCTAAAGATACTTGAAGAGAAAGAAATCTACCCAAGATAGAGGAAAACATACCATTGGAGTGTCCTTAGGTGTACACATAAGTATCACAAGCACTGTGAAAATTGTATTTAAAAAGATTTATAAATTCAACATTCATTCCATTAAGGTTTCAAAATCATTTAATGAAGTAGCAAATTTTCCATATATCTCCCTATCAATCTCATATGAGTAGTCAATTTTATGAACTTTTCAGTCGGTTTGATTGGGAATATTGCTCAATAGAACACCTTTCCTAAATTTTCTTGAGCCATACATGTTTTATAGGCTGATCCTAAAGAAGGGTCAAGCATTACAGATAAATAATGAGGTTCTGCATCACGGCGAAGCGATCATTTATTGAACTTGATATAACAATAGGAAAAAAAGAAGTATAAGACAATGTACTTGGAAGGTCACATGAAGTAATATATTATTAGGAGTTTCTGGGATCAGCTTGGATTACATAAACATTTCTATTTTCTTTATTCTGAGACATGGTTTTTATTGCATGAATTTTTTTTTTATAAGTGATTCTCTTTGACTAGCAACTGCAAGCCTGCAACTGTTTCAATATTGAATCCCTGCTTGGATATTCAGCCATTACAGTGTGGCCATTTAAAACATTTCAAACTACATAAGAAGGAATGTTTAAAATTTTCCGTTTAGTAATTTAGTTTGACTAGAAGAGCCAGAAAGTATAATCTGGCCATACACTGTGTGGGGCATTATTCCATCCTGTAATTCAGAAGTCATATGTGAAGAAAATGCTATGACATAAGCAGAAGATGGAAATTCTGACTCAATGCATTAAATGAAAACTTGGAGTTTTCATAAGCTCTCTTTTTTTCCCAGACACTTCATCATCATAAAACTAGAGCGCAAAACTGCCCCCCATAATCTTCACAGTTCAACAACTTGTAAGGAATCAGTAATTAGCAGCAACTTTAGGCTAGACCAATTAGCAAGTCTTCAAATGGCTGGTAGTCACTGACAGATGCAGGCTTCATTATATGAAAAGTGAAGCATATATGTATTATGCTTTCTGAGGTCACAATGAACCATCTATTTCTTGGTTTTATTTCCTTCTCAATGAGGTTTGTGCTTTTTATGGACTTACTGAACTAGATAACGAGAAGTTCACATGACCTTTGAAAAAAAATTAAAAAAAGAAAAGAAATAATACTAATTTTCCTCCAGGTTATAGGGTTTATGACTGAGTTTTTTCATGATAATTGAGAAGATTTGATGCAGTTCGGATGCTAATCCTAATTAAAGAAGAGAAATATGGAAGCAGAAATTTATGGTTTCCTTTCAATGGCATTTTTGGGTTTCTTTAAAGTGTTATACAATTTACCATGTAGTGCTAGAAGTTGCAGTATTTAAATTAGTGTTATGATCCTTAGATAAAGTTAGATTTTTTGCTCAAGAATACAAAATAATATCTTTGAGGACTATTGAACATGCTATGCTTTATCAGATAGTGTTGGAAACAGTGGTTCATATTCTGATTCATATTTTTTGCTCAAGAATACGAAAGAATATATTTGATAACTTTTCAGAAGTATACTTCACATTTCTGTTTAGGAAGGTACAATAAAATATGTGTGTGTGTGTGTATTCAATTATATTAGTCAATTTTGGTTCTATTTTTTTATTTTATTTTTATATAGTCTACAATGAACAATCTAGTTACAAAATAAATTTTCAATGTTGCAAAAAAATATTCAATGTTAAGAGTGAGAATGCAGATTAAGATAGATCATTTCATTTCTTTTTTCCTATAGGAATAGGATGAAATAAAAGGCATCTACAAAACACAATTCTATGAAGATGTAAAAGTCAAAGCTCTATTTGCTCTTCTTCCTTTAGTTGCAGTTGGATGCATTCTCCTTTACCACATGTATAACAAAGCATATATTCTTAGTTTCATCATGGCCGAAAGTGTGGAATTTGATAGAATCTCCAGAAGCTAACCCATGACATTACAAAATTTCTTCCATCCTATAAAAAGAGAATGAAACTTGGAAGAGCCATTAGCCTTAATTCTGTATCGTAAACCTTCACCTCCACACCATTTTTTGGTTTCTACTTTGTATTCAACAATTTAGTAATGATCAATTGAGCATAATTTCCAGGCGAATAGAGTCACTTCAAAACATTGCTCTTTGTTAGCTTCTTCTCCAGTGGCTTACACTTCTCACAAGTAATTACCTCATCTTAGCAGAAAAATTTCGCTCTTCATCAGCAATACTTCTCCAGTGGCTGACTTTGTTGATACTATTCCAAAGAGCAATTCAAGGAAAGAATCTTGACTTTGGGAGGATCTGAGGCATTCAAAAGAAACGAAGGTAAGAAGGAGGCTTTGACAAACCAATGGACGGGGACATAAATGTTAAGAAAAAAAATGACTTTTGAGGAAAGGTTCATTAAGGAGGGAAGCCAAATATGAATGTCCAAGAGGGAAGATTCTAATACCACACTACTAAGCTCCTTCAAAGAAGTTCCCCGCTCCTCGAACTCTATCATCTAGAGGTCCCTACAAATTTTAGGTTCCAAGTAAGACCCAATTATGACCATGTGAGGACTTTAGGGCTAACATATTAAAATGGAAACGGATACCAAAGAGCCTTGGAGAGTGAAGGCTGAGGAACTCTTATTTACCCATGAAACAAACATGCCAAAAACTGAGAGACTAAACTGAACAGAGTTTAAATGTTATCAAGGATTGGAAAAGAGGCCAGATATTGCTTTAAAAGGACTAGCATAATATTATCTAAATGTAGATTTAAGATCACGCCCAATTTCCTGTATGCCATAATTACTGGAAATAAATTTGTGCCACAAATTGCCTTCCTTTTCCTGAAAACACCTCACCCACTTCCCAAATAGGGTTAACTTCTTAAGATGGATGTTCCCTAGTCCCAGTCCTAAACTAATACTAGGGCAATCCTTTCTCCATCAAATTAAGTTATCCTTCTTGATCTCTCCTCCTTCCCGAAGGAAATTTCTATGCATTCTTTCTAGAAACCTTATAATCTTTTTTGGAGCCTTAAAAAGAAACGAGAAGTGTATTGGGAGGTTTGTTAGGGAAGCCTTGAGAATAATTATTCTCCCACCAAAGGACAGGTAGTTGCTTTTCCAAAGGGTTAACTTCTTTGCTTTTTTCTCTGAAACTGGGTCCCAAAAACTACTTTTGTTAAGACTTTTTTGGGACCTACATCCCAACATCTGAGAACACTCTTCCCAAAAATCCCTCTCTACATGAATCCCCATTTATACGCCTTTCTCTAAATTCTCTTCGAGGCCGAAAAGCATTTCAAAACACCTAATGATTCATTTAGTCCAATAGGCATGTTATTTGGACACTTCTTGGAACAGAATTGTATCTTCTGCAAAAGTGATACTGAGAAACTCCTACAACCCATCTGGAAACCTTTGACTAAGCCTAACCTCTCAGCTAAACCCATAAGTTGACTCAAAACATCACCGACCGAAGTGAAGAGGAATGAGGAGAGAGGGTCTTCCTGCCTAAGACCCCGGGAAGAAGGAAAAGGCCAACCACTCCACCATTAATTATGAACGAAAATGGCACATAACTAAGGCACCTTTTAGTCTATTTACACCAAGCATCACCAAAACCTTTTTACCTCATCACCAAGTCTAGGAAACCCCACTTCACTCTTCAATAAGACTTTTTGAGGTCCAATTTCATACTTCCCTTCAAGCATGGAGAAACTCCCATATGGTCTTCCTGTTGGCTTTGAATTCTTTGTGGTGACAGCATGACAGTAGCCATATTACCTGACACTCCCATTCACTCGCTACCTCCATCCTAAGCCTTCTATGGCCATAAAAGAAATGATGGAAGAAACTTAGTGCACATTTATAATTTGGAAATGGACCGCCCCTGAGCCTTGACTTGATAGGAGTAGAGATGGAAGTCAATTATCATTGTTACTTTGGTTTCTGGTTTTTTTTTTTCTTGGGAGAACTCTCACAAATCACTCTTTCTAGTTCATATTAAACATGTTTTTTTGAATATTCCTAATTTCAATTCAGTGCCCATTATTAATTTGCATTCCGGTTCTCTTTCGATTAAATGGATTTCTATAAATGAAGTGTGTTAGATCTGTTAGTGTTAAACTACTGTATTGTAACACATGAACACAGGAGACTTTTTAACGAGGTTCGGTATTAACCTAATCCTTGGGACCACGTCCAGATGATGAACAATCCACTAAAGTTAAACAAAATCTTACATACACCAATGTGGACTTACACATACAAAAGACTCCCTCTTTTTCATCGCCAATGTATAGAAGACTCTTCAGTGTGTTGTTCAGCGAGCTCCCCTCGACTTAGACAAGATTGAACTCCCTTCAATCTTCTGTGTGCAGCAAGGCTCCCCCTCGACTTATGCATCCATGATTGAACTCCCTTCAATCATAAGTTGCCTTCTCCGGAAGGCTTCAAGTTCTTCTCCCGAAGAACGGTGAGCTTCAAATACTTCTGATAAACTTGTTTAATGCTCAAGGAGTTCAGTTTTCTGTCAAACTCACATCAGTATTTATAACCTGAAACATAACTCAACAAAACAGTTAACTTGTTGTAACTTTGTTACAACTGATAGGAACATATAAGATATTCTCTTAACTGTTTTTCCAGATTCGAAATTTTCAATCTGGAAAGATAATCTCTTAATTAGATAAGGCATATCAGATTCTAAGAGATGCATATCAGATCTGAGAAATCAAAATTCAAGTTAATCCTAAGAGATGCATATCAAATCTTTAAGAGATAAGATTCTAAAAGATAAGATTCTAAGAGATAAAAGTTAATTCAAATCTCTGTTAACAAACCATCTGATTAGATAATGACAACTAGAAAAATACAGATTTAAAAATTCCATGTCATCAGATGCTTCCACGTCATCAAATGCCAATATACTTTAACAAAGTGCATTGCATTTTCGATTTATTTGGTGTTTGGTTTTGCTTTTTTTAAATATCTTTCAAAAATCTTTCTTTCATGTTTGTGTTAAATAGGTTTCATGAACTCATGTATTGGAGATCCTTGAGTCTCTTGCATGTCTGTTTCTTTCTACTTGTTTGTTACATTAAAGGAAAAATATCATGAATGGTAGGTGTTAAACAACCAGTGCAACTAAAAGCTTAAGCTTATAAGTGAAAGTGTAAATATGTATATAAGGGAGCCTGAATACAATATCTCATCACTTCCCTACACATGTGAATTCGCACAGGAAAATACATGGGAAGGACAAACACAGGGCACATACAACCTGGATACAAATATTTGCCAAGGAAACTTGCCCCGAGACGTCGAACATAAGACCTCATGCTTTGATACCATGTTAGACAACAAATTCACCTAAAAGCTTAGGCTTATAAATTATAAGTGAAGGTGTAACTATGTATATAAGAGGGCCTAAATACAATATCTCAACACTCCCCCATATCTCAACAGTATGCAACTGATGAATTAATTCTCAAGCTCCCAGCATAACTTTTAGCAATCTTGAATTCAGACTATGCAGACTATTGAGAGATCAACAGACTATTGTTCCTTTTTGTTCTTGTGTAAGTAAATTTGGGATGCCAAGTAATCTAGCTTAAAAGAAAGGACTGTTTAAATGGAACATTATTGTCTAAAAGATTCAGTGTGAGGAAGAACTTTTCTGAAGAAAGCCAGAACTTTTTTGGGCTTTACAAGGAACATAAACATAGCCATGACCAAAGTTGGGATAAGAATAAGGGTGGCGATGATGGAAGTGAAAATGATGAAATATGCAATAAAAGTGAGGCATTGATAGTGAAATTGCGAAAGAGAGATGTGAACTTACATCCATATATAATAAATTTAACTAATAATCTATTGGTCAATTATTTTTCCACCTCTCTCTGGTTTTCTTGTTTTCCTTTCTGCTTCTGTTTCTTGGAATAACAAGTCTTCGTGCTGAACCGATTTCTTCGGAGACAAAGTGTAAGAGCTGGATAGATATTAAATTGTTTTGATTTTTCAGAATCCAGACAAACAATTCTCTGAATCCCTATCATTTTCTTTAGCTTTCTCCATTGTGTGCTGTTTTCCTAAAGGAAAATTGGCTTAAATTGTAAGCTCAGTTGCATATTTGATCCTTTATCTTGCAATATATATAGATTCCCTTTTTCATTTTTCTTTCTTTTCTTGTCCATTTCTTGGTAAAATCTTGAAGATGAAAAAAAAAAGTAGATTGTTGAGAGATAATTAGTTTATTGATCTGAGGAATCCAAGAATTTATCCAAAGATCCAGGTGTGAAGAAAAAAACCCAGCAATGGAAAGGCAGACAGAACCCAAAGAAAATGGCCCTAATTACTATTAAGTCTTGAAAATAATCTTAATTGAACTATGGGGATCATTGGGTTGTATGTTGTAAGGTTTATTTTGTTTTGGCTTTATTCCGTGTCAAAAAGGTCTTAAAAATATTGTCAATGTATTTGGGATAGGTTAGAGGTATTGCGGTTCAAACGGGGCTTTGATCGGAGTCAAATTGACAATGTTACGACCAACGTTCGCTGAACGTTCGCCGAACGTTTGACCGGTGGTGACACACAGAGGAACTCGAGAGCAGCGTGAGCTGAACGTTCGCTGAACGTTCGACCGGTGATGGCACGGAGAAACTAGAGAGCAACATTCGCTGAACGTTCGACCGGTGGTGACAAACAGAGGAACCCGAGAGCAGCGTGAGCTGAACGTTCGACCGGTGGTGTCTCTCAGAGAAACTAGAGAGCAGCGTTCGATGAGTGTTTTCTGTCCGTTCGAACGAGAAGAAGAAAAGTGTGTTTTTGCCTTGAACGTTCGAGTCGCGTTCGCCGAACGTTCGAACGTTCGTGAACAAATTTCAGTTTTAGAAACCCGATCTTTTTTGATTTGTTTCCTTTTCTTTTCCTTCCTTCTCCTAATCTATTTAAGGAGTGTCTAGCCTATTGTAAGGCTTACCCAAGACGTTTTTAAGAACCCTAAAAATGTGTATGAGAGAGATTTCTTCTTCCTCTTTCTTCTCCTTCTTTGAGCCATCAAAACCTTTCTTTGTCTTTCCTTTCTACCTTGGAGTTCCGGGTTGGAGAGTTTGCTCGTGGGAGTTCCTACGATTGCTGAGCGAGTTCGTTTGGCGCTTCACTAAGAAGATATTCAGAGTTCTGGATCGTTGTACGGATGCAAATCTGAAGAGTTCTTCAGATATTTACATTGTGAGTCAGAGTCAGTATTGAGTCGTCTGAACCACGTTTGTAAGTCTTCTTCTTATAGTGATTTTCAGAGGTGGCTCCTTATCGCCCGGAGGGTTTTTCTCTTTGAGAGTTCTCTTAGAGTTTTCCCTTCGTCACCAAAATTGCTTGTGTTGTCTCTTCTTTATTTGCAATTTTGTGTGATGGTTTGTTAAGTGCTTAGACATGTGCATGCCTATTAATTAAGAACTTGTTTTTAATTGATAGAATTTTTATTCCGCAATTGGTTTCACCTATTCACCCCCCTCTAGGTGATTTAGAGTCTAAACCGTGTTTTTCATATGTTACTGTGGGGCCAAAAAATTGTGGAAAAAAACCAAAAAGGAAAAAAACCGTCATCAGCTTCAATTTTTGAAAAAACTTCATCAGTCTATTGAGAATTGAAGAAGCTCTTCAATCCCAATGTCATAGTTCACCTCCCAAGTTACCCAATAACTCTCATATCTTAATCTAATAATTTTTCTCTCTCCCCCCATTTTTCTGTTTTCAAGCAATCTAGGAGCTCTAGCCTCAATTTGAACTTCTGATATACACTTCTTGTGGTCGTAACAAGGTAATAAGGTTGCAATTTTCTTATATTTTGTTGAACTTTCATGATGGTTTAGCTTTCTCGTTCTGCTTCTCGTAATAAATCTCTAGAACGTTTCTTCAGTTTCTGTTTAGATTAATGGTGCTATTTTTTCTGGTCTTGTTAAAGAACTGTGTGTAAATTCAATTGTCATGGTTTCTTTAATTTCTAGTTCTATTTCTTTTAAGAACTCTTTCTTTCTTGGTTATTTCAAATGGGTTTGTCAAAATACTACAATTTTGGTTCAATTCTCCATATTATTTTGTTTTCTGGCTATGTTTCTTGGGGTAACTCTCGCAAATCTTTCTTTATAGTCCATGTTAAATGTATTTCTGTGAAAATATCCATTGTTAGTTTGCTTTCTGGCCCTTTTTTTTTTCTATTAAATAGGTTCCACAAATAAAATGTCTTGTATTTTCAGCAACGGTTCAGTTTTTGATTTTGTTTCTTTGAAGAGGTCTTGTAAAAATATTTATTTCAAGTTTGTTTCTTTATAATTTATAGTTTTAACGGCCAAAGATGAGCTTACCAACCTTCTAAAAATCATCTCAATTCACATTGAAAGGACTATTCTGTCATTTGTATCAGTCTCTGCTTCAAGAGAGCAAGAACCTCTGATCCTGATTTGTTTCTTAAGAAATCCAAGAAGTCTGCCAATTCTTCTTCTCATTCACGTACATGATCTCTCTTTCTGTCTCTCGTTTTTTCTGTTTTGCCTCAATCTGAATTTCCATTTTGCTCCAATTCAATTTCATTTTCAATTCGTCGGATGCTATTTTTTTATTAATTTCTGTTTGTGTTAAATTAAGTTCTTTGAATGCTGTTTATATTTTTTTTCGAACTCATTGAAGACCGAATAGCGACTAGAGAATTAAAGAGACAGATCAACCTAACAAGTGATAAGTACAATTGACTGGAGAATAAACTAACCTAACAAGTGATAAGTACAATTGACTGGAGAATTGAGATTTCTAATCTCAGGCCCCTGTTCTCTAGGATTCTTTGTCAACAATCAAGAGCTAAAATGCTAAGTACTAAAACAACGACAAGGGGACACAAGATTTAACGAGGAAACCCTGGAAACAATTTCATTACTATGAAATGTACTTTAAAAATTGTTCAGACATACAACAAACTGTAACAAACTAAAGATTAACTCACAAAGTTGATTCCACAACATTTATCAGCAAGACTTTGATCTTCAACTTTTTCAGCAGTCTCAAGGCTTCACACGATCACCATGTGACAGCTCAGATTGCCCATTCCAATCTTTCACAGATCTGAAATGTTACTTCTCTGAAAGCTTTCTTAGTCTTCCAGAAATCTGCATCAACCTCACCTCACTAATCTCCTCCAGCTCCCCTCTTCACCAAGCTCTTCTAGATGAAAATCAGCTTTCAAGAACCTCCAAGATCCTTTAAATCAAAAGTTATTAACCACCTTGAAAACTGCTCTAACAACCTATAACTGATTTTAAACCAACCTAACTGAATCTCATAACAACTTGGGATTTCAGTTGGGCCTGTAGCTACAGCAGGTTACAACTAACTCTGCCAATAGCACACAAAAGTCACATTCACGCATCCATTCTCAAATTTTAAATTTTCATCATTCATTTAATACAACATTTTAAAGAATTTCACTAGAATTCTTAACATTTTGACTCATTCAATTGTCATAAGGGAAACTGAATTTTCCTAACACTCTCCCCCTTGACAATTGCATGACAAAAAAACAAAGAATTCATGAAATATAAAACCTTGTAACCTTACACACAACCTGTCAAATACTCTTAACAACTTTTCATCTGAATTTCAATATTCTCAGATTACAACCATTCACAAGAGATGTATCAAGGTATTCATGTTAGACAAGTAAAGTTAGAACCAGAAAAGTCATGAGCATTAGTGACAAAGTATTCTAACAGTTATAGCAAAACAAAATACCACTAGCCATATCTACATTATCAAAAAGTATTATGAACAGCCATATCAGAAACAATCTTGGCATTATCTTCATTTGAATTCACTCCCCCTTTTTTATTTACTCTTCCTTCTCCCCCTTTTTACCTTTTTCCTTTTTTCTCCCCCTTGATACCAGCTCTTATATCTTTCCCTTTTTGGCATGAACTTGTCAAGGATGCCGTGTGAGTTTCTTGGCTAAACCTTGCAGAAGTTTGTCCATGTCAGTTTGCTTGGTGATAAGATCCTTAAGGTACTGCCACATCTCATTGGAGTCCCTTTCTCTTGCCTCATGAAGATGGTCAAGCCTCTCAGCTGTGTAGTCCAATTCAGTCTTGAAAGCAGCTTGCATGTCCTGCATTTGTTTGTGTATTGTCTAAACCGCTGCTCTATGTTCCTCTTGAATTTGCTCAAGTTTGGATGATAGATGAGACAGCTCATTTGTGGAATGCTGCCTAGACCTGGAGGGACCTGAAGTCTGAGCAAGACTTCTATCCCTTGTGGATTTGTCCAAGACGAGGCGAAGCTTGACATATGATTTAGATGGAGAGGGGACAATTCCTTTACTCAAAATTAGATTGGAAAGGAGAACACCAAAAGGGAGTTTATGAGAAACCCCTTTAGAAGACTTGACTCCTAGGATGTGGTGGAAGATTGTGGATGCTGTACAAAAGGATTTTTCCATGAAAAAGAGCATATAAAAGTCTTGCCTTGCTAGGAATGAGGTCTGAATAGTGTTCTGAGGGAGATACATTGGCACATACAAATAGATTTAAGATTCTCATTTCTTCCGAAAGAGAGCTATGAGAAAGAACTAAGGAAGAAGAAGAGGAAGAGGCACCAGGACATAGCAAGTATTGATTAATCTCTTGTAAAGAAGGGCTATTGGGTGGACTGAAATAATCAAACTCAGGATTGTTTACTCTTGGCAAGTCAAGAAATGAAGCAATAAGATCAATAGAGAATTCAAAATATTGACCTCTAACAAAGGCAGTAGCTTTGCCTTGATTTTTGAGATGGAGGTCATAAAGGTTGGCATAGAATTCTTTGACTAAATCAAAGTAAGCAACTCCAGAAATAGAGGCTATAGAATGCCATCTATAAACAGTGAATATTCTAGAAAGAGTAGATTCTTCAAAGTCTCCAAGGCTGAGTTTCCTTTCAGTTAGGAGAGCTCTATGAGCAAACGAAGTCTTATATTCAGACCTCCCAGCTCC
Organism: Buxus sempervirens; assembly: GCA_947561395.2. Lineage (NCBI taxonomy): Eukaryota > Viridiplantae > Streptophyta > Magnoliopsida > Buxales > Buxaceae > Buxus > Buxus sempervirens. The sequence continues at coordinate 13,542,844 of OX387194.1, read as the reverse complement.
AATGAACCTCTCAGAAATTGGAATTTGCAGAGGTACAGATTCAACATTTTCTTGCAAGGACTCTTGAGAGGAATGAGAGGAGGATGAATGATTAGACAATATCTCCTCTCTTGGTAATTCCCTAACAGGTTGGGACTTTTGTTTGGAGGAGGAAACTAATCTCTAAGATTTCCTTCTTAAGGTTGGAGTGAGAGTGGAAGAATAAGGGGATTTCGAGGATTTTCTTTTTGGAGTTATAATAAGAAATCTTAGAGCATTATCCAAGGCAAACACAAACAGGAAGAACATGTTATTCAAAAGAAAAAAATATGCAAACACGAGTATTGAGATACGATCACTGATAATTGCAAAGAATGACTGAACAGAATGACTAGTACACTATAAACTGTAATGTAGGCATACACATAATAGGAAAAAATAGACCATACACAGACAATACACATGCTACAGAAAAAAATTGCAAATGCCTTAACATGAAAAGAATAGACCATACACAGACAAGCACATTGACGACTAGAAGTATGCTGCAAAAAAATCTAATAAGAAATAGGGAGAAAGTGACTTACCTTGCACCAGAGATTTTGCAATCAGGAAAGAAATTCTTAATCTTGGAAGAAATTGCACAATAGATTGTCGAAGGTTAACAGATGAAATCTGTGAATGCCATTGCCGAGGGTTAACAAAAAGAATTTAGGAGACAGTAAAATATGAAACCCTAGAAGGATTCAGAAGAGCCATTGTCAATTGAACTAACAGAAAAGAAATTTGTAACTCACCCGAACAGATTAGGGCTCTAGAGCGATTCCCCCGTTTTGTTTTCTTCTTTCCGAGTTAGAGATTTATGAAACAGTTGAATAAGGGTTTTGAAGACAAAAGGCAGACTTATATACTTACCACAATGTAGCTACAGGAGGCTACATGGTAAGCAGGATAAAGCAAATAAGGTTACAAGAAGCTTAAAACAGATTGGATGAATCTGTTTTTTTTGCGGAGAGAAAAATTGTAACCTCTTTTGAAGATACCCAGAAAAAAAACTCGTAGCCTGTCGAGGCTACAATACACCCAGAAAGAAAAAAAAACACAGAGAATAATGACCCCTGGTCTGAACTTACCCAGAAAAGAAAGCAAAGCCTGCTGAGGCTACAAGACTTCTGCATTGCATAATTTTTGTGCAAAAGGAATAAAATCCATATGAATTGATCATTGATATTAATACACCATAAAATATTTACAAATCCAAACACATTTAGTAAATAGAATTTTGCACAGACCTTTTGGATTATCAAACAATGAAGCACCTTGAGAAATCAGTAAGTTCTTGTTCTTTTATTAATGATTTATACATGTGATAGCGGTATACAGGTAATACCGGTATCAACAACTTTCGATTAATTGCACACATCCCCATTAATCACAAGTAATTTGATTAATCACACTTTCATCCTTTGACTCACCTAGTGGCACAATTTTAGATGAAACATGGACCGTTGATTGTTAATATTTCCGATTAATCGATGAAATATTATTGAAATCGAAATGTTTATCGAGACTTTAAATTTCGATTAATCGATGTCATGGGATACAATCCTATGAATCAGTGGATACAATTTATATTCGTGTGGGATACAATTCTATTAATCGAGGGATACTAATAGTTTATTGTTGAACAATCAAAAAGCATAAGATTGTATCCTACGATTACTATAATTGTATCCCACACGAATATAAATTGTATCCACTGATTTATAGGATTGTATCCCATGACATCGATTAGTCGAAATTTAAAGCCTCGATGAACATTTCAATTTCAATAAAATTCATCGATTGATCAGAAATATTTACGCTCTATACACGTGGTAGCGGTATACAAGTGATACCGGTATCACCTGTATACTGGTATCAACAACTTTCGATTAATTGCACACATCCCCATTAATCACAAGTAATTTGATTAATCACACTTTCATCCTTTGACTCACCTAGTGGCACAATTTTAGATGAAACATGGACCGTTGATTGTTAATATTTCCGATTAATCGATGAAATATTATTGAAATCGAAATGTTTATCGAGACTTTAAATTTCGATTAATCGATGTCATGGGATACAATCCTATGAATTAGTGGATACAATTTATATTCGTGCGGGATACAATTTTATTAATGAGGGATACTAATAGTTTATCGTTGAACAATCACGAAGCATAAGATTGTATCCTACGATTACTACAATTGTATCCATGGACCACTTTGTAAATACTTTTAAAAAGTTGGTGGGTTTGGTAGGAAAGACTTTTCAACGTTCCTTTTTGTATTAAGTTTCTAAAACACGGTCATTTTTTAAATTTTCCCATAAAACAAAAGGTTCTCTCCGATTTGTGGGAAGATATCGTCTACTACTGCTTTTTATGCAGCCATGGTTGCATTTTTTTCATAAAAAAAGTTTTTTTAACATTTTCAAAAAAGAAAAAACTGCAACCGTTAAATGTTAAATGTGTCAATGTCTCAATCAAGCAGTAGTCACAACTGCCATCAAAGGCAGCAGACAATTTCAAACCCCGATTTGTGCTTAATTTCTGCGAGGGGGGTTTCAGAATCCTACGAAGGGGTTCCAAAATGGGATGGAATCGTCTACCGCATGAAAATGCGGCAGATGATACCGCCGCAATGTGAACCGTGAGATGCTCCCATCCCACGGTTCACATTTTTCATATTTTTTAATGTAAAAAAACAACTCACATTGAAAAATGTGAGCTATGAGAGGGCGGTATCGTCTGCAGCATCTTCATGCGGTAGAAAATTTCATCCCTTCCAAAACCTTTCGTTTTCATTTGCCTTCGCCGCTGTTGGGAATAGGATTTTCGGAAACCGTTACTTTCCATTCGCATCTGTATTTTTGCAGTGACCAAAGTTCTACGACAGAGGCATTCTGCAACAAGGGTTTTCTGAAACCCTTCGTCTCCATTCCAGTTCTAACTTCTAGCACTGTCTTTTATGCAAATCTTCTCCCCCTCACGTGTGGGTCGGACTCAAACCCTTTTTTTTAGGGGATCCATTTTAGGGAGGCCCTCCACGTGGAATATTTTTTTTTTTCTCAACGGGTGGAGTGAAGGTTTGAACCCAGGACCTGCATTTGCTTAAGGCTCTGATACCATGTAGAACACTGTTCCTACTAAAAGCTCAAGCTGATAGTAAGGGGTGAACTTTATATATTTAATATATTCCTTAACAATTTCTACATTACTTAGGCACCATCTTGTTTTGAAAGGGACGCTGAACCCCTTAATGTTTGATTTTCTTGGAATAAACACCTATTTGTTCTATCTGAACTGGTTGTCATGATTATTTTGATATTCTTATGGCAAGTCAAAAAATTAATATTTGGAGATGAACCATGAGGTGTATCTGTGTGTTTCAGCTAATGACTTGTATGTCAAGTTAGAATTTATTAGATGGAGATGAACCTTGTTAGACGTTGTCATTTTTCTCGAATCTTATAGGTTTTGTGTCTCGATCATATTTTGAAATAAATTATGCAGAACAATTATTTTCTTTAGCATAATATCTATATTTTTATCTTGTTTACTCATAAGTATATTGTTGTTATGTTAGAATACATTTGACTGACCTATCCTTGAATGTAAACAGAGCAAGCTGCTTAAAAAATTTAGCCCTAGTTGAACCAGTTTTGGCTTAAGATAACCTGTCCCTATACTGGTGGGGTGGCCAAGATGCCTCTTTAACCTTGAATGTTCACATCGTTCGTGTTTTGAAATGATTTTCTGTCTTATTGCACGCATTTAAATTTTACTTGAGCATTGCTTATTTTGGTTAATTCAGCGTTCGGATTGGAGCACCAAGACTGTTTCTAGGTGCCAAAGATTTGTATTACTTTTTAATTCTCTTGATACCCAAGCATAAGTTCTTTTTATGTTATGTTATTCATCAAAAGGAGTTCTTTTTATTATATTTTCAATTCTTTTTCTTCTTTTTATTGTAACTTCATTCTTAAATAATTTTGGGCCATTTGCCATTTGCCAGTTAAACATAAAATCCTTATCATAGCAAAACTAAAGAAGATAACTATAAACATGTAATGTTATGAGATTAGTAAATATGTGAAAATAAAAAGCATTTAAGGTAGTTTTCGTGGTTTTAATAGTTATTTCATAAATAGAAAAATGCTCCCAGATTTTATTTTATCGTAAAAAAAGAAGAAGAAAACTCACAGTTTTACGTCACTTTTAAATCTATCTTCCAAGCAATAAGAAATCTAACAGAATGATGAAACTTTCCGATATATTGATTAAAAAAAAAAGATTATATATACATGCCAATAGTACTTGGCAGATATGGCTTGAGAGACACTAATGTTTCTACATAACTATCCAAATAGCTCCAACTTCCAATAGTACTTGGCAGATATTCAACACTTTCTGTTTCTGTGTTATAGGAAATCAGTCTTGTATCCAACAACACTGCCAGTTTACTTTTTTGAAAATTTACTGGTTGTATCCAAGGAGATTCAAAAATTTGGCTAGTCATATGTGACCTTTTAATAGAGAATTTCTTGGACCAGGACTCCTCCACTCTATACCTTCTCATAAGCCATACATCTATCTGTTCTTGAGAAATATTTTTCCAAACCACAGACACGCACAGGCAACTCTGCAACACCCCCATGAAAACAGAAGAATCAGTTTTCTCCGCCTCATTTTTGTATTCAGGCAGATGTATCTCTTTAAACACTTCCTTCCCCATATCATACCAAAGAATCATGTCACAGAAATTGTACGAATTGAATTTCGTCACCAACAAATGTAGACATCCTTTGAAAAACTTTGACCGACATGTTTTAAAATAGAAGTTGGTAAAGGTGGATTGACTGAGCTCTCTCCATGAATTGGTTCTCAAACAGTACACAATGAGGGAGGATTGACTGATCTCTCTCCATGAATTGTTTCTTACAGCGTGCGCAACGAGTTTAGGGTCTGCTGTTTTCCACCAAATTTGTTTTCCAAGAACCTTGTAATCATCTTTCATGGGGTCCCAACCGAACCCCATGACCCAAAAGGGGGACTTCAAATTCACTGCTGTGGGGTTGGCGAGAGGAGGTGGTGACGACAACTTCTTGTATTCTCTTGTGATGGGATTCCATAGCGTTATAGATCTCCCCTGAGATATGCATATCAACCCGTTGCAGCTACTAATAAAAGTAGACTAAGGCAAGTTTTCCAGCAGTTTTAATGGCTCATACCATGTAGCAGGATCAACACAGTAGCTGGTCTCGTCAGTGTTGCTGTAGAGGATGGAAAGAGTAGGGTTGCTATGATTTGCTCCAAGAAGATGCAACTTGATGAATCTAGGTTCGTCAAGCAACGCATACCAAGATCTGCATACACATCTGAAACGTAAAAGAGATCTGGTTGGTACCCATGAAAGGATTTCAGTTACCATATCAAACGTGATATCCACCATCTTGCTTTCTTTTCTCTCTCTTAATTCAAAATTTTGCAGTCAACAATGGCTGTTCTTCTCTGGAAAGTAATCAAATATATAAGCTAATAAAAAAATATTTTTGAATTCAATTTTAACATAATAAAACAAATCCCTCGTTTGAATCAAAAACATTAGAGCAGAACAAAACTAAAAGAGATAAGAAAGTTCGGGAATAAAAGATTACCTCTACTCCTTCAATCCTTAGCTTCCTTCAGGATTTCACTTCTCTCCGTCTTCAAATCTTCCTTTTATTTTTTCCTCTTAAGAAAAACCATTCAGTAGGAACGTGAGTCTCCCTTTATAGAGGGCAAGTCCAGCATCACAAATCACAAGGAGGTCTCCTACTCTAACAACAACTCTTACCGTAGTATGCTTTCCTATTATTGATTTATACTATTCTATTTTTATTAAACAAATCCTCTGTTTTCAACATCTTTGAGAGAAAGCAAAAATTTTTTTTTTTCTAGTCTCAATTTAGGCAAACAAGAAAGAGAAAATATTTTTTTTATAGTCTCAATTTAAGGGAAGAAATCTTTTTTTTTTCTTGTTTTTCTTTTTTGATAAAATCACTCCAAAATAGAGCCATGGAAATAGAGGGGTTGAAGGCAAGAAAGGGAAAATATTATATATATATGAACGTGCTTATATTAAAAGAAAAAGAAATTTAAATTTCAAAAACTACACCTTTAAATTGTAGCATAAACTAAGTCACCCTGTATCTGAAATGGTGAATCTTGCTCTTGTTTCTTGCCTCCCTACTCACTTCGCTACTTAACAATGTAACCAAATTGATTATAGCAGGTGTTTACACAAATTTCGCGATTGAAAAATCAAATGGGTCTGATGTGCAAATACAAATAAAATTGTATTTATTTATAAAAAGTGTGGTTTAGATCTTTCTAATCCCTCAATTCTTTTCTTCAAAAATCTTCCATTTAGGGGCTAGAATAGCTTAATTCCAAATCGGTCTTCAGTCTTTCTTGACGAACTTTATGAAAGACAAATAAAGTGGTAGATCTGGTAGATTTCACATGCAGATCTATGTTGGATTCCATTCAAAATCTTCGACTTAATCTTCTGCTTTTATGCTTGTTGAAGATCTTGGAAAACTTCGGTTTTTGTTGTGGATCTCTGGGCCGTAATGCGTATCAAAGATGGGATGCTTGAATCTTCAAATCTTGAATGCAGTATTTGGTCTTAAACTTTTCAATCTTCAAGGCTTGTTGGATCTTTAGGACAACAATGCTTCAATTCTTCAGAGATTTAGATTTTTAGAATAGCTAGTCTTTAGTTCTTCAGGGCTTGAGTCTTCAGTGTATGTAGACACCCCAAATTGCACTACAAAATGAGAAAATAATTAAAAACATGTAATTGGAGCTTAAAACAGGTCAAAAATGCATAAAATCTGACCAGGCATGCTTTGCCCGTATTTTCATTATGGGTCGGTCACGCTTGAGTTTTCTATACGATCAAGCGCGCCCGTATTGGAAATACGGGCGCGATGTATTTATGCAAATCTTATCTTTTCTCGATTTCTGAGCTTTATCTTTAAGCTAATATCTCTCTAGATGAGCTAATTAGCTCTTTTATTCGCTCGAGCCATCTTTATTGGCCATGGATGGGCATTATCTCCGTTTTTGACTCTATCCTGAGGATCAGGGTATATCCTTCTGGACCAGCCATACCCCTGTGCTTGCCTATAAATAGAGGTGAGATTCTTAAGTAAAGGGCCACGAAAATTTGAAGTCTCAAGAGCTCCAAGAGAAGAGAGGAATCCCTGTTGCTCTGCTTACTCAATCCAGGTAAGTCCCTTTTCCCTTTTATTTTCTGTCTTCAATTCTAGAAGTAATAGGATCTTCTCCATTGCTGTAGAATAAGGCCATCTTTTATATGTATTCCTAAACTTGTCTCTAAGTACCTCAAAAGTCTCTCTAGCCGTAAAACGTGAAGAGAGAGCTAGGGGAAAGGGGAACATGTGGATCCCTAGAATAGAACCCCATATTCTGTTTTTCTCTTTTCTTGTAGAATAAGGCCTCTGATTGTGTTTGTGTACCCAAACCTATCTCTAAGTACCTCAAGAGTCTCTCTAGCCATAAAACGTGAAGAGAGAGCTAGGGGAAAAGAGAACACGTGGATCCGTAGGGTAGGCCCCCATGTGCTTTAATTTGTGAGATATGCCTGTTTTGATATCCTGATCATGTTTTAATGATTTTATTTTGAATCTGGATTAATCTTATGAATCTATGATGTTTATAGCATGAAATCCTATTTTTCTCCTAAAATTTGGATTTTTCACACTTTCGCACCTACAGCACTGTTTTCGTGATTTTTGGGATTTTAGGCTAAGATCCTGGATCTATCATGATCTATATGATAGATCTGGATTCAGAAGCCTGAAAGTAACTTCTAGGGTTTCATGATGTGGTTTTTGAATCCTTTTTCACTTTTGAGAGAAGACCCTACGGTGTAAGTTCTCCCCTTTTGATGTTCTTCATCAACGTGGGTATTTTTGGTTTTGATTTCTTGATTTAATGTGAAATATGGGCTATATCTATGTATTGGACTGTTCAAGTTTAATTTTGAAATATTTTATAAAAATCATATTTTTCTAGATTTCTAGAATTTAACTTGAAGCCAGATTTTTTAAGTTTTCACTTTGTTTTGGGTTTTATTTGATTTTATCTCAATTTAATTTTAATCATGAAGCCATAGGAATGGTATGATCATATTTGAAAGTTCTGGATCAATCAGGTTATTCGTATGAAAAAACCATACATTTTTGTCTTTTTTATGATTTTTCATGATTTTTGTAGCAAGCTTTTGTCCTTTATTTTAATATGAACAATACCTAGCAACCACCTTGTGTGGATGAATAGGGGTGCCTAACACTTTCCCCTGTTCATAACCTAATCCCCTTACCCATCTCTGGTTATTTTTTTTAATAGGGTTATTTTTACCCTAAATTTGTCTTTTTGTGCTTATTTGACATTTTGGTGTCCATTCACACCTAAACAGAATGGTGGCGACTCTTTGTTTTTAATGAATCCAGCGTGATGATCAAGAAATCATTAAATTGATTTTTTCCATGTCTCACAACTGGCGACTCTACTGGGGAATTGTGGATTTCAGTGTTTTGGTGGTTGTTCATGTTTTTGGTGTTTATGATTTGCTTGCTATTTTGTGTTTTTAGCATGTTTTTGTATTTCTTGCTGTTTGGTGTTCTTAAGCATGTGGGGTATGTTTTAAATCTGATTTATTGCTTAAGATTTCATGGGGGTAGAAGCATGCTTAATTTTGATTTATAGGATTGTTTCTTAAAACATGCGTAAGAGAGGGTTATTTTGATAAACCATGCTTATTTCTTGCTGTATTTTAATGTGCATGTTTTAATTTCCAGCATGTTTTCTATGATGTATTTTGGATGTATAATATGAGCACATGTTGGCATGATTTGGATGATTTTTGTGAGCATGTTTTAGGTGCTATAACTTTATTTCCTTGTATTTGTTTACTTTAATATGCTCCCTATATGCCTTGGTTTGTTTATGCATGGCTACGAAAAGAGTGGCAAGGGTTTGGGACATTGTGAATGCACCTTATTTTTACAATGCACTGTTCACATTTTATTTTTTTTACACAGCCTACCTATAACCTATAGGAAGTTGAACCCGAATGTGTGTAGCTTGATGCACCGAGGTCGTTACTTTGGAAAGCGAAAGTGAAAAAATTCACCTTAGAACTTTGGGTCAATGATGTGATGATAATGTGGATCTGGGATTCTGGTCATCATTAGGCTTGAGTTTTAAGTTGCCATTAAGCCAAAACCCAAAACCCCTACGCTTGAAGGTGGAGATATACATTTTTGGCTAAAGTACACAATTACGTGGGGATATGGGTTTGTAATTGAGGGAAGGCTATTTGCATGGCTTACAAACCAGGGCATAATGTGGATGCCATATTGAAGGTAAACAAGGTAACAAGGTAACCTTAATTTTTGCATTATTTTCATGTCATAGGGGTGTCATGGTGCCCATTGGTTTGGGGATAAAATTGGTCCCGAATATGCATGTTTCCTAAAAATGGTGTAGCCCATAGGAAGAGCTTCTAACTCTATTTAGAATTAATCCTACCCAATGTTCGTACAAGAGGCAACAAAAGGGTACCAAATTCTTGAGTATGGTGTCAATTTTGAGGGAACATGTGCCCTCTTAAGCATGTATTTTTGCAAATAGGTCAAAGTCCACTTTGGGACAGTTTAGAGGCCTAGCATGGGTGAACCATATGTTTGGGTGAACAATCAAAGTGATCAAACCATGAAAAAACTGGAAAAACATAAAAGAGTTCCGTAAAACCGCAATTATAATACGGGCTGGGCTCACCCGTATTGATTATACGGTCTGGGCTCGCCCGTGTTAATCATACGGTCACGACTTGCTCGTAATTTAAATACGGGCAACGCCGGACCGTACTGTATATGCGGTCTACGCGGAAAATTCCATTTTAATCAGTTTTCCCCACTAAATGCTGTTCCTTTAACCTTTAAATGATAATAAAGGGAGATGAGTTTGAATAAAATGCTTCAAAAAAAACAATAAATAAATAAATAAATTTTCAAAAAAAAAAAAATCCTTAGGCCTCTGAAAGCCTTTGAATTTCAGATCTTTTTCTTTGGGCCTCTGAAAGCCTTTGAATTTCAGACATTTTTCAACCAAAAAAAAAATCCTGGGCCTTTGAAAGCCTTTGAATTTCAGACTTTATCCTTAGGCCTCTGAAAGCCTTTGAATTTCAGACTTTATCCTTAGGCCTCTGAAAGCCTTTGAATTTCAGACTTTTTCTCAAAAATCTTTGGGCCTCTGAAAGCCTTTGAATTTCAGACTTTATCCTTTGGGCCTCTGACAGCCTTTGAATTTCAGATCTTTCCCCTCTGGGCCTCTGAAAGCCTTTGAATTTCAGATCTTTTCCCTCTGGGCCTCTGAAAGCTTTTGAATTTCAGACTTTATTTTTGGGCCTTTGAAAGCCTTTGAATTTCAGACTTTATCCTTTGGGCCTCTGAAAGCCTTTGAATTTCAGAGCTTTTCCTTGGGCCTCTGAAAACCTTTGAATTTTAGACTTTTTCCAAAAATATCCCTGGGCCTCTGAAAGCCTTTGAATTTCAGATCTTTTTCAAAAAAATCCTTGGGCCTCTGAAAGCCTTTGAATTTCAGATCTTTTTCTCTTGTGGGACCTGTTGGAAGCCCTAGAATATTCCAACAATTCTAAAAAAAAAAAAAAGAAAAAAAAAAGAAAAAAAAAGAAAGCAAATAAAGAAACAAATCCAAACTCGTGTTCACCCAGCTTGCACATAGGCATTCATAGGTATGTGAATGAGATTAAATTGGCATTGATATATTCTTTTTATTTTTGTCAGGTACCAATACACTTGCAATCATAGCTCCTGTAACCAGATCAAGAGCTCGCGCCATGAATCCCATTGAGAATGAAGCTGATGCTCCTCACCCAGATGTTGCCCTGCTCTAAGAGCAAGTAACAGGACTAGCCCGAATGCTAGAGAACATACTGTCCGTGCAGGCCCAAAATCAAGCATCCACTTCCAATCCAGCACCTCCACCCCAAATCAATATTCCACCTCCAGTTCAACCAATTCCTGAACCCGTTTATGAACCCACCCCTGAACCTATACTGATCAGGGATGAGACAGTGGAGTCAAACAAAGCTAAGGAAAAGGAAAGGATGAGGGAAGAAGTTGAAAGGAAGTTCCTGCACAAACTGGAAATGATCTAAGACGAACTAAGAGAAGTAAAAGGGGTAAACAACTTCGGGGGCACCAACTTTGAGGACTTATGCCTGTACCCTAATGTTAACTTTCCAGCTAAGTTCAAGTGCCCAGACCTAGACAAATATGATGGCACTGGCTGCCCCATGAGCCATCTGAAGTTGTATTGCGGTGCCCTATGCCAGTTCGGACGGGATGAGGGCGTCTTGATTCAGCTTTTCCAAATGAGCTGAACTGGAACCGCTTTAAGGTGGTTTGCCACTTTAGACCATGGAAAGATTAGAAGATGGAAGGACCTAGTAGATGCCTTCCTGGCTCAATACCGGTTCAATTCAGAGATCGTGCCAGACAGGTACGACGTAATGAGGATAAGCAAAGAATCTGTGAGACAGTATGCCAAAAGATGGAAGGAGACAGCCTCTCAGGTTAGGCCACCTATGCTAGAGCAGGAGATGATTTCTACCTTCATCAGCACATTGGGCCAACCATTCTACAGCCATTTGGTGGGTCAGACCACAACTAATTTTGCTGCCTTAGTCCAAGTGGCTGACCGAATTGAAGATGGGATTAGGTCAGGTAAGATAATTGACCACTCTGCCATGGTTAGTCAGCAGGACCCTAATCTGAAGAAAGGAAGCGGGATAAAGAAGAATGGGAACAAGAAAGAAGGGGAGGTGAACATGGTATAGCCACCATCTGGCCTTAACAAGCCCATACAAATCAACATACCCGCTCACTTTCCTACTCCATCTGCTCCATTTACCTAGGTCCCTATGAGGCTTAATGTTCCAGTAGTACCCTTAGACCAAAAAAGGGTTTTTACTAAGGATGGAAAGGATGCCTATTTCGCAGCTAGGAGAAATAGGGTTTTCACCCCTATTCCAATGACTCCTCAATTTCTACCCACTTTATTGCAAGCAGGGTATATCACGTTAAGAGAACCCAATCCGAATGCATCCAAGGGGAGAAATTATGACCCCTCCACCACTTGTGATTTCCATATGGGTGCACCTGGGCACCCTACTGACAAGTGCTGGCCTTTGAAACATGCTATTCAGGATTTACTGGACCAGAATACCCTGTCTTTCAATACAGGGGCTCCCAATCCTCCAAGAACTGATATTGGACAAAACCCGCTGCCTCAGCATCATGGGGCAGGCCCATCTAATGTCATAGGGGTCATCTACTCTGATAAAATAACCTTTGACCCATCTCAATTAATTGCTCCTATAGGGACAACTGTCAAAGTGTATTTCGACAGAAGAAATGAGGACAAGGAAATAAATGTGATTTCAAAAGGGAATGATAGTGCTGCTAAGAACATTAGCTCTTTTCTGGACCGGGTCTCATCTCTCATGACCCAAATGAATATATCCAAACCACCTTTGGTCATCAATTGCAGTCCATCCACCTTTACTTCACCCATTTAGTCCAAACCACCATTGGTCATAAACTGTGACCATCTTAATGCATCAGTCACTTCTGCAACCCCCCAACCAAAACAACTTCCACCATTGGTTGTAGATGTTCTTCCCACTCAGACTTCTACAGCCAAGTCCAAACTTCCTCCATTGGTGATAAATGTCCCTAAGCCTTCCTACTCTGAATCGGCTGTACCATGGAACTACAGTGAAGCCTTTACCACCACATTCCCTGCAGCTGCAAGCAAGAAAGAAGTAAACCTCATGACAAGGTCAGGAAAATGTATGGGGGAGGAAGAAAAACAGAAAGAAATCGGAAAAGAAATGAAGGAAGGGGAGAAAAATAAAGGAAAAGCCAAGGTAGGGGAAGATGCCCCTCAGGTAGTTGACAGTGAGGCTGCTGACCTCATTAAAATCTTAAAAAAGAGTGAGTTCAATGTTGTTGAGCAGTTGAACAAAGTCACTGCCCAGATCTCAATACTGGGCTTGTTGTTAAATTTTGAAAAACATAGGGAATCTCTGTTGAAGGTACTTCAGGGGGCCCATGTGCCTAAAAATATTGAACCAGACCAACTAGGCTGGATGGTTGGGCAGATTTTATCCCACAATGTTATAACCTTTTCTGAAACTGAAATCAGCCCATCAGGGTACCATCATGTTGATCCTTTGCACATAGCTGTGCTCAGTAAGGGTTGCATGATAGCCCGGGTCTTAATTGATAATGGGTCGGCTCTGAATGTCTGCCCATTAATAACCTTTGTAAAGCTCAGTCTAGAGCAAAATAAAATCAAACAAAATGGAAGAATCATAAGAGCCTTTGATAGCTCTAAAACACACTCCCTATGGGAGGTTGAACTGCCGGTCACAATTGGACCGTATATTTTTAACATCACATTTGAGGTGATGGATATACCTGCAGCCTTCAACCTACTCCTAGGAAGGCCGTGGATTCACACAGCTAGGGCTATACCATCTACCCTACACCAGAGAGTTAAATACATTAGAGGGCAAAAGGTGATTACTGTTCTAGCTGAAAATTTGGTTCCTCCCATGTGATCCCCTGATGTACCCTACATAAACATGGAAATGACTGCAAACAAGTTGGTATTTCACTCTTTTCAATTTGAAACTGTCAATTTTATACCTGGAAGGTATCAGGAAAAAGAAGGAAAGTTGACCTGTGCTGAGAAAATGGTCAAGAAAATGCTAGGAAAGTACAATTTCCACCCTGGAAAAGGTCTAGGGGTTAACCAGCAAGGAAGGATAGAACCGGTAAAGGCCAAGAAGCTGGTCCACAGAGCAGGATTGGAGGCCAAGTCAAGAGTTTGGAAATGACAGAAGCAGGGGGAAGGCATGAAATTCCCTCACATCAGGGAAACTTTTCCAAAGCTTTCTTATATGATTTAGTTGTCTCTTCCTCAGGATCAGTCAAAACCACCCTATTATAATATCAACCCGTTCCAAAAACCTTATATCCCTACCTTGCAACCATATGTTCCACCTCCACTTACCCAAGCATTGGTTGAGCCTGAGCCACGGGCAGAACAGGAGCATGATTTCTTTGAGGACGTTGGAGCCTTTTTTGCCATGACAGAAGGCAACAAAGGAGCAGAGGAGCTACCTTTCATCGATTGGGCTGCAGTAGAAGTTCCATCTGGGACTAGCCTTACAGAAGATGCAGGCAATGCAACTCACCCAGTACTGGTGATTTCAGATGCGGACCCTAGGCTTGAGGAGCAGGCTTGTACCCCTGCCCTAGATTCTTTTATTCTGAACAATTGGGAGGAAACTCCCCTTACTTTTGAAGCCGCGTTTGTTTGGCATACAGACATGGCTTCCAAAAAAAACTCCATTAGTGGAAGGCCCTTTTCCTAAAGGTTTTAATGAGCCTTCGTCTTCAGGAAAAGATTTTTTAGGAGGCTCTCAAAAAACACAAAAAGATTTTTCAATTTTTTATAGAAAAGATAAAATTTTAAAAAGGTCCAAACCATTTATGAACCATAAAAGCAAACGGAATTGGATCAGGTTGAGTATGACTTCGACCTCGAGCTCGACTTTGACCTAATGGGGGTTGAGGAAGAGACTGAGGACAAAGAAGACGACCCTCCAAAAGAAATCACATATCAATTAGAGCGTCATGAAAAGGGGGTCCAACCCAATGTTGAAGAGACCATATCAATAAACCTAGGGACCGAAGACGACCCAAAAATAGTGAAGATTGGGGTATGCCTATCTGAGGTACAGCGGGATGAAATGACACGGTTCTTAGCTGATTATGAAGATGTGTTTGCTTGGTCTTATTGGGATATGCTAGGGTTAGACACGGACATGGTTGTGCACAGGCTACCAATTCTGCCAGATGTTAAGCCAGTTAAGCAGAAATTGAGAAGTTTGAAACCTGAGTGGACATTGAAGGTTAAGGATGAAGTGGTTAAGCAATTTCAAGCCGGATTCTTGGCGGTCTCCACATACCCTGAATGGCTTGCAAATATAGTACCAGTGCCAAAGAAGGACGGAAAGGTCAGAATGTACGTAGACTACAGAGACTTGAATAAGGCAAGCCCAAAGGATGATTTTACACTTCCACACATCGATATACTAGTTAACAACACTGCTGTACATAGCCTGTTCTCATTCATGAACGGCTTCTCAGGGTACAATCAGATTAAGATGGTGAAGGAGGATCAAGAGAAAACAGCTTTCGTTACACCTTGGGGTACCTTCCACTACACTGTCATGCCATTTGGGCTTAAGAATGCAAGGGCAACCTACCAGCGGGCCATGACAGCATTATTCCATGATATGATCCATAAAGAGATGGAAGTCTATGTCAATGATATGATAGCAAAATCATGTAAAGAAGAAGACCACTTGATCAACTTGAAGAAGGTGTTTGACAGGCTTAGGAAATACAGTCTAAGGCTTAACCCTGCAAAATGTGTCTTTAGGGCTACATCAGGAAAATTGTTGGGGTTTATTGTAAGCAGAAAGGGAATTGAGATTGATCTAGTTAAAGCCAAGGTAATCATTGAAATGCCATCACCTAGAATGGAGAAGGAAGTTCGTGGTTTTCTTGAAAAAATTCAGTATATAAGCCGGTTCATAGCACAGCTCACTGCTATCTGTGAACCGATTTTCAAGCTTCTAAGAAAGAATAATCCAACGGTCTGGAATGACGATTGCCAAAAAACATTTGACACAATAAAGGAATATCTATTGAACCCACCTGTGCTAGTGCCACCAACTCCAGGAAGACCACTAATTCTATACTTGTCAGTTTGGGAGACGTCAATGGGATGTGTCTTAGGGCAGCATGACGAGACAGGCAGAAAGGAAAGGGCGATTTATTACCTAAGCAAGAAGTTCACAGAATATGAAGCAAAGTATTCCCCTTTGGAAAAAACTTGTTGTGCTTTAGTATGAGCAACTCAGAGACTAAGGCATTATTTCCTTAGTCATTCCACCTTATTGATATCCCGAATGGATCCTTTGAAGTATTTATTTGAAAAACCGGCTTTAACTGGCAGAACAGCAAAGTGGCAGTTGTTACTCTCTGAATTTGACCTCACCTATATCACACAGAAAGCCATTGAGGGTCAAGCCATTGCTGATCATCTAGCTGCACATCCTCTACCAGAATATCAACCTTTGAAGACTAATTTTCCTGATGAGGAAATTCTGTTCACAGAAGAAGAGGAAAATGAAAGTTCATGGCAAATGTTCTTCGATGGGGCCGCCAACATGAATGGAAATGGAATAAAGGCAGTTTTGGTCAAGCCAGATGGGTCACATATCTCAATCGCAGTAAAGTTGAGATTCCAGTGCACAAACAATATAGCAGAATATGAAGCATGCATAATTGGGTTACAAGCAGCCTTAGACCATGAGGTAGAGGAACTTAACGTATATGGCGATTTGAGTCTTATCATCTTCCAAATAACTGGTGAATGAAAAACCAAGGATCACAAATTGATCCCCTATCACCAGTATTTGGAAGAAATAAGCACCAAATTCACTCGAATTTCCTTTAATTATATGCCAAGGGCCAAGAACCAATTCGCAGATGCTTTAGCAACATTGGCTTCAATGGTTAGTATGCCAGAAGGTGTTGATATTAAACCGCTAGAAATTGAAGTTAGAGATGAACCTGCTTATTGCCTTATTTTAGAAGGGGTGCTAGAGGAAGAAGTATCATGGTTTCAAAACATTAAGAATTTCCTAAATGATCGGAGTTTGCCTGAAAAGTCACTTCTGCAGAGAAAAGGACAATACAGAGGTTGGCAGGTCAGTTTTTACTAAGTGGTGGGCAGTTGTACAAGAGATCACACAACGATATCCTACTCAGATGTGTTGCCAAGACTAAATCAGAAAGGCTAATTGATACGGTACATGGAGGAGTTTGTGGACCCCATATGAACATGAACATGCTTGCTAAGAAGATTCTCCGATTGGGATACTACTGGTCGACTATGGAGCACGATTGCTATATACATGTCAAAATATGTCATTTATGCCAAGTGTATGCTGATAACAAGAATGCACCTCCAAGTGAATTGCACAACATGACATCTCCATGGCCCTTCTCTATGTGGGGCACAAACGTCATTGGAATGATCTCTCCAAAGGCATCAAATGGACACAGATTTATACTTGTAGCAATCGATTATTTTTCCAAGTGGGTAGAAGCAGCTTCGTATGCAAATATCACAAGTAGCCACGTTCTTAAGTTTTTAAAGCACAACATTATTTGTCACTCTGGTTTGCCAAGTGCCATAATAATAGACAATGCTTCAAATCTTAAGAACAAGGATATGAGGAAAATGTGTGAGCAGTTTCAGATTACCCATCATAAGTCAGCTCCTTACAGACCAAAGATGAATGTGGCAGTGGAAGCAGCAAATAAGAACATAAAAAAGATCATTCAAAAGATGGTAGTGAGTTTCAAAGATTGACATGAAATGCTGCCACTTGCTCTACATGCCTACAGAACCTCAATCCGGACTTCTACTGGGGCAACCCCATATTCCCTAGTCTATGAAATGGAAGCAGTTTTACTAGTGGAAGTAGAAATCCCTTCACTAAGAATGCTAATAGAAGTTGAATTAGAAGAAGCTGAATGGATACAGTCAAGACATGATCAACTCAATTTAATATAAGAAAAGCGTTTGAAGGTGCTTTGTCATGGCCAATTGTATCAGAAAAGGATGGCCAGGGCTTACAATAAAAAGGTGAAGCCCAGAACTTTTCAAGAAGGAAATTTAGTATTGAAGAAAATTTTACCCTTTTTGGAAGACCCTCGTGAAAAATTCAAACCAAATTGGGAAGGGCTTTATGTTGTCAAAAATGTCCTATTAAGGGGTGCTCTCATCTTAACAGAAATGGATGGGAAGGATTTTCCTGAGCCAATTAACTCTGATGCCGTAAAGAGATATTTTCCATGAATGAATATTACTAGGAAATGATCTCAGGCCATTTTTCTTTATTTCGCAAAATTTTCATCCCTAGTCAAGCCAATTTGAGCCTGTTCGTCTTCTTTGATAAACCTAAACTGGACTTACAGTCTTATACAGGGGCTAGGCCAATAGGGGCAAAGCCAATAGGGGCAAAAAGATAAAAAATAAAGAGAAGACAAATAATGGCAAATGAAAGCCAAATACAAGGAAAAAAGGGAAATGGGATTAAATTCATCATGACTGTAAGTCCGGTTGACCTATTTTTATACTTAGAAAATTTTGAGCCTTTAATACCCTTTCTTTCATAAACCAAGCTTAGCCTTTGTTTCGTCCTATTCTTAAGCCCTCTGTGATTTTAGTATATTCATTCAACTATCAGAGTAATATTGGTGATGACGGAATACAGAAGCCGGCCCTAGTGAAAACCATAATTGGCGCTAGGGGCAATAGAGGCATGCATAAAAAAATAAAAAAAAAGAAAAAAAAGAAGAAGAAAAAGAATCAAAGAGTTGAGTTGATCATGTGGTCCAAGTTTGAAGTCAGCATGAGCATTATAAATTGAGCAGATTAGTAAGGTCAGTCATGAAGAAAAGCCATTTGGGGACGATTCTAAAGGTTGTAGGATAGACAGATTTGGTCTCTCCCTATTGCTTGGACTACCCTTTTCATTATTCAACCTGATTTTAATTCCTTTGATTATATGTGATTAAGTGCTTTGGATTAGTTTAAAAAAAAAAAAACCTATACTTTGGCCAGTGATGAGAAATCAAATACTTTTCATAAAACTTTTGTTTTTACAAGCATCTGAGAATTCTGAGGCCAATAATATAAAACCTATTTTTGTATTAAATCCTTTGTCTTTCCACTATTGGAGTTTACTTTTGTACAAAGGTATGAAAAAAAAGAGAAAAAAATGATGATAAAAGAATCTAATCCCTATTCTTTAGCTGCTCCTCAAGCTCACGAATCCGAGCTGCCTGAGTTGCAATGATTCCTGAAGCTCCCTCTGCACCTGGATTGCTCAGAAAGGAGATGACCTCATCTAAAAGTGACAGCTTGAGCTTTAAAGTCCTAAGGTCAGCCAAGGTATCCTGATATTTCCTACGAATCGATCAGACTTCAAAGCGACGAGCTTGCCTTTGTTCTTCAAATTTCTTCTCCATAGCAATGCGGCGAGATGTCTGCTCTTCAAGTTGCCTCTCCATATCAATACCTTTTTATCCTGAGTTCCTGGGCTTCTCGTACCCATATTTTTTGAAGCCGTTTGTGGGTTGCCCTTTCAGACTCCAGGATATCTTCATAGATAGGGGGAAGAACTGCAGGAGGATCCTCTGGTACTGGGGCATGACTCTGCACCTGCTCTTTGATCCAGAAAAGATAGTCCTTCACATGGGACTCAGAAAAGACCGGGCCCCGCAGAAAACGAACATAGGACCACTCGTTCATTAATCGAGCATTCAGCCCCTTGGTGGCTGGTGTAAGGGGTCCAAGGAAGTCCTCATATCCAGATGGGATCGTGATCCCCTGTGTTGCTCCAAACTGTCGAAGAACTCTCAAAGGAAGATAAAGAACAGCAGATTTCAAGCCTGCTAGGACCAGAAAATTCCTATCTCTGAAGCTGATCACTATCTCTGGATTAGGCTGATAAGTGCCACGCCATCTCACCTGATCATCCTGGAGAGTACCTAAGAAAGTGAACCAACCTTGCTTACCTCCATAGATGTTAGGACAACCCCTGTTGCTCATCAAAACAGGAACTTTCAATCTTAGAAAAAAGCGGCGAGTTATCTCTTCAACCTAACTCAAGTGGTCAAGTAACCAAAGCTGCAGAAAAAGGGATGTATTTTAATTCATTTCAAAAAGGAAAAAAAAAGAGAAAAAAGATAAAAGAAAGAAAGAAAAAGAAAAGTAAAAGAAAAGAAAAAGAAAAAAAAAGGAAAGAAAAAGAAGAAGAAGATTTTTTTTTTACCTATAGGATAGGGGCACATGCAAGGAAACGCTTCTTCTTCCTAAAATAGCAGTCAGTTAGAGCTTGATATATCTCTGCTAAAATCATAGGAGCCAATCTCTCACATTCCATAACCTGGCAGATAACTGAGATAAGAGCCAAGTCAACCTGGTCATCACCCAGTGGAAAAAACAGCTGATTGACCACTATTAGAGTCAATGCATTGAACCTAGCATCCTTGTCCTCACCCCTTAGGAGTTTTTTAGTCAAAAAGGTCTTAGACAAGGTCAATAGTGTGTCAGAATCTCCTAGGTCTTTCTTCCCTATACCTAAGAAGGTGGAGGCTTCCTTTTTGTAGCTAGGCTTTAGGGGTGGGTTTACAACTTTTTCAGAAAACCTTAAGCCAAGGATGGTTTCAATCTCCTCTATGGTAGGGGTCAGCTCTTTGTCATCAAAACGGAAGAGATTTAGTTCAGGAGCCCAATGTCCAATAACAGCTTCAATGATTTCTCACTTAAAAGGAATTTTAGGGATATGTACGATATGGCCTAAGTGGATGGAATCCCAGCGACTTTCCTCAGCAAGGGTCATGGAGTTAATCCACCTATCATAGAAGGAATCTACCACGTTATACCTGGTGAGATTAGGAGGTTTGGATCTAACATGTCTTGCAGGAGGAGATTCATCGGCAGAAGAGAACGGTGCAAGGGAAGCCATGGAAGCACCAAGGAAGCCAAGGAAAGCAAGAAACGACGTGCTCAAGGAGTTTTCAAACTATTAAAAGTGTCACAATGACGTTCCCCATGAGTTTATATAGAAAAATCGAAAAGGAAGTAAAATCCGTGATTATAATACGGGCATGGCGCGCCCATATAAAGAATACGGACACACTGTGACCATGAAAAATTTATGGGCAGAGTGCGCCCGTATTAACATTACGGGCACGGTTTGCTCGTAATTTAATTACGGTTCCTTCAGGAAAGTGCAAGAAAAGGGGAAATTTTAATTTCATTGTTTCCCTAGGCTTCACCTGTCCCTGCTTTAACATTCATCATGCAAAGAAAAGCTGAAGATAAAGAAGAAAGTAGCAAAAATGAATAAAAATCAAACTTCTTTTATATATATGAATGTGTACATCACTTTTGTCAAAATACAAATACATAAATCAGCTGAAGCCTCCTCCATCACCACGGCCTCCTCGGTAGGCTCCACTACAGCGGCATCCATGGCTGACTCCATATCCACATCAGCAGATGCATCAGGAGCGGTCTCAGGTGCTGGGGCAGACTCTGGCACATCCTCAGCAGTGGGTGCAATATCAGCCTCGATCTCATGCTCTGTTGCAGGTACCTCTACCGATCTGGGAGATGTCACAAACTCCACCCGTGCCACAGAGAAAACCTCACCACGAAGATGCATAAGCACAGATGAAGCAGGTGAAGAAGGGCCAGCTGTGTCATCCTGAAAATAAGAAAGGAAATTTCAGTCAGAACAGGATAAATAGATATAAGAGCAGGAATGGAAAGAGGTGAAAGAATTAACCTGAGTATGAGATGGACCCGCCTAGTCCTGCGCATCAGAAGGGCCCGCCTGACCCTGTGCCCTGGCAAGCTGTCCCCGGAGGTTGGAAATAGTAATGTAGAGGGCGTCCCGCTCAGCTATAGCAACATCTCGCTGGCGCTTTAGATCAGCGTACCGAGACCGAATCTCTGCCAACTGAGCCTCCTGAAATAGAAAGGAAGGAGTCAGAAAATGCCAAGTTCAAATGAAATGAAAATAGAAGATCAAAAAAGAGAAGGCATACCGTCGTGTCATAGGCCCTAATCACTACCCCTCCTATCTCCGTGACTCCGCCACGGACAGGCATGGGTGGCATAAGGCACCCAACTGAAGCTCGGCTGAACCAGGCATCATAGTCACCCTCCTCTAATAATGTATCTGCCTCAGTCCAATCTAGGAACTGGGCAGGATCAACAGGCATAGGAGGAAAGGAGGGGGTAGTATCTGGAGGAATGGCAGGAATTTGGGGCTCTCCCACATGCTGATAAAAGAAGCGCTCGCCGCAGTACCAGATGCTGCCCATCTGACCAATGAAGAACTGATATCTTTGACGTCTCTGGTCACGGACAAAGGCATCATCTCTGGCTGCATGTAGGGCCAGCACCTCATGAATGTCCTCCATCCGGGGGACAAACAGCTGAAAAACCGGAAGAAGAATATTAGACATGTGATTCAGGAAGAAAATGAAAGAAGAAAGAAGAAGAATTAAAACAGATTACCTCATACCGATATAGCCTGTCCAGGTGGGCCCGAGCAGATCTAGGACGACTCTTTTCAGAGTCGTGCTCCACATGACACCATCTACGAGCCATAGGATATGTCTTCTCAGGCATCGTAGAGGTAGGGCAGAAATAGGGTATATAGACCCTAGCAAAAAACTGCAGAAAGAAGAAAAAGGGTCAGAAGAATAGAAAAGAGAAAGAAAGAAAGAGAAGAGAAATAGATATTTCACCTGCAGAAAGGGCCAGAAGAATCTGCACCCAACTCCAGCTCCTCTGGAAGTGTAGACACCCCAAATTGCACAGTCAAAATGATTAATAATCATCAAAAACAATTATCTCCTTTGAAGCCAGCACAAAAATGTGAAAAAAGCAAATTTTCCTTGTATCCGACAACTCAGGTCGGATACAAGCTTCCTTATTTGTATCCGACACAAGCTGTCGGATACAAGTAGCCCTTAATGTATCCGACAGCATGTGTCAGATACACATAGGTGCTAGTGTATCCGACCTGACATGTTGGATACATAAGTTTTGTTCAAAATTAGGGTTTTCCGAGAGTTTTTCACTTTTACCATCATTAAATGAAGAGAAATCTCGGAAATAGCCTTAGGGTTAAGGTTGGTGGGCTATAGACATTATGTTGTGTCTACCATTCTCACCAACCCTAACCCTATAGCCTTTGCCTATAAATAGGAGGCTCCTCCTTAAGCAAATGGCCATTAACTCTTGTTTTGAATTCTCGCAAAGAAGAACTCCAAGAGAAGAGGGAAACCGCTGCGGAAGTGCTTCCAGAACCCAGGTAAGCCTCAAACTTTTCTTTTATTTTCTGTCTTTACATTCCTAGATCTAGATCTCTTCTTCTACCTTTCTGTAGAATAAGGCCTTCTATGTGTGTGAAAATCCTTCCCCGGCTCAAAGTATCTCG
Organism: Buxus sempervirens; assembly: GCA_947561395.2. NCBI lineage: Eukaryota > Viridiplantae > Streptophyta > Magnoliopsida > Buxales > Buxaceae > Buxus > Buxus sempervirens. The sequence continues at coordinate 13,519,544 of OX387194.1, read as the reverse complement.
AGACTCCCCCTAGCCGTAAAACGTGGAGGCGGGATCTAGGAGAAATGAGACTGGGGATTGACCCTAGTGCTAGAACCTATGTAGCATAAGGCCTTTTGATTGATTTTAAACCGTTTCATATTCAAAGTACCCTTGATTATCTTGAAGAACCGTGTTTAACGGGGAGAGAGAACAAAGGGGAAACGATAATGGAACGGAACCCTAGGGTGTTCTAGATCCCTTTTTTTTATTAATCTGAATGCATGCTATGAGCCTTGTGATTATGTGAAAACCCTTCTATCTTCGAAGTACCCCTTGATTATCTTGAAGAACCGTGTTTAACGGGGAGAGAGAACAAAGGGAAAACGATAATGGAATGGAACCCTAGGTTGTTTTAGAACCGTATTTGGATTAATATGTATGCATGCTATATTGTTATGTTGATCTTGTAAGGTTTTTCACACTTGCACATACATAGCACTATCTTGACAGGATAGGCTCATATTTGGGGTTTATTGCATTTATTGTGATAAATCTCAAATAAATGGTCTCAATCAATTCTGGAATGTTTTCAAATGATTTGTCAAAGATTTATGTTCATCTTGCACGAATGGCACACACTTTATCACAATTTTGAGTTGGTTTTATCCAAAAGTGGCTTAGCTTTACACCAACTGTACCCTTACTTCGGACGTCATAACTTCATCGTCCGGATGAATTTTGGAGTGATTCCAGAACCATGGGAAAGGTGAGGCTGTCTAGTTTATGTCCACCAAATGTCATAAATTTATATCAAACGGATTTTTGACACCTCTCTGTCGAAGTTGAGTGGACAGTTCAGGTTCAAATACAGAACTTGTCACTTCGACGGAGCGCCATGTGTTCGTTTTAAATCCGATTCGAGTGATTTTTTTTTGAGTACTCCTTTTTGAGTTTATTTTCAAATCCAGTTGGTTTCATAATTTTTGAACTCCATTTGTATTATTGGTAGCTGATTTACTCAGAACTACTCAATGGCACTTTTCTGGGTAAATCTGTGATCTTTGGGGCCTGTTCGAGAGACCACCCAAGGCACATCCGAATGAATTTCTATATGTGGCTAGTTTCTTTTGAAAGATGGCCATACAGACGTCAATCACACCAAATTTCGTGGATTTTTATGGAGTGGATTTTTCTAGGTGATTTTCCAAAGTTGCCCACTCATCACTTTTAAATATCCCCAGCAGCAACTTTAAAAGAGCCATAACTATTAGAATTTCAACCAGAATTAATTGAAATTTTGCATGAGACTATTGTTTACCCTAATCTTTCAAGTGGATTTGGTTTGATTTAATTTAAAATTGGATTTGATTGATTTCAAGGCAAGTGACATACTTTTTACCAAATTTCCCGGATTTGCCTCAACTTGGTTTTGTGCAACCTTTACTTTGGATTTATATCTTTGTTGATATTCCAGAAATGATATTGACATAAAAGAAGATCCAAAATTCATTCGGATTCTCATGTGAAGATATCATACATTTGACCTTTTTCAAGGTTTTTCATGATTTTTAGCAAGCTTTCTTACTTTCTTTTTGCATGAACATACACTTGGCAACCACTTTGTGTGGATGAATGGGGGTGCCTAACACCTTCCCCCGTTCATAATCTAATCCCCTTACCCATCTCTGGATTTGATTTTCAAGTAGGGTTATTTTTACCCTAAAATTGGCATTTTTGCACTTTTTGATGATTTTGAATATCTTGGTGTCCATTCACATCCAAAACATGAATGGTGGCAACTCTCCCAATTTTTTACGATGAGCCCCGTGTGTTGACGGTGGGTGATCTTTTCCCGTGTCTCACAGGAAGTAGAGAGGCCGCTCACTGATCGGCGCAGGCCGGCCAAAATGGTACCAAAAATGAGTGGGCCCCAGGCGTACCTCCTTGCTCGATGAAGATCTCCCAATAAGCTCAAAAAATGGGGACTAACTGAAGTTGTGTCCTCTGGGAAGAAGCAGGAGCCCATCATGTACAGAAAAATGAAGCGGAAGGCGAAGGGAAAAGCTGGATGACCGGTAACAAGCTGACCAAGCTGCCTCCTATGGAAAGTCTCTCTCAACCAAGTCAGAGACAATCTTGCTCTCCCTCTATCCCATGCCTCAGGAGGCAGCACAATATATCCAAGATAGGAGGCGATCTCCTTGGTATCCGGTATCACCATCTCAAGGATAATATCACCGGTCATCCTAATCCTGGTGATAAGGGTGAAGTCAGACGGCCGGATCCCAATCTCGACATCTGGAAAGTGGAAGCTCAATGTCTCTGGAAAGAACCTCTCGAGCAGCACAGCAATAAGGGCCCGATCCAGGCGAACATCTGGGATGGTGATGAATAGGCCAAAACCATATAAGCCTAGCTCCCGGCGATAGGCTGAACTGCAGTCCCCAAGGAATCTAATAAAGCTAGCCCAGCTCCCTCTATAATTAGACATGGGATACTCCAAAGGGATATCTGCCCTAATACAAGCTGAGGGATGAGTCCTCAAGCCATGCAAAAGGTCAGTATCCCTAATCTGGGCAGCTACCTCCTCAGGGACCTCAACCCTGGTCCTAGGCTCATCTCTATCGTGGCCTCCTCTGCGGCTTCCTCTACGGCCCTCATCATGGCCTCTGTCTTTGCCTCCACCTCGGCGCCTGCTGCGACTCCGATCTCGGCCTGAAGCCTCAACTGCCGGCTAAAGAAACAATTGGAGAGAAGAAAGAATCAGGATGATGTATTTTGTGAAGGAAATTTGAATTCAGAAGAGTTAGAGTATACCTCTGGGGTCGCCTCACGCGAATCCCTAGAAGGGAGATCTGGGATGTCTGAATCAGAATCCCTTTCGGCCCTCGAAGACGAGGCCACATCAGCATGATCCCGCCTAACCCTCGAAGAGGAAGGCTCATCAGCAGGATCCCAGGAAGCTGATCGAATACGGGCCATCTACGGTTCAAGTCAGGGAGATGTTAATTATTCTTGTTCAAATTTTTATTGCTCAATTTTAACTAAGATTAATTGATTTGCAGGAAAAGGAAAGGAAATGTTGCAGAGATTCCAAATCATGAATCCCCTAAAGGAGTTTATTTTTTAAGAAATTTTATTGTTCTATTTGGTTGCATCTACTTTAACCAGGAAATTATAAAAATATAGGAAGTACAGACTTCTTATGAAAAAGAAAAAATGTATTTGAGATGCCTAATCATATATTTTTGCATGGTTTCAGAATAATTCGGCATTTCGATAGATGAGAGGCTAACCACTTAAGGACAAGGATTCCAAGCTCTCATTGTTTGCAGAGAAATCAGTCATGAGTTAAATGGGAATTTGGGGATACATCCTCACAGATACAAAGTTCATACAAACAACAAATTTCAAGAGAAGGCTTAGCAAAAAGTCAGATATTAAAGCACTTCAAAAAATTTGGGGATGTGTGTCATGCTCAAGAACAGGAAATGCACTTTCACAAGGCATTCAAAATCATGCAAGAACACAGGTGACAAGCCTCAGGTGAATCATGAACAAAGCAAGTGACCAATACAGCAATTCTTCAATCAGAACATGGATTCCCAAAATTAGTAAGTCAACAATTCAATGACTCAAGTATGGATCAAGTGTGCATTGGGGATTAATTAGGAATCATGCAAACGAAATGTTGGCATAAAAATCAGATGTTGAACCATGAAACAAATCGTAATTTCTACAATCAAGGAACAGGAGATTGAATAGCTCATGGACGAACTGTTTACAAGAAAAATCTGAGAAAAAGCATACCTGATTATCTGAATGGAAATTTTGCAAGAAAAATGTGAGCTTGGTCTCACCTGAACTTTCAATTTGCCCACTCACAGAAGCGAGCCAAGGTCGTTTACTGTTTCAAATGATCACCCAAGGAAGCAAGCAATGGTCGCGGTAGTGGGAGAAGAGCAACAGTCGCCGAAGGAACAGTGGTCGTTGGAAATTTGAGTCACTAGAGATAACAGTGGTCGTCGGAGAAGAGGAAGTTGTAGCCGGAGAAGACAAGCACTGTCGGAGATTGGAAGAATAATAAGAGGACCGGAGAAGAAGATATGGGCGTAGGAAATTTGGGGCAAAATGCGAGCAGAAGAGAAAGGAGTTCGCGGCCACGGTTAAGAAGGAAGACAAAATCCGTAAAGGTAAAACGGTCGAACTCACCCGTGTTCAAAATACGGGTGTCACCTGTCCGTAATATCAATACGGGCAAAGCAGAAAATTGCGTTTTTTATTATTTTCTCCACAATTATTAGGAGATGAATGTTTATATTAGTTGTAAGTTGCAAGGATTGCCACCATACCCACTTTTGTTTAAAATTTTTGTCTCGAATCTCACTTCATAGCCACGAGTGCTCAGTGAGACTAGAGAGGAGGATTTGCCCTTAAGATTAGGGACTTTTAAGCAGATCTTCCACAAATAAATTCTTTTTTTTCCCAAAAATCATCCATTTAATCTTTGCAAAATGCAATTGGTTAGACAAAAATCTCAGAAAGTGCAATTGGTGGGTCTTTTTGCTCTTTGCTTGTAATTGGTTCCAATTACCAGCAAAGAGGGGGCAGCTGTAGACACCCCAAATTGCACTACAAAATGAGAAAATAATTAAAAACATGTAATTGGAGCTTAAAACAGGTCAAAAATGCATAAAATCTGACCAAGCATGCTTTGCCCGTATTTTCATTATGGGCCGGTCGCGCCCGAGTTTTCTATACGGTCAAGCGCGCCCGTATTGGAAATACGGGCACGATGTATTTATGCAAAATTTATCTTTTCTCGATTTCTGATCTTTATCTTTAAGCTAATATCTCTCTAGATGAGCGAATTAGCTCTTTTATTCGCTCGAGCCATCTTTATTGGCCATGGATGGGCATTATCTCCGTTTTTGACTTTATCCTGAGGATCAGGGTATATCCTTCTGGACCAGCCATACCCCTGTGCTTGCATATAAATAGAGGTAAGATTCTTAAGCAAAGGGCCACAAAAATTTGAAGTCTCCAGAGCTCCAAGAGAAGAGAGGAATCTCTGTTGCTCTGCTTGCTCAATCCAGGTAAGTCCCTTTTCCCTTTTATTTTCTGTCTTCAATTCTAAAAGTAATAGGATCTTCTCCATTGCTATAGAATAAGGCCATCTTTTATATGTATTCCTAAACTTGTCTCTAAGTACCTCAAGAGTCTCTCTAGCCATAAAACGTGAAGAGAGAACTAGGGGAAAGGGGAACAGGTGGATCCCTAAAATAGAACCCCATATTCTGTTTTTCTCTTTTCTTGTAGAATAAGGCCTCTGATTGTGTTTGTGTACCCAAACCTATCTCTAAGTACCTCAAGAGTCTCTCTAGCCGTAAAACGTGAAGAGAGAGCTAGGGGAAAAGAGAACAGGTGGATCCGTAGGGTAGGCCCCCATGTGCTCTAATTTGTGAGATATGCCTGTTTTGCTATCCTGATCATGTTTTAATGATTTTATTTTGAATCTGGATTAATCTTATGAATCTATGATGTTTATAGCATAAAATCCTATTTTTCTCCTAAAATGTGGATTTTTCACACTTTTGCACCGACAGCACTGTTTTCGTGATTTTTGGGATTTTTGGCTAAGATCCTGGATCTATCATGATCTATATGATAGACCTGGATTTAGAAGCCTGAAAGTAACTTCTAGGGTTTCATGATGTGGTTTTTGAATCCTTTTTCACTTTTGAGAGAAGACCCTACAGTCTAAGTTCTCCCCTTTTGATGTTCTTCATCAACGTGGGTATTTTTTGTTTTGATTTTTTGATTTAATGTGAAATATGTGCTATATCTATGTCCTGGACTGTTCAAGTTTAATTTTGAAATATTTTATAAAAATCATATTTTTCTAGATTTCTAGAATTTAACTTGAAGCCAGATTTTTTAAGTTTTCACTTTATTTTGGGTTTTATTTGATTTTATCTCAATTTAATTTTAATCATGAAACCCTAGGAATGGTATGATCATATTTGAAAGTTCTGGATCAATCAGGCTATTTGTATGAAAAAACCATACATTTTTGTCTTTTTTATGTTTTTTTAGCAAGCTTTTTTCCTTTATTTTAACATGAACAATACCTAGCAACCACCTTGTGTGGATGAATGGGGGTGCCTAACACCTTCCCCTGTTCATAACCTAATCCCCTTACCCATCTCTGGTTATTTTTTTTAATAGGGTTATTTTTACCCTAAATTTGTCTTTTTGTGCTTATTTGAGATTTTGGTGTCCATTCACACCTAAACAGAATGGTGGCGACTCTTTGTTTTTAATGAATCCCAAGTGATGATTAGGAAGTCATTAAATTGATTTTTTCCATGTCTCACAGTGTAGCAGGGATGCGCTTCTTCTTCTGTAGACTTCTCATGACTAGGATGGAGAGGAACACCCTATAGCTCTCTAGATCTAAACTCTTGAGAGAATTATCACAATTTACAGATAATTCTCTATTTTTTTTTGAAGAATTATCAATATTTAGAGATAATTCATTTATTTTGAGAATTATCAAAATAATAATTCTTCAATGGGCCCAGCTATTTATTTGCTATTTTAGAGAGAAAATTATATTTTTTATTTAAATAATTTTATCTTTGAGTAGGGGTCCACACTTTTGTAAGATTTTGCCATGTGGCATTTTTTAATTCTCAAAAATTTCCCTTCGTAGAGCATGTTACTTATCAAAGACACCTAACCTCACCTATTATTGCAATTAGTTTCAATTATGGTGTTTATTTTAAAAGAATGCCCTTGCATAATATCAAAATCGTGGTTGAAAGGGGGGTTCACATGGGTGATGAATGATAAAAAGAATAAATAAGTGAAAATGATCAATAATTTGTCTCTCAAGATTTGTAAATACAAATACACTATAGTAAGAAGAATTTATGCAATATCGCTTATCCCAGAAGTGCTTAAAAAAAGCAACTTTAACATTGGGGCACTCTTTACAAGTTCAACTTTTTCAAAATTTTATGTACATGTTATTCATCAAGAAAAGCATTTCAAAAAAAAAAAACAAAAATCCTCAAAAGGCATTGATAAAGAAGGATCTTCATAACTGGAAAAGCATAGACTATTGATAGAGAGCTACAGGCATTCAAGGAGGGAAATAGTGTGGCTAAAGCACTTAGAAGCATGGATTACATTTGTAAGAATGTATGTGGTTGTGGATGTGTATATCTATAACAATATACTACTAATAAAAGCTAGAACTATCTTAAGGGTGCGCTTGGGATTGCTTAATTGAGCACTTAATTTCAACTTACAGCTTATTAAAGCATTTTTTACTATAAAATAATGTTGTAATAAGGCATAAGTTGAAATTAAGCGCTCAATTAAGCAATCCCAAATGAAGCTTAACTGTCTTTTATGTTCATATATCAAAAAATCCTTATTTTCAAAACCGCCTCATTCAAACAAATCCTCTCTTTTCAATATCTTTAAGAGAGAGCAAAAAAAAATTGTTTTTAATAGTCTCAATTTAGGGAAAGAAATCCTTTTATTTCTTTCTCTCTCTCTCTCTTGATAAAATCACTCCAAAATAGAGCCATGGAAATATAGGGGTTGAAGGCAAGAAAGGGAAAGTATTTTTTTTTATATATATATGAACATTCTTATATTGAAAGAAAAAGAAATTTAACTTTACTTTATTATTCTTCATTGATAATATAAAGAAACAAATGAAAATAAACGATCATCACGAAAATTAGTCAAATAATTATAAATGGAAATGTTAGGAGCATTACATACAGGAGAAACATTTACAACCAAAAGCGGAAGCTGCTTAGGGGTTGTTGGAGCAAAAGAAGTAATTGATGCAGTAGTGGGGTCATAGTTGATGATCAAGGAGGTTTTTGATGGAATTGACGAGGGAGTGATTGGTGAGTTATAGTTAATTACCAGGGGGTTTTTGAAACCTTTACCTGGGCCATGAGAGAAGAGACTTGGTTTAAGGAATAATTAATGTCTTCAGCAGAATTTCCATTCTTCTTTCTTTCAGAAATGACATTGATTTCATCTCCCCTTTTCTCTTGGTAAAAATGAACTTTAACCGAAGTCCTTATTGGAGCAATCAACTGAGAGGGGTCAAAAGTTCTTTCAATGGAGGAGATGGCTGCAACTGAATTGGATGGGCCTACCCCATTCTGATAAGGCAAGGGATTTTGTCCAATGTCATTTCCCAAAGGGGCAGGAGCAACTGTATTGAAGGACAAAGTTTTCTAATCCAACAGGTCCTGAATGGTATGCTTTCTAGGCCAGCAGTTGTCAGTAGGGTGTCCTGGTGCATCCATGTGAAAATCACAAGTGACCGAGGGATCAAAATTCCTCCCCTTAGGTGCATTTGGGTTTGGCTCCTTTAGGGTTACATATCCCACCTTTAGTAATGTAATGCCCCGGTTCCGGGTCCATTCCCCCATAGTTCGCCATATCACGACTTACATGATAAATGGAGCCTGCACCTACAGTCACTACCATCTCCTCCGTCAACCATCAATACGGACCACCCACGCATGGGTTGGCGAGTACAATCCAAAGTCCAAAATAAATCCCATCATGGGTACTGCTTCCGCAGAGACCATACCAATCCGATCAAAGATAAATAGACCCATGACAAACACGTCTAATACTAGTGCAAGTGCAAGTTACAGGTGATCCTCAAGCACGGCCAAATCATAGCTCCAATGTGCGAGTCACAAGTAACCTACCACATGACCAATATAAAGTTCATGAAAGTCGATGTCTCATTGAAGCATGCGGATGGTAACCTGAAAACAAAATAAACTGTTTACTGATTGCAAACTTGGCTAAGACCAGGCCGCACCTGCAGCGGTCAAGGATTACTGCCTACGTTGCCCGCATTTGCTAGTACGACGGACCGCATACTGGGGAGTATCGAACAAGAATAACTTACCAGCCAATTTCCTTTTACTTCCAGCTAAGCTATGGATCCATACTAAGCATTGCCCACTAGACAACTCACAATAAAAAACCTCTAAATATTTTAATAACATATCAATTAATAACGAAATTGCGAAACTCACATACAGTGGAAAATTAAACTAGGGAATGAACATACTTCTCAATAACACCCACCAAATACAGAACCTTATTTGTATAACAAATCCGCCCATGCGAAACCAATAAATTAGGCACCTGCTTTATCACAACTGTGACCCAAAAACCAACACTAGATGTACCAAGTCATATGTCCAAACTCCAGGTTTCAACGGCAAAATAATCCAAAGACCATAATGTTCAACCAATAGATATTCAAAATAACTATTAGTAGTTCTTAAACAGAGTTCCAGGTCATTTAATAAGAAAAATACGAGAGTTTACACAATTTCTAAATAATAGGTTCAGATTTGAGTCGTGTTAGTGTGATCATACTTAGTTTATCTTCCTAATTCAATATTCAGGTTATTCTTTATTTCTTACAAAGTTTACTCCCAATCCTATACTTTGGTTTATTTTAAAATCCTTGCTTTTAAATCCTCATTTACCAACTAATACCCTAAATCTCTAAAACCTATGGGTTATTTTATAGATTCTTTCCAAAAGTTAATTTAAGTCTATTATAACTTGTTAGACTAGGTTTCATACCTAGAATCCTAATGAAAGTGGTTTGAGTACATATGGTTTACCTTAACTAGTCTATTTTGATTCTTATTACATTCATTGTTCCAAATAATTATCCTTTTATCTAAATTTAATTCCGTGACTTCTTACATCTCAAATTACCCTATTTACAAGTGTAACGACATTAAAATTCCAAGAAAATCATTAGAAATTGAATCTGGGCACGAATCCCAAGTTTAGAAATTTCTGACAGTCAGTCGCTCAATGGGTCACTCGGGCGACTGCTCTAGCGGTGAGGTTTTCAGGTTCTATTATTTTCCGAAGGCCTATCGCCTGAGGAAACGCTCGAGTGGTGTATCAAGTGCTCCAGCTATAAAACTGCTTTTTTTCAATTTACGGAAATTTTAGAACTTTCTATACTTACGATTTACTTGTTTTGATTCTAAACATCTAATTTCCATCCTAAACTAGTTCTGGGACAACCCTAAACTAATCCCATCATCTTTTCACTTATCTTTGAGTTTCTTTTTAAGTTTAACTCATCATGATCAACCTTTTCTTGATTTTCAAAAGAAAGATAAATCACCAAAACAATACTTTGTAAACAATAAACTTTTCCCATGAAATCCAACTTCAAAACAATACGATTAATCATCCAAATCACGAGAAAACATGCAGTTCCTCCAGTTTCAAGTGTTTGCTACTTGCCTTATGATGAACCCAAAATTTTCAGAAACTTTGCTTGTGCCCGATTTTGGAGCTCTACCGCACCCCTTTAGACTTCTCCAATTAAAATTTCCACCGTTCAGTTTGAATTCTTCCATGAGTAGAACAAAACCGTAAAATTTCAGTCCATTCGAACGGTTGGATGTTCCTAGCTTGCCGTTCGAAGTTGGCTGGTTGGCCATCTCTACAACTTCTCTTCTTTCTAATTTCTCCTTTCTTTTCTCTCTTCTCTCATTCTATTTTTGGCTCCTAACACTTATGCACGAATTTCCCTCTTCTTCTAACTTATTTTCAAAATCTAAAACACTCTTTAAACCTCCCTTTTATAGCCTCCCTACTAGTCTAACTCTAATTAGGTTTAGCTTATTCGAATATACTTAGTGTATTCCCTCTTCTACCCTTCTCCTTAATTTAACTCCTTTAGCTCTCTTTTAAAGGATATCCTAATTAATTTTCGTACTTAATCTTATTCCTAATTTTAAATTGAATTTAGACTTTTATTATTCACCCAAATTACCTATATCTTGGACCCTAACTAGTATAATTACCATTAGGCCCTTTTTCTACCCTTTAAGCCTTAATTTCATTATTTTGCATCCAACTAAGCTAAGATTTTGTCTAGTTGAATTTGTTGACTAAATATCTAATTATCTTATTTTCCTTTATGAATTTAACAAATTAAAATGACCAAATTACCCTTCCTCTTTAAATTCTTATTTTAACCTTTATATCTCTCTTTAATTCTCCTACCATAATCTTTCTTAATATTTCCTCCATAATTTATCATTTAATTATTTATTTTATTCTTAGGAAAATCCAGGGTTTTTCAAGTAAGGTTGGTAATAGCTATGAAAGAGACATGGGAATGGGAGTGAAGACTGTATTCCTTCTCGTTGCCATCCAGACATCTCTCTCTTCTTTATTAAACACAGGAATGAAATAGTTTTATTCCTGGTAATCACAGTAATCCCCCGGAGTCTCTACCCCAGCAACGTCCTCTCCAGGAATATCTGAAAACAAAATCGATAAAACAATAATTTGAGAAACAACATCTTAGTAAGTAGCTAGTCATGCAAATAGTTGACTACAATAAAATATGCAATGCTTAATCAGAAAATCATAATAAGATTCAAGACAACAATGAAATACAATTGGTCCACCTCATGGGATTCATGAAATAGAATACAAGAGAAAGAGAGTAGTCATGTGCCAATATGATACCTAATCGAATTACGATGGACTAGCCGCCCTGCAGCCTGGCTATTCAACACCAACAGAAGAACCCAACCATGAGTTAGCATGTACGGCCCAACCAATCCAGGAGTGGGTAACGTAGTGACCGACCAATCCAGGAGTGATACCATCCTCGAGATGATGGAATGGCTCAGACACAGAATTCAAACCCCTTTAACACACATTTCACTTACTAGCTATTCTATGAATCCATATAACTGCTAAGCCCACTCAATAGTGAGAAAACCAACCAGGGTAATGGACATACTTCTTAATAACACCCACCAATATAGAACCTTATCTGTATAACCAAATCTGCCCATGCAGGAAAACATTAATTCAGGCACCAGCCTTGTCACACCAGTGACCCAAAACCAAAACAGAATGCACCAAGTCATATGACCAAAACTCCAGGTTTCAACGGGCCAATATGTCCCGAATGTGTATCGACTCCATCGATGTATAAAATACCTTCATATCACCCAAATACAGGTGTACGAACTCACAAAACCAACCTTGGTTAAAAGTAAAATCTTTTGGAACAATGGAATCAAGTAAAAGTGCCTCTTTAGAAACATATACCAAAAATCTTTATAAAATTGAATTTTAAACATCTGTCAGTGCAAACAATCCCCAAATACCTCAATCTTGATGGTACATAGGTTAAAATCTGATAAAAACACCTTCGTAGTGAAAAACTAGGCTAAAAAGCAAGTTTCCAAAAATCTGACAAACAGGGCGCTCGAGCGGCCAAAGGCGCTCGAACGGCCTTACACAATAGGTTGTTTCAGGGTAGGTTGCTCAAGCGACTGTTCAATATGGGAAAAATTGCTTTCGGGTTTTGAATAAATACATAGGGTGCTCGAGCGAATACTCAGGCAGCCCAATATGTGAAAAATCCGTAACTTTGTGAAATTCAATAAAAATTCCACAACTCAATAGTCAATGCATCAAAACCATTCTAAATAATTCTAAAACACTTTATAAACATGATAGAACAATTTACATCAATTAAATCTTCATAAATTACACAAAAAACTCATCAAACCTCCGTATAAACATGGATATCGAAGAAAAACGAAATATTTTTATGCAAGTTGAAAGGGACTAGTTACCTGGTTCTAAGAACTTAAACCTTCTCTAAAAGCAACGAAATATCACCACAAATCTGCTCCAACAATCTCACAAGCCTTGATCTCATCTAGGTTAAGAAAAATCACGTTTTTAGAGATCCAACAACACACCCATATCTCAAAACAGAACTTCTCTTAGGTTTGCTCTTACTTGAGATTCTATGCACGAAAATCCTCTCTTTTCCTTCTCTAAGACAGCTCCAACAGGTTGTTTTAGGGTTAGGTTTGATCACAAGAAGCGAGGAGAAGAATAGAGGCAACAAAAGAAGGAACGAGCGGCTGCTTCTATTCTTGAGTTTTGTTCTTAACATGAATCAATCCATGCATGACCAAGTTTAGTTTATTATTTATTCCCTTTTACCATATTAGCCTCCTTCATTAAACCAATTTTACAATCAAGCCTTTAACCTTAAACCAACTAAATTCCGGGTCAACCCACTCTCCTTGGGTTCGACCAACTGCCCTATTGTTCAACCTTTGCTTTATTTCCCATTTAATTCATACTAATATATATATCATAACATAACTAATTATTGTATTAAAATTATACTTGGTCAATAATCATGAACTCACCTTATATAGGCTCTCCTATCATTTTCGGTTCATCTTGAACTCCTCCGGGTTGAACCAAAATCTCATCTCCTGCATATTATTAATCAATTAGTCTATTTATTTATTTATTACAAAAATCTGGGATTTTACATTCTCCCCCCCCCCCCCCCCCTACAAATAAATTTCGTCCTTGAAATTTTACCCCGAGATTCCTCAAATAAGGACGGGTACTTCTTCATTCCTGACCACCAATACACTACCCTCAAGTTTCTATACATCTTTGTGTTTCCGGGATGCACTGTATACTTTGATCTGTGAGCCTCTGCCATGATCACTGCCTTAATATCCTCATCAGCTGGTATACAAATACGACCCTGGTATCTCAATAATCCATCCTTGTTAGTAAAATCTCTAACGGTCTCAGAACCCTCACTCAACAATTTCCTGGTAGTGGTCAACTCCAGATCTGTCAACTAACTCACCTTGATCCTCTGAATCAAGTCAGGCTCTACCTGAACTCTGGCTACTCAGATAACTCCATCCTGAGGTAAATAGAACTCTCCCTGCCAATCAAGAATAACATCTACAAGGCTGCATTGACTAACCATAAAAGTAACTAAAGTAGCAATGGAAGTCTCTTCAGTCTCGCCCTTATAGCTCAAGGCATCGGTAACTACATTTGCCTTACCTAGATGGTACTGCAGTGTAAATTTGAAATCCTTCAATAAATCCATCCATCTTCTCTGTCTCATGTTGAGATCTCTCTGGGAAAATACGTATTTCAAGCTCTTATGATCTGAGAAAATCTCAAACTCAACCTCGTATAGGTAATGCCTCCATATCTTCAATGCGAAGACTATGGCTACCAACTCCAAGTCGTGGGTGGGGTAATTCTTCTCATGAGGTTTTAATAAACGGGAAGAATACGCTACAACTCGACCCTACTGCATCAGCACACAACCCAAACCAATCCTGGATGCATCACAATAGATAGCAAAAGGCTCATCCATGGATGGTATAATCAATACTGGGGTCGTGGTAAGCCTCTGTTTCAACTGCTGAAAACTCTGCTCACACTTGTCATCCCACTTAAATGGAATTGCTTTCTTGGTTAAATTGGACAACGGTGATTCAATCTTAGAAAAACCTTCAATGAATCAGCAGTAATAGCCAGCCATGTTAAGGAAATTGCGGATCTCTGTCACTGTGGTAGATCTAGGCCAATCTGAAACTGCCTAGACTTTGGCGGGGTCCACTGAGATACCTTCACCTGAGATGATGTGACCAAGAAAAGTGATCTGCCTTAGCCAAAACTGGCATTTACTGAACTTGGCATATAGCTGATGGAGTCTCAAAGTATAGAGTACTATTCTCAAATGACCAACATGCGCCTTCTGAGTCTTTGAGTATACCAAAATATCATAGATGAAAACCAGCACAAAGTTATCCAGATATTGGTGGAAGACTCGATTCATGATATCCATGAAAACTGCGGGGGCATTAGTCAACCTAAAAGGCATGACTAGAAACTCATAGCGCCCATACCGAGTCTGAAATGCTGTCTTCTCAATATCTTCTTTAGCCACTCTTAATTGATGATAGCCTGATCTCAAATTAATCTTGGAAAACCAAGATGCGCCTCTCAACTGATCAAGCAAGTCATCGATCCTAAGCAAAAGGTACTTGTTCTTAACCGTAACTTAGTTAAGTTGCCTATAATCAATGCACATGCGCATACTACCATCCTTCTTTGGCACAAAAAGAACTGGTGCACCCCATGGTGACACGCTGGGTCTGATAAATCCTTTCTCCAGAAGCTCATCTATCTGCTTCTTTAACTCATCTTGTTCAAATTTTGCTAGCCTGTAGGGTGGCTTAGACACAGGAGCCGTACCAAGCTGAAGTTGGATCTTGAAATCAATGGCTCTAGCGAGTGGTAATCCTGGCAGAACATCAGGAAATACATCTGTGAACTCAAATACCACTGGCACATTAGAAATGTCAACTGTGTCACTTCTGGTCTCTTCTACTGCCACCGAAGCAACTAACCTAATCCAACTATCCAATCCTTCACAGATAAAGCAATAAGTCAGTTCCTTAGGCTTACTAACAATAACTGTCCCCTTATGACAGTCAATAGTAACAAAGTGTCTAAATAACCAGTCTATCCCTAATATCACATCATATCCTCTGAACTCCAACTCTACTCGACCCATCCTGATCATACAGTCTCTATATACAATTTGGACCCTAGTGGTCTCTCCCAAAGGTGTGTGCACTGATAAAGAAGAATCTAAAGCAATAGGTAACAATCAGATACGATGTGCACATGCAGGTGTGATAAAGGATCTAGATGCTCTAAAATCAAATAAACATACAACAGATCTACCACAAATAAATAGTATACCTCCAACAAGCTCAGGTGATCTATACTCCTCCTCATAAGCCTCTACTGCATTCACTCTGACTGCCTTGGGTGCTGCACCTCGGCCTTGGGGTCCTGTCCTACCCTATTGTTTTTGTCCCACAGCTGCCTTAGGAGCCGATAAAGTCTGCGTCTGAGTCGGTGCACCCAACGGCTGTGATCCCATAGGAGAACGGGCCATCTGTAGGCTCTGATAAGTGGTAGAGTAAGTACAATCCGAGATGCGGTGTCCAAACTTCCCACATCTAAAGCACCATAAGGCGGAAAACATGGTCCTGGGATATGGAACCTGTCACACTGCTGGCATCTTGGAGGTCCAGGTCTGTAAATCTGCTCACCACTGGGTTTGCTGCTCTGACCCTTATTCTTAGGTTTCTTGACTGCTTGAGCCAACTGCCTCTACAGAAACCTGGGTCTACTCTATTCTGGTCGCTTCACATCAATCAAGCGCTCGGCTCTCTCAGCTCGGTGAACTAAATCTGAATAACTGGGACACTCTACCACTAATACCCGGTCTTTAACTTCAGTCCTTAGTCCCCTCTCAAAGTGTTCCCGCCTATCTGTCTCACAAGTAACCATCTGTGGGGCAAAACGGGCCAGCTCATCAAAACGGGCCTCATACTATAATACTGTCATTCCTCCTTGAGTGATATACATGAACTCTCTTGCCTTCAGACGATGGAACTCAGCAGTAAAGTAGTGTTCAAAGAAGATCTTCCTAAATCTTCCCCAGGAAATTTGCGCATCCTGTTCAGTCCTCCTCTTCACATAACGCCACCAATGGACGGCCTCTCCTTCAAACATGAAAGTGGCCAGCTGAACACGACAGTCCTTTGGGCACTCGATGCCATCAAGTATCTATTCTATCCTCAACATCCATCTTTCGGCCTCCATAGGATATGCTTGACCTCCAAATGACAGGGGTCCCATCTTACGGAACCTCTCTTGCTCCCGTGCATCGTAGTCGTCAACACGACCTCTCCTTAGGGCTCTTTCATCCCCTCGGTTCCTCTCCAATCTGCCAATCAAATTGGTCACAGCCCCAATAGCTCTCCAAATATCCACATGTGGAGCGGGGGCAAAAACAGGTGGTGGAGGTAGAATAGGCTACTCCACAGCTGGAGGGTCCACATATGGCTCTAGTTCTCCAGCTGGCATCATCCTAGGAATAGATGCTGCTCTACCTTTGTCTCTTGATATAGTGTTCATGATGAAGATCAACTGCAAAAACACAAACACTTAATTAAGCAAAAAGGATTTCTCATCCTAGAAAATCAATGAAGGTACTACCTAATGTATCACACATCCCCCAATTCCTTGCCTAAAGGTCGGCTACCTAGATTAGGATCCTATTTACTCTGATACCATTTTTGTAACGTCCCGAATCCAGGTTTATTTAAATACATAAACCCAAATCTGGTTCGTTAGGGAAAATGGCCCAAAACAACTATTCAAGACTTAAACAATTTCATTTATTATATCAAAGTGCGGAATAAAGACATCTTTCAAGAAGCATGGAATTAAACCACCAAAATAATCCATTAATATTTCATCTATAAATTCTGAAAAGGTTCAACTAAATAAAATAAGTAACATCCACCAATGGTGTGGAATAAAGATACTAACAATCCTTCAAATAACATCAAAATCCTCAAATAAAATACTAAAGTTAATTCCTAAGAAAATAAATCTAATAATCTCTTCATGTGATCCTGGACTTACACAGGAATGAAATAGTCTTCTTCCTGGTAATCACAGTAATCCCCCGGAGTCTCTACCCCAACAACGTCCTCTCTAGGAATATCTAAAAACAAAAACGATAAAACAATAATTTGAGAAACAACATCTCAGTAAGTAGTCATGCAAATAGTTAACCACAATAAAATATGCAATGCTTAATTAGAATAATCACAAGAAGATTCAAGACAACAATAAAATACAATTTGTCTACGTCATGGGACTCATGAAATAGAATACCGGAGAAGGAGAATAGTCATGTGTCAATATGCTATCTAACTGAATTACGATGGACTAGCTGCCATGCAATCTGGCTATTCAACACCAACGGAAGAACCCAACCATGACTTAGCATGTACGGCCCAACCAATCCAAGAGTGGGTAACGTAGCGATTGACCAATCCAGGAGTGGTACCATCCCCGAGATGATGGAATACCTCCGACACAAAATTCAAACCCCTTTAACACACATTTCACTTACTAGCTATTCTATGAATCCATATAACTGCTAAGCCCACTCAATAGTGAGAAAACAAACCAGGGTAGTGGACATACTTCTTAATAACACCCACCAATACAGAACCTTATGTGTATAACCAAATCTGCCCATGCAGGAAAACATTAATTCAGGCACCAGCCTTGTCACACCAGTGACCCAAAACCAAAACAGAATGCACCAAGTCATATGTCCAAAACTCCAGGTTTCAACGGGCCAATATGTCCCGAATGTGTATCGACTCCATCGATGCATAAAATACCTTCATATCACCCAAATACAGGTGTATGAACTCACAAAACCAACCTTGGTTAAAAGTAAAATCTTTTGGAACAATGGAATCAAGTAAAAGTGCCTCTTTAGAAACATCTACCCAAAATCTTTATAAAATTGAATTTTAAACATCTGCCAGTGCAAATAATCCCCAAATACCCCAATCTTGATGGTGCGTAGGTTAAAATTGGATAAAAACACTTCCGTAGTGAAAAACTAGGTTGAAAAGCAAGTTTCCAAAAATCTAACAGACAGGTCGCCGGAGCAGCCAACGGCGCTCGAACGGCCCTACACAATAGGTTGTTCAGGGTAGGTTGCTTGATAGGTCACTTGAGCGACTGTTTTAGCAACAGTTCAATCTGGAAAAATTGCTCCCGGGTTTTGACTAAATACATAGGGCACTCGAGCGACTGCTTAGGCGGCTCGATACGTGAAAAATCCGTAACTTTGTGAAATTCAATAAAAATTCCACAACTCAATATTCAATGCATCAAAACCATTCTAAATCATTCTAAAACACTTTATAAATATGCTAGAACAATTTTCAACAATTAAATCTTTATAAATCACGCAAACAACTCATCAAACCTCCATATAAACATGGATATCGAAGAAAAACGAAATATTTTTATGCAAGTTGAAAGGGACTAGTTACCTGGTTCTAAGAACTTAAACCTTCTCTAAAAGCAACGAAATATCACCACAAATCTGCTCCAACAATCTCACAAGCCTTGATCTCATCTAGGTTAAGAAAAATCACGTTTTTAGAGATCCAACAACACAACCATATCTCAAAACAGAACTTCTCTTAGGTTTGCTCTTACTTGAGATTCTATGCACGAAAATCCTCTCTTTTCCTTCTCTAAGACAGCTCCAACAGGTTGTTTTAGGGTTAGGTTTGATCACAAGAAGCGAGGAGAAGAATAGAGGCAACAAAAGAAGGAACGAGCGGCTGCTTCTATTCTTGAGTTTTGTTCTTAACATGAATCAATCCATGCATGACTAAGTTTAGTTTATTATTTATTCCCTTTTACCATATTAGCCTCCTTCATTAAACCAATTTTACAATCAAGCCTTTAACCTTAAACCAACTAAATTCCGGGTCAACCCACTCTCCTTGGGTTCGACCAACTCCCCTATTGTTTAACCTTTGCTTTATTTCCCAATTAATTCATACTAATATATATATAATAACACAACTAATTACTGTATTAAAATTATACTTGGTCAACAATCATGAACTCACCTTATATAGGCTCTCCTATCATCTCCGGTTCATCTTGAACTCCTCCATGTTGAAACAAAATCTCATCTCCTGCATATTATTAACCAATTAGTCTATTTATTTATTTATTACAAAAATCTGGGATTTTACAGTTTTGATATCTTTGCTTTATATATGATTGTTTTGACTAGCCGAAAAAGTATTTACATGGATCCATCTGGTTTTTATTGATGAGCTTTCTTGATCTTGACGAAAAGTAGAAAAGTGTTGGTGATTTATAGATTTGATTTTGTAGATGATCATAGAATGGCAATTAATTGACACAAATTAATCGAGGGTGTTGTAAATATGATTTAGAATACTAAGGTATTAATTTAGACCAATTAAACTCAAAGAAATGGCACAAAAATCTGAAATTGGTGAAATTGACACAATCTGCCAGAATTGTACGGGCACCTAGGGGTTGCTTAGGCGACCTACACAGAAATTTCAGAATTTAGGGCTTTTGAAATGACTAAATTTAAATTGGTATTAATCTGAATAAAATTGGAACTATGATTACAAGTGAGTATGTGAAAGGCCAAAATCTAAAGAATAGTGATTAGGATTAAGTTTGACTTGTAATTGGGCATAGATTTCATCTCTTAGACCTCATTACAAATCTATGTGATATGCTCGAATTTGAAAATAGCAGAGATTATGAGGGATATTACCTTAGTCCTTAATTGTGGAAAATTGGATCTTTATAAGTAGTAAATTAGGGGATTAATTGACATGTCATAAGAATTTGTATTTTTGCTTCTCAATGTTAATATAAATCTGTCTGGAATTTTAATAATTATGTTTTCCACTATGTTTATGTTTATAAATTCTATTTTTGATATTACCTTGAGGTTTGAATGTGTTTTCTCGCAGTAAGGTTGATTTAAGGATTTATTGGGATTGGGACATGGATTTCACATGGAATTAGATATCTTGGTTGATTTCATGATTTTTGGTTTATGGTTTTGGATTATGGTATGGTGTTTATTCTTTTTCTATTACAGTTGAGCGATACTGCTTCTTATGGTTGAGTTGATACTAACTTTTACAGCAGAGATGGTAATCTTCTGTTATAGAGATGTGTAATCCTCTACGTAAAAATGTGTAATCATTTACGGTAAAAGTGTGTATGCCTCCTATAATAGAAGTGTGTGTCCTCCTATACTAGAGATGCAATTTCTACGTGTTTTATTAATTTCTGGTAAGTGTCTAGTCGGCATAGCTGAATATGGATCCATAGAATAAACTAGATAGCGAAAGGGTATTTATTTTGGGTTGTGTACTCCAATTTGCGAGCGCGCTTCCTGTGCAAGTTAGTTTGCTTTGGAAGGTCCCGTGTTTGTAGGGTCATTTCGAGCCTCGCTGGTGATTCCTGTACATGTGGATTAGCGGCCATCTATGTATTGATTCAGAGGCTGCATGCTGGTGGTTCATGCCAACTCTGTTGAGTTCAAGCGCAATAAGTCAATGACTACGGCTCTTATTGTCTAAATAATATTCGGGTTTGAGTGTCCTAGTAGCTTCGCCCATAAGACGCAAGGTAGCATAGCATTGAAGAGTGTCTTCTCAAAGTCTTATCTTTCTTTGTGAGTCCTGCAAGGTCACTTGTGGTTTTGTTTATGTTTTACCGCTTTTGCTAAAATTGTTTTCTTAAAGACTTTCCTTGCTTCACTTGAGTTGTTTTATCGTTATCTTGACATTGTTTTTATTGTTTCCAAGTTATTGCTTATGTGTTGGTTTATTGTCTCCAATTATGTTTGATTTGAATTTATTGCCTTTGCGTTGATTAACCGTATACCTCATGACTATATTTCTTAAAATAGACTGTTTTATTGCATGCACTTGCTACTTGTTGAGATATAAATCTCACTCCCGTTTTCACCTATTTTTCAGGTTGCTTGGAGATATCGTCAAGATGGGGTAGTGTACTCATGGGTAGAAATGTAATTATTACTATAGACTGTATCCAGAATAAATAGATTCATATTGTAAACTTATTTGTTTTAATTGAAATAAAATGCTATGTTCCAATTGCACTTTGATGTAAATTATTAACTTTAAATTCTGCATAAATTTAGAGTGTTTTTGACCCCACTTTACCGTAACACTCCGGGTTTGGTTGTTGAACCGGATTCGGGGAGTTACAGTAGCACTTTGGATTCAGGTTGGGTGTCGGTTTTGCATTGACCTAGGTTCGGGGCGTTACAGCTCTATTCGAGTGCTTTTAGCTATTGTTGCTCAGTTCAACTTAGAGTTAGAGCAATTGGACGTGAAAAATACCTTTTTGCATGGTCAGTTAGAAGAGCATATATATATGCATTATCCGGAGGGGTTTGTTGTACATGGAAAGGAAGATCAGGTTGTCTATTGAAGAAATCATTATATGGGTTAAAGCAGTCACCAAGATAGTGGTACAAAAGGTTTGACACTTTCATGGCATAGCATAATTACAATAGGAGTGCAAATGATAGTTGTGTCTACCTCAAGGTACTCTCTGATGGTTCTTAATTTTCTCTATCTACTTTCTTATGTTGATGATATGCTTATTGTTGGAAAGCATATGTTTGAAATTCAGAAGTTAAAGTCACAACTTAGCAAAGAGTTTGTGATGAAAGACTTGGGTGCAGCAAAGAAGATTTTGGGAATGGAGATCCACAGAGATAGACAAGCAAGAAAATTGTCTATATCAGAAAAGGGATACATTGAGAAAGTGCTGGAATGTTTTGGAATGGTAAAGTCTAAACCTGTGAGTACTCCACTTGCCTCTCATTTTAAGATTTCAACAAGTTTATGCCCACAGAATGAGAAGGAGACGATGCATATGTCTCGGATTCCTTATGCTACTGCAGTTGGGAGCCTTATGTCTGCTATGGTGTGTACCCGCCTTGATATTTCACATCCAGTTAGTGTGGTGAACAGGTATATTGACAATCCTGGCAAGACCCATTTGGAGGCAGTGAAATGGACATTGCAGTATCTTCGGGGTATAGTAGATGTGGGTTTGGTTTATGATAGGGTTGCTTGTGTGGATGGTGCTGTAGTTGGTTTTGTTGATTCAGATTATGCAGGTGATTTGGATGAAAACGGTCTCTGATAAGTTATACCTTTACTCTCTTAGGTAGTGGCATTAGTTGGAAGGCAATATTACAATCTACCATTGCTCTGTCTATTATAGAGGTAGAGTACATGGCAATTATAGAAGCAACAAAGGAAGCCATTTCGTTGAAAGTTTTGGTTACAGATCTGGGTCTAGAGTAGAAGATGATTTCTTTGTTTTGTGATAGTCAGAGCGCTTTACACTTGACTAAAAACCAGATGCACCATTAGAGGATCAAATATATAGATGTCAGATATCATGTAAAACCCTAGATTTTCCTAAAATTAAAATAAATAATTAAGGAATAAATTATTAAGAAAATACAAAGAATATAATAGATGAAGAATAAAGAAGGAATTTAAAGGTTAAAATAGGAATTTAAAGAGAAAGGGGAATTTGGTCATTTCAAATTAGTTAAATTCATGAAAGGAAATAAGATAGTTAATTATTAAGTCAACAAACTCAACTAGACCAAATTTTAGCTTAGTTGGATGTAAAATAATGAATTTAAGGTTTACGAGATGGATTAAGGGCCTAATGGTAATTATAGTATTTAAGGTGATTAATTTTAGCAATAAGAGTGGATAATAAGAGTCTAATTAGAATTAAAAATTAAGGATAAGAATAAGCACGAAAATTCATTAGGAAATTCTTTAAAGAGAGTTAAAGAAAGATAAATTAAGATGAAGGGTAAAAGAGGGAATAGGCTTAGAGGATTAAAATGTGGTTAACCTAATTAGGATGTGCTAATTGGAGTGACTGTAAAAGAAAGGTTTAGAGGAGTTTTAGGGTTTTGAAAACAAATTAGAATGAGAGAAAAAGAGAAGGAAATTCTTGCATAGGAGTTGAAGAAAATAGAAAAGGGAAGAGAGAAAAGGAAAGAGAGCTTTATGAAGAAAGAAGAGTTGCAGAGATGGCCGACCAGCCAATTTCCAACTAAGCTCTAGAGAAATCCAACCGTTGATTTGGCCTGAACTTTTGAGGTTTTGATCTACACATGAAGGACTTCAATCTGAACGGTGAAGATTTGATTTGGCGAAGTCTAAGGTGGTGCGAACTAGCCCAGAAAATTGGAGGAAAAATCAAATTTTCAAAAAAGGAGGTTACATGTTGAGGCATGTAGCAAACCCTTCAAACTAGAGAAAATGCACGTTTTCCTTGTGTTTTAGATGTTTTAGTCGAAGTGTTAATTTAGTTAGATTTTGTTTGCAAATCTTGGTGATTTATAAAACATGTTTTGGTGTTTCAAACTTTCTTTAAGAACCTAGAAAGTAATGAACATGGGAGATTAAACTTTGGAAGAAAACTTTAGATAAATTGAAAGATGATAGGATTAGATTAAGGATTGTCTCAAAAGTAGTTTAGATTGAAAATCATATGTTTAGACACAAATTTAAATAATAGAAGGTTTACGAAGTTCGGGAAAAACAACAAGAACCCAGAAACAATGTATTTTGTTTAGCGCTCGAACAACCGCTCGAGCGCCGGTACAGGTGCCCCGCTTGTGGATTTGAAATAGAACTTGAAGACCCAACACTCGTTAGGTCGCTCGAGCGCCCCTTCGAGCGACCTACGTCAAAATTTCCAGATTTTGGGATTCGAGCCCAGATTTAATTTTTAATGATTTTTCTTGAAATTTTAAAGTTGTAACACCTGTAATTAGGATCATTTGAGGAGTAGGAATTGACAGAATTAAATTTGGATTAAAGGATAGTAATTTGGGTAGATATTTGTAAAAATGAAATCTTTGGAGATGTCTTGGGTAGAATGAGGTCACAACCTATTTAGATTTGATTTCGAGTAACCTAACATAGTCTAAAACTTCAATACAGACCTAAGTTACCTCTTGGATGTAATAAATAATAGAGTTAATAAATTTTGACACCTTTGGTTCTTAAAAGGAGAACTTTGGGTATACTTTAGTGGATATCAAGGATAAACAACCAACTAGGGGATGAATTTAGGAAAACATAAAATACTGATTTGGCCAATAGGCTAACACTTCCATATGGGTAAATTAGGAGTGTTCACACTAATAAATTACAATTTAATAAATAATCGAAGGATTTGGCATATTTGGTAAACATGACATGGTTTCATACTTATCTTGTTCTTAACACCTGGAACTTTGTTTAAGACCTGATTTTGGTTATTTTAAATATCTACTGGTTTACAACCAGGATTTTGGTGATGATTGTAGACACATTATTCAACACATTGGTGGCTCCTTGTATGGGGTTGTTATTGCCATGTTTATATTTTTTTGTATGAAGGTTTGTCATTGATTTATACATTACAAAGTTAATGCATGTTTTGATTGTGAGTTGTGTCTTGTGGGTAGTGCTTATTATGGATCCATAGCTTAGCTAGGAAGTGGAATGAAATTGTCAAATAAGTTATTTCCTTTTCGGTACTCCCCAGTATGCATTTCTGTTGTAGTTGCGGCCTGGTCTTAGCCGAGTTTGTTGATCAGCAATAGTTTATAGGTTTGACTGTCGTAGCTGTGACGATAGCAGCAATCCAGACCGTCGATCAGCAATGGTATTGTTGATCCGCTTGGTCTTAGCAGAGTTTGTTGATCGGCAATGGTTTGTTATTGACAAAGTTGTGTCTTCGCGTGTGTGGGTTTCTTAGCCGAGATCGGCATTGGTTATTTGGGTTACCACCGCGTGCTTCAACGAGACATCGACTTACACGAGCTTTATATTGGTTATGTTTTAGGTTACTTGTGACTCGCACACGAGCTGTATATTGGCCGTGCTTGTAGTTCACTTGTGACTTGCTCATGCACTGGTATTAGCCGTGTTGTCAAGGATCCATATATCTTTGATCGGTTTGGTATTTACCTGGTTTGTTCATTCCGTAGTTGCAGGTTTGTTGTTATTGACTTGGATTGTACTCGCCAACCCATTCGTGGGTGATCCGCGTTGGTGGTTGACGAAGGAAATGAAAGTGACTGCAGGTGCAGGCTTCATTTATCATGTAAGTCGTGATGTGGCGAAATATGGGGGCAGGAATATCTTATTAAGTGGTTTCAGTTCAAGAGTCATGTCATGTCACACATGTTTGGTTTGATAACTGCTTCATGAATATTATCGTGGTTTTGTTCTATCGTTTCATCTCATGACTATTTTTGTAAAAGTTATGGACCGTTTTACATCATGCACATTGCTACTTGTTGAGATTTATTCTTACTCCGACTTCTCCCATTTTTCAGGTACTCTTGGCAAAGACGACAAACTTTGAGCTAATTGTAACAGGGTAGTTTATGTAGTTGTAGATTTGTTTATGGAATTTGAGAATTCTGTAGATGATAGGTATCAATTATTAATGAATTCTACTTCATATTTCTGCATTTACTCTGATAATAAAGATGTTAAAAGTTTCAAATAACTCTGTACTTTTGTTGCTTTTGTTACTTACCATAACACATGGGGTTTGGGGAAAGTGACCCGAAACCGGGGCGTTACATATCACTTTGTTCGTGACATTATTTCTAAGGGAGACGTTATTGTGAAGAAGATTGCTACAGCAAAGAATCCAACTGATATAATGACCAAATGCATTCTAGTTGTGAAGTTTAGGCAATACCTAGACTTGATTGGAATTTGTAGCTTCAGGAAGTTGTAGCCATTTGGAGGGCTGGTTTGGAGGAGATGATGTTCTAGTTCGTTCTGGGATACTTGTTTTTATTGTTTTGGCAAAATATAAGCCAAGGTGGAGATTTGTAATGTAGGTGTCTTATATTTCACCAGTACCCAGTATCCATTGGGCCTTTCCGTAAGGTGGTGGAGGGTTGAAGTTGGATCTCTAGGGTTGCAAGTTGTTCGTGAGTTTTTTGGGGTTTTTACTATGAAGAACAGCTTTGTACGTTGCATCCAATTTTTAGTGAATCTCTTCATCATCTTCTCTTGTGCACATAGGATTTTCAAGCCAAACCATGTAAATCGTTTCGTCTTTGCTTTTCTTCTCGTTTTTTTTTAATTTCGCTATCTCAATTTGGGTAATTCCACAACAAGGCCGACTTTGGTATCTCTTTCTACAAACAATAACACAGAATCTACACAAAAATAGAATTTGACTATAATTCAATATTGATGAAGAGGCTATTTGGTAATGTTTTTTTATAAATACAATTTGAAAACAAAAAAGTTTTCAAATTGTTTTGCATTTTTAGAAACAAGTGAAGAAAACCCATTTGGTAACATTATTTAAAATTAATTATGACTTTAAAAATCAATAAACATGCGTTTGATAAAGGTTTTTTTAAAAAAGTTTTGTAATTATAATGACTGTGTTAGATATGGTTATGGTATTAATTGATATTAATGACAATGGTGATGACGATGTTGATAGGCGGCATTATAGTGGTCGTCGTGGTCATATTTGTGGAGGTGTTGGAGGTGCTGGGGGTCATAGTTGTGGCTGTGGTTGTTGAGCTGGTAGATGTGGTGGTGGTAGAGGGAGTAGTAATGATGGTGGTGGTGGTTGTGGTAGAGATGGTGTTGTTAGTAGTTATAGAGTGTTGATGGATATGGTAGAGGTGGAGTTCGTCGTGGTGGTGGCTATTGAGGTTCTAGAGGTGTGTAGGTGGAGGTTGTGATGGTGGTGGATTAATCTATTAGAAATTACAAAAATGCTAAAATTTGAAGCTTTTTTTAAAAGTTGAAATTTTTAGCTAGCTTTCAAAAATAGGACTGTCTTTTTTTTTTTTAAATTGAAATGAGATTTTGGGGTTTTGTTTTCAAAAACATAAAAACTGTTTTAAAAAAAAATGTTACGAAATGGCCACCTCTTAGTTCCCCTCAAACCTGCACAATAGAAACTTAAAAAGTGTGAGATGCTTCACTAGCATAATAGAGAGAGTTTGCTAGAAGCTCCATATTTACTTCACCTTTTTTTCACTAGAAGAGTAGAAACCAATAATCCAACCTCTCTTCCCAAGTCCTGGTATTAGAGAATTTTTTGGCTTTTTTAGAAGTTTTTATTACTCATATACCTCTCCACTAGAGGATTCATAAACAAATAAGTTAGTCTCATCATTCAATTCCAAATCGTGGAAACCTTTGATAAAGTCAACTCTTAATGATAAAAATTTTCACCAATCAGGCTTAAAAGGCAATATGTCCACTATAGAGTAGAATATAGGGCACTAAGGATCCAAAACATTA
Source organism: Buxus sempervirens (assembly GCA_947561395.2). Lineage (NCBI taxonomy): Eukaryota > Viridiplantae > Streptophyta > Magnoliopsida > Buxales > Buxaceae > Buxus > Buxus sempervirens. The sequence continues at coordinate 13,491,843 of OX387194.1, read as the reverse complement.
GTAGGATGAGTGTTGCTGACATTAGAATGTTTATAACAATGCATGGAAAAATTAGAAAGATAAGATAAGGAATAAATATATTCAAAAGTGGATTAATATAGATAAATAGAATATAAAATAATGTGAAGTGGTTAAGGTTGTCTAGGCACAATAGAAAACAACTAAGGAGGTGAATATGAGAAAGTATAAATGAACGCGCGCATACTTGCAGAGTATTAAAGAGATAGAAGATAATTAAAAGAAGTTTTATAAAGTTGGTTAAAAATCATGGATAAAATATTGGTTCCTAATAGACTTGGACTGCAAAACATAAGTCATGTTGCTGACCTGAAAAGGGAGTATAAGGGATTTTTTGTTAGACGATGATGACGTTAATGATGTTTTTGTAGTAAACTACTTATAATATCTAAATAAATTTTCAGTGACCTACTTTAAAATTGTATTTTTACTTTTGAACTTTATATCCCTGTAACATATCATATTGGGAAGAGGCCTTTATTACTTTTATGTGATATTATATTCTGCAAATGTTTTTAGTAAGTGAGATCAAACTTCAAAATGGAAGGGATCACTGGTAAAGCAAGTAAAAATACTCAAGACTTCTACCTGAACTTGAGCAAATTTTGAATTGCCATTTATGCCCTATTAATTTATCACTTGTTCTTGTTTCTTACTCATCGAATCTAATATGTTACTTGCATGTTTTATATTAGTTAGATTTATTATTCATCCTAACATTCTATATATGAATTTAGGCCCATGCCAGAATTATATCTTCTATAGGAAAAATCAATTGGAAGTTTCACATTCTCGAATTCAAAGCCATGCTCTTATCTTGAAATTTCAATGTGTTAATCAAATTATGGAGAAATCATTATGGTAAAAATAAGGATAAAGTTTGGTAATAACCTTACTACCTTATTTTAATTGACTCCAGCAGTCACCTTCACAAAGACTAAATGTACTTCTATTTTTGGCCTTAATGTGATTGACCATTTCTTATTACTATGGACCAAGAAATTAGTAATCATGGCATACCATTAAGAACTTGCTTTACATGTGATGTAACAAACAGAATATAAATGTAGTTTTTAGTGGAAATATGTTGATTTGTTGTGAATCGTGCAACTGAATGGTAAAATTGAGAAGAACCAAAAGAAGAAGAATAGGAAGAGGACATAGAAAATTTAAGTGGTCTTGTAATGTGCCTACGTCCACTATGTGCAGCAAAAAAATTCCATTACTTTTCAATTAGGGTTACAACATGATTTATGTACTAATCCAAAACCCAATATTTTTGACATCCCACAAATACCATTTTAATGAACTATCATTGGAACAACTTCAAGAATGTGTATTAGGTCTTGAGAATTCATCACAAGTTGTAACTTTTGACTAACCAAAGATGTTTTCTAGAGAATTTATTATTTTTTATCATTGTTTGATAGAATAATATAAACAAGAAAAAAGAAAAGAAAATCAAATTATCAATTTCTTTATAACTCTAGAAGAACTCCAGACGAAAAGCTTACAAGAAACATTTATCATGCTATATTTGTATTAAACATAATTAATCGCGGATTCTTTCAAGATGCATATATATCACAGAGAAATATTGAGAACAAACAACAAGATAAGATGAAGATGAAGAAATCTCTAAATCTTTATCGAGCTTCTGTAGTAGTTATTGTCACATCATTTGCAGAACCAGATGTTGTTCCTCCTCTAAAAGAGTTTTCATTGTCGTGAGTTTTATTAACCACAAATGCAGGTTGTTTCGGAAAAGGTAGATTTGTTTCATTGACCAACATGAAAACAACAGCTGACATTGTTGGCCTATCACTTGCATTTTCCTGGACACACAAGAGTCCAACTTGGATGTATCTCAAAACTTCATGAGGAGGATATTTGTCACCAAGACATGAATCAACTATATCCAAGGCAATGCCTTCCCTCCAAAGATTCCATACCTGATATCATAAAGTAACCTTTATTCCAACTCTTTTAGTTGAGGACAATACTTAAAAACTTGCTATGTAGAATGTCAAAGTAAGTGCATCTTACATATGCTATCAAATTCATGGAGAGATCCTCACGATAGTAGCCACTACTCCTCTTGCCGCTCATGATTTCAAGAAGTAAGACGCCAAAACTGAAGACATCAGACTTTACTGAGAATATCCCACCAATTAAATATTCTGGAGACATGTAACCACTGCATTCCCATGATATTGAAAGCATTATTAAAGGATATAAACATGGGTAATTACGTGATAAGATAGGAGCTTTTGGGTGGGTAGTTTTTGTAGGAAAAAGGAATTTTCATCAAATTCTCAAAGGATTGTTTTTTACTAACTAAGAAGGCCAACATAATCTTGAAATATTTGGTAGAGTTCTCTCAATAATAGTATAGATATGCATTCATGTACATATAGCACACTTACTGTGTTCCAACAACTCTCCCGGTATTTTGTTGACTATGAGCCCCTCCAAATATTCTAGCAATGCCAAAATCTGAAATTTTTGGGCTCATGTCAGCATCTAGTAAAATATTGCTGGCTTTCAAGTCACGGTGAACAATTCTCAATCTAGAGTCTTGATGAAGATATAGAACCCCTCGAGCAATCCCAACTATTATCCTCACGCGGTTGCTCCAGTCCAACAACGCTCTTCTACTTTGATCTACCATTATTGCAAAATAATGTCATGCAAGAATAGAAAACATAATTAAGAATCTCATTTAATAAAAATGATCGAGAAAGCAAGGATATAGAAATTTAAGCAAAGAAGTCATACCAAAAATGAAAAAATCAAGGCTTTTGTTCACCATGTATTCATAGATTAGCATCTTTTCTTCTTTGTCAATGCAACAACCCAAGATCTTAACGAGGTTCCTGTGTTGGAGTTTGGTAATCAACATGACTTCATTTTTGAATTCTTCTATTCCTTGTCCGGAGGATTTCGACAATCTTTTGACTGCAATCTCTTGTCCATTTGATAGGCAACCCTAAAAATTTGCAATTTATTCCCAAATATATGAAGCACTTCTTCTTTGTTTCCCTCAATCAACAGAAAAGTTCTATTTCTAAGTAAAATTACCTTAAAAACAGGTCCAAAACCACCTTGTCCAAGCTTATTTGAAGGACAAAAGTTTTTTGTGGCAGTTATTATTAGATCCAAATTAAAGATTGGCAATTCTGGACTAATTGTAGTTTCTTCGAGCTCCTCGGTGCTTGGATCGTCATTCAATATTGTAGAATTAGAAGGAACTGTAAAAAATCATTCAATCTTCTAGAATTAGAAAGAATTGTAAAAATAACACTCCTTGTCCTCCTTTTTGTCCTACAACAATACAAAATACAAATAGTAATAGACAAAAATAGTAATGAATAACAATCAAATGATTTTTTTTTCCCACAATTATGTGGACGATCTTTACCTCTTCTATCTCTCCTTTTTTTAAAATAGAAACATCCACAAGTGAACAAAAGAAAGAAGCCCCCAAGAAGAATCACTAAGGTAACTGTAAGCATCCTCCTTTTACCATGAAAACCTTTTGCATCTCTCCTTGCGTTTTCAGCTGAAAATCGTAAAGCATCCACAAAATACACAGATGAAACAAAGAATGAGTCAATTTCTATTGCTATAAAAATAGTATATAGAAATGCAAACATAATGAGTTGAGTTAAATCATATTGGTAGAAAGAAAGAAATGAAAAAACTGTAGACAAGGCAACCTAATTACCTAGCTCAATTGCATCAACACGAACAAATAAATCTTGGCCGCCGCTTATGAATACCATTGTATCAATCAGGTCGCCATACCAAGTCATGCACCCGCTTCCTTCCCCACGAATATCTGCAGCAGTATATGCCATGCAAGAACAGTCTCTAAGGCATCGTTGCTCGCATTCCTTTACACTCAAGCTCATGTCAACATGAGAAAGAGAAGTATCGGGAACCTGGTAGGAAACAGGTGATATTTGGAGTCAATAGTCACAAGAAATGGCTAAATGACCGGTCAAAATCAATCTACAACTGGGTGAAAATACCCAGAACAACATAGTAACAAATCAGAAATAGAGAACAAGATGAAAAGATATAGATTTACGGGGTCTGGACTTAAATGCCTACATCCATGGGCATACAACATGATGATATTCCACTAAAGAACAAGGCGAATACAGTGGGATCTTCTGAGGACCATCACTGTGCGCTCTCTCAAAAAATCTAAATCTTTCTTGAAATACTATGCTTACAAAACATATGCTAATTTCCCCCTATGTAGTACCCTCAACTAAATGGACTTCACGGTCGTTGGGGGCCAATCATGGCCCCAACCAACGAACTACTGGGTCTGAACCTTCAACCCTTTGCTATGAGAAAGTCCCATGGATAAATGGCTGCGGGTGAAATTCAAGACATTTACATCACATACCTTCACATGCGGCATCACCAAGAATCCCTCACCATTTCCACACTGTGATGCTCTCTTCCTTACGCATCCGTCTGGTGAGCCAAATCCCTTATTGTTCCAGTCTTGGGGAAATTTCGGTTTATACCCTGGGAGACACGAACATGGTTTTAGCATACTACCACCACAACTACCATATGGACCGCAAGCTAAATAATTATTGCATCTATCACTTGATGATGACCAAATTGTATTCCATCGATGGTTTTCTTCTATCCAAATCATCCATAGAAGTGAACCAGACTCGTCCAACAAGAATCTATAGAAGATGGAGCTCATGGTGACACTGAACATCGTGTAAATCTCATCTGGGGTATTCACATAATCAGGCTTATAATTGCTCGGTTGTGGTATTTCCGCCGTCGAGCTAAATCGCAAACCGTTCCATGGACCAGTTCGAAAAATCTTCTCCGCACCATTGTAGATGAAGAACTGAGGTACTCCTTGTAGTTGTAGAACAAACGAGTAATTCCCACGTCCTGGGTTGTCTCTTGATTTCCAAGATGTTAATGACCAATTCAAACCCAATCTTGGGCGTAATCCGAGTTTCATATCTGGAAGAAGGGAATCTGTAGGAGAATCGAAGCTCTGCCATACAAAATTTTCTTTGTTGTTGCTAGTCATCATCAAAACCAGATTTCCCGAATCCAAGAGCTTAGCAACTATATTGATATTTTTGTAACTCATGGTGATGGACGAATTTGTAGACCAGACAGTAGTGTTCGTGCCTTTGTCGAGGATAACAAGATTTCCTTGTGAATTAAGTGTAAGGACACCAGAAGAATTCTTCATGATCGGATCATCTCTGTTTGCAACCCACACTACATTTCGTTCTGGAATTTTGTAATACCAAATTCCGAGGTAACGGTTGCTAGAATTGCTGGGGACAAAGAATCCCAAAGCAAATTTCTGCCCGGCAGATACTAAGACTTCCCCGTCGGTAAGTGGTTTTGCCGGAGTTAAGGTATCATTGCAAGTGCAGAAATGGAAGATGAAGCAAAGAATCAATAATTTATGTAGAAACAAATTTTGAGGTCGCATGGCTACCGTTTGATCAATATGCGTCTTGTGTTGGGAGCCCGAAATTACCATAACAGCAAGCAAAGTTACTTACACCACGCAAAGTAATGTTATCCTTCATTAGGAAGTTACTTATACACCACGCAGAGTAATGTTATCCTTCATCAGGTTCGGAAATCACTCGTCAGATTCATTGATGGAGCACGGTGGGGGATTCAAGAATCCTTTCGTCCTAATTTATCAGAGCTTGAATAAGAAATTCTATCTTTGGACCCACGTGCTTATTAGAAGGATGCCCAGTCATGGCATCCGTTTATAAGGATGCCATGACTGGGCTTGTCAAATCCATTCACCCAACTTGTAAAGATGTTGTCGTGACCATGCATGGCGTCAATCATTCCAAACTGTCTTATGTCGAGATTAATGCCAAGGAATACTTTGTATTGTAATTTCCGTATAGCATTCAATGACGGTAAGAACAAGAATATATACAGTTACAAGTCAATCTCCTTTAAATTTATACCGATACAAGTAAACCTCCTTTAATTAATTGGAAAGATCAACAAGCTTTTGATTGGTGGAAAGGAGGAAAACAGCCACAAGTGCAACTTTTCAACCTAATTCATCGTGAATGAGACCAAGGAAGACTTTGCAACAAAAGACGACTTGGTATTATATTTGTTTGTGTTAAGTTTGCAGAATTTCCATTTATCATGCAATGAGGGTAAGAACAATACAGATACAAGTCGACCTCGTTTGGAAAGATCAACAAACTGTTGATTGGTGGAAAGAAGCAAATTAAAGGTTCACCAAGGATATATAGCCCCAATTGTCAATGGTGGATGCTGGTGGACTTAGGATCAAGTGATGTGGTATGAGACTGTCACGCGATGTACATCGTTAACTTCTGTAGCTTGATCGATTTCGATCATCACAACTCATTTAGGATACGTTTAGATCACGTGAATTTAAATTTCAATGAGAATTCTAAAACACATGAACTTAAAATCAAAGGAATTTAAATTCATAGATATTAAAATTTTGGTGTTCAGTTCGGATTATGGATTTTACTTGTAACTCACGGATGAATTCCAATTTCACCATTTGGATGCTAACAAATTTGTAAGAATTTAGATAGAATTTTTATTGGTTGATTTGGTAAAAATGAATAATATGACGTAGGCACTTGCAACAATACATGCCGAACAGTGTCGATAATTAGCCATCCAAACCACTAGCATATAAATACCACCAATAAAAAGTTTAAAAATATGTTTTCACAAGAGATGGTGGCGATAGTTGCATATTGCTACTTTGGTGAAAAGCGAGGAGGGGTTTTGGCGGCCTTTTCTGAACCGCCGTCAACTAATTGCTATTTCTGTCACTCGTGGCCGATTGATGAATTGGTAGACCAGACGGCAGTGTTTGTGCCTTTGTCCAGGATAATGAGATTTCCTTGTGAATTAATTGTAAGGATACTAGACGAATTCTTCATGATTGGATTGTCTCTATTTGCAACCCACACTATAATTTGTTCTGGAATTTTGTAATACCAAATTCGGATGTAACGATTGCTAGAATTTCCCGGGACGAAGAAACCTAAAACAAATTTCTGCCCGGCAGATACTAAGACTTCCCAATCGGTAAGTTTTATGGTTTTCTGCTGTGACCAATCTGCCAAGGCATCCGCATTGCGTGTCATCACTATGTTTTGCGGATGGACAATTAGTGTACATTTTGCAATTAAATGAAAATCAGAATCTAATCTTCTCTGTTTCCCAAACTGTTAGTAGCCTTCTTAAAACTTCACTTCTACAAAAGTCTTATTCTTTAACTTTTCCTTCTGTTCTTATTAGTTGTGTGTCTCTTTCTGATCTTGATTATATCTTTGTAATTCAAAGCTATGATCCACTCATTTAACAATTTTTTTTTCTTGATTGCTTCAGAAATGCTTAACACTTTCACTTATTTTGTATTTATGATTCGACACATCCTAATTCAGTTTCAGATCTCCGTACGTAATGTTTTAATTGTAAGCCAACATATGACCCATCATTAGCCTGATACTAATGTACTGATTAAAACAAGGACATTTTCTTTGTATGGTCAACTGCATGTACAGATCTTACCTATTTCTCTTCCCATTAGGCATTTCATAAATTAAAAATTCCAATAACGCGGTTTGTAAGTGTGGGTAACTTTCTTTATTGCTATTATTTGTGAGTACGGAAACAAGATTTGATGATATAAATATAATGTGTTACATGGACATGAGTTTTGCGGTGTCTGTTATCTAATAAAGAAAGCAGTCAAGTACCAAAATAGAAACAATAAACTAGTGGCCTGGAGGGGACAAATGTCCTTACAATTAATTCAAATGCATAACTGGAAGCAAAGTTACTTTACACTATGCAGTTTGATGTTATCCTTCGTCAGGTTCGGAGATCACTCGTCGGCTTCATAGACGAAGGATGCTCGGGGATGCAAGAATCGGTGTGGTTCAGGTAGATGCCTCTTAGATCCAATTGAGATCTTGCTTGGATAAGGTCAACTTTGGAACCACGGGCGTCATAAGAACTTAATTTCACATGTTGTTTTAGAGTTAGAAGAAGGTAGAAAAAATAATTTCTATTTGTATTAAAAAAATTTGGATGCACTAATTTATATGTTAGAAATACTCCTTTGTGTATATCATGGACCAATTTAAGCAAATTGCCAAGGCATAGGAGATTTAGCCAACACGAAACAGAAACAAATAGAAAAAGAAAAAAAAAAAAAAAAGAGGAGGCAATTAATAGTTTTTACTTGAAAACTATAAGAGAAACTTTTTCTGGACGATAGCTTTTTCTTTTGTTTTATCTGTTGATTTGTGAGGCTTTTGCTAGAGTAGAAATAGACAGCGATGCAATCAAGCGACCCAATTAGTGTTAAAGCATCATCTTCCACTAGCTGATTATCATCAAGACTTGTAGTATATATTTTCACTCGGACTTAATACGGCATGCCTTTATGTGGTTGTGACATACATCAATTCAATTCTAGCATCTTATTGCCTAAACCGCAAAATTACTAGAATTTGTATGTCGGGCGACAAGTAAATCCGGATCTTAATTAAAATTTAAAACAATAAGCCCGAATTCACTCATTTGAAAACTTTGAATTATCCGATGTCGACAGATAATCCATACTTATCAAGTATATCAAAGTGTATCAAATTAAATAATAAATAAGCAGAATACTTAACAAATATCTAACACAGGTGTAATTAGATATATATGATGTTCTGAATTGAATATTTTGTGTTTGGATGATTTTAGTCCAAGTTTAAAAAGCAAAAATTTGGATTTGAGTTGAGGAAGACGAGTTGCAGAAAGGTAATTAACGTTTAGTACAAAAATGATATTATAATTACAAATTAATGAAAAGTATATAAAATATTTATATTTTAATATGGGACAGAATAGAAGGCTTAACACCTCGTTGGCGTGAGTATTAAAATATAGAAAGAGTGCGCATTAAAATATATAAAAAAACAAATAATTAATCTCAAGTGTATAGTTTATAAAACATTTAAGTTTTAGTCAGGTAAATAGTTTATAAACAAAACAAATATTTAAGTTCTAGACCAGTAAATAGTCATAAAATCAGTTTTATTTAGGATTTGGTACAAAAGAGAATAATTGCTAAGCAATTAGTTTATATAGCCATAAATATTGCATTTTAGTTAAGAGTTGGAAATAAAATTTAAAATCAATGAAAAAGTGTCTAAAAGTGCTTTATAGGGTTTATAAATTAATTTTAAAATAGGACAATGACATTTTCATAACAATAAAGAGAAAAGTAATAGTCAAGATGCAATCTGGCATTTTACATGAAAAGAATTTTGGGAAAGTGACCAAAAATATGGAATTTAGGTGTGAATGTGTTATATGATTGTGTGAATCATTTAATCGCATTTGTTTATCATAAATTCAGTTTTATCACTTATGTGAATATAATAAGTTTCAAACAATGATGTTTATCCTTGTTATTAAATATTTCATGTGAATTCCACTAGCATGATTCCTAATTGCATTTATATCTATAATATCTTATATTTGGAAAAATACGCATATTTGAGTAGGTTAACACACACTTGAGTATTTCTAAGTTTAGATTATGTATGTTGCACCCCAATTAAATGTATTTGTTCCCTGCAATAATTTAATTATCAATATAGGTTAGCATTTTACCAGTATATAAGGTAGAAAAATGAATTTCACTATTTGATCTCAATGAAATCCTTATTATGTTTTGAATATGGAATTATTGTGTGGATGTTAAAAAGATAATTAAAACTTGAGTGTGTGAGGGCCCTTCAGTATGGGAGTAGAGAGAGTTGTACTAATTGTAGCGACGAAACTAGTTGAGTTGAGGATTCCTCTCGGCATGTTTTTATTTGTTTTTTGATGAGCCAGTCGAGATGTATGATTCCTCCTAGTGTGAGACATGGAAAAATCACCGGAATGATCATCCCTCCGTCAACACACGGGCTCGAAATAAAAGTTGGAGAGTCGCCACCATTCATAATTTTGAGGTGAGAATGGACACCAAAATGTTCAAAATCATTAAAAAGTGCAAAAATGCCGATTCTAAGGTAAAAATAACCCTACTTGAAAATCAAATCCAGAGATGGGTAAGGGGATTAGATTATGAACGGGGGAAGGTGTTAGGCACCCCCATTCATCCACACAAAGTGGTTGCCAAGTGTATGTTCATGCAAAAATAGAAAGCTTGCTAAAATCATAGAAAACCTTGAAAAAGGACCAATGTATGATATTTTCACATGAAGATCTAAATGGATTCTAGATCCTCTCTTATGTCAATATCATTTATGGAATATCTCAAAAGATGGAAATCAAAGCACAAGTTATTCAAAAACCAAGTTGAATCAAATCTGGAAAATTCGGTGAAAAGTAATGCCATTTGTCTTGAAATCATTCAAATACAATTTTAAGTTGAACCAAACTAAATTCATTTGAAAGATTACAGTAAATAAGAGTCTCATGCAAAATTTCACTTCATCCTGATAAAAATCCTAGGAGTTATGCTCCTTTGAAGTTGCTGCTGGGGATTTTTAAAAGTGATGAGTGGGCAACTTTGGGAAATTGCATAGAAAAATCCACTTCATAAAAATCCACGAAATTTGGTGTGAATGAAGTCTGTATGGCCATCTTTCAAAAGAAACTAGCCTCATACAAAAATCCCTTCGGATGTGCCTTGGGTGATATCCCGAACAGGCCCCGAAGATCACAGATTCACCCAGAAAAATGCCATTGAGCAGTTCTGAGTAAATCGGCTACCAATAATTCAAATGGAATCAAAAAATTATGAAACCAACTGGATTTGAAAATAGACTCATAAAGTAGTGCCCAGAAACAAAAATCATTCGAATCAAATTTAAAACGAACACATGACGGTCCGTCGAAGTGACAAGTTCTGTATTTGAACCTGAACTGTCCACTCAACTTCGACAGAGAGGTGTCAAAAATCCGTTTGATAGAAATTTATGAAATTTGGTGGACAAAAACTAGACAGCCTCACCTTTCCCATGGTTCTGGAATCGCTCCAAAATTCATCCGGACAATGAAGTTATGAGCGTCCGAAGTCAGGGTACAGGTGCTGTCCAGTTAGGCCCTTTTTTGAGTAAAACCGACTCAAAACTGTAATCAAGTGTGTGAGATTCGTGTGAGATTTTAAAACATTCCAGAATTTGATTGAGGCCATTTATTGGAGATTTATCACAATGAATGTAATAAATCCCCAAATGTGAGCCTATCCGCCAAAAAAAGTGCTATGTATGTGCAAGCTTGAAAAAACATATAAGATCAATAGAACAACAGAGCATGCATATATCTTCATCAAAATGAGGTTCTAAAATAGCCTAGGGTTCCGTTCCATTATCGTTTCCCTCTGTTCTCTCTCTAAACACGGTTCTTCAAGATAATCAAGGGTACTTTGAATATGAAACGGTTTGCAATCAAACAAAAGGCCTTATGCTACATAGGTTCTAGTACTAAGGTCAATCCCCAGTCTCGTTTCTCCTAGATCCCGCCTCCACGTTTTACGGCTAGGGGGAGTCTCGAGATACTTTGAGCCGGGGAAGGATTTTCACACACAAAGAAGGCTTTACACTACAGAAAGGTAGAAGAAAAGATCTAGATCTAGGAATGTAAATACAGAAAATAAAAGAAAAGTTTGAGGCTTACCTGGATTCTGGAAGCACTCCCGCAGCGATTTCCTTCTTCTCTTGGAGTTCTTCTTTGCGAGAATTCAAAACAAGAGTTGGTTGCCATTTGCTTAAGGAGGAGCCTCCTATTTATAGGCAAAGGTTAGGGTTAGGGTTGGTGAGAATGGTAGACACAACATAATGTCTATAGCCCACCAACCTTAACCCTAAGGCTATTTCTGAGATTTCCCCTCATTTAATGAGGGATATGATAGTAAAAGTGAAAAACTCTCGGAAAACCCTAATTTTGAGCAAAACTTATGTATCCGGTATACCAGACCGGATACACAAGGGCCTTAAGGTATCCGGTATATGATACCGGATACACTAAGGCTCACTTGTATCTGGTATGTTTCACCGGATACACAGAGGAGTACTTGTATCCGGCCTGAGTTATCGGATACAGGTAAAAGTTCATTTTCTTCAATTTCTGTGCTGGCTTTCAAGGAGATAATGATTTTTGATGATTGTTTGTGCAATTTGGGGTGTCTACACCTAGCAGTGTGAACGATGTGATTAGTATTTCCCAATAGAAGGGGACTTATCAAAAATAGTGTGTGTGTGGTGATCTTGTGATCGAGGGGCTATGCATCCCAGCGTAACTATCATATTTGTAGTCTTGGCCGATGGCTATAGTTCCGGCTGGACATTACTTTATTTAGCCTTATGATATAATATGAATGGTTATCGGATTAATCGATTTGGGTTGGTTCTAAGTTATAAATTGATTTACATATTCCACTTGATGATTATTGTAATTCTTCTGAATCTTGTTGTGAATTCATATTATTTAGTGGGATACGGGGTTGTCTCACTTGCACTCGATTGCTTGTGATGTATTATGATTTGAAATATATCCGCATGTATATTTAATTTATCATATGATAACTTACTGGGATCTCCGATCTCATTTAATTTATTATATATAGACTGTGCAAATTCCAGATTGTTGGTAGTTGGTTTCGAGTAGTGTGAGACACGGGAAAAAATCACCGGGATGATCATCCCTCCGTCAACACATGGGGCTCAACGTAAAAAGTTGGGAGAGTCGCCACCATTCAGGTTTAGGGTGTGAATGGACACCAAAATATTCAAAAATCATCAAAAAGTGCTAAAAGGCCAATTCTAGGGTAAAAATAACCCTACTTGAAAATCAAATCCAGAGATGGGTAAGGGGATTAGATTATGAACGGGGGAAGGTGTTAGGCACCCCCATTCATCCACACAAGGTGGTTGCCAAGTGTTTGTTCATGCAAAAAAAGAAATAAGAAAGCTTGCTAAAAATTATCAAAAAAACCTTGAAAAAGGCCAAAGATATGATATCTTCACATGAAGATCCAAATGAATTTCAGATCTTCTTTTATGTCAATATCATTTCTGGAATATCAACAAAAATGGAAATCCAAAGCAAAAGTTGCACAAAACCAAGTTGAGTTAAATCCGGAAAATTCGGTGAAAAGTAATGCCATTTGTCTTGAAATCATTCAAAATCAATTTTAAATTGAATCAAACCAAATCCATTTGAAAGATCATGGTAAATAAGAGACTCATGCAAAATTTCAAGTAAATCCGGTTGAAATCCTAGGAGTTATGCTCCTTTAAAGTTGCTGCTGGGGAAAATCAAAAGTGATAAGCATGCAAGTTTGGAAAATCACCTAGAAAAATCCACTCCATAAAACTTCATGAAATTTGGTGTGATTGAAGTCTGTATGGCCATATTTCGAATGAAACTAACCTCATACAAAAATTCATTCGGATGTGCCTTGGGTGGTCTCCCGAACAGGCCCCGAAGATCACAGGTTTACCCAGAAAAGTACTAATGAGCAGTTTTGAGTAAATCTGTTACCAATAATACAAATGGAGTCAAAAAAATTATGAAACCAACTGGATTTGAAAATAGACTCATAAAGGAATGCCGAGAAACAAAAATCACTCGAATCGGATTTAAAACGAACACATGGCGCTCCGTCGAAGTGACAAGTTCCGTATTTAAACCTGAACTGTCCAATCAACTTCGACAGAGAGGTGTCAAAAATCTGCTTGATAGAAATTAATGAAATTTGGTAGGCATAAACTAGACAGCCTCACCTTTTCCATGGTTCTAGAATCGCTCCAAAATTCATCCGGACGATGAAGTTATGAGCATCCGAAGTAAGGGTACAGTTGCTGTCAAGTTAAGCCATTTTTGAACCAAACCAATTCAAAACTGTGATAAAAGGTGTGTGACTCATGCAAGATGGATCAAAACTATTTTAAAATCGTTCAAAGACATTCCAGAATTGCTTAGGCTATTTTATTTCAGATTTATCACAATAAGTGCAATAAATCCTAAATATAAGCCTATCCTGCCAAAACATGTGCTATGTATGTGCAAGTGTAAAAATCATTCAAGAACAATATAACAACATAGCATGCATTCATATCAATAAAAATAGGGTTCTAAAAACAACCTAGGTTTCCATTCCATTATCGTTTCCCTTAGTTCTCTCTCCACGTTAAACACGGTTCTTCAAGATAATCTTGGGTACTTTGAATATGAAACGGGCTTCAAACATTCAAAAGGCTTTATTCTAAATGGGTGCTAGCACTAGGGTCAATCCCCAGTCTTGTTTCTCCTAACTCCCGCCTTCACGTTTTACGGCTAGGGGGAGTCTTGAGATACTTTGAGCCAGGGAAGGGTTTTCATACACACAAAAAGGCCTTATTCTACAGAAAGGTAGAAGAAGAGATCTAGATCTAGAATGTAAAAGACACAAAATTAAAGATAGGGTTGAGGCTTACCTGGGTTCTGGAAGCAATTCCGCAGCGGTTTCCCTCTTCACTCGGAGCTCTTCTTGGCAGAGATTCTTGGCAAGAATTGTTGGCCATTTACTTAAGGAGGAGCCTCCTATTTATAGGCAAAGCCTAGGGTTAGGGTTGGTGAGAATGGTAAACACAACATAATGTCTATAGCCCACCAACCTTAACCCTAAGGCTATTTCCGAGATTTCCCTTCATTTAATGAAGGACATGATGGTAAAAGATGAAATCTCTCTGAAAACCCTAATTTTGAGCAAAACTAATGTATCCGACATATCAGGCCGGATACACAAGTACCTTAATGTATCCGGCCTATGTTGCCGGATACACTGAGGTCTGCTTGTATCCGGCATGTTCCATCGGATACAAAGAAAAACACTTGTATCCGGCCTGAGTTGTCGGATACAAGGAAAAATCTATTTTCTCAAATTCTATGCTGGTTTCAAAGGAGATAATAATTTTTTATGATTATTGATCATTTTGACTGTGCAATTTGGGGTGTTTACAAGTAGATCCAAATTTAGAGGTATAGCAGTTATCATTTTTATTCATTGTACTTAATTATATTTCATTTCAATGTTTTTACATTTCTAAGAGTATGATTTCGAGATAAATATTCTATTAAGTATTCTGCTTTACCATCATTTGATTTATTTCACTCAGATATATTTGATGAGCATGGTTTATCTATTGGTATCAGATGATTGGTAGTGTTCATAGATGAGTGTGAATTCGGATTTATTGTCTTAAATTTTGGGAAAATTACCGTACACCCTGTATTTTAAAATATTATTCCAAAATACACTACCTTCACAACCAATTGCCAAGTTTACACTTGTTTTATAAACAAAATGACAGAATTCCCTACTACATATGTTAGGAGACAAAAAAAAATGCCCCTTTTGCGCCCCCCCCCCCCCCCCCCCCCCCAGTTTACAACTCACAAACCCAGTTTTTATACTTTAGGGTAGTTCATACAAAAATAATCTACCAACAAACCGGTTTTAGGTTAAAATGGTCTCTTTTTAAAAACCCAATTCTTTCATTCTTCTTTGACTCTTACTTTTAAAAACTGTCCTTCTTCAACATCCTCCAACCTAGAATACCACTTTTCTTCAAATTGAAATGCTTCTCTATGGCATTTCGTCAAACACTTTTACTTCCAAACTAAGCCTTTAAAACCTCAAAAGACTTTTTTGAACACATGGTTTTGCAAGATCAAATAATTTAAAAAAATAGAATAATTTGAAGTAAAGAATAGAAAAGATATTGAAAAACAGGATACCCTATCTTCTCTTCGAAGGTATTCAAAGAGAGGGAGTTTGAGCAGAGCATTACCATAGTGGTTGAGACCCATGAATCCATATATTAAACCTTGGATCAATGGTGAAATTGGCCCTAAGAAATATGGAAGCAACAAAAAGAAAAGGGAAGCTATGGGATGTTGAGACGAAAACCCAATGACAAAACATAAACCCTAATTTTAAGATAAATGAAACCAAACCAAAAACCCCCCAATATCTAAAGGTTGGGGATGGCATAGGCGTTGTGGGTTAAACAAAGTTGAATAAGAGTGGTATTCTAGGTTGGAAGATGTTGAAGAAGGATGGTTTTCAAAAGTAAGGGTTGAAGAAGAACGAAAGAGCTAGGTTTTTAAAAAGAGACTGGTTTAACCTAAAACCGGTTCGTTGGTAGGTTATTTTTGTATGAACCACCCTAAAGTATTAAAATTGGGTTTGTGAGTTGTAAACTGGGGGCAAAAGGGGCATTTTTTTTTTTGTCTCCCGACATGTGCAGTAGGGTATTCTGTCATTTTGATTATAAAACCAATATAAACTTCGCAATTGATGCTGAAGGTAGTGTATTTTGGAATAATGTTTTAAAAGACAGGTGTACGGTAATTTTCCTTTAAATTTTAATTAAGATCCGGATTTAGTTATCGCGTGACATACCAATTCTAGTAATTTTGTGGTTTAGGCCATAATGTATTAGGATTGAAATGGTGTATATCACATTCTGCCTAGCAGATACTAAGACTTCCCCATCGGTAATTGATTGGATGGAGTTAAGGTATCGTTACATGTGGAGAAGGGGTGATGAGGCAAAGAAGCAATAATTTATTTAGAAAAAAACGTTTAGATCGCATGGCTACTGGCTAGTATGATCAGTATACACTCAAGCATTAGCATAAAATAGGAAACAAAGTTACTTACATCACGCAGAGTAATGTTATCCTTCATCAGGTTCGGAGATCACCCGTCAGCTTCATAGACGGAGCACGGTGGGGGATTCAAGAATCCTTTCGTCCTAATTTATCAGGGCTTGAATAAGAAATTCTACCTTTGGACCAACTTGCTTTATTAGAACCCTCACGTTATTTCAAAGTTCGTCTACGTCATACCGTTTGTGAGGATGCCATGACTGGGCTTGTCAAATCCCTTCACCCAACTTGTAACGTTGGTGCCTTGACCATGCATGGCGTCAATCATTTCAAACTGTCATACGTCGAGATTAATGCCAAGGAGGACTTTGAAGCAATGAGGATAAGAACAAAAATATATAAAGTTACAAGTCAATCTCCTTTAAATTAATATATACCGATACAAGCCAACCTCGTTTAATTGGAAAGATCAACAACATGTTGATTGGTGGAAAGATGGAAAACAGCCATGAGTGCAACTTCTCAGCAATTTTGCTCTTAGATTTTATCCGAAAAGGCCTCATTACTTGAGAGAGTCACAAGACCACATATATATGGACCTCCTTTTTCCCCTTCATCATCTGGAGCAATGTGGGATTCCGAGATCTCACAGAAGGCTGCTATATGGGTTCTCAAATGAAGACGAGTTGTTACATTAGAGAATGATTAAGAGTTTTTGCATAATATATATAAATATATTGTTTATGGGCCGGGGCTCAACAGATTTGGCATATGGAAAAGATGCCTCGCTTAATCTAATTCTCCAAATGGTGATGATCCTAATATAGGGTGTCTTAGCTGGTTGTATGTTTACTTGATATTCATGAAATAAAGTGGAAAAAAATTTTTTATCAAATTAAGCATTCACCAAGTATATATAGCCCAAGTTGTCAGTGGCGCATGCCGGTGGACTTACAATCAAGTGATGTGGTATGAAACTGTCTCGCGATGTACATCCTTAACTTCTGTAGGTTCATCTATTTCAACAAAATTTAGTTTTATTAAACGTTCACCAAGGATATATAGCCCAAGTTGCTCATTTCTGTAACCTGTATTAAATTTGGAAAAATACCCCCAAAGAATAACGGCCTCACAATTCTAAGCTTGTAAATACTGTAAATTAATGTAGCCAAATTTAATAAAAGAATTCAACTCATATTGATTTGAATATGAAAAATACACACACACGTTTTTGAAGGCATTGAAGCGAGCTTCAGCAATAAGAAATAGCTGGATTTCTTTTAAAAAGCATGCTAATTTTCCGCAACATTAATATAGACTGATTAGGTAATTATAAATGTGTGAAAATAGAAATTGTTGCACATTTCAGAAACAAATTACTTCAAAAATATTTTAGTTTAAGATTCTTTACCTCTGTTATTTATGCAAAAATTAAAATATAATGCTTCTATCAGTTATTTATATTAAATCTATAGTTTAACGAATTAATGTCAGCTTTGGAGCGAGTTAGTTGAGCTAAACCATAACCCGCCCCTAACCAGTTTATCCTATACCAAACCCTAAGCATTAGGTGCAGGGACGGTTATAGTGGGTTACCATTTAACCTGCCCCATCGCCGTAACTATTTGAGAAGCATCAATCACATGCACGTTACAACTATTGGTGAGTTTGTGACATGATACCAAGGGGTTATGAGCAATTGAGATCTTGTGGAGCCTCTATCTACGCTTTAATTGGGAGCCTTTGTAAGATCATGCCATGTGTAGTAAAAAACCGCCTAAATGGTATAACTGCAAATTCTAGTACTATGGAGGCTTCTGAGTACTCGAAGTTGTTCACAAGGCATCGCTTAAAACAACTTGGAGTCAAGTATAGTAGTGTCCCTAGCCCTAATTGCTGATCAAAGCATCACCAATGAGCAATTGGGAAATTAAGCTGCTTCCTAATTGACAGGACTATCCCCTGGTGCCTACTACATATTCTTTAAAATGATGAGAATATTCATCTATCCTAAAATAATATGCAGGAGGATCACTTATATATTTTATCTCACAAACATTCAAAGTAAAATGCCTTTTATTAAAATCTACCATTACCCTTTAGATCAAAGACTTTTACTAGTAGGCTCTAACCAAACAGGCCCTAAGTTCCAAACAAAATGTTTTTGGTATAGAGGGTAGTTTCTTTCTTCTTTTTGGTTTCGCAGTGGAACTTAATCCTCTAAAATACACGTGTCATGTTACAACATATAATGATTGAGTGATCATGAAGGATGATGAAGCTATTGTGCAGCATCCAACTATTAAATTCCTCTCTCAATTCTGGTTCAACAAATCTTAGAAACAATGCTGAGAGTATTGGAATTTGTGCCCAGGATCACCTGTAAATATGGATACGGAATTCCAATTTATAGAAAAAATAGTAAGAGTGAATAACACAAAATATACGTGGTTCGACAAAAACTTGCCTATGTCCATGGAGAAAAGTAACCCCCCATTTTACTTGGGAATAAAATCCCGTACAAGACACAAAGCCACCCTGAGGTTAAATCCAAACCCAAAACCCTTGTACACTCTATTTCCAATCCCCAAGAGCCTACACTTTTCTCTCTCTCTTTTTGTCTCCCTCTCTCCCTTGCTTTTAAATCTGGTGAGAGATCCCATACTCTTGTTTCCAAGGGATTGATATCCCTTATGTCTCTACACAATGCCTATTTATAGGCATTACAATAAGAAGTTACGTACACGGCTTTTAGCGGTATTGAAAGAGTACTGTGGTCTGTAAAACCCCGAATTTTTACATAATAAATAAATGATTAATAAATAAAAGGAAATATGAGTTGAAGTCCTAGTTACAAATAAAAGTGAAGATTTAGAGAATAAGTAATTCAAATAAGTATTAAGTTGTAAATAAAGAAAGAATTTTAAGGAAATTAGCCTAAAAGGGTAAAAAGGATATTTTGGTAATTTTCAGAAAAGGGTAATTAATAAATAGATCATAACTAGTATTAGAAAAATAGAAGAAAATAATTTATTTAGACAAGTTAGAAATTAAAAAGAAGTAATAAAGGCTTAAATGAGGAAAAAGGGTAATTAGGAGATTTCAAGTCTTAATTGGAAGAAAAGTAACTAATTTGGGTTTAAAATGATAATTAGAGTTTAAGTAATTATCATGCACGAAATTAAGCTGTAAGGAGTGTTTAGATAATAGGAGATTTGATTAGTAATGTTTAAGTTGAAAAATAGAAGGTGAAGAAAAAGTAGGAATTAGACTTTAATTAGACCTTGGTTGGGTTAGCCCAAATTAAAGGAACCTATTAGGGTTGGTTTAGGACTTCTAAAGCTAAGTATAAATAGGAGAGTAAGGTGAGACAAAAGAGAATTTTCGTGGGTTTTATAATGAGAGAAAATAGGGAGAGAAAGAAAGAAGAAGGTTGCTGGAGATGTCCGACCAGTCTCCATCAAATCGTGATCGGAGAAAATCCGTACGGTGGATTGCCTTCAAATTTGGAGGTTTTGTTCATGACTGATGGATCTACAATGTGACGGTGAAGATTTGAATTGGAGAACTCTAGGTTGGTACGTTTGGGAGCAGAAGTTGGGTCCAGAATTAGAAACTTCAATGGAAAATGGATTTTTAGCGTATAAGGCAAGTAGTAACTCTTGAAAACTAGAGGAACTGCATGATTTCGTTTTCTGTGATTTAATTTGATTTGAATGGATTAGTCGGAATTATTTTTACATGGAATCAAAGTGTTTGTATTTTAGTGATTGGTATTCTTGAAGGATTTGTTAAAATAATGAAGAAAACTTGGTTTGATCATGCAAATAATTGTAGGATGGTATTTAATTGATGAGAATTAGTCTAGAGGGCTTTAGGTATGTTTTAGAATGTTAGTAGATTAATTTAGACCAAGGAAACATATAGCAAAAACCTAAAAATCCGAACTTTGTAAATCTGGAAATTACAGTTAAAATTTGCACGAATGCCTAGGACCGCCTAGACAGCAGAGGTAGGCACTCTAAACAGAATTTAAGGGATTTTGGGATTTTGATAAAACAATTAAATACCTAGTAATTTTTCTAGTATGATAATCATTCTATCAACTTTATAAAGACCTAATTAAGGTATAAAAATTTATAAAATTAAATTGGAAAAATTAACCAATTAATTGAAGGTTATAATGTAAGGTTGGTGCATGAAATGGTCTAAATGGTATAGGTTATTGATAGGAATAATACTACTGGAATTTATAGGGTAAAAACATCTTCTAAACTTTATTTTAGGTCTGGAAGATATGCTGGAGAATAAAAATACAAAAAACTTAAATAGAAACTATCTTAGGTATTAAGATGGGAAATTGGATTGTAATAAAGGGATTAATAAAGAAAACTCTAAGCAAGACTTGGATTACTACTTTAAATATGAATATTGGTTTCTGGAATTGCATAAACTCTGATTTCTATCTAATTTATGACACATGAGTTTTATTTTGAATATAATTGGGAAATTGCATAGGTTATTCTGAAAAAGGCTTTATTTAGATTTTTTAAGGATTGAATCATGGTTTTCTCTTGAAATTGAATACTTTGGTATGGATTGGTATGTGGTATGATGTTATTCACTTTTCTTTTACAGTTGGGTGATACGGTTTCTGTGGTTGAGTTGATACTAGTTTTTACGGCAAAGATGGGTAATCCTCTGTATAGAGATGTGTAATCCTTTACAGGTAAAAGTGTGTATGCCTCCTACAGTAGCGTGTCCTCCTGTGAGACATGGAAAAAATCAATCTTGTGACTTTCCGGTTATCACACGGGATTCGAAAATATGGGAGAGTCGCCACCATTCTTTTTAGGTGTGAATGGACACCAAAATCATCAAAATAAGCAAAAAGGCAAATCTAGAGTAAAAATTACCCTACTTGAAAATAAAATCCAGAGATGGGTAAAGGGATTATATTATGAACAGAGGAAGGTGTTAGGTACCCCCATTCACCCACACAAGGTGGTTGCCAAGTGTTGTTCATGCTCAAAATAAAGAAAGCTTGCTAATTAAAATAATAAAAAAAACTTGAAAAAGGATTAAACATATGTATGATCTCTCCACATGAGAAGTCCAATGAATCTTAGACTTTCTTTTCTGGAAGTATCACTTCTGGGACATCACCATTTAAATGGAAATCAAAGCAAAACTTGAACACAAACAAGTTAAGACAAATCCGGAAAATTCGATAAAAGATGGAGCCATTTGACCATAAATCATTCAAATCAAATTCAAATTGAATCAAACCAAATCCATTTAAAAGATTATGATAAATAGAAGATTCATGAAAATTTTTAATTAAATCCGGTTAAAACCCTAAGAGTTATGCTCATTTGAAATCTGCTGTTGTAAATCGATAAAAGTAACAAGTGGGCAACTTTGAAAATCCATTTGGGGAGATTGGCTCCATATAAATCCATGAAAATTTGCATGAATGAAGTATGTAGTGCCATCTTTCAAATGAAATAGGCCTCACACCCAACACCATTCGGATGTGACTTGTGTGACCTCACGAACATGCCCAGAGGATCACAGATCAGCACAAAATTGTGCTATAGGCAGTTCTGAGTAAATCAATCACACAAGACACAAATGAAATCAAAAAATTGTGAAATCAACTGGATTTGAAAGTAGACTCACAAAGGAAGACACAAAAACCAAAACCACTCAAACCGGACTTAAATCGAGCAGATGGTGCTCATTCAAAGTGACAGGTTCAGCAATTTGGCCTGAACTAACCTGTCGACTTTGATCGAATGGTGTCAAAAATCCACTCCATAAAAATTGATGAAATTTTACAGACAAGAACTAGACAGTCTCACCTTTCACATGTCTTTGGAATCACTCCAAAATTTATCCGGATGATGAAGTTATGAGTGTCAAAAATTAGGGTACATATGCTGTCCAGTTTTGACATTTTTAAGTAAAATCAACCCAAAACAGTGATCAAGTGTGTGTAATCCGTGCAATCCAGACCAAAATCATTTGAAAAAGTATTGAAAAACCTCCAGGAGGAAATAGAGCACGAAATTGGCTCACCATTCTCTTCTATTGGAGAGAATATGCTAAAAACTGTAAAATAGAGCAAAGATGCCCAAAACCGAGAGGTTAAACCATGAGGTCATTAATACTCAAAGATAAACTTGCTTGAAAATCATTAAGAAATATCCCAAAAATTCTTGGGGCCATTTATTTCAGATCTATCGCAATGAATACAATAGATCCAAAATACAAGCCGATTCGAAAAACAAGTGCAATGGGTGCATGTGTAAAAAATTGCCTCAACACATCATGACATATAGCATTCAAAGCATATCAATCAAATGGGGGTTCTATAACTAGGGTTCCATTCCCGTTCTCGTTTCCCTTAGTTCTCTCTTCGCCTTTTTCGACTAGAAAAAATCTTGGGGTACTTTGAGTAGGGAATGGGGTTTCACACAATAATAGGCCATTCAAGAGGGTTCTATGACTAAGGGTCAATTCCCATTCTCATTTCCCCTAGATCTCTCTTCACGTTTTACGGCTAGAGAGAGTCTCGAGGTACTTTGAGAAGAGAAAGGGGTTTCAAGCACAAACAATAGGCTATTATTCTACAGAAAGGTAGAAGAAGTGAACTATCCTAGAATTTAAAAACAGAAAATTAAAAGATAGTTAAGGCTTACCTGGGTTCTGGAAGCAATGGGGCAGAGGTTTCCCTTATTCACTTGGAGCTCTTCAATCTCCAACTCTTGGCCATTTGCTTGAGGAGAGGCCTCCTATTTATAGGCAAAGGCTAGGGTAAGGGGTGCCCTAATGCTAGACACAAAATGATGTCTAGAATCCACCAACTTAAACCCTAAGGCTATTTCCGGGAATTCCCACTCATAGAGATGTGTAAAACAGTAAAAAAAGTGAAAACTCTCGGAATTACTCAATTTTGAGCAAAAATACTTGTATCCGACAACGCAGGTCAAATACAAGTGAACATTTTTATATCCGACACATGTCATCGGACACAATAATACTTGACTTCTGTCGGATATAATAACACTTGCTTGTATCTGATGACTTCTGTCAAATACAAAGAAGAATATTTCAATCCGAATTTTTGTGTTGATTACAAAGGATAAAATGAATTTATCATTTTCCTAGTGCAATTTGGGGTGTCTACACCTCCCGTATGTGGTTTTATCGTGGTTTGTGTTAGTGGGCTTAGCTGTATATGGATCCATAGTTTTGGCTGGTTAGCTAAGTGGTATTTAGTTTGGGTTAAGTTACTCCTATGTGCGAGCGCGCTTCCCTTGCAAGTTAGTTTGCTCTGGAGGGTCCTATGTATGTAGGGTCATTTCGAGCCTCGCTGGTGATTCCTGTACATGTGGATAAGCGGCCACCTCCATGTATTGATTCCGGTGCTGCATGCTGGTGGTACATGCCAACTCTGTTAAGTTCGTGTACAATAAGTCGATGACTACGGCTCTTGTCTAAGCTAATGTTCATGGGGCTTAAGTATCATTAGTAGCACTACCCCTAAGCCGCACGGTGGTATAGCATTTAGTTGAGTGTCATCTCAAATACTTATCATCTTTGTGAGTCCTGCAATGGCACGTGTTTTATCGCTTTTGTTGGTTTTACCCCGTTAACATCCAATTGCTGGTATTTATACATGATTATCTGTTTTATCGTTTTATTTGGAATTGCCATGGATAAATTGAATTCATCGCCTTATTGTGGATTAATCGCATACCTCATAACTATTTGCTTATATTAGACTGTTTCTAAATACATGCACCTGCTACTTGCTGAGATGTAAATCTCACTCCGTTTTCCCCTATTTTTTAGGTTGCTTGGAGAAATCGCAAAGATGGGGTTTATTGATGGGTAGAATTGTAATTGATAATATTGTTCACATTTTGATTAGACAACCCTATTGTAAACTGAATTGATATTATTACATAAAGAATTGTATTACTTCCCACCAGAACTCTGATGTAATTAATTAGTTTTAAAATTATTGTGAATCTTAGTTTGTATCTAACCCTAGCTTCGTGGTAACACCTCGGGTTTGGTTGTTGAACTGGACTTGGGTTGTTACAGTAGCGAACCGGGTTCGAGTTGGGTGCCGGTTTGCACTAACCCGGGTTCGGGGCGTTACATGGTCAGCAACTGTATCTGATGCCAACAGCACGAACCTTTCAACATATTAGTCCATATGGGCTTGGTGACATGGGGACATGATGTCCCCACAAATCTCCCCCTCAAGCCCATATGTAAGGGACACTACATGACAAAAAATAAAAAAGGAAAAATGAAACCACTAGTTTTACACTTAGACCAACTACACACAACCTAAATCAGCCATGTCCTGGCTTCCCTGATTCAAACACAGTAAATGAACATGTGTAGCTGCACCCGAGTCAACTTAACCACTGAGTCTGGAGAAGGACCTCGATGATCCTCCCCCTCAGCAGGAATACCATCATCTGAGCCTTGGAAACTACGTACACTCCGTTTCAAAAATATCCATCGAGGTCTTCCAGATGACACGAACCAGAACCTTATAGCAGCACAACTTCGTCAAATGCTCCCACCACCATTGCAAAACTCCTTGCAATTGTAGCACTGGATGTCTCCCCATTTAACCTTAGATCTTGACCTACTTCCTTCATATCTACCTTCATATGTCCTTCCTTTCCGATTCTCTTTGTGAACAATTAATGCAGACCCTTGTCATTCTCATAATTGGATTTTCTATGAGTATTGAGGGACAATAATATTGATTGTACCTGTTCCAGAGTTACTATATCTTTACCATATAGTAAAGTGGTGACCAAATTGTCATATGAATCAAGAGGCAAGGTAAGAAGTAAAAGGGCCTTATCTTCTTCCTCGATCTTTACATCAACCTTGCGAAGTTGATCTTGCACACCATTAAATAGATTCAGGTGCTCCATCAGATTCTGGCCTTCCTCCATCTTCAGCCGATACAGTTGCCACTTTAGATGGAGCTTGCTAGTCAAGCTTTTGGCTAGGTAGAGCTATTTTAACTTGGTCCATAATGCAGACGCAGAATCTTCATCCTAACATTATTGATAATGTTATCAGCAATGCAGAGT
This sequence comes from Buxus sempervirens, assembly GCA_947561395.2. NCBI lineage: Eukaryota > Viridiplantae > Streptophyta > Magnoliopsida > Buxales > Buxaceae > Buxus > Buxus sempervirens. The sequence goes on along the minus strand of OX387194.1, from coordinate 13,465,987 downwards.
TTAATCGTGCTTACACACCTCAGTTCCAACTCTTCCCACTCTTCCTTACTCAATCTTCATCCTTGTTGAACAAGGATGTCATTTACTCTTCTCTGCTAAAGAGTAAAACTTCCATTTCCATTGAATTGCTTAATAGATAATTGCTTGCTGATATTCATTGATATGGTAACAGTACCTATCTATAGTAATTAGTCTCAGTGGATTACCAGCCACTTAATCAATAAACCAGCAATAGAACCAGCCACTATAAATAATACCAACGATAAAACCAACCACTTGCAATAAAACCATCCACTTGATTAAGATAACAGACTCAGGCGGTAAAACCAACGACTTAAATAACCTTATGCAGTAGGGAGACTAAGTAGGTATACAAATAGTCCTAACTATGAACATTGGAGAGCCTTAGTTAGGGTTTTGAGTACCTTAAGGGTACAATGGACTATTGTTTACAGTACTCAGGATATTCCACTGTATTGGAGGGCTATTGTGATGCAAACTGGGTGACTGGGCATGATGATACTAATTCAACCAGTGGCTATGTATTTACTTTAGGAGGTGGGGATGTTTCATGGAAATCATGTAAACAGTCATGTAATGCAAAATCCACCATGGAATCAAAGTTTTTAGCTTTAGAGCTAGCTGGTGGAGAGGCAGAGTGGTTGAGAAACCTTCTGCATGATATCCCTTTATGGACGAAACCAGCACCTCTCATTACTATTTTGTGTGATAGCCAGGCAGCAATAGCTAAAGCCCAGAATAATATATACAATGGTAAAAAGAGACACATAAGATTGAGGCATAATATTATTAGACAATTACTCAATGATGGAGTAATTGCATTGACTTTTGTGAAGTTAGGTGGGAATTTGGCTGACCCTCTGACAAAGCCTCTGAGCAAAAAGCTCGTTATTATCACATCAAGGGGGATGGGTCTAAAGCCCATAGAAATGAACAACCCGTGATGGCAACCCAACCTATGTGAATGGCGATCCTAGGAAGTAGGTTCAATGGGAAGAACAAGTCACTTGAGTTGTTTGGAAAAGCACTTCAAATTTTTATTATGTGAGAAACCTATCCCTATGATATGAGTAGTACAAAACTGCAACGTATGTGAGGTTGAGTTATGGAACTCTTAATAATTTCCATATCCTTTATAGGTGGTGTGTTTTAGTTGCAGTTTACACACTTGATGGAAATTACCTATGTGAGTGTTGAGGTGGAGCCGCCTTTGTTGAGAATTAGGGCGAATTCTCTAGAGCGCTCACGAGACCAACAGGCGCATGGCCGTATAGGCACCAACACGATTAGAACTCAAAGGCAAGTATTCTAGTGTGTGGACTGCAGAGGTAGTTGGTTCACGCTAAAGAGATCAGGTTTAAGAATTTATTCCACCGGATCTCTGTGAAGACTATTCTGTAAGTTCCAAGTGTTGGTTCAAGTCCAAAAGACACCGGCATTAATGCACATTAGAATTTTAGTCACACTGTTAATTCTTTTAATTTTTGAGTCCTGTGGGGGAATTGTTGTGTTTTGTTAATTTTAACAGGACTCAAAATTCTTTGTCTTTGGTGCTTTGTTTCTTGTGTGGGAAGAATAGTCCCACATTGGAAGTTTATGAGAACTTCCATATGTTTATATTGAATGGTGAGAACTAAAGGGCTGCAACCCCTAAAGTGAGACACTGTTCCTTGTTGTCGGGGTTTCTTTGAATCATGCGCGCTGCCACCGCAGTCCGTCCGGTCAGTCAGTCGTGTCGTGGTGTGTGTGTGATTATTAATTTTTATTTGATTTAATTTTTGTTTTTTGCAAAAACTAAAACTGTTTTCTTTTCTAATCGTTGGGATTTATTTTTTGTTATCGTTTTCTAAACGTTGGGATTATTTAACCGTTGGGTTATTAACGTAATGATTAACATTGTGTTATTAACGTTAAGATTAACATTGTGATTAACGTTGCTATTAACCGTTGGGTTAGTAACGTTAATAACGTTGCTAGGGTTATTCTATAAAAGGGTTAAGGGTGATTAGGGTTCAGAGATCCTTCTCCAAAAAGAACAACAACAGAACCCTCTTCTCCTTCTTCCTCTTAAGTTTTCGTCTGTTAACAAGAGTGCACTACTGCCATTGAGTTCGCTGATAGCCCAGCATTGTTGTGAGACTTGCTGGAGGATTTTTGAGTCCGTTGAATGCTGGAAGCCAAGGCATCGTCACCCACGCACTGAGGAATTGATCCAACATGGGGTTGCTGAAAGGCTTTAAGCACAGGGGCTTCTGAGCCACGCCTCGGAATACAATCAATAAGTTCTATTTTAATTTAAATAGTTTTCTTTTGATTCGTCTTCAATTCTGTGTCTGCATCTATGTTCGTGCCCTAATTTTGATCTGTATTTTGTGCTACTTATACGTGCATCTTTGCTTCTGTTTTAATACCTACTTGTATCTGATTTTATCACTGTTGTTAAGAGTATCTGTTTGTTTATCGTAGGTTGCTGTTTGTTAACATACTCTGTGTGAGACATGGAGAAAAATCAATTCAGTGACTTTCCGGTCATCACACGGGATTCATAAAATTGGGAGAGTCGCCACCATTCTTTTTAGGTATGAATGGACACCAAAATCATCAAATTAAACAAAAAGATAATTCTAGAGTAAAAATAACTCTACTCGAAAATAAAATCCAGAGATGGGTAAGGGGATTAGATTATGAACGGGGGAAGGTGTTAGGCACCCCCATTCAAAATAAAGAAAGCTTACTAATTAAAATAATAAAAAAACCTGAAAAAAAAAGATTAAACATATGTATGATCCCTCCACATGAGAAGTCCAATGAATCTTAGACTTTCTTTTCTGGAAGTATCACTTCTGGGACATCACCATTAAATGGAAATCAAAACAAAACTTGAACACAACCAAGTTAAGACAAATCCAGAAAATTCGGTAAAAGATGGAGCCATTTGACCATAACTCATTCAAATCAAATTCAAATTGAATCAAACCAAATCCATTTGAAAGATTATGATAAATAGAAGACTCATGACAATTTTTCAATTAAATCCGGTTAAAACCCTAAGAGTTATGCTCATTTGAAATCTGCTGTTGGAAATCGCTAAAAGTAACAAGTGGGCAACTTTGGAAATTCATTTGGGAAAATTGGCTCCATATAAATCCGTGAAATTTTGCATGAATGAAGTATGTAGTGCCATCTTTCAAATGAAACTAGCCCCATACAAAACTTCATCTGGATGTGCCTTGGGTGACCTCCCGAACAGGCCTCGAAGATCACAGATTAGCCTAGAAATATGTTGTTGAGCAGTTCTGAGTAAATCAGTTACCCACGACACAAATGAAATCAAAAAAATCTGAAACCAATTGTATTTGAAAGTAAAGTCATAAAGGAAAGCACCAAAAACAAAATACTCAAAGTGGACTTAAAACGAACAGATGGTGCTCAGTCAAAGTGACAGGTTTAGCAATCTGGCCTAAACTGACCTGTCGACTTTGATCGAATGGTGTCAAAAATCCGCTTCATAAAAATGGCTGAAATTTTACAGACAAGAACTAGATAGTCTCACCTTTCACATGTCTCAGAAATCACTCCAAAATTCATCCGGATGATGAAGTTATGAGTATTCGAAGTTAGGGTACAAATGTTGTCCAGTTTTGTCATTTTTAAGTAAAATCAATCCAAAACAGTGATCAAGTGTGTGTAATCCGTGCTATCCAAACCAAATCATTTGAAAAAGTATTGAAAAACCTCCAGGAGGAAATAGGGCACGAAATTGGCTCATCATTCTCTTCGATTAGAGAGAATATGCCAAAAACCCTAAAATTGAGCAAAGATGCTCAAAACCGAGAGGTTAGACCATGAGGTCTTCAATACTCAAAGATAAACTTGTTTGTATCCTTTTGAAAATCATTAAGCAATATCCCAGAAATTCTTGGGGCCATTTATTTCAGATCTATCATAATGAATACGATAGATTCAAAATACAAGCCAATTCCGACAAAACTAGTGCAATGAGTGCATGTGTAAAAAATCATCTCTTTAAACACATACATCACAACATATAGCATTCAAAGTACATTAATCAAATGGGGTTCTATGTCTAGGGTTCCATTCCCATTCTCGTTTCCCCTAGTTCTCTCTCCACGTTTTACGGTTTCGAGATAGTCTTAAGGTACTTTGAGTATGGAAGGGGTTTTCACACAACAATAGGCCATTCAAGAGGGTTCTATGACTAAGGATCAATTCCCAGTCTCGTTTCCCTAGTTCTCTCTCCACATTTTACGGTTTCGAGATAGTCTTGAGGTACTTTGAGTAGGGAAAAGGGTTTCAAGCACAAAGAGTAGGCCATTATTCTACAGAAAGGTAGAAGAAAGATCTAACCCTAGAATGTAAAAACAGAAAAGTAAAGAAGTTCTAGGCTTACCTGGGTTTCCGGGAGCAATGCGGCAGCGGTTCCCTTCTTCACTTGAAGCTCTTCAATCTCCAATTCTTGGCTATTTGCTTGAGGAGGAGCCTCTTATTTATAGGCAAATGTTAGGGCAAAGGGGAACCCTAATGGTAGACACAAGGATGTGTCTAGAATCCCCCAACTTAAACCATAAGGCTATTTTCGAGATTTCCACTTCTTAAACAAAGGTAAAACAGTAAAAAAGTGAAAATTCTCGGAATTTTCTCATTTTTTGAGCAAAACACTTGTATTTGACAACTCAGGTCGGATACAAACAAAACTCTTTGTATCCGACATTATCTGTCGGATACAATAAAGACCTTTTGTATCTGAACATTACCATCGGATACAAGGAAAGAAGCTTTTATCTGAATTTTAACACAAGCAATACTTATTTACATGTAATATCATTTAAGTAAATGTGTTCGTATTTTTTAATCTCCATTTACTTAAGATATTACATGTAAATAAGCAAACACCCCCCCCCCCCCCCATTTGAATCCATTAAAAATAGTTCCAAACCCAAATTCCAAGTGAATAAAAAGTCAACTTTTCAGTTCTAGGCTAAATTCCGGTTTTTCAGGTCTGGTAAAAAGGTTCAATATGTTAATACCAAGGTGTTCGTCAAGATTTAAAATCTCAAAAAATTCATTATGCAATAACATTGCTAAAAACCTGATTACAAGGAAAAATTATCTTGAAATCTTGCTTTAAAAAATATTTCATTTTCTGGGGTCAAAAGTCAACAAAATTCAACCAGAAAAAGTTTGACTTTGCACAAAAGATTGAATTCAGGCATTTTCCTTTGCACAAAACATATTTTCAGTTTAAGGCTATCTTCTACTAAAATTTAAATGGAACTTTATCTAAAGCTGAGCTATTAGTCTTCTAGCTCAATTGAAACTCTAAAAAATGTTGTTTTACTACGGTAAAATAATATGAGTTCCTAATATAGCTCAATTCTAAAAATATTTTTTTTTAAGTATATGTTTGACGTTTTTTTTTTCAGTTTTAAAAATAAACATATATTTATGCTTTAATATTGTAATAAAAATGACAAATTTTATAAATATATTATTTTATGAAAAATAAAAAAATGTTGCTCTTTCATAGCAGGATGGAAAGGAAAACAACAAATCTTATAATTGTATCACTTTTATTAGAAAATCAAAATAATTGTTTTATTTATATTTTTTTTGTAACATTTTAATGGCTAGCATTACTTAAAGACATTTTGTTTAATTTGTAGATCTTTGAGTTTAATGCTTCTAGAATGTTTTTCTAATTCATTTAAGCAAAATACTTACCAACTTTTTAACTATAGAAAAATGGAGTCCAATTTTTTCCTTTTTCGTTCTGAGAATTCTAATACCGTTCAATTTTACCTCCTGCGTATCTATTGAAAAACCAGAGGAAGCAGGTTTGAACGATTTGTGCTGGCTTCTTTCCTGCCTATGTTGTTCTTTACTTCAAATGCTGTTCTTACTGACTTTTGTGATTCTACCAATTCCCAAGGTTTTGTCTTTCCTGTTGAAGGGACAGAAGTTGATTGAGCCTCTTTAATTCTATCTATCTCTTGGTAGAATTTTGCATTGGCAAAGTAAGACTCTGTTTCAGAGAATGGTTTGTCATCTGCTACTATCTTCTTTTGAGCTTCATCTCTAAAGAACTTAAAACATTGGTGCAAAGTAGAGGGCACCAATCCATGATCATGAAGCCAAGGCCTACCTAACAACACATTGTACGTTGTCTTGGAATCAATGATGTGAAACAAAGCAGTTGATTTTAATTTACCGATCACCACTTCTAGCCTAATCATTCCAATGGCCCTTTGTCCACCCTAGTTGAACCCTTGGATCATAAGTCGACTCTGACCCAACTCATCTATTGAGATGCCCAATTGCTTCATTGTTTTTGTGGACTTGATATTGACAACTAAACCACAATCTAAGAGGATCCTATTAACCCTTTGTTCTCGTATGTATCCAGAGACATAGAGAGGACGATTATGAGGTTTAGCTCCTAGTAGTAAGTCTTCATCAGAGAAACTAATGGTTGACATGCAAGCCGTGCACATGTTCTTACACTTTTCAGCACACACTCCAACTTGCGGGACTTTGAATAAGTAATCACTTGGACTTGTAAGTGCAGTAGCTAAAGCCATTCTCATATTTGTAGGAAAACGGAGAGCGTCATAGACGTCAAATGAAGTTGGGATGTCTTTTAATATCCCTACAACACCGTCTTTTGTTGAATTCCCAACATCTAACGCATGTCAGTGGTTGAAGAAAATTCTTCAGCACCTTCAAACGATTTTTCTTCATCATGTATCTCATAACATGAGACAACATTAACTGCGGCAGAAATACCTTCCAGAATTTTCTTTGGCATGAATTCTAGTTAAGTAACTGGAACATGAGCCTTTTGTTCGATAAGTTCAATTGGCACTTGTGAAACCATCTTTACCAGTGCTTTTCTTCTTGACTTATTTCTTTTCACCTTTCTTGTCATCCTTTTGTTCTTTCAGGTCTGATTTTGTCAAGCCTTCTTGGGTTGTGGAAGATGTGAACTTCGTTTCTTTCGACGAGTGACTAAGATCCAACCTTCATCATCAGAACACAGTTCTCTTCCTCCAGTTGAAGTCATGCCCCTAGTTTGCGAAGTCTGTTGTCTTGGAAGGATGATAGGGTCGAAGGATCCAAATATAATTGTGGCAAGATTTGATGTAGCCACTTATTCATTATCAAGGACAATCTTCCCTTGACTAGCAAGATCCAAGATCTTTTCTTTCAAAATAAAACATTTTTCAATTGGATGGCTAACCACCCGATGGTACTTGCAGTAGTTAGGATCGTCTACACGGTCAGCCTCTTCAGGGCGTTTTGACGCTGGTAGTTCGATTAACTTTAATTTTAACAACTGCTCAAACATCTCAGAGACTTCTGAATCAGGAAAAGGGTATTGCTTCTCTTGCAATTCTTTTAAGGAAGGTCTCTTTCTCCCTTTGTCTTGAGTAGATGTGGTTCTTTTCTCCTCCTTTTGTTTAGTAGAAATCTTCACTGGAGCCAGATTCACAGACATTGATTCCTTTCCATTGCCAGGCTTAACAGGTGGTTTGCCCCCTTTGCGGCTTTCTTGCTTGTCTTTGTTTCTCCCTGGTTCACAAACAGGGATGTCATGGTTTGAATTAGCTTGTATACTAAGCTCCATATCATGAGCTCGCGTAGCCAATTCTTCAAAGGATCTTGGTTTAATCCCTTGTAGAATGTAACAGAGCCCCCAATGCATGCCTTGAGTGCACATCTCTATTGCAGAAGCTTCTGAAAGCCTATCTTTGCAGTTAAGGCTAAGATCCCTCCATCGGTTAATATAGTCGATCACTGGCTCATCTTTCCATTGGCGAGCATTAGTCAACTCAATCATGCTAACCGTTCGCTTGGTCCTATAAAAGCGATTGAGGAACTCTCTTTCCATCTGCTCCCAGCTATCGATGGAGCTTGGCTCGAGGTCTGTATACCAGTCAAAGGCATTTCCCTTCAACGACCGCACAAACTGCTTCGCCAATAGGTCACCATCAGTTCCAGCATCATTGCAAGTCTCAACAAAGTGGGCTATGTGTTGTTTCGGATTGCCCTTTCCATCAAATTGTTGAAACTTTGGTGGTTGATAACCAACCGGAAGCTTCATCTCACTAATATTTTGACTATAAGGCTTCGAGTATGAGAATGAAGAGTGAGTTCCACCCTCAAACTTATCCTGAATAGCGCTCATGATGAATTATTTAAGTTGACCAGTCGGAATAGAGGTATCATAATATACTGGGATTTCTTCAACAGGGCTTTTTCCTTTATTTGATGATTCTGGAATATCATGGGATGCTTGTTGAGGAGTGAACTTAGGTAGATTGACCGGCCCATGGCTTGACTCTTTAATAGCTTCAAGTTTACTCACAAGTGTTGCAATTTGGGCATCCTTTTCTTGAACGGACTTGGTGAGTCCTTCAATAGCTTTAGCCATAGCTGCTATCTGCTCTTCAAGGGAAAGACCTTAGGTCATCATTACTGGCATGGCAACTGAATATGATGAGTTAGCAGTATTTGAGGGTCTTGAAGATGTAGATCTCGATGTCTTGCTGGGTGATATAGAACCTATGCTTGAACTATCATCTTCTGACGTGACAGCTTTACTCCCAGAGTTCAAATCTTGAGAGAAAATAGGATGAGCTAAGATCCTTTCAGTAGACTTGGATGCAGATTCCTTTGCCTCCTATGTCGCTAGAGTGAGTGCAGGTTGAGTAGATTTGGATGTGCCAAAAACTGGAATTGATTTTGGCAAAGCAGTAACCGCTTGAATTGGTTGAGATAGAGCTTTTTCCCTACTTCTAGTAACCACGCCAGTTGCGTGAGTGTTGAGACTCGATCCAGGATACACCAGAGCCCTAGGATCAGATCTAGTTGGCTTTTCAGCAATATCTTTCTGCGTAGCCTTGGACGATGCTGACCTTTTAGCCATGAATGTTGACTTTGAACTTGCAGAAATTCGTTTGATGACAAAAAGAGATGAAAGGCAGAGATGGTCTCACCGGGCGTGCCAAAAATTTGTATACACAAATTTTGCGTTTGAAATCAAACGAATCAGATGTGCCAATACAAATAAATTTGTATCTTTATTAAAAGTAATGTAGGGTACAGATCTCTATGATTCCTTTGATTCTTTTCTTCACAAATCTTTGATTTGAGGGCTAAAATAGCTTGATCCCAAATCAGTCTTCGGCCTTCCTTGGCGAGCTTCACGAAAGGCAGATAAAGTGGTAGATCTGGTGGATTCCATGTGTAGATCTGTGCTAGATTTGGGGAGAAGTCTTCGGCTTGTAGGCTTGTTGAAGATCTTAAGAAAAATTTCAGTATTTGATGCAGATCTCTGGGTTGTAGGGTGTGTCAGAGACAGGATGTTTGAATCTTCAGATCTTGAATGCAATTTTTAGTCTTCAAGTCTTCAATTCTTCAAGGCTTGTTGGATCTTCAGAACAGCAGCACTTCAATTCTTCAGTGATTTAGGTCTTCAGAACAGCAGAGCTTCAGTTCTTCAGGGTTTAAGTCTTCAGAGCAGCAGAGCTTTAGTTCTTTAGAGCTTAGGACTTCAGAGTAGCAGAAATTTGCTTCTTTTCTTCTGTAGACTTCATGTGTTCTCCGAATGAAGAGAGAACCGCCATATTTATAGATTTTGGGAGGATAGAGCTCTCTAGATTTAAAGCTCTTGAGAGAATTATTACAATTTGCAGATAATTCTCTATTTTTTGTGAAGAATTATCAGTATTTAGAGATAATTCACTTATTTTGAAAATTATCAAAATGATAATTCTTCAATGGGACCCACAAGCAATTTATTAGCTATCTTAGAGAGAAAATTCTATTTATTTTATTTAAAGAATTTATCTCTAAATGGGGTCCACACTTTTGTGAGATTTTGCCATGTGGCATTTTTTTAATCTCAAAATTTTCCCTTCCTACAAGCGGCTAAATAGTAAGTTACACCAACCGAATGAACCACTTAAACTCAATTATAAATTCGGTCAAAACAAAGGGATCAGGACCCAACTCCTACACAATGCTACCCAACTGGATTGTCCATGATTGTTCCATCCTTCAAGCCACCCATGGTAGTGTGAAGATAGCTTATCCCCTTTTCACTACTCAAAATGTCGCAGTGGAAAGGACTTCTCTCCACTGCTTCTTGCCATAGCGAAGTGTGAAGATTCCCCCGATTAGTGAAGATCTTGCACCAAGGATCTATTTGTGACCAACCCTAGACTCATTTATCCTCTGATACCACGCGATTAGGGAGAGGCATGTATCACGTCAGCTTCAATTAAGCCAAAGGAGTAATTGAAGCAATTATGGCCAAGTAATACAACTAGGGCGAACCATCGAATTAACACCGTTGATGGATGCCCCCTTTAATTTTTTTCTTGTCCTTCGACACCACGGCGATAAGAGAGAGAGAGAGAGAGAGAGAGAGAGAGAGAGAGAGAGAGAGAGAGAGAGAGAGAGAGAGAGAGAGAGAGAGAGAGAGAGGCCGTATTACCAATCTTGTTAATTTTCTTTGTTTTGTTTCTTTTTTTCCTTTTTATTTGAAGGTTGATCCCACAAATCAACTTTTATTCTTCATCTTTTGTGACTGTCACACCACATGACCGTCACCTTTTGTGACTGATGCACCACATGACCGTCATCTTTTGTGGTCGGTACGCTCCATGGCCATCACCTATAGTGGTCCATGCACCCCATGGCCGCCACTATTTGTGGGCGACACTCCACATGATCGTCACCTATAGTGACTGACACGTCACACGGCTGTCACCTATTGTGGCTGATGTAACATATGGCCATCATCTATAGTGGCAGACACGCCACATGGCTATCACTTATCGTGGCCGATATGCCCCACGGCCACCACTATTTATGGCTGACATGCCCAATGGTGATCATTTTTTGTGGCCAATCGAGGCTTCAACGCATCTTATATGCATGACCATGGCCATTTGTGGTACCTAGTAACTAAGAACTCCAACCTTCACCTAATCCCTCACTTGGAGTACAACTGAGCCAATTTCAACATGGAATGTAACAGATGCTTGTGATCAAGACTCTAACCCGACACATTGTACCTATAGAGGTACTGACACGCTGCACATAAACACACCATCATGTGTCGAGTTCAGCAGGATTCGGTAGGAACAACGATTCACAACATGACCCAATGGTACATTTCAGTTTTGGTTTGATTGTGACAAAACCCAAACCAGTTTTTTGGGTAACGTGAAAACTGAACTGAAACCTAGATGATTTATTAAATACAGTTCAGTTTATTGAGAGGGTGTTTGGTAACGTGTTTAGAAACAGTTTTTCGGTTTTCAAACATAAAAAACCAGAAACGTGTTTGGTATGGGGGGATTTCAAATTGTTTTTTAAAAAAACGGTTTGAAAAACACTAATGATTTTAGAAACCCAAAATATAGATTTTTAAAAACCAAAAACCGTGTTTTGCGTTTTTTACGGTGGTAGTTCTGTAATATTCTGAGTCGAGATATTCTCGACTCCCATCTTCCAACACTTTCTGTCTTTTTTTCCATTCTCAGTTCAAAACGTTCTTCGTCACAGATTTATAAATCAATCTTTCAACAGAAGCTACGATTATTGGTGGAGAGCCGGTTTGTGTATGAAGGAGAGGCTGATGAAGACGACCATTGCAGCCATGGATGGCCGAAAAAGCCAATTTTCATGGTGAGGAAACACGTGTATCTGCTACACCCGAGTCAGAATGTGCTCCTCTCATACACAGCAAAATTAGTAAGACTATATACGGCCCAATTGGCCTCTCTATAGGCACGTCTAATAGAACGAAAGACAAAAACACTGCACAGTTCCAAAGCTTTTGAAAACACTGCACAGTTCCAAAGCTTTAGAAATGATTAGGGATATTGACCCAGGGGCATGAAGGAATTATTCTTCGTAAGCCAACAGATAGTGCTCGAGTCACTTTCGAATTAAAATATTTTGATGCCGAACGCCCTTGTCACACGTAATATTTGTGCTCTAATTCTTATTTCTGTAAGCCCGTAAAACTGTGTATCAATCGAGAACATAACACTTTTGCGTGGGGAAGAGTTATTGCAGAGGATATTGATTTGCTTACCAGAGAGATTCTAGAATTGGATGTTCACCGCTGTCAAATTTCATATAAAAATAATTATTTCAAATTGCTAGATTTGAAGACTCACGGAAGAGAGAGAATTTTAATCGTGTTATACAGGGGTTTCCTTTTGTAAATTTGAAATAGTTTTTGGCATGTTTGATATTTAAAAACCTTTAAATTAAAAGAAGTTTTAAATTACACTTTCACCCCTCTTTATAATTTCTTTTGATAATATTAGGGCTAATATATTATATTAATAAGTTCTTATAGCTATATCTTACTATTTATTTCATGACTATAATTTTATTACTTAATAGCACTCAAGTAGGGATAATCAAAATAAAATGAGGTGGCCATAACTGCTGACGGGCTCAAGACCTCAATTTGGTCTGAACTTAGCGGCTCTAGAAGCGTACCGTTGCCCTTCTCATTGCTCTCGAAAATTTAAAAAAAAAAAAAACAGAGAGAAGGGGCTGACGCTGTACTTGGTTCACCTCTTCCTTGAGGCTCTCGGTGAGTGCTGAATCTCTCGCTACTAGGCTAACAATGCATATTTGTTGATTTTGTTGCTTAATTTTGTTATAGTTTAATAGGTTTGCACTTTGCAGGTTGTATAACAATGCATATTTGTTGATTTTGAAAATTTGAATCGTTTTTTTTTACCAAACGGGTTTTTTGTCACCTGTTTTCAAAAACCCACAAAACAGTGATTGTTACCAAACGGGTTTCTTGTCATGTGTTTTCAAAAACCCAAAAACAGTTGTAACCGTTTTTAGTTTTCAAATTGTTTTTAAAAAAAACATTACCAAACGGCCTCTGATTTTAACATAAATTAAATTAGCATGGGTGCACGTGGAGAGAGGGAATAATTTTGTAATTTCCTGGCTTTTGAAAGAAGATGCAAAGTTATAGGCGTTGAAACCCCATATTAATGAAACCTTAACAACTTACTATATGAGCTTTTTGGAGAAGGCGTGTATAGTACTAAGCATGCTTCCCAAGGGGCCTTCTCATGTTAACTATAGTCTAGATAATTCCTAGTCGGTTCGGTTTGGTCTACAAATCAAGACAGAATTGATAGTATAAATTGAAATCGACCCAAAACTGATTAAAGAAAATCCAAGTATATACTATATATAACAATAATAGGCACCACGAGAATAGGCACCTTGGGAAGCATGTCAACAACTATGTACGATTTCCCCAAAAAGCCCTTATCGTTCGTTATAAATTAAGGTATCATTAATATAGTGTTAAAATAGTCAAAATGTTCCTATCATTTAAAATCCAGACAATCACAAAACCACTCCCTCCCTTCATGTGTAGCACTACATGTGTGCACCCTGCTAGTACTATATATAACGAGAATAATCCCCTTAGGAAATGTGCCAACAACTATGCACGACTTTCCTGAATATCCCTTACCTTGATAAGGCACAATTAATATAATGTTAAAATAGTCAAAACTCTGCCTATTCTTTCAAAATCTAAACAGTTGAAAAACTGTTCCTTCTCTTTATGTGCAATAGTTGCATATGCACCCCTGTTGGCAGCATTAATAGCAAAACCGACCCTCATAGCAATATGTATGATTTAATTTGGTCCACCGTTTTGTTAGGGAGGCTCCTTTGTCTCTTATGACTTGAAATCGGCTGGAGCCCCTTGGTGGAATATCTGCTGGTCCAACGATGAGTGGGGTGTACACGTCTGTGAATGATGTTGATATGTACACCCCACTCATCGTTGGACTAACAGATCTTCCACCGAAGGCTCCAGCTGATATGGCCTCGTCTCTTATATTAGCATGAACTACCAAAATTAGACGTTAACAGATAAAAGTCCATGCTACTCAAGTTCAAAGACAATGGTATTTGTCACTCGTCCCATTTTAATTCTTCTGACATTAAAACATACTAAATAATTAATATGGTCATTTATAAATCAATGGTTATGATCAAATTGGATTATATCCTAATTTTTCTTTTTTTTTTTGATAGTCAACACAGAAGAAAGCATTTTATTTACTTTTAGTACGAATATTTACACGGTTTCTAGCTTCATCAAAGATGATATTACATAAGCCCATGGCAGGTAAATCAAAAAAACTTTTTTGTGCTAGAAAAATGTGACAGGTTAATCAATTAAGTCGTCTATTACCATCCCTAGCAAGGTTTTCACTTCCGGTGGGAACGCACCGTTAATACATGCTATTAGATGTACATTTTAACATGAGAGATTTGATTCCAAAGCAGTGGTGGCTACAATGAAACAATCTTTATTCAAAATTTTATTACGTTTTTTTTTTTGTATCCATTCCCCTAAATTATGATACATTTTCGTGTCTATTCTTTTATTTTTAATATTTATATCACTAACATCATCACCACTCTATAAACACAATCGCAACCTTGAGCATCACCAACTCCACCACCACAACCACGATCGCATCAGTACGTCCACCACCACAATAACTACCAGACTACCACCCCAACAACCACATATTATATCTTGACCACCACCAATGCAACTATAACCTCATCCACCTCCACCACTACTACCACTACTACAACAACGACAACAACAACAACAACCATCACCACCACCAGAGCCACCACACTCACTATAATTAAATTATTTTTAAAAGCTTTACCAAACGATTTTTTATTGATTTTTAAGATCATATTAATTTTATCTAAATGTTACCAAATGGATTTTTTGTCACTTGTTTCCAAAAACACAAAACAATTTAAAAAGATTTGGTTTTCAAATTATTTATAAAAAAAAACTCACCAAATAGCCTCTAAAGTAACCTTCAGTATAGGTAAAAAATATTAAATAGCCAAATGAAACTATGGCGCTAGGCTTTGTTTCAATGAATAATTATCAAATGAGCAAATTAATATCACTTAGCTACAGTATACAACTAATAAGTATAACAGTACAAGGACATAAATGAAGAGATAAAATTAATATGAGCATAGACAAAAGTGCACACACATGAACAAATATTATCTCTTTTATGATTTATCTATACTATTAATAAAGGGAAGCGGGTGGAATATTCCCCTCAGATTCTGTCCTCTTTTTTTTTTCCAACTATAACCATCCCCAATTAAAACAATCCAAAACTATAACCATCCCACTATTTTTCCCACTTGAATTTAAACCCCTATTTATATGCTACAGTTAAAAGTGAGGACGTGTAGTATGCATGTGCCACCACTAGTATACATATACACGCACTATACAATATGTTCAAAATGTGGATAGACTAGGAATAAGGTTATTGGTCCATTTCCGATCTCCCTTATAACAGAGACTCGTGTACATGGGATGCATTCTACACAAAATTCCCATGTCTTGAGTTCGAACTAAATCGAGGTTGCAAACTAGGGATTAATTTGGTTTATCGGTTTTATATAAACCAAATTAAATCATAACTATTGCTATTAGGCGCATTTTTGGATTGTCTTTAATCAATTCAGATCGGTTTCAGTTCGTACTATATAAAATCGATTTAGTTTTTTTTTGTAGGTCAAACCGAACCGATTCAGGGATTATTTAATTTAGGGTAAATTACACTTACTTTCCTTGAAGTATGCTAAATTACACTTATCTCCCTTAAGGTTTCTGAAATAACACTTTCCCCCCTTGAGATTTGTGTATGGGTCACAAGAACACTTTTCATTGAAGTTTCCGTTAAAACAGTAATGATAGTTAGTAAAATAATTTTAACTAGACAAGATTACCCTCATTTAAGTTAAATGATAGTTATGCCTTAGGCCATTAAAATTTTTGTTCTCATCTTTATGAAAGGGTAGTCTTGTCCAGTTAAAATTATTTTACTAACTATCACTACTGTTTTGACGGAAATTTCAATGAAAAGTGTTATTTTGACTCATACACAAATCTCAAGGAAGGAAAGTGTTATTACAGAAACCTCAAAGGAGGTAAGTGTAATTATAGCATACCTCAAGGAAAGTAAGTGTAATTTACCCTTTAATTTATCATTAAAATCAACATTTGGAACCGAACAAACCGTATCTACCAAGTCAACTATGGGTTTGCATTAATCGGATTCAGTTCGGTTTTCACGTTATACCCAAAAACCCGGTTTCAATTCGCTTTCAGTTTTGTCACAATTGAACCAAAAGCGAACCGTACCATCCGGTCATAACTTCAAGAAAGTCATCTATTGTCGGTCTTGAAAGACTTCGAATGCGAGTATTTTGCAAGAAAATTTTTTTTTTGGATAAAGTATTTTGCAAGAATCGATATGAAAAGAACACGTATGATTAATTAAAGGGATAACTGAAAGAAAATGAAATTACAAAATTTTCATTGCGTGAATCTTACATTGGTTTCTGTCATCCTGTGTGTACAAATCTGTTTCAATATACTCTGCCATTGCAGCTCCAACAGATTCCACAAACAAAAGTAATGGAAAAGAATGAAAAATTAGTAGGAAAGGGAAAAGAAACTTGAGAAAGAAAGGATGGCGGAGGGAAAAGAAGAAATGCAGGAAGGAAGAAGCACAGCTCTTCAAGAAAGAAATGGTTGCAAGGGTATATGCTTCTTTGTCCGTGAAGTTCAGGAGAAGTAAGGAAAAGATTACGCAGGTAAGCCCACAAACACGACAAGCAGCCAGATGAAGCAGCTAGAATCCATATCAAGAGCAGATGAATGACGAAGCTATAAATCCAT
Organism: Buxus sempervirens; assembly: GCA_947561395.2. Classification (NCBI taxonomy): domain Eukaryota; kingdom Viridiplantae; phylum Streptophyta; class Magnoliopsida; order Buxales; family Buxaceae; genus Buxus; species Buxus sempervirens. Next base: position 13,449,132 of record OX387194.1, on the reverse strand, counting down.
ATCAATCAGCGGAACGATGCTGAACATCCTTTTTCTGATCCATTTCCAAAAAATCTGCAGTTTCCGGAACTTTACAATTTTCTTCAATGCTCGCGAGTGAAGAGAGATTCTAAGCGACAGCTTCTGCGCCTTGGTGGGTACCCCATTGTTGACTGCAATAACTCACAGAAACGGGAGAGGCAAAGAAACGGAGATGTTTGTCGGTAATGGTGAAAAGACGGAGACTGGTCTGGTACGCCTTTCTTTCCCGAGGTTTTGTACGCTTTTCTTTCCCTTGGTCTTGTGTATTCATAACCTGTAGGAAGGCATGGTTGCAGCAAAATCTCAGAGAACGGGAGATGTTTGTCGAAGAGTCGGAGATGTTTGTCTACTTGTGCGAATGAACTCAAGGAGAAAGGTATTCTACGCTTCTTTACCAGGGTCTTGGGTATTTTATAAGCTCGCAGTCTTTAACTGTCATAACTGCTTTTTAAATCTTAGAATCTTACCGTTAGCGACGCAGAAGCTCCCAGAATTTTCCGTCCTTGTGTTTACTGCGATATATGTGTTTGTTAAAAGGTCTCAGCGAAAGCCTTCATGTTTATAAGTTTATTATCCATAACATAGCACCATTGTATCTAGTTTTCCAGATTGCCATTTTTAACCTGTTTTATAGTTACTGAATCTTTTATTGTCTTCCCTTTATTTAAATGTCATTAGGCTGATGCATTGGCAAATTTGGTCAGGTCCCATAAGGAGAATTTTTGGTGCAAGCTATCGTATAAGCAAGTGAAGAGCCATATATACCCAGTTATGTGCTTTCATTCTTTTTTCCTTTTCTTTTTCTAGGCTTCAAAGGATCATCAAAGAAGTCATCATCATCATCAATTCTCAGCTGTAACAGATTTTGCCCTGCTGTTCACAAGTTAAGAAAGTAAATAAACAGAGAGATAGAGGATGTGCCTAACAAGCTTAACAAATCATGTCCCTTACATTTTGGTTGAACTATAAGACTCAATTTGTTTTGATGTGAAAAACTTTACAATTTAAGTTATTTTACATGAACTTGATTTTTTGAAAAATATGTAGTTTTCAATTTGTTTAGTAGAACCATGGAAAAAAAATTTTTGAAAGCAATTTCAAATATTTGCATTATGGTAACGTAGGGAAAACAGTTTGGATCTTATTAAACCAGTATAATGTTTGTAACACCCCGGTTTTGGATCAATTGTCCAACCCCGAAGTGTTATTGTATATGGGCCAAAGCAACTAAAATCTAGAATAATTTAAAAATTTTATTCATATCTTTATCAAAGTTATTATGCGGAACATAAAATAAAAATCATTCAAAATTAATCTTAGCATTTACAATTTGCTTTTGAACTCATAACTGGTTCACTACTAATTGGCTACCCCTTTTACATACTATTCCAATGCTTGTCGATCTCACCAAGAGTACCGGAAAAATAGTAAAAACCGGAATGAGATATAAATCTCAACAAGTAACAAGATGCATGAATTAAAACAGTCAAATTTCTTTACAAAAATAAAGTCATGAGGTATACCAATGAAACCAAATCACGATAATAAGATTCAAAGCATTCATCAAACCAAACCATGCAAATGTGACATAACAGGACTCATGAACTAAAAACCACTTGATAAACTACTTCTGTGCCCAAGTTCACCACCTTACGAGCTTACATGATAATGGAGCCGAGATACACGGTCATCCACTCCTCGAACTACGATCAATGCGGATCACCACCGAGATACACGGTGGGTTGGCACGTACAATCTAATCAACTGCAACTATCCAATCAGGGGAATACTGGTTTGATCATAGATATATGGATCCTTGACAATACACGGATAATACCAGTAAATGTGCAAGCCATGAGTGAATTACAAGCACGGCCAAAATATAGCTCTTAGGTGCGAGTCACAAGTAAACTATAAGCATGATCAATAAAAAGCACATGTAAGCCAATGTCTGATTAAAATGCACGGTGGTAATCCAAATAAAACCAATGCTGAGATACATGGTTAAAGACCAGGTCGAGATACACAACGGGGTCGGAATTGCTGCAATACGACCACATACATGAAGGCCTTGTCGAGATACATGATGGGAGCATAAGTGGGAGACAGGTTTAACTTATAAAGATATCTCTTTCACTTCCTAGCTAAGCTATGGATCCAAACTAAGCAATGCCCGCTAGACACAACTCACAACCAAAATATTTAATAATAACTTGTCTCAAAATAGAATATGCTCAACCATGATATAAGTTTTCAATCAACAATAAACATCTCATCCCAAGATACATGAGAGAGGAATTTAACCACTCCGAGATACATGGAGGAAAACCAATGATTCTGCACTCTTATCGATGAAACCATATGCAAATATTCAGAAATATAATATTGAAAGTAAAGAAATTGCTTGAATATGAAAATAAATAGAAATCACAATCCTAACCTTGAAACCATGTCATCTTTACCAAAATATGCTCAATTTCTTGATTAATTGCCTAAACAATCATTTACTAATGTGAACACTCTTAATTTACTCATATTAAAGTATTAGATAGCTTGCCAAATCGGTATTTTAAGATTCAATAAAATTCATCCCCTAATTGGTTGTTATTTTAAACATTTATTCAATAATGTCCAAATTCTCCTTTTAAAGAACCTAAAGTGTCAAAATTTTTTAACTTTGATATTTAGTACATCCAAAGGGTATTTTAGATCTTTAGTGACATTTAGGAATATGGTATATTAACCAAAACCAATTCTAAATAGGTTTAGTCCATTTATTACTTCATAATAGCTCTTTATTGTTCATCTTTACATTCATTGTTCCAAATTAATATTCTTTTGTCCAAATTGAATTCTGCCACTTCCTACATCTCAAATTAATTTAATTACAGGTGTTACCATTTTAGAATTCTAAGAAAAATCATTAAAAATATATTTGGGCACAAAATCACAAAATTTGAAAAATCTGACAGAGGTCACTCGACACTGCACTTGAGCGGCCTATCAAGAGTCCATTACTGAGTGAAATTTTGCTCAAACACTTGGGATTGAGCTCGAGCGTCCTCCCGAGCGTTGAGTTTCAAGGTTCTATTATTCTGTTTTTAAAATACACAAGCAAGGCGCTTGCAATTGCACTTGAGCGGCCTGTTGGGTGCTCGGCCAAATTTCACTATATTTTCTGGGTTTTCTAATTTTCCAAAATCTGAAATAATTTGTATAGTTTTAATTGTTTCCAATCATCATATTTTATTCTAAATTATTTCTAAAACAACTCTAACCTATTCTCAGTAATTATAAGTTGATCTAAAGTTTCCTACTTAATTAATTCTCTTGAGATCATTTCTTTTCTTAATTTCTTTAAAAGTGTATGAAAGCAAAACCATCTTATAAATATTTCAACTTTTCAATTCAAGATGTGAATCAAAACAAACCATGATAAAACATGTAAAACATACGAAAATCATGCAATTTCTCCAGTTTTCAAAGTGTTTGATGCTTGCCTCAATATGTGAAATCATTCTTCCAAAATCCCGAATGTCCACCGAATATCTGAGATTATTCGCACCACTCTAGACTTCTCCAAATCAAATCTCCACCATTCAAATTGAAATCCTACGAGTCAAGAACATAACCTCCAAATTTGAGGCCAATTCAACGGTTGGATCTCTCTAAATCTTAATTCGAATACTGCTGGTCGGAAATCTGCAACACTCCATAAAACACATTTTTGTTCTGTCTCTCTCTTTGTATTTTTCTCCAGCCTTATGCACGAATTCTCATGAGAGACTTCTAATCTTATTAATTTTCGTACTATTTCTCATCCCTATTTTAAATATTAGCTAAACACTTAATGATATCCTATATTACTCAAATTAAGACTCCTAAATAAGCATAATTACAATTAGGTCCTTTTTTCTTTTTTTAAACCTCAAATTCATTATTTAAATCCAACTAAACTAAAATTTGGTCTAATTAAGTTTCTTAGCTTAATAATTATTTATTTTATTCTTTTCATGGATTTGATTAATTAGAATTGACCAAAATACCCTTTCTTTAATTTCCACACTTAATCATTGAATTTCTCCACAATTCGCCAAATTCTCTTCTTATTATTTCTCTTCCTAATTTGAAATTTAAATCCTAAATATTAGTTCTACTAATTCTCTCTTATAATATAAATTCAAACCCCTATACTTAATTCCTATTTTCTCCTTTTTAAATTTATTTACACTTCCCAATCTCTCTAGTTTATTTATTTGTTTTATATTAGGAAAAACCAAGGTTCTACAATGTTGATGGTTATTTAGTAGGGGGTTGGATGAAGGCCTTAGTGGTGGTTTTTATTTATTTATTTATTTTTGTTTTGTTTTGGGGGGGGGGGGGGGGGGGGGGGGGGGGGGGGGGCGGGCGGGCGGCGCGCATTGCTGTGGGGGTTGGTGGTGGTGGTGTATCCTTAATGGTGGTGTTTCACTTAATCGTGATTCTTTTAAAACTCACATTCAAGTTTATTCAATTTTCTAGTTTAATAGAATTCATGGTGACCCCAGAAATCAGAAATGCCTGTAAGCTTCATTTTTCATTCAATAAAACCTGAATCTATTTCACTGATACAAGCCATTTGGTCCATTACCAAACTGAAGTGATGCTAGTTAGGAGCTCCAAATTAGTTCATCCATTGCCTAGTTGGGCATTAAATGTTTAGAACGAGCAATATTTTCTTACCAAATCAAAGATGATTGAGCACTTGAGGCAACAAGAGCAACTGATTATAAGGCTCCAAAAAGTTCTCACCTAGTCGATACAATTGAAACTTCTACCTTCTCCTTATAAATGGAGCACCCATTCTTACTCATAAACTTGAGGCACACCAACGATGTGTTGACTAAGCATTCAGTAAATAAATTGTGCAAGTGATAATAACTAAGCTAGTATCCATTCTTGAAAATTACATGGAGTATGATGATAATTCAGCATACCTCAAAGGACAACTATATGCAGATCTCTGCTTATATTTGCATTATATATTGAGATTTTTCATTGATTCAATTGTTTTTTTTTTTTTTTTCAATTACAGTTCCATTAATGAAAGTGAAGATAATGTTGCAATGGAGTTCCATGCAAGTATCCCAGTCATTGTAGAGAAAGTAGGTTTTCTCCCAACGCACTGTGCAGATCTGCTTGAAAGGGTCTCAAGGGTTGAAGTTGCACACGAGCTACTCAAAAAGAAGTTGAAAGACAAAAATGAGCTATTTGAACCCATACATGTGAAGCATCAACTTGAGAATCAGGTTAAGGTTCCAAATCTTTTGATGGTGCTCTAAACTTTTATTGGTAGTTTACCAGCAGAAATGCATTTGATAAATCTTCAACATTTGTGTGCTTTATGATCCAATAACTTATTGAGCCTGGATGTTCTGTTTCTGTTGTTAGGCCACTTCTTACAAGAGAACAGACTGCTTTGACATATTTTTATTGCCTATGCTCATATTTTTGGCGAAAGTGTCCTCCAATCTGTCATATATTGTGATGCGCCATTTAAGAAAAGACTCACTATCTTCGCCTGAGTGTGCATTTATCATTTAAGATTCAGTCCACCTAGATGGTGTGCGAGTGAGTCCTGTCATAAAAATGAATTGTCTTGACTGCATTCCACAACTTAAAAGTTCAAAACACCTTCCAGTTCAGTAATTTTTTCAAATTTTAAAGTTGAGGTTGTCATGGTGACTGGGTTCAGAAGATACCGTTTTCCATCCTGGCATATTTATAGATATGGTACACATTTGCAGTCAGGACCTACCCCCATGAGCCCAGTGTTGGAGATTTTGAACCAGAAGTTGTAGGATCCTCAATGAATGTTGAAGTCACCCATTTAAGCCAGCATGGCATGGCCCATTTGACACACAAGTAGAATTTCTATAAGATACATTACAGGTAACTAATGATAATAAAAAATGTGATCATTATTGGCATTTGGACATGATTGAATAGATCAACCAGCTATCCAGGTGGTCCAATCCAAAACATTAAAGAAAAACAAGGAAAATAAAGGCTTGTCATATCTAAAGATACTAGAAGAGAAAGAAATCTACCCAAGATAGTAAAGATAGAAGGAAGTTGATACTGGTATGATGATGATGTTGAAACCTTAATGGAATGAATGTTGACTTTATAAATCTTTTTAAATACAATTTTCACAGTGCTTGTGATACAAACGTGGTTCTGCCAAGGAACTGATGTTCATCTAGAAAAACATACCATTGGAGTGTCCTTAGGTGTACAGATTTTGGGGTGTCACAAATAATGAAATTTTGGCACTTGCAGTTGAATATGCCTATTATATGTTTACAAGTTCTTGTCATGAATGAGTCATTTAATGAAGTAACAAATTTTCCATATAAGTATATCTCCCTATCAATCTCATATGTGTAGTCAATTTTATGAACTTTTCAGTTGGTTCGATTGGGAATATTCCTCAATAGAACACCTTTCCTAAATTTTCTTGAGCCATACATGTTTTATAGGCTGATCCTAAAGAAGGGTCAAGCATTACAGATAAATAATTGAGGTTTTGCATCACTGCGAAGTGATCATTGATTGAACTTGATAGAACAATAGGAAAACAAAAGTATATGACAATGTACTTGGAAGGTCACGTGAAGTAATATATTATTAGGAGTTTCTGGCATCAGCTTGGATTACATAAACATTTCTCTTTTCTTTATTCTGAGACATGGTTTTTATTGCATGATTTTATTTTTTTTATAAGTGATTCTCTTTGACTAGCAACCGCAAGCCTGCAACTGTTTCAATATTGAATCCCTGCTTGGATATTCAGCCATTACAGAGTGGCCATTTAAAACATTTCAAACTACATAAGAAGGAATGTTTAAAATTTTCCGTTTAGTAATTTAATTTCACTGGAAGAGCTGGAAAAGTATAATCTGGCCATACACTGTGTGGGGCATTAATTAGCAAGTCTTCAAATGGCTGGTAGTCACTGACAGATGCAGGCTTCATTATATGAAAAGTGAAGCATATATGTATTATGCTTTCTGAGGTCGCAATGAACCATCTATTTCTTGGTTTTATTTCCTTCTCAATGAGGTTTGTGCTTTTTATGGACTTACTGAACTAGATAACGAGAAGTTCACATGAACTTTGAAAAAAAATTAAAAAAAGAAAAGAAATAATACTAATTTTCCTCCAGGTTATAGGGGTTTATGACTGAGTTTTTTCATGATAGTTGAGAAGATTTGATGCAGTTCGGATGCTAATCCTAATTAAAGAAGAGAAATATGGAAGCAGAAATTTATGGTTTCCTTTCAATGGCATTTTTGGGTTTCTTTAAAGTGTTATACAATTTACCATGTAGTGCTTGAAGTTACAGTATTTAAATTAGTGTTATGATCCTTAAATAAAGTTAGATTTTTTGCTCAAGAATACAAAAGAATATCTTTGAGGACTACTGAACATGCTATGCTTTATCAGATAGTGTTGGAAACAGTGGTTCATATTCTGATTCATATTTTTTGCTCAAGAATACGAAAGAATATATTTGATAATTTTTCAGAAGTATACTTCACATTTCTGTTTAGGAAGGTACAATAAAAATGTGTGTGTGTATTCAATTATATTACTCAATTTTGGTTCTATTTTTTTATTTTTTATATAGTCTACAATGAACAATCTAGTTACAAAATAATTTTTCAATGTTGCAAAAAAATATTCAATGTTAAGAGTGAGAATGCAGATGAAGATTGATCATTTCATTTCTTTTTTCCTGTAGGAATAGGATGAAATAAATGTCTAGTATTAGAAAATTATTTTACATTTACAGTTCAAGGCATCTACAAAACACAATTCTATGAAGATGTAAAAGTCAAAGCTCTATTTGCTCTTCTTCCTTTAGTTGGAGTTGGATGCATTCTCCTTTACCACATGTATAACAAAGCATATATTCTTAGTTTCATCATGGCAGAAAGTGTGGAATTTGATAGAATCTCCAGAAGCTAACCCATGACATTACAAAATTTCTTCCATCCTATAAAAAGAGAATGAAACTTGGAAGAGCCATTAGCATTAATTCTGTGTCGTAAACCTTCACCTCCACACCATTTTTTGGTTTCTACTTTGTATTCAACAATTTAGTAATGATCAATTGAGCATAATTTCCAGACAAATAGAGTCACTTCAAAACATTGCTCTTTGTTAGCTTCTTCTCCAGTGGCTTACACTTCTCACAAGTGATTACATCCTCTTAGCAGAAAAATTTCGCTCTTCGTCAGCAATACTTCTCCAGTGGCTGACTTTGTTGATACTATTCCAAAGAGCAATTCAAAGAAGGAATCTTGACTTTGGGAGGATCTGAGGCATTCAAAAGAAACGAAGGTAAGAAGGAGCTTTGACAAACCAAGGGACTGGGACATAAATGTTAAGAAAAAAAATGACTTTTGAGGAAAGGTTCATTAAGGAGGGAAGCCAAATATGAATGTCCAAGAGGGAAGATTCTAATACCACACTACTAAGCTCCTTCAAAGAAGTTCCCCGCTCATCGAACTCTATCATCCAGAGGTCCCTACAAATTTTAGGTTCCAAGTAAGACCCAAATATGACCATGTGAGGACTTTAGGGCTAACATATTAAAATGGAAACGGATACCAAAGAGCTTTGGAGAGTGAAGGCTGAGGAACTCTTATTTCCCCACGAAACAAACATGCCAAAAACTGAGAGACTAAACTGAACAGAGTTTAAATGTTATCAAGGATTGGAAAAGAGGCCAGATATTGCTTTCCAAGGACTAGCATAATATTATCTAAATTTAGATTTAAGATCACGTCCAATTTCCTGTATGCCATAATTACTGGAAATAACTTTGTGCTACAAATTGCCTTCCTTTTCCTGAAAACACCTCACCCACTTCCCAAATAGGGTTGTGTTCTTAAGATGGATGTTCCCTAGTCCCAGTCCTAAACTAATACTAGGGCAATCCTTTCTCCATCAAATTAAGTTATCCTTCTTGATCTCTCCTTCTTCCTGAAGGAAATTTCTATGCATTCTTTCTAGAAACCCTATAATCTTTTTTGGAGCCTTAAAAAGAAATGAGAAGTGTATTGGGAGGTTTGCCAGGGAAGCCTTGAGAATAATTATTCTCCCACCAAAGGACAGGTAGTTTCTTTTCCAAAGGGTTAACTTCTTTGCTTTTTTCTCTGAAACTGGGTCCCAAAAACTACTTTTGTTCAGACTTTTTTGGGACCTACATCCCAACATCTGAGGACACTCTTCCCACAAATCCCTCTCTACATGAATCCCCATTTATACGCCTTTCTCTAAATTCTCTTTGATGCCAAAAAGCATTTCAAAACACCTAATGATTCATTTAGTCCAATAGGCATGTTCTTTGGACACTTCTAGGAACAAAATTGTATCATCTGCAAAAGTGAGATACTGAGCAACTCCTACAACCCATCTGGAAACCTTTGACTAAGCCTAACCTCTCACCTAAACCCATAAGTTGACTCAAAACATCACCAACCAAAGTGAAGAGGAATGAGGAGACAGGGTCCTCCTGCCTAAAACCCCAGGAAGAAGGAAAAAGGCCAACCACTTGACCATTAATTATGAATGAAAATGGCACATAATTAAGGCACCCTTTAGTCCATTTAAGCATCACCAAAACCTTTCTACCTCATCACCAAGTCTAGGAAATCCCACTTCACTTTGTAAGAAGCCTTTGTGAGGTCCAATTTACAAACAAGACCCTCCTTTTGAGGTCCAATTTCATACATCCCTTCAAGCATGAAGAAACTGAAAAAATTCACCTAAGCTTTGAGATAAGGAGTCATCTAGCTCTGCAGTCTATGTCCACATCAAACCCATATGGTCTTCCTGTTGGCTCCGAATGCTTTGTGGCGACACCATAACAATAGCCATGTTACCTGACACTCCCTTTCACTCACTACCTGCTTCCTAAGCCTTCTATGGCCATAAAAGAAATGACGGAAGAAACTTAGTGCACATTTATAATTTGGAAATGAACCGCACCTGAGCCTTGACTTGATAGGAGTAGAGATGGAAGTCAATTATCATTGTTACTTTGGGTTCTGGTTTTCTTTCTTGGGAGAACTCTCACAAATCATTCTTTCTAGTTCATATTAAACAGGTTTTGGTGAATATTCCCAATTCCAATTCAGTGCCCATTATTAATAGGCTTTCTGGTTCTGTTTCGATTTATTTGGTGTTTGGTTCTGCTTTTTTAAAATATCTTTCAAAAATCTTTCTCACGTTTGTGTTAAACAGGTTTCATGAACACCTGTATGGGAGATCCTTGAGTAACTCTTTTTCATGTATGTTTTTTTGTACTTCTCTGTTACATTAAAGGAAAAATAGCATGAATGGTATGTGTTAAAAACAACCAGTACACCTAAAAGCTTAAGCTTATAATTGAAGGTGTAAATAAGTATAAAAGAAGGCCTGAATACAATATCTCAATACTCCCCTGCACATGTGCCTTCGCACAGGAACATACATGGGAAGGACAAACACAGGGCACATAAACCCTGGATACAAATAAATGCTAAGGAAACTTGCCCCGATGAGTTGAACACTAGACCTCCTGCTTTGATACCATGGTAGACAACAAATGCACCTAAAAGCTTAAGCTTAAAAGTGAAGGTATAACCATGTATATAAGAGGGCCCAAATACAATATCTCAACACTCCCCTATATCTCAACAGTATGCAACTGATGAATTAATTCTCAAGCTCTCAGCATAACTTTTAGCAATCTTGAATTCAGACTATGCAGACTGTTGAGAGATCAATAGACTATTGTTCCTTTTTGTTCTTGGGTAGGTAAATTTGAGATGTCAAGCAATCTAGCTGGAAAGAAAGGACTGGTTAACTGGAACATTGTTGTCTAAAAGATCCAGTGTGAGGAATAAGTTTGCTGAAGAAAGCCAGAACTTGTTTGGGCTTTACAAGGAACATAAACATTGCCATGACCAAAAATAGGGATAAGAAGAAGGGTGGCAATGATGGAAGCGGAAATTATGAAATATGCAAGAAAAATGAGGCATTGACAGTGAAATTGCAAAAGAGAGATCAGAATCTACATCCATATAGACTAACATTAACTAAATAAGCTATTTGTCTATTATTTTTCCACATCTCTGTGGTTTTCTTGTTTTCCTTTCTGCTTCTGTCTCTTGGAATAACAAGTCATCATGCTAAATTGGTTTCTTCGGACACACATTGTAAGAGCTGGATAGATATTCAATTGTTTTGATTTTTCAGAATCCAGGCAAACAATTCTCTGAATCCCTATCATTTTCTTTAGCTTTCTTCATTGTGTGCTGTTTTCTTGAAGGAAAATTGGCATAAATTGTAAGCTCAGTTGCATATTTGATCCTTATCTTGCAGTATAAATTGATTCCCTTTTTCTTAATCTTTCTTTTCTTGTTATTTCTTGGTAAAATCTGGAAGATGAAAAAAAAGAGATTTCTGAGGGATAATTAGTTTACTGATCTAAGAAATCCAAGAATTTTTCCAAAGATCAAGGTGTGAAGAACAAAACCCAGCAATGGAAAAGCAGGGAACCCAAAGAAAACTGCCCTAATTCCTATCAAATTCTTGTAAATAATCTTAATTGAACTGTGGGGATGGTTGAGTTGTATGTTACCGTGGGGCCCAAAAATCGTGGGAAAAAAGCAGAAAGGAAAAAAGATAAAAACCAGTCCTCAGCTTCAATTTTTGAAAAGACTTCCTCAGTCCATTGAGAATTGAAGGGGATCTTCAATCCCAATGTCATAGTTCGTCTCCCAAGTTACCCAAGAATTCTCACAGCTAATCTAATCGAACCATTTTTCTGTTTTCAGGCAATCTAGGAGCTCTAGCCTCAATGTGAATTTCTGCTCTACACTTCTTGTGGTCTTAACAAGGTAATAAGGTTGCAATTTTCTTATGTTTTGTTGAATTTTCATGATGGTTTAGCTTTCTGGTTCTGCTTCTTGGAACGAATCTCAAGAACGTTTTTTCCATTTCTGTTTAAATGAATGCTGTTATTTTTTCTGGCCTTGTTGAAGAACTCTGTGTAAATTCAATTGTCATGCTTGCTTTGTTTTCTGGTCCTATGTCTTTTAAGAACTCTTCCTTTGTCTTTCTTTCTTGGTTATTTCAAATGGGTTTGTCAAAATACTACAAGTTTAGTTCAATTCTCCATGTTATTTTGTTTTCTGGTTATGTTTCGTGGAGTAACTTCCACAAATCTTTCTTTATATTCCATGTTACATGGATTTCTGTAAAAATATCTCATTGTTAGCTTGCTTACTGGTTCTCTTTTTTTTTTCTTCTTCTTTTTATTATTATTATTATTATTATTATTAAACAGGTTTTCACGAATAAAATGTCCTGTATTTTCAGCAATGGTTCGGTTTTTGATTCTGTTTCTTTGAAGAGGTCTTGTAAAAATATTTATTTCAAGTTTGTTTCTTTATAATTTATTGTTTTAACGGCCAAAGATGAGCTTACCAACCTTCTAAAATTCATCTCAATTCACATTGAAAGGACTATTCTGTCATTTGTATCAGTCACTACTTCAAGAGAACAAGAATCTCCGATCCTGATTTGTTTCTTCAGAAATCCAAGGAGTCTACCAATCTCTTCTCATTCACACACGTGCTCTATCTTTCCATCTCTCAGTTTTTCTGTTTTGCCTCAATCTGAATTTCCATTTTGCTCCATTTCAATTTCATTTATAATTAATTGGATGCTATTTTTTATTGCTTTCTGTTTGTGTTACATTTAGTTCTTTTAATGATGTTTATATACATATACATACATATATATATATATATATATTTGTTTTTTTTTTTTGCACTCATTGAAGACCAAATAGAAACCAGGGAATTAAAGAGACAGATCAGACTAACACGTGAGAAGTACAATTCACTGGAGAATAAACTAATGAATTGCAATGGTTCGAAGAGACTATACTTACCAGAAAATTATTTCCAATGTTCCATTACTAAAGGAGAATGCATCCAACTCCAACAAAAGGAAGAGAAACAGATAAAACTTTGACTTGTGCTTCTTTGCAGAATTGTGTTTTTTACAATACTTTCTAATGCAAATTTTTACTTCTTATCCCAAAATGAAAAGGAAAAGAAAGGATCTATCACATCTACATTCTCGCTCTAATATTGTATATTTGCATGCAATATGAAAAAGTTATTTCGTAACCAGAAATATTATGAGACCCAACTATATATTCATTTTGATTTGCTAATTAAACCAAGCCCAAAAGTAACTCTTCTTTCTCAATTTGAGTTAAGTTACCCTCTTTATTCATTTTGATTCGCTAATTAAATCAAGCCCAAAAGTATCTTCTTTCTCAATTTCTATATTTTGACTGATTTGAATTCAAAGGGGAGAGAAAATTCTTACTTGGTGCAAGTATCTTACTTCTTCTTAGTGTAATTTTGGTTTTTATTTTTCAAAAATGACTAAAATAACTTTTTGATTGTTTTTAGAACATCCTTTTAAGTCACCCAAAAGTTCGCATCTAAAGAAATATTTGATTAAATGAGTCTTAAGCCTTCTATCAGGCTTAGCAAGCTTATGCCAAGACATTCAATGAACAAAAGAGCCTAAGAATTTTGAAGAAATCATTTTCAAACATTGTGAAACACTTGGAGGAGTTCTAAAAAGTTGCTTCATAGATAACCAGTTCCTATTAATTTAGTTTAATCCGTTATCTCCTTTACCCAATTCTTCGCCTTTTGTCTTGAGTGAATCCTGTTCCTTATATCTATATTGACCCAAATATAGTATCCTAGAAAACTTATACCTCCCAAAAAAAGGACCTAGAAGGGAGAAGGTTCTGGATGACAGCATAAGTTGTTTCCCATTTACTTGTTATTTTGAAATGTGGCTTGAACAAGGAGAATCCTTTTACATGGTCCATCTCCGTACTCCTTAGACAAAAAATAAATTTCTTCTTTAGTTTTCATGAGCTTCATACTTTGAAGGTTTAACATACGTACAATCTGATAATGTTGGATGATAGAGGCTCTATTTAGTGTTGCACCAATAACTTGCAAGGTCACACCTCCCTCATATAGTTAACTTTTACATATGGTATAAGTTACATAAATCCTCATGTAAGTCACCTATTGACCCACTTATTTCATGAAAAATGGTTTATCCTGGTTTGGTTAGGCCTAGCATTTGCCTATTCATGTTAGATAGAACTATTATCAGGAATTCGTACACTTTATGACTTCATTAGGAAGAACTCCTGAAAACATTGGATCTCTCCCTCTCTCCCTGCCTCTTTGTGGATTTATGCAAATACACATGCAGAAATATAGCATGATCTGAGCAATGAAAATCAAGAAGAATAGAATAAAAATAAAAAATCAACTGAGCCGACAAGGAGAAAGAATTATCCATCATAGACTTCATTATGTGTTTTTATTAATGAATCCATACATCAAAATCTAAGTAACATGCTAAAAACAAAGAATCTCTATAGTTGATATTTGTTCCCTATCCAGTATTCACAATGAGCAAATTGATGGTAAATCATCCTAGAAGACTATCCAAAAGAATGGAAAATAGAAAAATAAAACAAGTAGATCTCATCCACTTCCTAAGTCTGTTCCATCCTAGAAGACTATGAAATGAAATAAATATTCCTTGCTAAACACCAGTAGGGATAGCAAGAGTTGATATACATCCTTTTTTAGCTTTCTTGCCTTGCTGGTGCTCCACTGTAAGTTGGGAAGCCCGTCTAGTTGTTTTTGGAATCTGAAATTTAGTACTTGAAACAGTAGTGGTATTAATTGAACTTGTATCCAATGCAGTTACAATCTCTTCGTCCTCTGCTCCCACAAAAGGATGAATCAGGAGCATCTCAGCTGTCCACCTGAACATAGGTTTCCTCACAAAACATCTCTTCAAGAAATCTTTCCCCTCTTCCGACATCTCACTTGGTATTTCTGGCAGTTTGCCTCCAGACCCTATATGGAACAGAAGCTCATCAACATCCAAGTCTCCTAAGGAATCCCATACCGGCTTTCCATTAGCCATCTCTGCCACAACACAACCAAGAGCCCATATATCTGCCCGAGATTCCTGTACATCATTGGCAGCACATTCCGGTGACATGTACAGAGGGGTGCCTTCTTTGATAGAAGTCACCTTCCTCCTCTTATCCTGTTCAGTATTCTTAGCCAATTGAAAATTGGTAATCTTCGCAATAAACTTATCAGCGCCATGATCACACCCTAAAGAAGAATGCAACGAATTGGGCACAAGAACAATGTTATTGGGCTTGATATCGCAGTGAACAAATCCATGCTGGTGAACATGATTGAGCCCTCGAAGAATCGACCTGGTATAGCGCCTGATTTGTGATTCAGGTAACCCGCCATTCGATCTCTTAATCTGATAAGCTAGAGTGCCTCCTGACCCATACTCCATCAATACATTGTAGATATCTTGATTATTCTCAGCATTGGAAACCTCATCATAGTAACAGCGAATGATGTGAGGACATTCTCCAAGGATACTAAGAACAACTCTCTCCTTTTGAAGCTCACACGATCGAGAGTACTCGGCAGACTTTACGACCATTACAGGTGGAAAATAGCTCTGACGCGTATGAGGTTTCTTTGTTATGGCTAAAGAGATAATCCCACCGCATCCTCTTCCGATCGTTGCACCTCTCTTCCAATCCCTTCCTTCACTCTGCAACAACAGCTCTCTCTTCATTTGTTATTGACGCAGGAAATGCCGATTTCAAGATGAAAACAGAAACCCACTTGCAATTTTCAGGGTTTTAACCAGAACAAAACCCTAACCCTAGACACTCAGATAAAAATCAACTCATAGAAACCCCACTTACAAGAAACAGAGAAGCCCGATTTGGGTTTCAATTTATAGAGCTTTTGAGTAATGACCTGCTGGCTAAGTAACGAACATAGCCGTTGCATTGCTCGTAAGTAATAGTTTCATGTTACTAATGGATCAGTCATGACCACCTACTCCTCAGGACCATCATGCTTGATGCTGATGATGGCCTTGTGTTTACACCCACCAATACTCGGCGAATAAAAGAAGTCCATGTAACAACACGTCGGCCGAATTCTGAAAGACGGACACATGGATTGACATGTGGCTGACGAAAGACTAAGCGACTCTCTACCGAAGGCACGTGAGAATGCCGCGAGCGGGATAATTGGAAAACAAATTAACTGTCACATAAAGGTCTTTTTTTTTTTTTTTTTAATAATTAATGAAGTTTTCATTAGATCAAAAGGAGAGGAAGGGGCACCCCACAAGGAGTGGGATCACCCTAAAATACATGATAAAACCACAAAATAATCAAAAAATACACTATGGGTCATCCACATATAATAAGCTACATCAAAAAACTATCACCAAAACTAGACACTACTAAACCACCCCAAACTATATATAGGTGAATGTCGTCCAATTCCTGATGATATCCACTGATGAATATGAGTCAAAATCCTTTTGCCCCGAAGCCGAAAAAGCGGATAACAATATCACTTGGTCAACCACACAAAACCTTCTCACCTTCTCATCTTAAAAAATACACCTATTTCGCAAAATGCACCTATTTCGCACCTTTCATAGTGTCCATAACACAACCAATTAACACAAATTATATGTTATTTGATTTTATCCGAAGCTGATAATGAAGGTGTGAAAACTGAGTAACTGCTCATAATCAGTATAAACTGGTCAAAGATGAAAAAATCGAGGACCAAATCTAAACACAACCAATTAACACAAATTATATGTTATTTGATTTTATCCGACCACTCACTTTTTCACCCCCACTCATCTTTCATGCCACTACACAGTCAATAACAGGGGTGTGATTATCCCTCTTCCTATTACTTCTTGTTGCTAGGGATGCAACTTAGTTTGGGTAAACCCGAAAACTATTCAATGCCTTTTAAACTTTTTGGTTTGGTTTTGGTTCTAAAGATCAAGAACCGGTCTTGTTCGATTAGGTTTTGGATTGAAGGCTCGGTTTAAATGAACTGAACCTAAAACCGATTTTCATATCGTAAGTCTAAAATTGAAGTGAATCAAATTGAAAAAAAAATTATAATTTCCTAACTCTTTTTGTTTCATCTAACACTGCAGAAAGCGGTAGATCTCCCTCCCTTCCTCTCTCATCTACTCCACGTTAGGAGGAATCAGCATATCTCCCTCACTCTCTCTTTTTGGGGGATTCTGTAAGACCCTGAATTTTCCTAAATATGAAAGTAAATTAATAATTAATATTCTTGAGGATTATAATTGATAGAAATATTGTATTAATGTAGGTGACGTCGTAATGGGTGGAGATCCAGAGTTGGGCACAGATCCGACCGTCTGATCGTGGAATATCGCGATAAGATGAATATTTTAAGTTGTTGAATTCTGATTGGATAGTGCATGGTAGTTGATGCTTGTGTGTTACATGGAATCGTAGGTATATAAATACATTAAAATAACCTAAGGAAATACGTTTGAAATACCTATCGTATTGAGTTGGTATTGAACAGCCGCAAGGAGAAGTTGCGCGACCAAGAACGACAGGTGACTAGAGGAGAAGAAGAAGAAGAAAAAGGGACAGAGAGTGCTTTGATTCTGTCTTCTGGACGTTGCTTGGTGACTGTGAAGAGGTTTGAGTTATTCTGTTCAGAAGAGAAGAAGAGGAACAACCGTAAGAGGTAAGCAACACCGTTTTAACGTTGGATTTATATTTCACGACTAGTTTAATCTCCATTGCATGTTTTTGTATGATATAATCATGTATTTAGTGTGATAACAATATTATAAGTATGTTAGAATGATTGTAGACGTGAAAAATCAGGTTTTGAATCACTGTCTGTTCGTTTTTGGGAGACCGTCGAGCTTAGTGTGCTCAGCGATCCTCAGCGATCCCAGGCGATCGTTGAAAAAAATAGACCGCCCGAGATGACTACCTGACTTATCGTCGGCGACCGAGCGACCGATTTTTAACTACCGCCTACCCTAGACCGCCTGAGCGATCCTAGGCGATCTTGAGCACTCTGTGCAGAAAATGTAGATTTTCGTATTTTTAAACCCTGATTCAATTCTAAACTATTTTTAATCAATTTTGACCTTTAATTAAGTTGTTTTAAGACCAAAATAAATTACTAATTCATTGTTTTACAAAAGAATAAAAATAGGAAAGTATTTAGGGTAATTAGTTGCCGAACCTTGTAAATAGCAAGAAACCTAAGTTTTGGAAGAACTAAACTTATAACTTTGAGAGAATTGATTAAGTGACCCATAAATTATACTGTTAACCAGAATATGATAAATAGAATTTCCAGATCAGATTTTGAACATAATTAACCCAATAAGGAAGGAAATTGTACATATAACCATTATATGCCACTAGGCACTATTACTTACAGTAAAATGAGTCCTTAGGGATTGTTGGTGTCTAGTGGGCATAGCTGGTTATGGATCCATAGTTTTGCCTAGATAGCTAAGGGATATTGCATTTGGGTTGGGTTACTCCTTGTTGCGAATGCGCTTCCTTTGCAAGTTGGTTTGCTCTGGAGGATCCTATGTCTGGAGGGATACCCCGGTGCTCCGCTGGTGATTCCCTGTACATGTAGATAACCGACCATCTCCATGTATTGATTCTGGTGCTGCATACTGGTGGTACTTGCTAACTCGATTGAGTTTATGTGTAATAAGTCGATGACTACGGCTCTTATCTAAAGTGATATTCACGGGTTTAAGTATCATTAGTAGCGTCGCCCATCAGCCGCACGGTGGTATAGCATATGGTTGAGAGTCATCTCAAAAGTGTATCTTTCTTTGTGAGTCCTACAATGATACTGAGATCACAAACACTTATTTTTTATGTTGTTCACATGCAGAATGCATGTATTGGATGCTATGGTTGGATGTGACTATTTAGTACATCTTGGATTTATATTGAATTCCATTATTGATTTATTAATCATGATCTTGATATACTTTATCTGTTCTCAATTGCTAAACTGGTTTTACATGCTGATTTGTATTCCATGAACGAGATGAATGTTTATACGAGCCTGTTTACATCAAGACTGCTTATACGTGCATGAGAAATCTATTTTATTTATTATGAACTGTTTATAGCATACATGTGTTGTCTATTGGGATATTCGTATCTCACCCTACTTCCTTATGTTATTTTTTTAGCTGATACGTGAGAGGGGGGATCATAGTGGTGATTTCCAGAGTAACCTTGTAGACTATTCGCCAGAGGATTACTATTATCCCGATTGATCTGAGGTCGAGGATGGATGATTATATTCAGTTTTTTTTATAGTTATTTATTTATTTGGTTGATATATTAGAGAGATTGGGAAATTAGAACCTTTGATTATTACCAGACTTGAATGATCATTTGGATTTGATGTTTTTATTGGATTCATTTTATGAAGATATTAGACTACACTTCCGCACAATAATGTTTTCTGCACTCTGATAGATATTGAATAAAGGATTATTTAACTTTTCAGTCTGGTTATTTATTGATTATTATTTGATATGGGCCAGTAGCATCTCGAATTCGGTTGTTGGGCTGAATTCGGGTTGTTACAGTGACGAACCGGATTCAGGTCAAGGTCGGTATTTTATTGACCCAGGTTTGGGGTGTTACAGATTCCCCTTCTTTTGCCTTCTTCGTGTTTATTTTAATTATTGCCATTTCTGCTCTCCACATAGAAGAACTCTTGTCGAATGATGAACCCTACCTTCGCACAATGTTCCTAGATGTCAGGATCATCGTCAAGGTTATTGGAGGTTTCTTGCATTTTTCATAAAAAAAAAAAAGGCCATAAAACATATGGGCAAGACACATTAATCAACTAAATTATTTTGTGTGTAGTTCTTTGGCATTAATGTTAAGCTTTTGTTATATATTGGGCAAGTCAACTTACTTTTGGATCCAAATATTGTATTCATATTTAAGTCCTTGCTCATCCAATGAAGCTCTTCATTAAGTCTGAATTTGGATTCGGGGAAACTATAAGAACTTACAAGATTCTTTTTGAGTATGTATCAGGTTAGGTGATAGGGGGACTGGCACATATCCGAGACTCATGCACATTTGATGAAGGTTGGATTGGAACCCGTGACCTGTACTATTACCGACATGGTCTTTACCACCAGAGCAGGCAGCACCCTCTATGCTGTAAGTGTTTTGATATTACGAAAGATAAAGGAAGAAAAGGATGGGGGACCAGCATTTGAGAAAGTTAAAAACGAAGAACAAGCCTATTTTTCATTCAACATTAGGTTGGAAAATGAAAGAAATTGTGATGCAAGAAACTACTGGGGGCTGCATACGCGCTACACGCTTAGGAAATCAACGTAGGCCCATCTAGAAAAACACTCCCCATAACTAACTTGAGAAAAGAGAAACCGCATAACTAACTTATAAAAAAGAGAAAAACTAAGGGGCGATTCGGGCATAGAAAATCAGGCCCCGAATCTGCCTTGTTCTCTTTATATTGGTATAGATACAATTTCTCGGAATCCAAATTCCAAACTCAACGCAAATACCCCCGGGAATCACTTTTAGGGAACATCAGAAACAATTCCAAGCATCCTGATTAGCTTGTTTTGGCTCCTTCCGAGCTCTAACTAGAAGTGGGAAATGTTATCTTGGTTTTATGAATAATGTTCTGGTGGCAAATTTGCATTAATTATACATGTCCGCCTTGCTTGCTCATTTCCGGCCGTTAGTTATTCAAAGAAGTTTTAAAAAGTCGTTAAAGCAAGCTTTTCGTTTGGCGCCTAAATCGTTTCATAGAGAGGCCGGCGCAAAACCTAGCCCTCCGAACCCAAATTCACTCTTGTAAATATTTCAAATACTGACAGTGAGATGCTTCATGTGGCAGCATCTCACGGCCAAAGCAGGGGAATTCAGGTCAACCATAACAGGTGATGTTCTTCTGTGAACTTTCCTCCCTTGCCATAATCCCACATCGCCAGCTGGTGACTTTATAGCACACCGGGCGATTTACAACAGAAAACGTGTAAACCTCATTGTCGTTTTTGAGCTTGAATTCAAGTTACTTAGCTTGAGCAAACCTCATTGTAATGCCTATAATGTTTGAATTCCTTCTATTTTGACATTTATTATACAAATAAATAACATAGTAAACTAATCTTTTATCATAGATTTGCATTAAGTTTTTTTTTAGCGACTGATCTTTAATTTAAATCAAAAGGAAATTTTTTAATAAGTTATTCATTATTATATAAAAGATCTTTTTATTTTTTTAATTAATTTTTAAAAAGCTTTTGGAGTTTTCTCTTATCAATAAAGTCTAGTAGTTAGTCTATTTATGAACATTTATATGGGAATTTTATCGGATTATTATCTCCTGATTCAGAGTTTTTAGGCTTTTAATTAATAAGTTGCTATTACAATATTCAAAGTAAATTTAAAAAAATTAATACCAATTTTTAGAATCCTAAATAAATTTTAAAGATTAAAAATATCTATCAAAGTAATAATATTTTGGGTATTTAAAATTAAAAATAATAATTGGGCTTGTTCAAGCTTTTATGTCTTGCACATTGTAACTTTGTTTTCCTTTTTTTTTTCTTTCTCAGTAGGACCTAGCATTTCTTAGTTTACTTTGTCAACCACTTATAATTAAATTAGAAGGTCAATCTTTAACAAATTAAAATTTTGTATTGAAAATTATTTTTTATCTTCACATAAGTTTTCAAAATCTAAGAGTTTTGTGTTATATGGAGTTGTTTAATAATTATTTTTAAAAAATTTATATAAAGGGTTTTAGTAGATTTATAGCTTTTGGTTTTAGATATTAGTCATTTTCCATTATTTTAATTAGTATGTCAAAACTATTATGCTCAATTTACAATATAGTTCTTAATCTATTTTTAATTTATGTTGTTTTAGAAGATACTTTAGTAGTTTCTTACTCTTTTAAGGTTCTATATTGATTAAAGCCCTATGTTTTTATGATTTTGAAATAAACACGTATTAACACTTTAATATAAAATAAAAAGTGGTTTTATTATCGTAGGATCCTTTGTTTGCCCTTTTTTTGGATTAAGATTTAGGATAATAACTTTAGAATTCAGATATCTAAAAAAGTGTATGAAAAACCCTGGATTTTTCTAAAATAAATAAATAAATAGGAAATAAATTATTGAGAAAATATTAAGAATAATAATAGTTGAAGAATTGGGAAGAAATTTAAAGGATAAAATAGGAAATCAAAGAGAAGGGTAATTTGGTCAATTTCAATTAGTTAAATTCATGTAAGGAATAAAATAATTAATTATTAAGTTAACAAATTTAACTAGACCAAATTTTAGCTTAGTTGGATGTAAAATAATGAATTTAAGGTTTAAGTGAGGGATTAAGGACTTAATGGTCATTATATTATTTAGGGACCTTAATCTAGGCAATATGGATAGATAATAAGTGACTAATTAGAATTAAAAATTTAGGATAAGAATAAGCACGAAAATTTATTTAGGAAATTCTTTAAAAGAGAGTTTAAGGGAGATAAATTAAGAAGGGTAAAAGAGAGAATAGTCTTAGAATTTAATGTAAGGGTAACCTAATTAGGATTTGCTCATTAGTGGGCCTATAAAAGAGAAGTTTTAAGAAGAGTTTAAGGTTTTGAAATAAGCTCAAAAGAGAGGGAAATTCGTGCATAAGATCTGGAGAAAAATAGAAAGAAAAGAGAGAAAAGAAATGGGAGTTTATGAAGAAAGAAGATTTGCAAAGATGACCAACAAGCCCTGTTAGAGTGAAGCTCTAGAGAAATCCAACAGTTGGTTTGCTGAAATTTTGAGGTTTTGATCTACACATGATGGACTTCAATCTGAATGGTGGAGATTTGATTTGGAGAAGTCTAAGATGGTGCGAACTAGCCCAAAAAATTGGAGGGAAATCAGATTTTCAGAAAAAGGAGTTTACATGTTGAGGCAAGTAGCAACCCCTTTGAAACTGGAGAAACTGCATGATTTTCGTGTATTTTATATGTTTATTCGTGGTTTAATCTGATTTAAATACCGTTAGAAGAGTTGGGTGATTTATGATCTTGTTTCGCTTTATACTCTTTTTAAGAACCTAGAAAAGTAATATTCAAGAGAGAATAAATTTAGTAAGAAAGCTTAGATGAATTTATAGTCAAGAGGATTATATTAGGATTGTCTCAGATATAGTTTAGATTGAAACTCATAAGTTTAGAGACAAATTAAAACCATAGGAATTTTAGAAAGCTCGGAAAAATAAGCAAAGACCCAGAAACAGTGTATTTGGCAGAGCGCTCGAACCGCCGCTTGAGCGCAGATGCAGGCGCCCCACCTGTGTTTTATTTTTCCAGAAAACCCGAAAGTGATCAAAACCTAGAAGGCGAACGCTCGAAGGACTGCTCGAGCGCCCCTTCGAGCGGCATGAGAAGAAACTAACCATTATAGAATGCCGTTAGGTTGCTCGAGCACTTCTTCAAGCGACCTACGTCAGAAATTTCAGATTTTGGGATTTGAGCCCAGATTTAATTTTTAATGATTTTTCTTGGAATTTTAAGATTGTAACACCTGTAATTAAAATAATGTGAGATGTAGGAAGTGACGGAATTAAATTTGGATAAAAGGGTAATTATTTGGGACAATGAATGTAATTATGAATCAAAGTAGTCTAGTTAGGTGGAATATGGGAACTTAGCTTAATTTCATTGGGAATCTATGAATGAAACCATGTCAAACATACCATATTAGACCTAAATTAACCTCTGGGAAGAACCAATAACACCATTCATAAGTTTTGGAGATTTAGGATATTAATTTGGTAAATGAGGATACTAATGAATGGATTTTAGGAAAGGTTGTGATCAAAGTGTAGAATTTGGGTAGAACTCATAGGAAAGAATTATTAACTCGTCTATTGATTAAGAGAGGACACTTTAAGAATGCCACACTGACATAACTCAAATCAAAACTTTTCATTAAGAAAATTTTGTATTCTCTTGTACTTTTCTTATTAAATGACTTAGAACTCTGTTAAGATCTGTTTATTGGCTATTTTAAATATTTGTTGGTTGCCACCGAGGTTTTGGAGATCATTGTTGGACACCTTATTTGACGTGTTTATGTCTCCTTGTATGGGGTTTATCACTGAATATTGCATCGTAAGTTATTCAATGTTTTTGATTGTGAGTTGTGTCTAGTAGGCAATGCTTAATATGGATCCATAGCTTAGTTAGGAAGTGGAATGAAATTGTCTAATAAGTTATTTCCTGTTCGGTACTCTCTAGTATGCATTTCTGTTGCAGTTGCGGCCTGGTCTTAACCGAGTTTGTTGATCAGCAATAGTTTATAGGTTTGACTGTCGTAGCTGTGATGATGGCAGCAATCCAGACCGTCGATTGGCAATGGTATTGTTGATCGGCCTGGTCTTCGCCGAGTTTGTTGATCGACAATGGTTTGTTCCGCAGTTGCGGGTTTGTTATTGACACAGTTGTGTCTCTGCATGTGCGGGTTTCTTAGCCGAGTTCGGCATTGGTTATTTGGGTTACCATCTCTTCAATGAGACATTGACTTACACGAGCTTTATATTGATCATGTTTTAGGTTACTTGTGCCTCTCACACTTGAGCTGTATTTTGGCCGTGATTGAAGTTTACTTGTGACTTGCACATGCACTGATATTAGTCGTGTGGCCGAGAATCCATATATCATTGATCGGATTGGTATTTCCCTGGTTTGTTCATTCCGCAGTTGCAGGTTTGTTGTTATTTACTTGGATTGTACGCGCCAGCCCATCCGTGTTTATCGGGGGTGATCCGCATTGATGATTGACGGAGGAAATGGAAGTGACTGCAGTTGCAGGCTCCATTTATCATGTAAGTCGTGAGGTGGCGACAATGGGGGCAGGAATTTCTTATTAAGTGGTTTCAGTTCATAAGTCATGTCATGTCACATATGTTTGGTTTGTTAATTTCTTTATATATGTTATTATTGTGGTTTTGTTTTATCGTTTTAACTCATGACTATATTTAGTAAAAGTTATGGACTGTTTTACTTCATGCGCATTGCTACTTGTTAAGATTTATTCTCACTCCAGTTTCCCCCATTTTTGTAGGTATTCTTGGAGAGGTCATCAAGCTTGGGAATATTTGTAAAAGGGTAGTTTGTAGATATGAATCGGTCTTGAATTTAAAAGTTACTTGTAAATATTGAGTTTATTATAATTGAAATTGTTTCCACATAACAACTCTGATAATAAAAGGAATGAAAAGTTTTAAATTATTCGGGATTTAGATGCTTTTACTTTCATTCACTAACACCTCGTTTGAGAAAATTGACCCGGAACCGAAGCGTTACAATGTATTTTCAAAATGTGAAAATAAAAAGCTCTTATGGTAATGTGTGCTTTTATTAGTAGTATCAAGGTTTAAAAACCAATTATTATTATTATTATTATTTATTTTTTGAAAATAGATGTTTCAAATGATAGTCTTGTATGACTCGAGTAATACTAAGTTGTATCGGCCGATATGAAGGGTTCCAAAAGAAACCCCTCATATCAATGCTAGTATACTGCTTCATATCATTTGCGTTTTTTAAGATGATATTAGAATAAGGCTTCCCTCAGTCTCATAAGGAAAATTATAAGTAAATAATTTGAATTATATTTTCAAGGTTTTTTTTGCAGGAAGTGAAATTTCTTAGGTAAAAGTTAGATCATTTGTATCGTCATAGATTCACCCTTAAAATGACTCTCAGGTAAAATCTAATATTTTATTGATATATATGAGACTTTTGAAAGCGTACGTTCAAATAGGAAACTCTATTACTATTTTATTTTATTGATATATTTGTCCTATTATCGTTAATGTTAATGATAAATCTAACTTAAATTGTCAAATGTCACCCAATATTTAAGTAAGTTTAGTTTGACATGGAAAGTGTTAATTCCTTGTACCACTCCAATAGTAATAGAGTTGGTATTGTTAAAACTAGTGGTGGCAACTGCACGTCCTCACCCTTAACTGTAGTATATAAATAAGGGTTTAAATTAGAATGTGAAAGAGTAGCGGGCTGGTTATTTTAGTTAGGAGGGCAATAGTTGGGAAAAAAAAAAAGAGAGGCCAGAATCTGGGAGAATATTCCTCCCTCTTCCCTTTATTAATAGCATAGATTATAATGTAAATAGGACAAAGCCAACATGTTGAACTCAATGTAAACCATCTTTTATTTAAACTAGTTTCTAATTGAATATTTCAATATCCAACTTAACTCTTGGTTTTCTCATTATAGCTAGGATTTTCTTTCTCTAAGAAAAAATTTAATAAAATAATAATGAAAAATCCTTAAAAATCAAAAATTGAAAAAATCTTGAAAATGGTCATCAGGTCATTAAGGATTGTTTGAACCATACCATTATTGTTAACCAACAAGGAGAGGGAGGCCATGCCTTCAAAGTGAAAGCGAAATTGACCCAACTGACAAGGACATTGGGGAAGAAATGCTCTTCAGTTGTCTTTGCAAAGCGGTTGAGGTGTTGCAATTAACCATGGCATACCCTTTAAGGCCCAGACATTGTGGCCTACACTAGAAAAATTAAGACCTACACTGGAAAGCTTCAAAATCCGCCACTAAAATCCCCAGGGTACCACACTTGTCCG
The DNA here is from genome assembly GCA_947561395.2 of Buxus sempervirens. Taxonomy (NCBI): domain Eukaryota; kingdom Viridiplantae; phylum Streptophyta; class Magnoliopsida; order Buxales; family Buxaceae; genus Buxus; species Buxus sempervirens. The sequence continues at coordinate 13,422,383 of OX387194.1, read as the reverse complement.
TGCCTAAAGGTACCGTCGCTAAAACCTTTAGCGGCGGTCACTTTGGCTTTTAGCGGCGGCTCCAGACCGCCATTAAAAAGCGCAATTTTTACAACAACAAAAAAAATTTTTTTTACCGACACACCCCTTCCCTCCTTCCTGCCCTACCCCTGCCCCTGTCCCTGAGGAGGAAATGGTCAGTCTTGGATTTGACTTCGAGGGGGAGATTGAGATTGGGCAGGTCTAATGAGGAAATGGTATTGGCAATATCTTTGGACAAAGCCTGCATTTGTGAGAGAAAGGAGTGGGAGTGGAGCAAGAGACGAAGTTTGCTACCGGATTTGTGATATCTGATGACATTGCGGACCTTATCATTAGGACCTACATTTTACCTATCAGTGTTGAAGGCCGCCTGAAACCGGTAAATCTGCTAAATCTGCAAATAAAATTGAGATAAAGCCATATAAGAATTCGATCGAAGAAGCAAGGAAGAGCAAGCAACAGTACAGGATTCGGAACCTTTTTGAGCCGGATCGTGGGAGCAAAGATAGAGAACGAGGAAGCAGAAAATCAAGAGAATCGGAATCAAATGTATGGATTTCTCGACTCCAGCAGCCGATTGATGAGGTTCGGGAGATTTCGTTGAGAATTTCTTCGAGAGTTTCGTCGAAAGATCGAAATCTACAAGCATCAAATGCCCGTTCTCTTGAATCAAAACGTTCTCTGGCTTCAAATCTCTGTAAGCAATCCCTAATCCATGTAGGTATTCCAGAGCCAAAACGAGCTCCGCATCATAAAATCTAAAACAAACAAAGAGAAATTAAAGTAAGAAACAAGACTTGCAAAATAAAGAAATCACGTCACATTTCATAGATCTGAATGTTAATTTAAGTCCATGGAACCTGATAATATCGTCCAAGAACATATTTTGTCTGCTTCTTTCTCAGAGAGTTGAGATTTCCACCGCATCAGTAATCCATGGCGACACTAACGATCTTCTCGGAGACGACGACTCCTCTGAGGCTCAGGAGTAGAGGATGCTGGAACGACCTCAAGACCGTCGATTCCGATATCCAACTCAATCAAGTAGAAACAATGAGCGCATTATCAAGAAATCTAGATCGAGAGACATTGTTAGCGTTTCTTGCAAGAAAAAATACGGAAGGAGAGGAGAGAAACATAGAGATTGAGATTAAGAGCTGCAATAGATTGAACGAGGGATTTTTTTTTTTTTGATACGAAACCAGGTTAATCAATTTCATTAATATGAAAGACAGATACAATCAGATCGATTACAACCCAGCTCAACAGAAAACCAACCAAACCATAACTATAACCAAAGGAGAAGCTAAACACTATGGGTTTTATACCCCAATATCTACTTGCAGAAGTTTTCTTAACAGTAACAGAAACTAGGCAAATGGACAAAGCCATACCTTCTAACAGAAGACCGTTAAAAAAGCCTAAATATGGGTCCGCAACTAGGCGGATTGATAATCCCTCAACAGGGGGGGGGGGGGGGAGCCATCGGCTGTGGTAACCACCAGATGGCGAATGGGGTTATGCCCAGAAAACCGACACAACCCCGAAGCAAAAACTTCTGCAAATAAAACATGACTACAACACCACCAGCAACTAGCAACATCAATCTAAACACAAAAGAAACTAACAGACAATAGTTAACATCAAGCTTGGTGATCCCACGGAATAACTCGCAGGAGGGACCGGCGTGAGTCCTAAAGGATAATACCACTACAAAAAGGGTAAAGTCCGTCTGAGTTGTAGAATGGATCTTACCCACAAGCAAACCAAAACATGGAGAAGCAATCAAAGCAAGTTTTCTCTGATTGAACGAGGGATTGATTCACGATAAATAGGCATTTAAGCAGCGATAGATTGAATGAGGGATTGATTCATGATAAATGAGCATTTTAGCGGCGGTCCTTAAATGACCGCTGCTAAAAAGTACATACCGTTCGCCACTAAATCGGTATTTTTTTTTAGTGCTAGTATCCGTCTTCACCCTCGAGATGACTACGTATATTGTAAAGGCACGGCAATGGCAGATCTTGTGAATTGGATCAGAAGAATGATGGTGAGCATCCTTGCAGATAGAGTAAGATGTATTTGGTTCTTCATTGACAAAGTTTAAGGAAAGTAAGGAAAAGATAGATAGAAACACAAAAAGAATGGAAAAGGAACAATTACTCAGGTGAAGCAACAAACCGGACAACCAGCCAATTGGCAAAGGAAAGATATCCATATCAATATCAATGCAATAATGCTGGCCATGATCCACTTCCACGAGATGTACCGCTGCCATTGCTTTACAGTATAGCTCTTCTTTTTGAGTGTGAAGACGATTTTTAGGGTACAACATCTGGGCCTTAATGGAGATGGCATGGTATATTACCTTCTATATCTGTAGTATATTACCTTCTTGCAATTGATTCTCCACAGCCAATTCATACCATGATTTGAGCAATACATGTGAGACCCCAGGTATTAGATAAGTTGCCCAAGTGCTTAAGTAAGAGATATTTAGCAAATTCTAATATATTTTTATATTATGTTGTGAAGTTAAAGTGAGAGAAGCCCAAACTTGAACCATGAAAGCCAATCAAGTGGCTAAGTCAAGGGCTTGTCAAAATGTGTAATGGTAAGGCATCTCTTTTATTAGAGAAATTTCCTAAGTTATTAGATAAACTCCATTTATATGAGAGAATGGCTTGGTTGTAATTTGTGTGTGCAGTAGGAGGAGAGTGGCATGGTGGTAAAGATGAGTGTTTTATAGGAGAAGGGCAAACTTGGAAGTGCCTTAAAAATATTTAGGGAGAAATTTGTTAAGTATGAAAAAAGGGAGGGTATTGTCCCATACGATTGAACCCAAACACAAACCCTTCTCTTCACACCTTGTCTTCTCTCCATTCTCTCCTCTCCACTCTCTTCACTCCCTAAACACTCTTCTCTTACCCATTTCTCTTTTCTTTGTCGAGCAAAGTTGGGGGAAACTCTCATTAAAGAGAAGGAGAACCAAAGCTCTTGTTCTTGAGTTGCCATTTCCACATTTGCTTGAAGGATTGTGGAGGAATCTCTAAGGAAGCTCAAGAGGAGCTGCTCGTGGGTTGTGCTTGGGAGCAAAGAGGTCGTGCTTGCTTGAATCAGGTAAGCAACACCCTTCCAACAAAATCTTTCTTCATTTCTTGATTTGAAAACGGATTTGGGATTTAGTGCATTTGTGTTTTCATGATTTCTTTACAAATAAATTGTGCATGTGTTAATGGTTAGATGGAGGCTAAGCAATAGCTCATTCTAGATGGATTTAATAGACAAAAACAGTAGCAAATGGGTTAGATTTGAGAAAAAACCCCAAAAATTTCGCATAGGGATTTCGCAACCTAGAAAATCACCAAGGCACTCGGCATAGCGCTCGAGCGCTATGCCAGGCACCCATTTTATCTTTTGTCCATAAGCATGGCTGCTTGAGCGCGATCGCGAGCACACTGCCTATGTTTTTTTTTTAAACTTAGAAACCCGAGAGTTGGACTTTTGGTTAAGCCGAGCACCTAACCCTGCGCTCAAGCGCGATGGCAGGCGCTAGGTCTAGTTTTGTGTATTTTGGGGATTTTGGGGTGATTCCAACTACGGATTGTTTTTATTTAATTCCAACATATGTACAAATAAGATTTAGATGTCTAGGAAGTGTTCATACTTGAATTATCTCAAAATTCAAATTAACCAAGAGTTTGGATACATTCTACTAAACTAGGTTTTGTTGAGAGTTTCGGTTCCAAATTACTATAGGAGTAATATATTTTAATTCCACCACTTGGAACACCTTCCAAATGATCCTTGGAAGTAGAGAATCAAAGCTAAAACAATGTTGTGAATATTCTTAATAAATTGGGGTCTAGGTTACCCAAATTAGTGTATGTGGATAATGTTTGATTTATCCCCAAGAAGTGATACTTGCGTATGGAATGAACTCATGAGAATGAATTATTGTTATTAATTGCTTATATAGCATGTGACATATTATGAAGGGTATTGGCCCAGTTAATTGATATGACATGAAGGGCAGTGGCCTAGTTAATTGATATATTGTGGAGGGCAGTGGCCCGGTTTTATGGGATAATTTGGTTAAGTGTAACCATCGTAATGAATTAAAGGATATTGCATAATGAACAAACCTTAAGTTATGGATCCATAAATGTTAAGTGGGTAAGTTTGTGTATAATCCCATGACCTTGTTACTATTTTTCCTTGTATCATCATGCTTCATTCTGGCACCAAGCAACACCGGTGGCCGATGCCCATAGCTATGGGGAATCAGCGTGGATGCCCAACGTCAAGGGGAATCGGTATATGGATGCCTAACATCAAGGGGAATCGATGTTGGATGCCTAACCTACCATGTGGAATCGGTGGAGTTAGATGTGATCATGAGCGTTATATATTAAACTACCTAAATAACAAAGTGATGAAACTTTTGTATTATTATTTATTGATTGATTGGATTTTTTCACGTAAGCATGGAATTACATCACTCTTGTTGATATGGAATTGTCGATGATTTAACTATTGTTATAAACTATCCTCATGTCATGGTTTATTCCGAATGATATTAGCATGAAATGTGTTTTCATGAGCATGCATGTGCTGCTTACTGGGACCTTCATCTCATAAATTGTTTTATCGGTTTTGTTTTCAAAGCAGTTGACTTCTAATGCGAAGGACCGGAGTGGGGAAAGAGGAAAAGAGAAGGCACCCGGGTATAGAGAGGAGGACTTTTATCGTCATACCTAGGGTTTTATTTCATTTCTAGTATATGGTTCAGTTGCATGTGTATTTTTGGACTCATAGAACCTTGTAAATGAGATGAGTGGTTAGATAATCATCATTTTGTAATAGTCAACTAGTACATGTACTTAACTTTGTAGTCCACCTTAGGACTTGTTTATCATTATATACACATTTGATATGCACATGTATCAATTGTTCCATCACTGTCACTTCTATAGGAAAAATTTTAATTTCCCGCTTTTTATTTAGGTCGAAAGGCCTATCTGTAAGGATCGGGGACAAGTTAATGCCTTGGATGGGCAAACCCGGTTTTGGGTTGTTACAATGCGGGCTGCTTTATGCTTGGCCAAATCTTCAGTGTTGCGTTTGACCAGTCTTTAGCCCTTGGATCCATTACCACTACATTCACTCCTGCGGTTCTCTCTTTACTCAATGCCAATCTTTTTTCTTTTTCTGTTAAGATGCTTTTTAGTTTTCTTGAAAATAACAAACGGTGATGTATCTCACTCATATCCATTTTGTACAGCACCTTGTAACCGAACCAAACAGATTTGGCCTCTGCACCTGTCAACTCATCAATCTTCCTTTGAATGTGAATTGGCATCGGGGGTTCTGGCACTAGATCTAACTCAGCTTTTCTCTCTAGAACTTTGTTTCCCTTCATGGATTTCACTGCTTTGGTTTCTTCCACTTTACGTTTTAAACCTTTAGGAATTGCAGCTAGATCATTTTCCAGTCCCAGACTCATTAACTGCTCTTCGTCCAACTCTGAGAAAGTAGGATCAAAATCTTCTCCAAAAAAACCTTCAAGAATTTCAGGTAGTTCATATTCCAGTCCTATACTCATTAACTCCTGTTTGTTGAACCCTTGGATAGAAACTTCAAAATCTTCTTTGATAAAAAAAAAAAATCTTTAGGAATTGAAGCTAGTTCATTTTCCAGACTTTCTTCTCCTATTATCTTCTCTTTCTCCAACTCAGATAATGCCTCTCTGTTGAAAGTAATTGTGTCATACTGCTCATTAAAACATATTTTAGTCCCTTCAGTGTCCTCTAGCCGCTGTTCCTTTAACTCCAGGGGAGTTTCTGCAGCAGGTTTTTCAATTGACTCTATATTTTCATCTTCAACCTGCTGAACCATTAACAATGGAAAGTTACTGAATAATTTAATAGTGAGAATCAGTGAATTTAACTCATTCCAGACTATGCTTTTCGTGCCACAGCTTTGATTTTCAATTTCAGCCATTAACTCTGATAGTTGAATTGCTCATTGACAACAGCCTTAAAGATTTACCATTTCTATCTTTGTAATGATTATGGATTCATAGGGAACACTTGGGCAATTTCTCAATAAACAACCAAAATATGGATAAGACATAAATTGGAAGAGATTGAAGGTTAGGAGAATACCTGTTGGTGGGGCTGATGGGTCTGCGTTGAGCTTCCATGCCCATCGCTAGCTATATTTTTATCCAACTCTTGGAGGTAAGCCTCAATATCTTTGCCAGAAAAAAATCCGGAATTTCAATTAGTTTATTTTCTAGTCTCCTTTGAGCTGCCCAGACCATTGCTAGCATTATTGTTGTTGTCCTCATTGTTGGACATGGTTACAAAACAGGTTCTTGCCTTATTCAGAACACTTCTTGCTCACAATTCTTCAACAGGTACTTGCCTTCTTGGACACAATTCTTCCAAATTGTTATTAGGGATCCCTAATAATGCAGTTTACTTCCTGAAAACAAGTGGCACCCATAGATTTATTCAAGATTGTTCTGAGGAATGATGAAATATGAGATAGAGAGAGAGAGAGAGAGAGAGAGAGAGAGAGAGAGAGAGAGAGAGAGAGAGAGAGAGAGAGAGAGAATTCTGGTATATGGTGGATCATTTATGGAATAGAACAATAAAAAGATATCCAGGACTGATTTACATCAAAAAATCTGTAATATGTGCGTCTCATGGAACCCATTTATCACAAACGTGAAATAAAATATTTGCAGGAGTTTTCCTAGAAGACAAGAATGAAACACTTGTGGAAGTCCAAGAAACAGATCAGGAAGGTAATGAACAATGAAAATTCAATGAAAAAAAGAATAAAATTGAAATATATTCTATTCTCACAGAAACCTTGTTTCTCTTTAACAAAGATTAGAATAGAATTTGTGAGAGTTCTTGCAAGAAACACAACCAGAAAGCAAACCAGCAACAAGAATTCACAATAAAACCAGAAAGTAAATCGATATATTTTGTGACATTTCATTGAAGAAACAGAGTTAGACAGGAAATCAATAACAAGAATTTAACGTAAATAGAAAGAAATTTTTAACTATACTACATTGAATCAGTGAAGAAATAGAAATTCTAGCTGATTAAGTGCTCATAGGATTCTTGAAAACACAAACACAGAGAGAGAGAGAGCGAGAGAGAGAGAGAGAGAGGTTACCAGACTTGAAGTGCTGAGATTTTCTTGGATATCTTGAAAGAGAGAAAGCAAATTGGGTTTACAGAGCTTGATTTCTTAAACTAGAGCTGAGATTTTTTCAAACAGGGACGTTGGCAGCAGGCTCTTATAAGGTTGGGAAGTTTCGGTTTGGCCGTTAGAGAACTAATAACATGTATCCTTTTCAAAGTTTTTATTTTGGATGTTTTAGTGACTGAAAAGCGTATGGAGTATGAAACTTGCACTTATCAAGAGAGAAATAATCCTTGTCATGAGCCCGCGTTGGCTTTGTCTGCATGTGGCTTGAATTTTTAACCGTTATATTTTGATCATATGGAAGGGCATTCTTCAAAAGTAAACGCTATAACTGATGCTAATTGTAATAATAAGTTGATTATTTGAGGGAATTTATGATAGTTACTGAGACTGGGAGAGGACCTTAATTAATAGGCAGAGATCTAAATGCATGCATGTTGAAGATGACAGTAGATGAGTAGGGATGGCAACGGGTTGGTTAATTGGGTAACCCCACCTTGATCCGGCCCTTTTGGTTCCGGTTTGGTAGCCTTAAATCAGGTTAGGGTTTAGCCCAACCTGACCCTAACCCACTCTGAACTCGAACTAAATACCTTAAATTATATATTTTCACATATATCCTATATGAAAATGCATATTTACATTTTCTATTTACTAGTTTTCTTAGTTTAAAGTTTTATTGTATTGGTTAAACCGACCCGCCTAGTTACCAACCCGATAAGGTTAGGAGTGGGTTTGGTATTGGCTAACCTGTTATAGGGGCCAATTAGGGTTTGTCAAAACCTATCCTACTGCCATTCATATAGATGAGGATAAAATATGACAAGCATGGTGGTAGTTGTAACACTAATGGTGGTGGCGTGGTTGTAAGTAGGGCTGGCAGTTGGTCGGATAAATATTTGAATCCGATCCAAAAATGTCCAATTCAGATATGAGAGATATAGATCCATGGTTCGAATAAGGATATGGAATTTCGGATCTGATTGAATTCGGAATTGAATATGACCATATCCGATCCAAATAGTATTCGAACCGAAATCAATATACTATACACAAACCCATATGAGAGATAGGCCAGATTGTTTGTAAACTTTGTATAAACCACGATTGAACCAACTTTATTAAAACAAAAATTGAAGGGTTTCTATGTTTGTGAGAAATCGATTTGCCCTAGCCTTAGCTGATTCAAATCGAATTCAGATTTTAGTTATTTCAATCAGTCAAATATCTAATTCAGATGCTGTATATATATTCGGTTTCAAATTTGGATTCAGGTATAAAAGATCTGTGGGATTTCAGATCGGATTTGGATATCGGATTTTTTTTTTTTTTTGGAATTCAGATCATGATGGATCCATACCCTATTCGACCCATTGTAGACACCCCAAATTGCACTACAAAATGAGAAAATAATGAAAACATTTATTGGAATTTAAAACAGGCCAAAATTGCATGAAATTCAAAAATTCAAGCCTTGACCGTATTATCACTACGGGCTAAGCCTGCCCGAATTTTGAATACGAGCACGCAGCGCTCGTAATGCATATACGGGCACCCCTGAACCGTAAAACATTTACGGGCACTTTAGATTTGTGCGAGTTTTATTCTTCTCTCGATTTCTGAGCCTTATTTTTAGTCCAATATCCCTTTAAATGAGAGAATTATATATTTTATTCGTACGAAATATCGTTGTGGATAAAGGATGGGCATGATCTTGTGTTTAACTCAAACTGAAACTCTATCTTGCCAAACCTTGGACCAACCATACCCCTGGGTTTGCTTATAAATAGAGGGCCTCTCCTTAAGCAAAAGGCCACGAAATTTTGAAGTCCAAGAAGCTCCAAGAGAAGAGAGGAATCCCTGCTACTCTGATTGCTCAATCCAGGTAAGTCCCTTTTCCCCTTTTATTTTCTGTCTTCAATTCTAGAGATAATAGGATCTTCTCCATTGCTGTAGAATAAGGCCATCTTTTATCTTGTATTCCTAAACTTGTCTCTAAGTACCTCAAGAGTCTCTCTAGCCGTAAAACGTGAAGAGAGAGCTAGGGGAAAGGGGAACAGGTGGATCCCTAGAATAGAACCCCATATCTGTTTTTCTCTTTTTTTTCTAGAATAAAGCCTTTGATTGTGATTGTATCACCAAACCTATCTCTAAGTACCTCAAGAATCCTCTCTAGCCGTAAAACGTGAAGAGAGAGCTAGGGGAAAAGAGAACAGGTGGATCCGTAGGGTAGACCCCCATGTGCTCTGATCTGTGAGATGTAGTTGTTTTGAATATCATGATCATGTTCTAATGGTTTTTGTGTTGAATCTGATTGAATTTGAATGAATCATATGAATTCATGATGTTTATAGTATGAGATCCCCACTTTTTTCTAAAATTTGGATTTTCACCACTTTTGCACCTACAGCACTGTTTTCGTGATTTTTGTGATATTAGGCTAAGATCTTGGATTTATCATGATCAATATGATAGATCTGGATTCAGAAGCCTGAAAGTAAATTCTAGGGTTTCATGATGTTGTTTTTGAGTCCTTTTTCATCTTTAAGACCCTACGGTTTAAGTTCTCCCCTTTTGATGTTCTTCATCAACATGGGTATTTTTTGTTTTGATTTTTCTGATTTAATGTGAAATTTGGGCTATATCTATGTCCTGGACTATTCAAGTTCAATTTTGAAATATTTTATAAAAATCATATTTTTCTAGATTTCTAGAATTTGACTTGAAGCCAGATTTTTGGATTTTTCTCTTTATTTTGGTTTTATTTGATTTTATCTCAATTTTATTTGAATCATGAAACCCTAGGAATGGTATGATCATATTTGAAAGTTCTGGATCAATCAGGCTATTCGTATGAAAAAACCATACACTTTTGTCTTTTTTGTGATTTTTCATGAGTTTTGATTAGCAAGCTTTTTTCCTTTATTTTAAACATGAACAATACCTGGCAACCACCTTGTGTGGATGAATAGGGGTGCCTAATACCTTCCCCTGTTCATAACATAATCCCCTTACCCATCTCTGGTTGTTTTTTTAATAGGGTTATTTTTACCCTAAAATTGCCTTTTTGTGCTTATTTGATATTTTGGTGTCCATTCACACCTAAATTGAATGGTGGCAACTCTGTGTTTTTAACCAATCCCGCGTGATGATTGAGGAAGTCATTAAATTGATTTTCCATGTCTCATACCCATTGCCACCCTAGTTGTAAGACTAAGGCATCATCTCATTCTTTTTTTTTTTTCGTTCGAATTCAGATCATGGTAGATCCATACCTATTTGGCCCATTGCCAGCCCTAGTTGTAAGCCTAAGGCATCATCTCATTCATAAGGATATTTTGGTCATATGTCCCTCTTGCTGGACGAAAACTGCAAATAAGGGCCAAAAACTACAAAAACCAAGCCAAAAAAAAAACTGTATAATTAAAGACCTAATGACCACTTATTTATTTTAGTGTAGCTGTCTAACCACATGACTGCCCTGTCGGCATAGCCAACTCACATACCTATTCTTTTAATAGAAAAAAAATAAGGATACATTTTTTAAGAGAAATAATATAAAAAATTAGATATAATTCCAAAAAAGGTAATGAATTCTCTTTTTCTTAAATAGTTGCTCCAATCATATGAGACTTTAAAAGAATAAAGATTTTAAATAAAAATGCTGTAAAATATAACATTAGATATATTTATAGAAGGGGTAACAAATGATTATTTATAAGATAATTTAATATAAGAACAAAATAAAAATATCCTTGTACATTATTATTTAACGTCCCTTATTAGTTACATAACGTTTCTAATTAATTTTAGGATTCTCTTTTTTCACTTCCTTTGGAAAAGGATTTGAAATTATTGTACGATTTATTTAAATAAGTACGGGGCTTAAGAAAGGAAAAGATTTTCTTTAATTGATCATTCAAATAAATATAGATAGAATTATAAAAAATGGGTTATTCTCCTTTTTTTTCTTTAGGATTTTTTGATGAAAATAATATAAAAATATAATTCTGAAAAGGGTAATGGATAATTATATTAGATAAGAATAAAATGAAAAAATTTCTCAACCTACACTAGTAATTAAAAATCTAAATAATTGCCATTTATCACTTATTTTTTGTCTTAATATTAATAAATATCCTCATGGTAAAAATAAATAATTTATTTAAGATAAAGAATTTCTCAATTTACCACCTATAATTAATTGGCTTATTTTATTAGTCATTGTCGTTTTTTTATATTTCCTTATATTTACCTGTAGACACCCCAAATTGCACTACCAAAATGATCAATAATCATCAAAAATCATCATCTCCTTGAAAGCCAGCTCAAAAATTGAAGAAAATGAATTTTTACCTGTATCCAGCTACTCAGGCCGGATACAAGTACCCCTCTTTGTATCCGGTGAAGTCTACCGGATACAAGGAAGCTTTATTGTATCCGGTATCATATACCGGATACATTAAAGCCCTTGTGTATCCGGCCTGATATACAGGATACATTAAGTTTGCTCAAAATTAGGGTTTTCCGAGAGACTTTTACTTTTACCATCATGTCCCTTATTAAATGAGGGGAAATCTCGGAAATAGCCTTAGGGTTAAGGTTGGTGGGCTATAGACATTATGTTGTGTCTACCATTCTCACCAACCCTAACCCTAGCATTTGCCTATAAATAGGAGGCTCCTCCTCAAGCAAATGGAACCAACTCTTGTTTTGAATTCTCGCAAAGAAGAACTCCAAGAGAAGAAGGAAATCGTTGCGGGAGTGCTTCCAGAATCCAGGTAAGCCTCAAACCTCTCTTTAATTTCTGTATTTACATTCCTAGATCTAGATCTCTTCTTCTACCTTTCTGTAGAATAAGGCCATTCTTTGTGTGTGAAAATCCTTCCCCGGCTCAAAGTATCTCAAGACTCCCCCTAGCCGTAAAACGTGGAGGCGGGATCTAGGAGAAACGAGATTGGGGATTGACCCTAGTGCTAGAACCTATGTAGCATAAGGCCTTTTGATTGATTGTAAACCGTTTCATATTCAAAGTACCCTTGATTATCTTGAAGAACCGTGTTTAACGGGGAGAGAGAACAAAGGGAAACGATAATGGAACGGAACCCTAGGTCGTTTTAGAACCTTATCTTTGATGAAGATATATGCATGCTATGTTGTTCTATTGATCTTGTATGTTTTTTCAAGCTTGCACATACATAGCACTTTTTTGGCGGATAGGCTCACATTTGGGGATTTATTACATTCATTGTGATAAATCTCCAATAAATGGCCTCAATCAAATTCTGGAATGTTTTAAATGTTTTTCAAAGGTTTTGGATTCATCTTACACGAATCTCACACACTTTATCACGGTTTTGAGTTGATTTCATCCAAAAAGGGCCTAACTGGACAGCACCTGTACCCTTACTTCGGACGCTCATAACTTCATCATCCGGATGAATTTTGGAGTGATTCTAGAACCATGGGAAAGGTGACGCTGTCTAGTTTATGTCCACCAAATTTCATAAATTTCTATCAAGCGGATTTTTGACACCTCTCTGTCGAAGTTGAGTGGACAGTTCAGGTTTAAATACGGAACTTGCCACTTCGACGGATCGCCATGTGTTCGTTTTAAGTCCGATTCAAATTATTTTTGTTTCTGGGTACTCCTTTAGGAGTCTATTTTCAAATCCAGTTGGTTTCATAATTTTTTGACTCCATATGAATTATTGGTATCCGATTTACTCAGAATTGTTCATTTGTACTTTTCTGGATAAATCTGTGATCTTCGGGGCCTGTTCGGGAGACCACACAAGGTACATCCGAAGGGATTTTTGTATGAGGCTAGTTTCTTTTGAAAGATGGCCATACAGACTTCAATCACACCAAATTTCGTGGATTTTTATGGAGTGGATTTGTCTAGAAAATTTCCCAAAGTTGCCCACTCATCACTTTTAAAAATCCCCAGCAGCAACTTTAAAGGAGCATAACTCCTAGGATTTTTATCGGAATGAAGTGAAATTTTGCATGAGACTCTTATTTACTATAATCTTTCAAATGGATTTGGTTTGATTTGATTTAAAATTGTACTTGAATGATTTCAAGACAAATGGCATTACTTTTCACCGAATTTTCCGGATTTGATTCAACTTGGTTTTTGAATAACTTGTGCTTTGATTTACATCTTTTTGTGATATTCCAGAAATGATGTTGACATAAGGGAGGATCTAGAATCCATTTAGATCTTCATGTGGAAATATCATACATTGGTCCTTTTTCAAGGTTTTCTATGATTTTAGCAAGCTTTCTTATTTTTGCATGAACATACACTTGGCTACTAGGGCTGTAAATGGATCGGATTATGACCCGTTTACCGTCCGTTTTCGATTAAATTATCCGATTTAATCGGATTTTTAACCGATTAAATGATCCATCGGATCGGATTCGGATCCGATTTTCGGATCCGTTTATAATCGGATTCGGATTCGGATCATGGCAATATCCGTCCGATTAAGATCCGAATCCGATTAAATAAGTATAATGTATTTGTAAATTACATATAGTATTGAGGTTAATAAAGTAATTTTACGCGCTATCTATAAAAGCAACATTTAGATTTTTCCCCGAACCCTAACCCTTGCTTGCACCTTGCATTCGATTTTTCCCTAAACCCTAACCCTTGCTTGCACCTTGCTTGCACTGAAGAAGAGGAGACGAAGACGAAGAACTGAAGAATCAAGGTGCACGAAGACGAAGAAGAACGCTTCTCACCGTGCTCTTTCTCCCTCTCTCTCTTTCTCTCTCTAGTTCAGAAGGAAACGAAGACGAAGAAGAACGCTTCACATCAGAGGCAAGTTGAAGACCGATTTGTTGAATCAGTTGAGGGATCTGAAAGCAGAACTCGCTCTGCTTCGCGTCGCGAAGGTCACCGGTGGAGCTCCAAACAAGCTTTCGAAGATGTATGCACTTCTTCTTCGGTCGTTAATGCTTGTAGATCAGATGTCATCTGGCAAATTAGGATTTTTCTGAAGCGCTTCATGAGAAGGTAGATTTATCGGCGTTCATATAACGGTTTTCATTTGGCTTGCATGTGTTTGCAGAAAGGCGGCATTGAGGGAAGCCTACAAGAATAAGAAGTTTCTGCCGCTGGATCTGCGTCCAAAGAAAACCAGAGCTATCAGGAGACGTCTAACCAAACATCAGGTACTTGGTTCAATTTCACACCCTTATTCACTGAATCAGATCTTAACGCCCCCTTTTTTTGTTTCTATTCTTATTCGTTTATGCTGTTTTCTTTCACGGAGATCCAAAGTTGCAAAGTTGAGATTGCTTGCGACCTTTGTTATTTGCAAATGGCAAAAGGAATTCGTGTTTCTAACTTCCTCGATGGTTTTGGATGAACTGCCTTCACGGCGGTTCAAACCACAAAATACACAATGTCTTTAGTTAATTGGGAGGATATTGATTTCTTTGTTTATCTTAATGTTCTGGTTGAATTGAGATAAGTTTTTTCATATTTGTAATAAACAGGGACTGTTCATTCCTGGACATTCTAAGATTCTCGTTGTGGTGCGTCACTGCGTTATACAATCTCCAGAGGTGCATTTCTGGACTACAATTTTTTTTGAAATTGATGATGCTTTTGTTGATAAATATTTATTAACTTCTAACTCAAATTGCGTAGTTTGTCATACCTTGTTCCAGTGTCAAATATTTAATTCTGAATCTTATTATCTGGATGGCTAAAATTCTTTCATTAGTTAGTGTAAGCTCATCTATCAGTTGCCTGTTTTTCTATATATTTTTGTCTTCTTTTCTTTTTTTTTCGTACTTCATAAATAAGGAAGGAAACAAAGTGCTTAATTGCATTTGAAAATATGTGAATACATGAGCAAGCACCACGCATGCTTGTAAGGTCAATGAACCAAATGCACGAATAGTGTTTGGATTAGGTTAAAAAAAAAAAGGTTGCTATATAGATCATGTTAATGACATGTAGGTATGAAAGGTGGGGCCTACCCCATGGAAAAAAGGCTGGCAATAACTCATTAGTTGCTAAAACCATGACTTAAGTTTGCAGCTAAATCTAAGTTAAATTAGCACAATATGGTTAGAGAGTAAATATCTGATCCTTCATACTGAACGTGTAGTTTTATCAATAATAACTTGAAGAATTAGAACTTAAAAAGGAAAGCTAAATAATATAAATAAAAACCAAATCAACTCATTTAAATATTTTCCCTCGATGCATTCCTCCTTATGATTGGTGATTAGTATTCTCCATCTCTCTTAAAAACTCATGAAAATTTGAAAAATGTCTGCTGAAATTTGGCCTTGGTAATTCTCCCTTCTTGATGAGATCAATCTTGCCTAACATGGTATTATGAAGAGAGAACTTTAGTAGGCCTTTAATGGGCTGTGAAAGGTGAATCCCAAGGGAATGCCACCATCAATTAAAATGGGTGGATTGACCTGATTTGATATGGATTATAAATATATCCAAGTCAGGTTATACAAGCTAGATAAAGACAGTGACTATAGTAAACCTTTTTTTCTAAATGATTAATGAAAGATTTTGTTAAAACTTAAAAGAGGGAAAAAAAAGAGTGAAGGTTCAAAATCAGAACACCTGAACCCAATAAAGAGAGCAGTTCATACAGAAACCCCACCCTATATCATGTCTGAACATAATTAAAAATAATTTCTTTAGTCTAATCGCCCTTTTGGCAATAAAAAAATCAATTCTCAATTTGCTTTATATTATATCATAGGTAACTTCACTGGTTAATATCCAGTCGTTTTTGTACTTCCAAGAACATCTTGTGATACTTAACAGAAGAGCCTTAACAGCTACAATAAGTTTATCTTTCCGTAAGTTTATACTCTGATCTGCAGCTCCTAGCCTCCTATCAATAGAAATTAGAAAAGCATATAAAAAATATAAGACAAAAATATCTCACAGTCGAACATCTGTCCATCCATTTATTCAAATTTAATTTCATTAAAAAAAATAAGAAAGATAAACAGTAAAACAGGTTTGTTTTGAGTTTTTTACTTTTTATCTTTTCGGGTGATATTACCTCTTTTTTCACGTGAGGACAATTGCTAAATTATTATTCTACTGGGCTCCTATTTCATATGTAGCAATTGATAGTTCCATGTTGAGCATTTTATCAAAAGTTCCATTACTCAATAAGCAGTTGTAAAGGGTTTTCAGCAATGAAAGTGGTGAGTTTTGTTTGACTGCATTGCTGCACTTCCTATTTCTGATTTGAGTCTGCTATTCATGTCTTGTAATGATGTGAAATTTCTATCACTCTTGTTAATTTATGATGTAGGAGTATATATTGCTTAGTTTTTTTTTTATGTCCTACTAATTTTTCGAAACTTTGATACATGTGCTTAATGCATCCATCTTAGTATTTTAATGGTAATTTTGGGTTGTGCTTGTCTACTTAAATTACAATTAATCCATTATGTGTTAATTAAATTTTTTTTTTTGTATTGAAGGATAAATTGTTGAAATGTCTAATCCTATTACTATTGAGGATGACATGGTAGAAGTAGAGGTCTCACCTGACCCAAATTCAAAGAGGCCTAGAAAATTAACATCGAAGGTGTGGGATGATTTTAAGAAGATCACAGGGGAAGATGGAGTTGAAATTGCTTCGTGTAATCATTGCAAAAGGACATTTACTGGAGCAAGTAGTAGTGGCACAACACATTTAAAAAATCATTTGCATAGGTGTCCTAGGAGAAAACATGGAGATATAGGTCAGCAAATGTTAGCAATTACCAAGAGTAAGGGGAGTTCTAGTGGTGTGAGGAATTTTAAATTTGATCATGAAAGAAGTAGAATGGACTTGGTAAAGATGATTATTAAGCACGAATACAGTTTTAACATGGTTGAGCATGAGTATTTTCAGACTTTTGTTAACAACTTACAGCCAATGTTTAAAATGGTATCACGGAATACTGTAAGGGCTGATGTTCTTGTTATATATAAGGAAGAGAAGAAGAAGTTGTATGATTCTTTTGATCAACTGTCTTCTCGTATTAGCTTGACTACAGATTTATGGACATCTAGTGAGCAAAACATTGGGTATTGTTGTGTGACAGTACACTTCATTGATGAAGGATGGGACTTGAAAAAGAAACTTCTAAGTTTTATGTCTTTAGAGAGTCCACATGATGCAGAGACACTCGTTGGATTGATCAAAGATGTGGTTTTGGAGTGGAATATTGATAAAAAGTTGTTTTCTATAACTGTTGATAATGCTAGTACGAATGATGCAATGGTCAGAGAGTTAAGAAGATGGCTTGAGGATCAGAATTTACTTCCTTTGGGTGGAAGTTTATTTCATATTCGTTGTAGTGCACACATTCTTAATCTTATTGTCCAAGATGGGTTACAAGAAATAAAAGAAATCATTAAGAATGTCAGGAAAAGTGTTCGGTATGTTAGATCAACACCTCAAAAGAAGCAAAAGTTTAAAAATGCCTTAAATCAAGTGAAGTTATTTGGGAGAAAAGGTGTTATTCTTGATGTGAAGACTAGGTGGAATTCCACTTTCTTGATGCTTGAGAGAGCACTAGAGTTTAGAGAGGCATTTGTTCGTCTCCAGCAAATTGATCGTGAATTCAATGTGAATTTATCCAAGGAAGAATGGGATACGGCTCAAGTTGTTTGTGGATGCTTGAAAGTGTTTTATGAAGTTACTTGTGCTTTTTCTGGTTACAAGTATCCAACTGCAAATCTATTTTTTCCTGATATCTGTAAGATTCACAAGCACTTGCTAGATATGGAGAAAAGTGAGCATGCATATGTTCGTGATATGGCCTTTAAAATGAAACTCAAATTTGAAAAATATTGGGATTCTTGCAGTTTGGTTTTGGCGATCGCTACTGTACTTGACCCAAGATTCAAGCTGGATTTAGTTGAGTATTTTTATGGTGAACTTTATGGTACTAATGCTGATGTGTATGTAATGAGGATTCGCACTGCTGTTGTGGATCTTTTCAATGAGTATAGTGGTGATTCCCATAATGTGATGCAGTCTAGTTTTGATGTAAGTGATAGTACTTGTAGTAGCTCTTAGCCTCCATGCAATTCCTCAAGTAATGACATGCTTATGGGTTTTCAAAATTGGTATAAGAGTGTAAGAAGTGCTACTATCCGTGCTTCGGAAAAATCTGAACTTGACCGATATTTGGATGACACAATATTTCCTTGTAGTCAAGAATTTGATATTTTGGATTGGTGGCAAGTCAATAGTCCTAAATTTCCAGCACTTGCAAAGATGGCTCGTGATATTTTAGCAATCCCAGTTTCTACTGTCGCATCAGAGTCGACTTTTAGCGCTGGAGGTAGGCTTATTGATGACACTCGCAGCTCTTTGACCCCGGAGATAGTGGAGGCTTTGATCTGTGCATGTGATTGGTTGGAAGTTCCAAAGAAGAAAAGTAAGTATATAAGTATATTTAGTTTTCTATAGTATAATTCATTTTTTATCCTTTCAATTTTATTTGTTCATTTGCTTTTTTTTTTCTTAGACTCTGATGACAATGAATAGAGAATTCAATTGCATTTATCTTGAAAAGTAAGTATATAAGTATATAAGTATATTTGTTCATTTACTTTATTTGTTCATTTTTTCTAGCTTCCTTCTGTTTCTTAAATTTTATATGAATGTGCAGGAGAAGTCAAGATGGTGTTGCTTCCTTGCTGGATATATGAAGTAACAGAAGAAATAAAACTTTGTTTTAGTTATTAAGGAACTTTTTTTAAATGTTATCGTCTGGTCTTTTTTAGTGTTTGTTTAAGATGTTTTAGACTTCTCAAGTTCTCATGAAGTAACCTCCTGTTATCCCAACTTTTTATTGTATAACTGTTTGAACTTCTTATCCCAAAATTTTATTTTATTTATGCTGTGGTTATTTAACTGTTTTAGTGTGTTAGATTCTCCGTTATTCACTTTGTTTTAGAGTGTTAGATGCTTGGCTTCAAACCCCTTCCAATGGAAGTTGTCAAAGCCGTAGATCCACAGGTTTGTAGTCATTGAGAGAATCACCTCCAAGTTACTCATCCATTGTGTTTAGCCTTCCCAAACTTTCTTTCTTGTGATATGCCAATGGACTAAAAAAGAATGCTTAATTTTACAGTTGGAAGTGGTGAACAAAAATCTTGAAAGTTACTATGATGCATGGGACAAGTTCATAAAGGCATGGATAGTAATCAAGATCAAAGACCCAAGCTGTGTCTACCAGTGGCGATTACAGGTTTGAGATCAGCACTTTGCATTGTGAACTAATTTTCTCCTCATCATCTTCACTTGTATAACAATGTCATGGGAATATTTCAGGCAGAGCATGCAATGAGGGCAGAAGGAAAACCTGGGATGTCAGATGGAGAGGTGGGTTTCATATATATACTAATCCCTTTGCTTGATGAGTTGTTAAAAAACTACTAGTCGTTAATTTTAAACCTTGTTATCTTGGAGGTTATGGATTTTGTTTCACGGTATCTGCCGGCATACGATGCTTACCTTCGAACTCTCTACGCAGAAGGGCCAAATGGGTCAGATCCAGAGCATTTGCTTCTTGTGGAAATCGACACCAATATGCTTGCCTTTAGAAATGTTCTGACAGAAGTGCACATGTTAGTGTCCTTAGATAGCCAGTTTGTATATTTAATCTATGTATATATGCTTGTGTAGTATTTAAGTGGCTTTAACAATTTTGCATCTTTTAATGCCTTATATGTGATAACTTCTTTCTGTTTTGATTGGACCAGATACTGGGAAAAGCATTAGGTGCTGGAGTTATACCTGTAAGTGCAGTGCTTGCAGATAAAGACGTGATGCTATGCTTCCAACCAGGGGAGCATGGAAGGTTTGAAAATTTTTATGCTTTGTTTTCTCAAAGCATAAAAATGTTTTTATGCTTCCTAACCTTTGAATATTTTCTGCAATGTGGCTATGCTCTGACTCAAAACCAGATTCTCAAATAGTTATTTAGGCTAACTGGCCTACAGATGACCATTTTTTTAGGGTTATACCATGCCACTGTTTCTGCCAATACCATATAATCTGGGAAATATGAGCTTATACAGATGTAGGCCCACTCTAAAAAGTACAGAAAAAAATTTACTTGTGATGGTGCAAATTTACTTGTGAATGACATATGCAGGCATTAGATTATAACGTATGATTTAGTAAAGTTTTACCTATGAGATATGTATGTATGGACTATAATTCAGTTTGAATTTTTTTTTTGGTCGTAGTGTTATATCTATTATAGTTTGGGTTTCAGTAATTTCAGAACCAAAATGGAACCAAATGTCTCCAAACCTGACCCAATTTGAACCTAAATGAGTTTGGGTCATCCGGTTTCCATATGCCCCCATGAAGACTTATTTATTTATTTTTTTTTTAAAAAGTAAATTATCTGTTCCATTGATCAAAACTAGTTTTCTGTTGAAAAAAAATAAAGATCAAAACTAATGTTCTGATTTCATTGTCTGTTGTTCTGATTTTATAGGAGAGCTTGTATTTTTTTGTGAACTGATGCCCACTACTTAACCTTGTTATGCAGCTGAGTATAGTTCTGTTGTTATCTAGAGCACCCCAAGTCCATCTCGTTCCTCAGGTAGACTACATGAGTGCGATTGGCAGCTGCGAAGTGGATGGAGTAGTAGGCTAGCAGCCCTATCCTGGTTTGAGAGGCGTGTTCACCACCTCAAGGATGAGATGCTCACAGTTGAGGCTCGGCTGGAGAAGATGCGGCAGGAGCATCTGCTGTTGCAAGAACATATTCGAGAACTCGAACAAATTAAGATCAGAAAACAATAGCTAATGCTTTTCTGTATATGAAGTAAATGTATCCACAGGTACATGTCCTCTCTCTCTCTCTCTCCATTTTTATTTTCTTTCTTTAATTTTATTTTTATTTTTTTGGTGTATTAGGACCAACTCCACAAGACTGAAAATTTTTTGGTTGAGGGGACTTTCTGGCTTGTTTATTTATTCATTTTTAAAAATGAGATCCTGCATAGTATGTTCATGGCCTCTAGATATTTTGTCCATTTTGTAACAATTGGAGCTATCAGAGGATTCATATTTATGTATATGAGCGCATGCCAAACAGTAGGGGGCTGTTTTAATTAATTTGTTTTTAAATATATAGAGTGGCAAACATCCAATATCACACACACAAACACACTAAGCATGAAAACTAGAGATAAAATTGCAGTGATTGGATTAACCTTTTATTTTATTGAGTTCTTTGGATTACGTTTATCAAGGTTCTGACTCAGTTCTGGCATATACGTTTGGAGATCAATAAACATGTTTTACTAGATTGAGTCTTTCTTAAGTTGTTGCAGGCGACTGAGTCTGGAGGATTTTAGCTCCGTCGATTGCACGGTATGATCCCAGAGTGCAAGTAAAATCGGGGTCTTATCTGCTGCCCCCATGTTAGCAGTCACTTGTAATTGCTACTGGGGGAATTCTTAGGCTTCTTAATGAAGATAAGATGGCGTTTCAAACCTTTTCCTAGATTGCTGCATAAAGATCAGATGGCGTTTCAACCTTCTTTTTGGATGGCTCAAGTCAAGATAGATGGGGTACTGCTCGATGTTAAAGGATCATTCAATCTTCTTCCATGAGGTGGCACAAGGCGCAAGCTTCCATGTCTGTTTGATCCAAGAATTTTGGTCCAAGATAGATTGCTGTAATTTTTTCTAATTTTTTCATGCTGTAATGGTGAAATTTAATCGGATTTTCGGATCTCTTAACGGATTCGAATATTTAATCGAATTCGAATACAATCGGATACGAATACGGATGTAATATTTCTTATCGGATTCGGACTTGATAGTTTATTTTAAATATCCGTCGAATATTTAAACGAATACGGATATCCTATTACTTAAACGGATTCGAATTCGGATTCAACAGGATCCGCTCCGTATTCGCTCCGTTTACAGTCCTATTGGCTACCACTTCGTGTGGATGAATGGGGGTGCCTAACACCTTCCCCCGTTCATAATCTAATCCCCTTACCCATCTCTGGATTTGATTTTCAAGTAGGGTTATTTTTACCCTAGAATTTGCCTTTTAGCACTTTTTATCTCTTTTTGCTTATTTTTAATCTTTTGGTGTCCATTCTCACCCCAAAATTCTGAATGGTGGCGACTCTCCAACTTTTATTTCGAGCCCCGTGTGTTGACGGAGGGATGATCATTCCGGTGATTTTTCCATGTCTCACATTACCACATATAATTAATTAACCAAGTTTGTTATCCTTGTACTTTTTTTTTGTATTTATTTATATTAGTAATGAAAATAATACAATATAAATAAAAGTCCTTTCCTTTCATACACTCGACCCCTTCATCTTGGTGAAATTTTATTTGAGAAAAAGAATTTGTAAAAAAAAATTTTTGAAAATTGAGGATTTGTTAAAATAGGGGCCTTAATTTGGAAACACACTTATGAAATTCAAAAAACAATTCAGATAATTTGTGCTTTTAATAGTAGTATAGATTTAATTTAATTTTAAATAAATAATAATTATATTATATAGTGAGATGAAATAAAATTTTTCAAAATTTTTGTTATTATTATTATTATTGATATTATTTAATATGTAAATACGTATAATTGAGTAACTATCTATTTTTTAATTATCGTTATTTGGGGAAGAAATATATAAGTATTAGAGAAGAAGTTCGATTTAATAGGACTCATATTTCTTCTCCAATTAAATATAATATTTGATTTTTATTATCCTTAGTAAAATAATTATCTATTTCTAATTATTGTTAAGTGGAGAAGAAATAGGATTTTAATAGATTTTGAATCTATTAAATAAATGTACAAAATCTAATAGATAAGTATAAGGGAAGAAGTTTGATTTAATAGGACAATAATTATTATTAGAAGGACATTGTAATATCTATTTTTTAATTATCGTTAGTAAAATAATTATCTATTTTTGTTATATTTAATTGGAGAAGAAATAGGATTCTAATAGATTCATGTCAATAGTAAAAAAGAAGAAGTTAATCTTGAAATTAGATATTTTAGAACTATTAATAAATATACGAAATCTAATAAATAAGTATTAGGGAAGAAGCTTGATTTAATAGGGCTCATGGTATAATTGGAGAAAAATAGGATTTAGTTATTTTTATAAAAAAACATACTTATATGTATCTAATTTTTGTTACATTTAATTTGAGAAGAAATAGGATTTTAATAGTTTCATGTCAATATTAAAAAAAAGAAAAGAAACCAGAATTATAAAATAAGAATCGTTAGAAGGACATTTTAGGTATGTAAAATAAAAAAACTTAAGGTAGTTTGTGCTTTTAATAGTAGTATAGATATAGATTAAATTAAATATTTGCAATATATATATTATTTATAAATAGTTTACAAATATTAAATCCAGATATTTGAAAACAATTTTAGATATTAAATATTGAATCCACGTTTTGTAAATATTAAATATTAAATTTTGAAGACACATTTTGTGGATTTGTGTTTAAGAATATTGAATCCACGTTTCGCTAATTATTGGAGAAGAGTTGTAATTTAATAGGAATTTATCGAAGAAAGACTCAACAATATATGGAATTAAAGATTATAAGGAAGGACATTTTAGGTATGTAAAAATTGAAAACACTTAAGGTCGTTCGTGCTTTTAATAGTAGTATAGATATAAATTTCACTAAATATCTCACGTCATGACAATAATGATGACTTGCCATTTGGTTAAAAAACATTTATCCATATTAAGCCCCTTTTTGCATGTCGGCAATATTTAGTGCCAAAAGCAAAACAAACTTAGAGACTGCCAAAAATCCGGAAAATCGTCCACGCACATTCGGACCTTCCCGTCCTTCTTTGGTACCGGTACTATGTTTGCGAGCCAATCCGGGTACGTAGAGACTGCCAAAAATCCGGCTTGAAATTGTTTGACCACTTCGTCCTTGACCTTCAAGGTCCATTCCGGCTTCAATCTTCTCAGCTTCTGCTTAATCGGCTTAACCCCTGGCAAAATTGGCAACTTGTGCACCACCATGTCAGTGTCCAACCCCGGCATGTCCCGATACGACCAAGCAAACACATCCTTGTAATCTGCTAAGAACTGTGACATTTCATTTTTCTGCACATCAGACAAGCATGACCCGATTTTTACAATTTTTGGGTCATCTTTGGTCCCAAGGTTTATGGATATGGTCTCCTCAATATTAGGTTGGACCCCCTTTTCATGACGTTCCAATTGGTATTCAATTTCTTTTGGAACGTCTTCTTCTTCGACCTCGGTCTCTTCTTCGACCCCCATGAGATCAAAGTCGAGCTCAAGGTCGAAGTCATATTCAACCTGGTCCAATTCGGTCTGATTATATGGTTCATAAGTGGTTTGGACCTTTTTGAAAAATTTAAATTTTCTAGAAAAAATAGAAAAATCTTTTTGGTTTTTTTGTGGGCCTTCTAAACATAATTCCCCTGAAGACGAAGGCCCATTAGAACCTTCAGGGAAATGGCAATCCACTATTGGAGTTTTTTTTTGGAAGCCGCGTCAGTTTGCCGAACTAACGTTGCTTCGAAGGTAAGGGGAGTTTCCTCCCAATTGTTCATTACAAAATTTTGGGGAGCAGGGGAAATAAGGAAAGCCTACTCCTCAAACCCAGAATCCGATGCCATCATCACCGGGTGGGTACTGCCCTTTTCTGCTGCGGGGCCCAATCCAGAAATGACCTTGTCTGGAATCTTCACTGCGGCCCAGTCAATAAACGGCAGTTCCATGTCTGCCCCTGTCTTTTCGCCTTCAGTCATGGCGAAGAATGCACCAACATCTTCAGAAAAGTCCACCTGCTGCTTGGGCTGTGGCCCAGGCCCATCCACGGCTCCCAGCATTGGAGATGGGTTATAGGGTTGTAGGGCCGAAACAAAAGACTTTTGAAATGGGTTAATGTTTCGGTATGGAGGCTTGGACTGGTCCATGGGAGGAGAAATTTGGATTATGTAGGAGGGTTTTGGAAAGTTCACCCTCAGATGCGGGAGTTTTCCTTTGCTTCTGCTCTCCCCTTCTTCATATTTCATTCTTCTCCAGCCTCTGGGCTTGAAGCCCAACCCTACCTTGGGGATCAGTTTCTTAGCCGTGATTGGCTCCACCATCCCCTGCAGATTGATCCCCAGGCCTTTCCCTGGGTGAAAGTGGTATTTCTCCATCACTTTCTTGACCATCTTTTCTGCAGTGGTCCCCTTTTCTTTCTTTTTCTCACACCCCCCAGGTATGTAATTGACCGCCTCAAATTGGAATGAGTGGAATGCAATCTTGTCGACAGTTAGGTCCACATTGATCAAGGGTACATCAGGTGACACGATGGGCGGCACCAAGTTTTCGGCTAGGACTGTTATCACCCTTTGCCCTCTTATATATTTCACCCTCTGGTGGAGCGTGGATGGTATTGCCCTAGCCGAATGTATCCACGGCCTTCCTAGGAGCAGATTGAATGCTGCGGGTATATCCATCACTTCAAATGTGATGTTAAAGATATTCGGCCCAATTGTGACCGGCAGTTCAATCTCCCCTAGGGAGTGGGTCTTGGAGCTATCAAAAGCCCTTACTATCCGCCCATTTCTTTTGATCCTTGACTGGTCCAGACCCAGCTTGGTAAAAGTGATTAACGGGCAGACATTTAACGCCGACCCGTTGTCAATTAAAACCCGTGCAACCATGCAGCCCTTACAAAACACAGTGATGTGCAAAGGGTCCACATGATAACACCCACCTGGGCTGATCTCACCTTCTGAGAAACTTATCACATTATGTGACAAGATTTGACCAACCATTTTGCCAAGCTGGTCTGGATCGATGGTCTGGGATACGTGTGCACTCTGTAGCACCCTTAACAATGCATCCCTATGCTTTTCGGAATTCAGCAAAAGGCCCAGTATTGAAATCTGGGCCGGGACCTTGTTCAGCTGATCCACAAGATTGAATTCACTTTTTTTGATTATTTTTATGAGGTCGGCTGCCTCATTTTCTGCACCCTGGGGGGTGTCTTCTCCTACTTTGTTTTTTCCTTTCTGTTTTCTTTTTTCTTCATTTTCTTTTTTTTCTTTCTCCACTTCTGTCTCTTTTTCTTTCTCTTCACCCCCTGCACATCTCCCCGACCTCGTCATGAGGTTCACCTCCTCCTGGTTCTGGTTCCTGACCATTGGAACCGTAGCCGTGATTCCCTCGCTGTAGTTCCATGGTACAGCGGCCTCTGAATAGGCTAATTTAGGGATGTCAACCACTAGTGGCTGGAGTTTGGACCGGGATGTATGGGCCGGTTTAGGGATAGTTTGGGTTGGCTGCACTTACAACCAGGGGTTGAAGTTTGGATTTGGTGGGGACAGAAGAAGTGATGGAAGCAGTGGTGGGGTCAAGATTGATGACCAATGGAGCCTTAGACGGCTTGGATGGTGAATAAATGGGTGGACTGCAATTGAAGACCAATGTGGGTCTTGCAGTATTCATCTGGGTCATAAGAGATGAGACCCGGTTCAAAGAGGAACTTATGTCCTCAGCAGCTGTATTGTTTTTTTGGGAGACCATGTTGATCTCCTCTTCTTCCTCTTCTGGGAAAAATCGGACCTGGACTGTAGTCCCCACAGGTGCTATAAGCTGAGATGGGTCAAAGGCCCTTCTCGTGGTGGATATGGCAGTGATGGAGTTGGATGGGCCTGCCCCATTGTGGTAAGGCAGAGGGTTCTGCCCAATATCATTCCCGGACGGGGCCGGTGCAGCAGTGTTGAACACCAAGGCCTTCTGGTCCAACAAATCCTGAACTGCATGCTTCAATACCCAGCAGTTATCAGTAGAATGCCCCGGTGCACCCATGTGGAAGTCACAGGTGACCGATGTGTCAAAATTTCTCCCCTTCGGGGCATTTGGGTTAGGCTCCTTCAGAGTCAAGTATTCCCCTTTCAGCAGGGTTGGCAGTAGTTGGGACAGAGATATCGGGAGAGGAGTGAAGACTCGATTCTTCCTTGCTGCGAACCAGGCATCCCGCTCCTCCTTAGAAAAAGTCCTCCTTGTGTTAGCTGGCACAGAGGGAGAGAAGTTGACATTCAGCGGGGTCTGGTACGACTGTTGGGCCTGCTGGGCCTGTTGGGGTGCCGAGATGTTGACGTGAAGTGGCTTCTTAGCTGGAGGAGCCTGGACCAGGTTCACCTCCCCTTCTTTTCGAGCCCCCGTCTTTTTAAACCCGGCCCCTTTCTTCTGGGCCATGGAGGCAGAGGAATCAGACTGCCCAGTCAGAGTAGAGTAGTCTATCAGCCGTCCTGACCTGACCCCTTCTTCAATCCGGTCAGCCACCTGCACCAGGGCTGCAAAGTTGGTGGTTATCTGACCCACCAGATGGTTGTAGAAGGGCTGCCCCAGTGTGCCCATAAAGGTGGAGATCATCTCCGGCTCTTGCATAGGTGGCCTGACCTGGGAGGCGGCCTCTCTCCATCTCTTGGCGTACTGCCGTACCGGTTCATCTTTCCCCTTAGTTATCCTCATCATGTCGTACCGGTCCGGCACGATCTCAGAGTTGAACTTGTATTGGTCCAGGAAAGCGTCGGCTAGGTCCTTCCACCTCCTGATCCTTCCATGGTCCACTGTAGCGAACCACCGAAGGGCTGACCCAGTCAGACTCCTCTGGAAGAGCTGGATCAGTATGCCATCATCCCGGCCAAACTGGCACAGGGCCCCGCAGTATAATTTGAGATGGCTCAACGGGCAGCCCGTGCCATCAAATTTATCGAAGTCTGGGCACCTGAACTTAGCCGGTAGACAGACGTCCGAGTACATGCACAGGTCCTCGAAGGTGGTGCCTGCATGGCTGCCTCCCCCCTTCACTTCCTTCAGCTCTGCCTGGATCCTCTCTATCCTCAGCAGCATTTTCTTTTCCATCTCGTCTCGGACCTTTTCTTTTTCCAGCTCTTTCTCAGACTCCGCTGTATTTTCCCTGATCAGAATGGGTTCAGGGACTGGTTCAGAAATGGGCTCAGGCATGGGCTGAGCCGGAGGCGGAATATAGGCCTGAGGTGGCGGTGCCGGATGAGAAGTCGACGCCTGATTTTGGGCTTGGGCCTGCTGGGCCTGAGCCGCCAGTAAGTCGCCCAGCATTTTGGCCAGACCGGCCACTTGCTCCTGCAGCTGAGTAAAGTCCTGAGCAGGGACAGTAGCTTGGGCTTGGTTCTCTTCAGTATTCATGGCTCTTGCTTTGGATCTGGTCACGGGAGCAATGACTGCAAATAAGTGCACCTGAGTCGAAAGTAAATGTACCTGATTAAGAAAAACAAAGACATAAGTCAGCTTCCATTTAATTTGAAACACACCCCTATAAATGTAGACAAATAGGTTAGGTGAACTCCAATCCAGATTTTTTCTTGTTTTTTATTTTTTTTTGTTTTTGTTTTTTTTTTTGTTTTGATTTTGTGTTGGAATATTCTAGGGCTTCCAAGGGTCCCAAATTTAAAAATTTTTTTTTTTGATTTGATTGATAAAAATAACCAACCAAGGTTTTCATGGAATATTCTAGGGCTTCCAAGGGTCCCAAATTTTTTTTGATTTGATTGATAAAAATAACCAACCAAGGTTTTCATGGAATATTCTAGGGCTTCCAAGGGTCCCAAAAAATTTTTTTTTGATTTGATTGGTAAAAATAACCAACCAAGGTTTCCATGGAATATTCTAGGGCTTCCAAGGGTCCCAATTTTTTTTTGATTTGATTGATAAAAATAACCAACCAAGGTTTTCATGGAATATTCTAGGGCTTCCACGTGTCCCACAAATGTTTTGATTTGATTGATAAAAATAACCAACCAAAGGTGTCTTGGAATATTCTAGGGCTTCCAAGTATCCCACAAATGTTTTGATTTGATTGATAAAAATAACCAACCAAAGGTGTCTTGGAATATTCTAGGGCTTCCAAGTATCCCACAAATGTTTTGATTTGATTGATAAAAATAACCAACCAAAGGTGTCTTGGAATATTCTAGGGCTTCCAAGTATCCCACAAATGTTTTGATTTGATTGATAAAAATAACCAACCAAAAGTGTCTTGGAATATTCTAGGGCTTCCAAGTGTCCCACTTTTTTTTGATTTGATTGATAAAAATAACCAACCAAGGTTTTCATTTTTTTTTTGATTTGATTGATAAAAATAACCAACCAAGGTTTTCATGGAATATTCTAGGGCTTCCAAGTGTCCCACTTTTTTTGATTTGATTGATAAAAATAACCAACCAAGGTTTTCATTTTTTTTTTTTTTTTTTGCTGAATTTTCTCAGTTTTCAAGTTCAAAAGTTTGACTGACACATGTTTGAGTTGAGTTGGTGTCAAAAAATATGACACCTTGGTTTCCTCTTTGATTTTCAAACTTAGGTTAAATCCTGAAAGAATATTTTATTTTATTCTTTTTTTGTTTTTTTTTCTTTGATTTTGTATTTTGGGGAACATTTCTTATGTCCTTTTCGGGGTACCTAAGGATTATCCACAGTGTTTTAGGCATTTTATTCTGAAAATTTAGGCTGAAAAGCCAATTTGTGCATTTTTGAACGTATCCGGTATAATATTCCGGATAAGAATATGCCTTATTGTATCCGGTCCCCATAACCGGATATACGCATATGCCTTTGTATCCGGAAATATGTACTGGATATGATTAGATCTGTTATTAACCGGCCTGAGTTGCCGGTTATTGCCGAAATGGCCCTTTTTGGCTCATTTTTTCACCAGATTAGTTTTTTTTTCATTCCCAATTGATGTTCACCTTAATTTGACCTTCAAAACTTGCCCCAAATTGGGCTTGGACATCATACTTGCAAAATTCCCTAAATTTAGGAAAAGAACATGGCTTTACCTTGCCACCTTGTATTACCTTCATTCAATATGGTATTCACATTATACCTTGGCCTGTAAAACATGCAAACGGCCTTCCCACATTTACACCCAATTCCCCAAACGCAATTGTGTGCTTTTAGCCGAAAACGTGTTTCTCCACCTTCAAGCATATGGTTTTTGGGTTTTGGCTTAATTGGCAACTTAGAACTCAAGTCTAGTGATGCCCGGAATCGAATCACAGATCCCATTGTCATCACATCCTTGACTCAAATTCTAAGGTAAATGTTTTCACTTTCGCTTTCCGAAGTCACGACCTCGGTGCGCCAAGCTACACACATTCATGGTTCAACTTCCTAATAGGTAAAGGGTAGGCTGTGCAAATTGTTTCAAGTGCTCAAGTGCAATTTTAAATTGTGGTAACATTCACAACGTCCCAGCCCCTTGCCACTCTTTTTCGTAGCCATGCATTCAATTTCAAGCCAAGGCATATATGACAAAATAATGAAGCTAAATACAAGCAAGCAAGCACCAAAACAACTAAATATGCACAAAGAATATTACATGCCCAAAAAGTGTTATACAAAACATGTTATTTGTACAAACAACAATTAAACCATGGAAGCATGCTTGAAATCCCAAAAGCATTCCCTAAATCTCAGATTTCATGCTCAAAGTGTATCCTTTCTACCCAATTTGAAGCCTAAAAATTTAGCACTTACTTGACATGGTTCAAAAGTGTTTCAATGAGGTAAAACATGCTTAAGATCTCCCCAAAATACATCAAAATTTCCAGATTTTTTTTTCTTCAATTGGATGCTCAAGTGACATGGTTTTATGCCCAAATCCAAGCATAAAACCCAAAAGCTAACAATATGACATAAAAAGCTTTTAGCTTGGGAAACATATGCTTGAAAATCCCCAAAATTCCCACTAAGCATTTCAGATTTTTTTTCATTGTTTTCATGCTCAACTTATGTCATTCCATACCCCCAAGTTCAAATCATGGCATAAAACAACCATTAAGCACAAAAAGCATTATTCATGGGAAACATGCTTGAATACTCAAAATTTACACCAAATTTCCAGATTTTGAAATTTTCTTTTTCATGGCATAACAACTTAAATCAAAGCATGTCATCACAAAACACATCCCAATCATGTTTCAAAATAGTCTTTGGATCCATACAAATTTCTAAGCATCCTAATCTGATTTGAAATATAACAATATGCACAAATGAAGTAAACAAAATAGCAAGCATTCAAAAAGTAAAGAAAAAGCATGAACATACAAAAAAAAGGCTTAAATCCACAAGTCCCCAGCAGAGTCGCCAGTTGTGAGACATGGGAAAAAATCACCGGAATGATCTTCCCTCCGTCAACACACGGGCTCAACGCAAAATTGGGAGAGTCGCCACCATTCATAATTTTGGGGTGAGAATGGACACCAAAGAGTTCAAAACAAGCAAAAATAGCCAAAAGAAACATTCTAGGGTAAAAATAACCCTACTTGAAAATCAAATCCAGAGATGGGTAAGAGGATTAGATTATGAACGGGGGAAGGTGTTAGGCACCCCCATTCATCCACATGAAGTGGTTGCCAAGTGTATGTTCATGCTAAAAAGAAAATAAGAAGCTTGCTAAAAATCATGAAAAAGCCTTAAAAAAGGAACAAGTGTATGATATATTCACATGAAGATCCAAATGGATTTTAGATCTTCTCTTATGTCAATATCACTTCTGGAATATCTCAAAAGATGAAAATCAAAGCACAAGTTGCTTAAAACCAAGTCAAATCAAATCCGGGAAGTTTGGTAAAAAGTATGCCATTTGCCTTAAAATCATTCAAATCCAATTCTAAATTGAACCAAACCAAATCCATTTGAAAGATTATGATAAATAAGGAGCTCATGCAAAATCTCAAGTTAATCCGATAAAAATCCTAGGAGTTATGCTCCTTTGAAGTTGCTGCTGGGGATTTTTAAAAGTGGTAAGTGGGCAACTTTGGAAAATTGTCTAGAAAAATCCACTACACAAAAGTCCACGAAATTTGGTGTGATTGAAGTTTGTATGGCCATCTTTCCATAGAAACTAGCCTCATACAAATATCCCTTCGGGTCTGCCTTGGGTGGTCTCCCGAACAGGCCCCGAAGATCACAGATTTACCCAGAAAAATGCAAATGAGCAGTTCTGAGTAAATCGGCTACCAATAATTCAAATGGAATCCAAAAATTATGAAACCAACTGGATTTGAAAATAGACTCATAAAGGAGTACCCAGAAATAAAAACCACTCGAATCGGACTTAAAACGAACACATGGCGGTCCGTCGAAGTGACAAGTTCTGTACTTGGACCTGAACTGTCCACTTAACTTCGACAGAGAGGTGTCAAAAACCGGCTAGATAGAAATTCATGAAATTTCGTGGACATAAACTAGACAGCCTCACCTTTCCCATGGTTCTAGAATCGCCCCAAAATTCATCCGGATGATGAAGTTACGGACGTCCGAAGTAAGGGTACAGGTGCTGTCAAGTTAAGCCACTTATGAAGAAAATCAAATCCGAAAATTGACAAAGTGTGTGAGATTCGTGTGATATGAATCCAAAACCTTTGAAAAACATTTTAAAACACTCCAGAATTTGATTGATGCCATTTATTGGAGATTTATCACAATGAATGCAATAAATCCCCAAATGTGAGCCTATTCACCAAAAAGGTGTAATATGTGTGCAAAAGTGAAAAACCAAGCAAGATCCATACACATGCATATAGATTCAACAAAATAGGTTCTAGCATAGCCTAGGGTTCCGTTCCATTATCGTTTCCCTCTGTTCTCTTTAAGATAATCAAGGGTACTTTGAATATGGAACGGTTTACAATCAATCAAAAAAAGGCCTTATGCTACATAGGTTCTAGCACTAGGGTCAATCCCCAGTCTCGTTTCTCCTAGATCCGCCTTCACGTTTTACGGCTAGGGGAGTCTTGAGATACTTTGAGCCGGGGAAGGATTTCCACACATACAAACAAGGCTTTACACTACAGAAAGGTAGAAGAAGAGATCTAGATCTAGGAATGTAAAGACAGAAAATAAAAAGAAAAGTTGAGGCTTACCTGAGTTCTGGAGACGATTCCACAGCGGTTTTCTTCTTCTCTTGGAGTTCTTCTTTGCGAGAATTCAAAACAAGAGTTCCGTGCCATTTGCTCAAGGAGGAGGCTCCTATTTATAGGCAAGGGCTAAGGTCATTGGTAGACACAAATTAATGTCTAGAACCCCTCCAACCTAAACCCTAAGGTTATTTCCGCGATTTCCCCTCATTTAATGAGGGACATGATGGTAAAAGTGAAAAGCTCTCGGAAAACCCTAATTTTGAGCAAACTTAAGGTATCCGGTATGTCAGACCGGATAACAAAGGGCCTTAAGGTATCCGGTACATGGTACCGGATACACTAAGGCTCACACGTATCCGGTATGAGTATCCGGATACGGGAAGGAGTACTTGTATCCGGATTGAGTATTCGGATACAGGTAAAAGTTTATTTTCTTCAAATTCTGTGCTGGCTTTCAAGGAGATAATGATTTTTGATGATTGTTTGTGCAATTTGGGGTGTCTACAGAGACGAACTTCTTCCTCGTCGGCGGCGAGCTTCTTCTCTGGTGACTCTTCGTTTATTGCGTTGAGTGTCTTCTCCGGTGACGGTAAGAGATTTTTACCTTTCATCTACTTCTCTGTTAAACGGCCTTCTCTGTTGAGAGTGTCTTCCCCGCAAGCTTGCGTTGAGTGTCTTCTCTGTTGAGATGAAACCAGATATGATTTTTCAAGTCGGCTTTCAAATCTTGTTACACGGAAACCCTAGTTCAAGTTGGCTTCCAATATTTCCTCAGAGACTTTGGAACACGTTTCCTGTCAGCAATGAATAATAGAAATTGTGTTTTGGTGGGAGTTTATGAGTTTTGAGCAATCCAGTTGTGTTGGGTTTTCCATATTTTGAAATGGGGTGATTTCTTATCTTCATATCAAATTAGTGCTTTACCGTTGAATTCATTCTAGAATTGGTTTAAGCATTGTTTTCAATGGATGGGGGTGAATTAAGTTGCAATAAATTTATGGCCTCTTTTAATTTCTCCTTTTGGTTTACTTTTTGTTTAGTTTGATGTCCTTATGTGATTATTGTATTACCGTTGAATTCTTCTGATTTGATATTCATACCTCTAAATCAAGAGGATTTGGAGATCCATATTCATGTTTTGACAGATCAAGCATTTACCCGAGCCTTTATTTGTCATTTCATCTAGGTCATTTGCCAAGATCCTGTTATATCTCTGTTTCTTTGTAGAATTCTTCTTTTATGCAGCATCTCTCCATATCAACTCATCATTTGTCAAAAGGTTAATTGCAGTAGGAATTCTTCTTTTGGTTTACTTCCTCACATTTTGCTTCCATGCACAAATTCCTGTACCTCACCTCTACAGTAGGAATTTTCAGACCCACTCTGGACATGAGGGCAAAACTAGAATAGTTAATTGCAGTTCAAATACATCTGTGAGTGTGTAAATCCATGCATACATAAGCAAGTTTATACATGTAATTACCTATATACATGGAAATGAGATGAATACAACTAATAAGTGTATAAGCAAATGACAAGCAGAGAACAAATTAAACAATTAGTCATGAGAAATGAATTTGTATATTTTTTACCAGGTAGAGATATGAGTTGCAGAGATTATCCATTTGGTAATTCTTGGAGTTAGGTGATGTGGTGAATTACCAGATGCTGGTACTAATGATTAAATATATTGGGACCTGCCATACAAATTTTCCCTCTTTTCAAGCATATGGATTAGCACAATGGTGATATTAGATACTTGTTTAGTTATTTGAATGTAATTAAATGACTATTTTATGAATCTTTTATAATATTGGACTTATATTTTTGGGTATATTTCTAAGTACAATACATAAATTGTGTACAATACTTTTATAGAAGCAAAAAGCAATTTATATGTTACTGTAATTACCAAACATGTTTTTTTGTTTCTTAGAAGCAAAGCAAAAGTTTACCAAACGCATTTGCTTCAAGAAAAGATCTTTCGAAAAGCATAAAATTGCTTTTTTGCTTTCTTGCTTTTAGAAGCAAAAAAGCAAAAGCGTTACCAAACGCAGCCTTAATATGTCCAAAAATTTTGGGTCAAGGTTTGACAAAAAATTATTAGGTCAAATTCTATAATTCTATAATTATTAGGTCAAATTCTGTAATTTGAGTTTTGGGTCAAGGTTTGACCAAAAATTTCTAGCTAGTTATTCCTTTTTCTTTTTTCCTCATATTTGACAAACTTAAAAATTTGTTTCGTCCTTTTTTCTTATTAAGGGGGCTTTTCATTGGCATTATAGAATATGAATTCAAGTAGAATCCGATTCCATTAGTAAATTTGTCACAAGGATTAATGCAATCGTTTGTAGTTCTGCTTTGGATGGCTAATGGAATGTGTGGTTGTTTTGGAATGACACCTGCTATAAGTAAGAGTTGGAGTTTTGGGTCTTTAGTGGCTACTGGGAGATGAGTGGTAGGTCAGTTGTCTCGGTGAAACAATGGAGTTATAAGTTTCTTAGTTGTTTATTCTCCCTGCTAGACATTCTCAAACCACGTTTTTCCTCCAAAAGATGGTTTTGCTTCCATATTATCAATGTTAAAAAGCCATTTGCAAACTTTCTAACCACATCTTTGGTGTAAAAAATGTTTTTCTTCCCATATTATCAATATTGTAAAAGCTAGTTTGAGCACCATTATTTTTAACATAGTCATGATGGATCTAATTTTCATGGTTATATTTTAATATTGAACACCAAATTCCATGAATTAGTTGATCAAGTCAATGAAAAGATTTGTTTAGTGCCTCCAGCATGGAATTTCTTCATGTTTCGTATGTGTGTAAATTTGAGAAAATAATCTTTTGTTTTACCTTGTATTGCTCATTGGGCCATTTGCCATTTTACAGTTAAACTTAAAATCCTTATCATATAAAAACTATGTTTATGTTATCATGTGTATTGAATTCTACATGCATTTCGCTACTTAGAGAGGTAAAATACAATTTACTTTATATTTTTTTTATTAAAATACTTTTAAATAGATAAGTACTAGAGAAGATAAATATAAACATGTAACCCCTAGTTAGAGAGATAAAATACAATTTATATTTATATTTTTTATTAAAATACTTTTAAATAGATAGGTACTAAAGAAAATAACTATAAACATGTAATGTTATGAGATTAGTAAATATGTGAAAATAAAAAGCATTTAAGGTAGTTTTCGTGCTTTTAATAGTAATAACCAATTATTTCATAAATAGAAAAATGCTCACAGATTTTATTATTATTTTTATCATAAAAAAAACTCACAGTTTTACTTCACTTTAAATCTATCTTCCAAGCAATAAGAAATCTAACAGAATGATGAAACTTTCCGATATTGATTCCAGCGAATTTAAAGGCATAAACTAATTCTTGATGAAGTTATTTTACTTGCTTCCTTGGCTTGAGAGACACTAATGTTTCTACGTAACTATCCAAATAACTCCAATTTCCAACAGTACTGCAGATATTCAACACTTGCTGTTTCTGTGTTATAGGAAATCAGTCCTGTATCCAACAACACTGCCAGTTTATTTTTTTGAAAATTCACTGGTTGTATCCAAGGAGATTCAAAAATTTGGCTAGTCATGTGTGACCTTTGAATAGAGAATTGCTTGGACTAGGACTCCTCCACTCTATACCTTCTCATAATCCATACATCTATCTGTTCTTCAGAAATATTTTTCCTTTAACCACAGACACGCACAGGCATTCTTGCAACACCCCATGAAAACAGAAGAATCAGTTTTCTCCACCTCATTTTTGTATTCGGGCAGATGTATCTCTTTAAACTCTTCCTTCCCCAAATCATACGAAAGAATCATGTCATAGAAATTGTATGAATTCAATTTCCTCGCCAACCAATGTAGACATCCTTTGAAAAACTTTGACCGATATGATCTGACATGGCAGTTGATAAAGGTGGATCGACTGATCTCTCTCCATGAATTGGTTCTTAAACTGTACACAACGAAGGTGGATGATCGAATGGTGTCTCTCCATGAATTGTTTCTTAAAGCGTGCGCACAGAGTTCTAAATCTTCTATTTTCCAGCAAATTTGTTTTCCAAGAACCTTGTAATCAACGCGATGTTCTCAGGATACAACAGCCCAGCCTGCTTATTGTATGTTTTCTTTGATCTACACCAACAAAGAATGTTGTTCCACCACAAACACACCTTTCTTTGCCCAAATAAAATTTAGAAAAAACAGTAAATCGTATCGATGAGGAAGAGATAATTTTGTAGTTTCTTGAGAAGATAATGATCAAAGAGATTATAAGGATATATTTTACTTAAACCAAAACAGGGTATTTATAGAAGAGATAAAAAGCACCTGTTGGAAAATAAACGTTGGGAAGACACCCAAAATCATGGAGAATAAAAGTACACATACACCAAAACCGCATTAGAAAAAGGTACGGTTTCCCAAACGGTTTGTGCGCTTGTAAACAGAAGCATTTAGCGGGGGGAAATAAAACAAAAGGTTCTCTCCGATTTGTGCTTTCTGCGAAGGGGGTTTCGGAATTCTACGAAGGGGTTCCAAAACCTTTCCTTTTCATTTGCCTTCGCCGCTGTTGGGAATAGGATTTTCGGAAACCGTTACTTTCCATTCGCATCTGTATTTTTGTAGTGACCGAAGTTCTGCGACAGAGGCATTCTGCAACAAGGGTTTTCTGAAACCCTTCGTATCCATTCCAGTTCTAACTTCTAGCACTGTCTTTTACGCAAATCTTCTATCTGAAGGTTTGTGGTTTAGATCCTTATCACTTTTGTTATGTATTTTGTTTCGGCCATTTTTTATTGGGTTTGTATAGTCCAAGTTATCCATTTCGCACTAGGGATCCAAGTTCTTGTAAAAATATATCATTCATTTATCCATGAGTCCATGACCGAGAGGCAAATCAGCCCGTCAGAATTCTATTTTTTCTGTTTCGATTTTTAATTTGATTTTCCGTAAAGTTATAGTTTCAATTTTTCCATGCTAACATTTTCCATTATCTCCACTTCTATAGGTTATCATTTTTATCAAGTTTGATTGTATTTTTTTCATGCCTAAATGAAATATTCATAATAAATTTTCTTTCTAATTCATTAACTACCATATGTTAGATAGTTGTAAGTTTTTAATGATATACTTCGGAACCCCATGTTTTTTTGGCACCAGTTTTTGAGTATTCTTCATGATTTCTACATTGCTTAGGCACCATCTTGTTTTGAAAGGGACGCTGAACCCCTTAATGTTTGATTTTCTTGCAATAAACACCTATTTGTTCTATCTGAACTGGTTGTCATGATTATTTTGAGATTCTTATGGCAAGCCAAAAAATTAATATTTGGAGATGAACCATGAGGTGTATCTGTGTGTTTCTGCTAATGACTTGTATGTCAAGTCAGAATTTATTAGATGGAGATGAACCTTGTTAGACGTTGTCATTTTTCTCGAATCTTATAGGTTCTGTGTCTGGATCATATTTTGAAAAAATTATGCAGAACAATTATTTTCTTTAGCATAATATCTATATTTTTATCTTGTTTACTCATAAGTATATTGTTGTTATGTTAGAATACATTTGACTGACCTATCCTTGAATGTAAACAGAGCAAGCTGGTTAAAAAATTTAGCCCTAGTTGAACCAGTTTTGGCTTAAGATAACCTGTCCCTATACTGGTGGGGTGGGCCAAGATGCCTCTTTAATCTTGAATGTTCACATCCTTAGTGTTTTGAAATGATTTTCTGTCTTATTGCACGCATTTAAATTTTACTTGAGCGTCGATTATTTTGGTTACTTCAGCGTTCGGATTGGAGCACCAAGACTGTTTCTAGGTGCCAAAGAATTTTATTACTTTTTAATTCTCTTGATACCCAAGCATAAGTTCTTTTTATGTTATGTTATTCATCAAAAGGAGTTCTTTTTATTACATTTTCAATTCTTTTTCTTCTTTTTATTGTAACTTCGTTCTTAAATAATTTTGGGCCATTTGCCATTTTCCAGTTAAACATAAAATCCTTATCATAGCAAAACTATGTTTATGTTATCATGTGTATTGAATTCTACATGCATTTCGCTACTTAGAGAGGTAAAATACAATTTACTTTTATTTTTTTTATTAAAAAATACTTTTAAATAGATAAGTACTAGAGAAGATAAATATAAACATGAAACCCCTAGTTAGAGTGATAAAATACAATTTAAATTTAAATTTTTTATTAAAATACTTTTAAATAGATAAGTACTAAAGAAGATAACTATAAACATGTAATGTTATGAGATTAGTAAATATGTGAAAATAAAAAGCATTTAAGGTAGTTTTCGTGCTTTTAATAGTTATTTCATAAATAGAAAAATGCTCCCAGATTTTATTTTATTTTTTTATCATAAAAAAAAAACTCACAGTTTTACGTCACTTTAAATCTATCTTCCAAGCAATAAGAAATCTAACAGAATGATGAAAGTTTCCTATATATTGATTAAAAAAAAAGATTATATATACATGCCAATAGTACTTGGCAGATATGGCTTGAGAGACACTAATGTTTCTACATAACCATCCAAATAGCTCCAACTTCCAATAGTACTTGGCAGATATTCAACACTTTCTGTTTCTGTGTTATAGGAAATCAGTCCTGTATCCAACAACACTGCCAGTTTACTTTTTCGAAAATTTACTGGTTGTATCCAAGGAGATTCAAAAATTTGGCTAGTCATATGTGACCTTTTAATAGAGAATTGCTTGGACCAGGACTCCTCCACTCTATACCTTCTCATAATCCATACATCTATCTGTTCTTGAGAAATATTTTTCCAAACCACAGACACGCACAGGCATTCTTGCAACACCCCCATGAAAACAGAAGAATCAGTTTTCTCCACCTCATTTTTGTATTCAGGCAGATGTATCTCTTTAAGCACTTCCTTCCCCATATCATACGAAAGAATCGTGTCACAGAAATTGTACGAATTGAATTTCGTCACCAACCAATGTAGACATCCTTTGAAAAACTTTGACCGACATATTTTAAAATAGAAGTTGGTAAAGGTGGATTGACTGAGCTCTTTCCATGAATTGGTTCTCAAACTGTACACAATGAGGGAGGATTGACTGATCTCACTCCATGAATTGTTTCTTACAGCGTGCGCAACGAGTTTAGGGTCTGCTGTTTTCCACCAAATTTGTTTTCCAAGAACCTTGTAATCATCTTTCATGGGGTCCCAACCGAACCCCATGACCCAAAAGGGGGACTTCAAATTCACTGCTGTGGGGTTGGGGAGAGGAGGTGGTGACGACAACTTCTTGTATTCTCTTGTGATGGGATTCCATAGCGTTATAGATCTCCCCTGAGATATGCATATCAACCCGTTGCAGCTACTAATAAAATTAGAGTAAGGCAAGTTTCCCAGCAGTTTTAATGGCTCATCCCATGTAGCAGGATCAACACAGTAGCTGGTCTCGTCAGTGTTGCTGTAGAGGATGGAAAGAGGAGGGTTGCTATGATTTGCTCGAAGAAGATGCAACTTGATGAATCTAGGTTCGTCAAGCAACGCATACCAAGATCTGCATACACATCTGAAACGTAAAAGAGATCTGGTTGGTACCCATGAAAGGATTTCAGTTACCATATCAAACGTGATATCCACCATCTTGCTTTCTTTTCTCTCTCTTAATTCAAAATTTTGCAGTCAACAATGGCTGTTCTTCTCTGGAAAGTAATCAAATATATAAGCTAATAAAAAAAATATTTTTGAATTCAATTTTAACATAATAACCCAAATCCCTCGTATGAATCAAAAACATTAGAGCAGAACAAAACTAAAAGAGATAAGAAAGTTTGGGAATAAAAGATTACCTCTACTCCTTCAATCCTTAGCTTCCTTCAGGATTTCACTTCTTTCCGTCTTCAAATCTTCCTTCTATTTTTTCCTCTTAAGAAAAGCCATTCAGTAGGAACGTGAGTCTCCCTTTATAGAGGGCAAGTCCAGCATCACAAATCACAAGGAGGTCTCCTGCTCTAACTACAACTCTGACCGTATTGATGCTTTCCTATTATTGATTTATACTATTCTATTTTTATTATTTCTAGTCTATATCTATCTATACTACAATTAAATGCACAAACTACTTTAAGTGTTTTTTATTTACTTGTCTAATTAGAAAGACTTTTAGTGAAAACATAAAAGTAAATTACTTTACAATTCTCATAAACGTTAAAATAAGATAAACATGCATATTGTTAACTAATGTTTACTCATATTCAATTGATTAACGTTAATATTATACTATAATATTTAAATAGTATTTATCTATAGTATGCTCTTTGATGTGATTAAATAATGTTAAAACGTTAAAATAGGATATACAAATATATTGTTAATTAATATTAAAATGTTAAAATATCACAAAAAAAGAGATATTAGATAATAGTTAACATTATTTATATACTATATCTACTATATTAACTGTCTTTTATGTTCATATACCAAGAAATCCTTTTTTAAATCCTTATTTTCAAAACGGCCCGTTTAAACAAATCCTCTGTTTTCAACATCTTTGAGTGAAAGCAAAAAAAAAATTTTTATAGTCTCAATTTAGGGGAAGAAATCTTTTTTTTTTTTTTCTTGTTTTTCTTTTTTTGATAAAATCACTCCAAAATAGAGCCATGGAAATAGAGGGGTTGAAGGCAAGAAAGGGAAAGTATTATATATATATATATATATATGAACGTGCTTATATATATATGAACGTGCTTATATTGAAAGAAAAAGAAATTTAAATTTCAAAAACTACACCTTTAAATTGTAGCATAAACTAAGTCACCCTGTATCTGAAATGGTGAATCTTGCTCTTGTTTCTTGCCTCCCTACTCACTTCGCTACTTAACAATGTAACCAAATTGATTATAGCATGTGTTTACACAAATTTCGCATTTGAAAAATCAAACGGGTCTGATGTGCAAATACAAATAAAATTGTATTTATTTATAAAAAGTGTGGTTCAGATCTTTGTAATCCCTCAATTCTTTTCTTCAAAAATCTTCGATTTAGGGGCTAGAATCGCTTAATTCTAAACCGGTCTTCAGTCTTTCTTGACGAACTTCATGAAAGACAAATAAAGTGGTAGATCTGGTAGATTTCACATGCTTTTTTTTATCTCTATGTTGGATTCCATTCAAAATCTTGGACTTAATCTTCGGCTTTTATGCTTGTTGAAGATCTTGGAAAACTTCGGTTTTTGTTGTGGATCTCTGGGCCGTAATGCGTATCAATGATGGGATGCTTGAATCTTCAAATCTTGAATGCAGTATTTGGTCTTCAACTTTTCAATCTTCAAGGCTTGTTGGATCTTTAGGACAACAATGCTTCAATTCTTCAGAAATTTAGATGTTCAGAATAGCTAGTCTTCAGTTTTTCAGGGCTTGAGTCTTCAGTGTAGTAGGGCTGTGCTTCTTCTTCTGTAGACTTCTCATGACTAGGATGGAGAGGAACACCCTATAGCTCTCTAGATCTAAAACTCTTAAGAGAATTATCACAATTTACAGATAATTCTCTATTTTTTTTTGAAGAATTATCAATATTTAGAGATAATTCATTTATTTTGAGAATTATCAAAATAATAATTCTTCAATGGGCCCAGCTATTTATTTGCTATTTTAGAGAGAAAATTATATTTTTTTTATTTAAATAATTTTATCTCTGAGTAGGGGTCCACACTTTTGTTAGATTTTGCCATATGGCAACTTTTAAATCTCAAAAATTTCCCTTCCTACAGCATGTTACTTATCAAAGACACCTAACCTCACCTGTTATTGCAATTAGTTTCAATTATGGGGTTTATTTTAAAAGAATGCCCTTGCATAATATCAAAATCGTGGTTGAAAGGGGGGTTCACATGGGTAGTGAATGATAAAAGATAAAAAGAATAAATAAGTGAAAATGATCAATAATTTGTCTCTCAAGATTTGTAAATACAAATACACTGTAGTAAGAAGAATTTATGCAATATCGCTTATCCCAGGAGTGCTTAAAAAATGCAACTTTAACATTGGGGCACTCTTTACAAGTTCAACTTTTTCAAAATTTTATGTACATGTTATTCATCAAGAAAAGCATTTCAAAAAAAAAAAAAAAAATCCTCAAAAGGCATTGATAAAGAAGGATCTTCATGACTGGAAAAGCATAGACTATTGATAGAGAGCTACAGGCATTCAGGGAGGGAAATAGTGTGGCTAAAGCACTTAGAAGCATGGATTACATTTGTAAGAATGTATGTGGTTGTGGATGTGTATATCTATAACAATATACTACTAATAAAAGCTAGAACTATCTTAAGGGTGTGCTTGGGATTGCTTAATTGAGCACTTAATTTCAACTTATGACTTATTAAAGCATTTTTTACTATAAAATAATGTTGTAATAAGGCATAAGTTGAAATTAAGTGCTCAATTAAGCAATCCCAAATGAAACTTAACTGTCATTTATGTTCATATATCAAAAAATCCTTATTTTCAAAACCGCCTCATTCAAACAAATCCTCAGTTTTCAATATCTTTAAGAGAGAGCAAAAAAAATTGTTTTTAATAGTCTCAATTTAGGAAAGAAATCCTTTTATTTCTTTCTCTCTCTCTCTCTCTCTTGATAAAATCACTCCAAAATAGAGCCATGGAAATATAGGGGTTGAAGGCAAGAAAGGGAAAGTATTTTATATATATATATATATATATATATGAACATTCTTATATTGAAAGA
Source organism: Buxus sempervirens (assembly GCA_947561395.2). Taxonomy (NCBI): domain Eukaryota; kingdom Viridiplantae; phylum Streptophyta; class Magnoliopsida; order Buxales; family Buxaceae; genus Buxus; species Buxus sempervirens. The sequence goes on along the minus strand of OX387194.1, from coordinate 13,378,373 downwards.
AAAAGAAATTTAACTTTACTTTATTATTCTTCATTAATAATATAAAGAAACAAATGAAAATAGACGATCATCACGAAAATTAGTCAAATAATTATAAATGGAAATGTTAGAAATTTTCTTGTCCGAAATAATATATTTATTTTTACTATTAGGATATTTAATATTTAATCAAAAGAGAGGATGACAGAAAAAGGGAGAATTTTGTATTATTAATTTGATATATTTTGTTCTTATCTTAAATTATATCATTTTTTATTAACAATAATTTGATACACTTTTTTTAGAAATGTTAGAAATTTTCTTGTCTGAAATAATATATTTATTTTTACTATTAGGATTTATACTAAGGTTATTTAAGTCATTGCACAAAATATTTCAACATCATCCAGTCTTCTATTGATGGTAGGGGTGGGTAGTGCACCTTTCTCAAACTCTTCAAGGGTATTAAGTGATCAGTTATAAATGACAGGGGGTCTTCATGCCTGTAAGCACCTTATTTTTGCACCCCTGGAATTGCTGAAAATGAAAACCCTGGCAAAAAGTCAAACCCCGAGGGGACAAAAAGTTGACTTTTTGATTAAATGATATTTGGCCACCTTGCTTTATATCAATGGATAGAGAATCCCGACACGAGTCTAACGCAACTGAGTTTGTTGGAATCGGAGTCCGGATGAAGGTTTGGCGGGCAGTCAAACTTAAGGGAGAGCCGAAAGTTGACTTTTTCTCGAATTCCGTGCCAAGTGCTTAGCCCCATATCATTGGATAGAGAATCTCGACACGGTTCCAACGCAACTGAGTTTGCGGGAATCGGGGTCCGGATGAAGGTTCTGCAGGCGGTCAAACTTGCGCGGAGCCAAAAGTTGACTTTCTGCTAAAATCCGATCCGGAGGCCTACCCCTAGCTCATGGGATGGAGGGCTCCGATACGATTCTAATGAAACTAAGTTTGCCCAGATCGGAGCCCGGATGAAGAAAATATGAGCTGGCGAAGTTCCCGAGCAGCAAAACCGGCGAACTGCGCACGTGGCAAAAAGCTGCACACGTGGCGAGTTGCGCAGAAAAATATCTCGGGGATCAAATCCATAAATATCCAAACATTCAAAATATCCCAGGGACCAATCTGAAAGTATTTGAAAATATCTGAATAAAATAATATTAAACCTAAATATCCCAGGGACCATATCCTAATTTTCAGATTTTTAAACAAACGAGCGGCGGCATTTATTGTTTTGTAATAATTATGCCGCTCGCGCAAACGTGGCGAGCGGCATGCGCTCACCTTGAGCTGGGCGCCAAGGTGAGCGGCACCCCATTTCCCTTGCCTATAAAAGCCGCGAGAGTCTTCATTGCGGGGGGTTGGCTGATTTAGGGTTGGAAAATTTTGGTGAGGTTGGCTGATTTAGGGTTGGAAAATTTTGGTGAGGTTGGCTGATTTAGGGTTGGAAAATTTTGGGGAGGTTTCGGATTTTTAGTGGGAGATTTTTTGCTCTGTGGCTGGGCATTCTCTGGATTTGGGATTCGAGGTTTCGGCATTGCATTTTCTGGGTTCGGGATTTTGAAGAAAAAGAACATACACACAGGTCCCCTCCCTTCCTCTTCTTCCTCGTCAAATCCGAAGGAGGCCGCGCTCTTGGTGTGAGAAGAAGGTTGCTCCGGCGGCCGCTCGCGCGCTCCAAGGAGGCTTCACCCACTTCGGAGAGGTGTTAGGAACACCCAGGTAATGTTCTCAATGGCCCCTGTTCCAAAATAAATAAGTCCATTGCTATCTGTTCTTTTCTGTTATTTCGTATAGTAGCAGTGATTGTGTGATTCGAGGGGGGAGCATGTTCTCCCTGATGTTTGCATCTTCTGTATTCCATAAAGCCCCCAGTCCCCTTCCTTGCATGTTCTGTTAGTGTTTAGGTGTTCGGATTTGCAGGTTTACAAGAAGGTTTGATTTTCATAAAATGTGTTTAGATTAAATCCAAAATTAGTTGGGAGGTGTTCTGGGCATGTTGGGAGGCTAGTGGAACAGTTACAGACCTAAAAAAATCGGCCAGAGTTGGAGATCTCAAAAAAACAGAGAGTTGAAAATTTCAGTGACCTGCCGCCCATCTGGCGCCCACCTGGCGCTCACCTAGGAGGTGGGCGCCCCTTTCACCTCACTTCCCGCCGAGCTGGCGCCCACCTGGCGCTCAGCTCGCGCCCACCTAAAACCAAGTGAAATTCTGGCGCCCTTCTCGCGCCCATCTCGTGCTCACCTCCCGCCCAGCTCGCGCTCACCTGGTATCGGGTGAGCGCCAGGTCAAAATTTCGCCCGGTTCTGGCGCCCATCTGGCGCCCACCTTAGGAGGTGAGCGCCAGGTCCAAAACAGGCCGAATTGTTATTTTTTTTTTGAAAATTCCAAAAATACCCTTTACCATACCGCGGGGGGCTTCGCCCCCCGCACCCCCCACCCCTTTGTTCGCTGCACATCCAACTCGTACCTTGGTACAGGGAGGTACCCCACCCGTGGGCTCCGCTTCGCTTCGCCCACAAGGCCCCCGGGTACCTCCCCTTGGACCCAGCACAATGAGCCAATTTTTTCTTGATAAAGTGTCAATCTTGTGTATTTTCTTATGTGATTATTGCTGAATGTGAATGATATTTCCGAACCAAACCGGATAAACCAAAAGGGTTTCTGGGTCACCCGGAAACCCGACATGGGACTTGGACTCTCGATCCAACTTGGTTTCCAGTGGGCCCAACCAATTCATGTTGCTTAACTAAGGTAATAAAAGATTTGAGTGGGCCAGACCATTTGAGGCCCACCCAAGCCCTAATTGGGCCATGCATGATTAAAGTAGGATGTGGTTTGGCCGAGACCACGGGTAGGGCCTATCGGGCCCACTAAGCCCATGAACCCGACCAACTTAGGGTTTCCAAACTCTAATTCAGGAAGCCTTGGGCTTTCAAGCCCAAGCCCAGGTAAAGGGCCCCAAGCCCAATGCTTGGCCCATTTTGACACAGATAAGAATGATAAAATCAAAATCACTTGGCAACCAATTGTGGGGCCCACTCAAGGGCCCACAAAGCAATCCCGGCCCACTTTTGGCATAAAATCCACTTAACTAATCCAACTTGAACTCTAAAATAAAATCAATTCAAAGTGAGCCAAAATCCAAAGGGCCACACTTGGCCCACCAAGGAACATGCGGGCCACACTTGGCCCAGTAAGGGATACCGTGGGCCTTCCAACGGGGCCCACCCCACCAGGCCCAGATCATCTTAATTAAAAAGATAAAATCAAGTAAAGGGACCCACACCACTTTGGCGGTCCCGCCAGACTTAATCAAAATTGCATGCTGGAATAGGAATCGGGTGAGTGAGAGACCAAAGTTGACTCAAACCAGGGAAACCTATGGGACCCATCACTTGACGGGGTGGACTGGGGTGTCTACGGACTTCCCCAGACCGCAACCGAGCCTCTACTTAGAATCTCAAAGCCGCAGACCAAAAGCCTTAAAAGAAGAACTTAAGCACCCAGGTGTCTGCCTGCACCCCATCAGGCAGTGGCGACTCCAAACAAACCCCGAGGCACGCATCGTCGTTTTACGTGCGCCTCGTCGTGCGACCGAAATCGGGTGCGCACAATGCCCATTAGCCAAACCTTAGGGGGTCTAATTATAAATTTTCCTAATGAAAAATGTTTATCCTTTTAGGATCCTACATTATAATTCAAAATCCTTATCTAATTGTTTGATTAAATCAAAATAACATAACATCTTCCAAAAGGAAGAACATAATTTGAAGGCTGCCATTTTCTTAGTTGGTTCAGCATTTCTTTCTTTCACCATATTTTTTCGTTCTTCGGAAAATAGTCATTTTTTTTCTCATGACTGCCATGAAAATTTGCAACTATAAAACGTCTAATATTTTTTCTTTCTTTGGACATAATCATTTAAAGGCTAAACCAACTAAGAAAACTGCAACCATTTAAAACACAAAAATTCATTATAAATGAAAGCTATCATTTGCCATATGATATTAATGTTTTTAATGAAGAAAATATAAAATATAAGAACTATCACCAAATTTATTCTTGATTTTTTTGGTTTAAATTAAATTTTATATTAGTAATTTCGTAAAGGTGATTTTAATTTTTTTTCATATCTAAAGTTTCCTTCTGAATCGACTTTTGAGTTATATTGAGGATGTAACATATCACGTTTTGTTTAATTCCAATAAGTTGAGCACGATAAAGTTTAAATGAAATAAATACTTGGTTATTATGACCATGTGTAATTAAGTGCATTTTATTCATTTTCAATGAGTTAAGCAGTCTCGTTTGAAGAAATACTTAGTACTTATATTTAAATTTTCAAATATTAATACGTTTTTATCTCAATACTTCAATTTTCAAATGTCTGTACTTCTTTTTATCTTCATTGGTTGATATATATTTATTTCCAAATTATATGTATATAACTAAAGCCTTAATTAATAAATTATATGTATATCTTCATTTGCCTTTTTGATTTTTCCGGCATGCCGATTTTTTCAGGGATCGACATACCCATCGAAATCAAAATTGAAAACCTTGGTATTGAATTCTACATGCATGTCCGTGCATTGCACGGGTTGTCCGCTACTTAGAGAGGTAAAATACAATTTACTTTTATATTTTTTATTAAAATACTTTTAAATAGATAAGTACTAGAGAAGATAAATATAAACATGAAACCCCTAGTTAGAGAGATAAAATACAATTTAAATTTATATTTTTTTAGTAAAATACTTTTAAATAGATAAGTACTAAAGAAGATAACTATAAACATGTAATGTTATGAGATTAGTAAATATGTGAAAATAAAAAGCATTTAAGGTAGTTTTCGTGCTTTTAATAGTAATAACCAATTATTTCATAAATAGAAAAATGCTCCCAGATTTTATTTTATTTTTTTATCATAAAAAAAAACTCACAGTTTTACTTCACTTTAAATCTATCTTCCAAGCAATAAGAAATCTAACAGAATGATGAAACTTTCCGATATATTAATTAAAAAAAAAGATTATATATACATGCCAATAGTACTTGGCAGATATGGCTTGAGAGACACTAATGTTTCTACATAACCATCCAAATAGCTCCAATTTCCAATAGTACTTGGCAGATATTCAACACTTTCTGTTTCTGTGTTATAGGAAATCAGTCCTGTATCCAACAACACTGCCAGTTTACTTTTTTGAAAATTCACTGGTTGTATCCAAGGAGATTCAAAAATTTGGCTAGTCATATTTGACCTTTTAATAGACAATTGCTTGGACCAGGACTGCTCTACTCTATACCTTCTCATAATCCATACATCTATCTGTTCTTGAGAAATATTTTTCCAAACCACAGACACGCACAGGCATTCTTGCAACACCCCCATGAAAACAGAAGAATCAGTTTTCTCGGCCTCATTTTTGTATTCAGGCAGATGTATCTCTTTAAACTCTTCCTTCCCCAAATCATACGAAAGAATCATGTCACAGAAACTGTACGAATTGAATTTCGTCACCAACCAATGTAGACATCCTTTGAAAAACTTTGACCGACGTGTTTTAAAATAGAAGTTAGTAAAGGAGGATTGACTGAGCTCTCTCCATGAATTGGTTCTTAAACTGTACACAACGAGGGAGGATTGACTGATCTCTCTCCATGAATTGTTTCTTAAAGCCTGCGCAACGAGTTCAGGGTCTTCTGTTTTCCAGTAAATTTGTTTTCCAAGAACCTTGTAATCATCTTTCATGGGGTCCCAACCGAACCCCATGACCCAAAAGGGGGACTTCAAATTCACTGCTGTGGGGTTGGCGAGAGGAGGTGACGACAACTTGTATTCTCTTGTGATGGGATTCCTTAACTTTATAGATCTCCCCTGAGATGTGCATATCAACCCGTTGCAGCTACTAATAAAATTAAAGTAAGGCAAGTTTTCCAGCAGTTTTAATGGCTCGCCCCATGTTGCAGGATCAACACAGTAGCAGCTGGTCTCGTCAGTGTGGCTGTAGAGGATGGAAAGAGCAGGGTTGCTATGATTTGCTCGAAGAAGATGCAACTTGATGAATCTAGGTTCGTCAAGCAACGCATACCAAGATCTACATACACATCTAAAACTTAAAAGAGATCTGGTTGGTACCCATGAAAGGATTTCAGTTACCATATCAAACGAGACATTCGCCATCTTGCTTTCTTTCTCTTGAACTTGTTTTCTCTCTCTTAATTCGAAATTTTGCAGTCAACAATGGCTGTTCTTCCCTGAAGTAATCAAATATATATATAAGCTAATAAAAAAAATTTTTTTTAATTCAATGTTGACATTATAGCCCAAATCCCTCTTATGAATCAAAAACATTAGAGCAGAGAACCAAACTAAAAGAGATAAGAAAGTTTGGGAAATAGAAGTTTACCTCCACTCCTCCTTCAATCCTGAGCTTCCTTCAGGATTTCACTTCTTTCCCTCTTCAAATCTTCTGTTTTTTGACCTTTTTCTTTTAAGAAAAGCTCAGTATGACCGGGAGTCACCCTTTATAGAGGGCGAGTCCAGTATCACAAATCACAAGGAGGTCTCCTACTCTTACTAGTAAGTACAACTCTTACGGTATTGATTTATACTATTTTATTTTTATTATTATTAGTGAAAACATAAAAATAAATTACTTTTCAATTCTCATAAACGTTAAAATGGGATAAAGCTTGCACAAAACTTACGAAATAGTACAATTAACATAATTAATAAAATAGTGTAAATTACGTAATTATCAATAAATAAATAATCACACCACTTGCACGATCCCCTATCAAATGCAAGAATTCTATCTATTAATAAATCTTATTATAATTCCAAATCCTTATCTAACAAAATAGAAATGAGAATCCTACTGTAATTAGAAATCCTAAAATAATTTATAATGTAGGAGGATTTTTTTTTGTTCGTTCTTATCTTAAATTTTTATTGATAATAATAATTCCTTACCATTTTATTCTTTTATTTGATATTTTTTATTTTTATTCATTTGTTCATTTGTTTAACATCTTTTTCCATTTTAGAGTCTCATATTAATGGAGCACGTCTTTTAGAAAAAAAAAAAAAAAAGGGTAATACATCATCTTTTTTAGGGGAATTCTACATAACTTTTTACAAAATTTTCGTTAAAAAATTTTATCTTTTTTATCTTTTAGAAAAATTTATCTTTAATTTTCCAACTAACGCTTTAACGGATCAAGGCAAAAAGTGAATCCTACTATATTTCAAAATCCTTATGTGGATTAAATTTTAAATGAAAACAAAATGTTCCATTTAATTTAGATTCCCAAAATGAATTCTCAAGAAAAAGGAAAATAATTTTAATTCTTACAAATAGTTTTCTTATACAAAATGAATTTCTAACTCTTTTATAAAATTGTTGCTATTTTGATATTCCAAAATTAAAAAAGAAAAAAAACACAAATTAAACAATTATTTATATTTATAATAGAAATAATATATTTGTAAAATATATATATATATATATATATATATATATATATATATTTTTTTTTTTACTTTTTCTTCCTACCGAAACAAATATTTTTATTTTCCAACAAAAATAACAAATTTATAAAATTTTCCATGTTTATTACAATATTAAAGTATACCATGAAAAAATCACAAATCGAAATCTTAACCCACGTTCACAATTAATAAAAGTATAATTAGAAAAGTAACAGTTATATTTATCTATTAAAAGAGCTTTCTAATCAGTTACATCGACTACTTCTCAGGATTTTCAATTTCCTTCTGAATAGAACTTCAATAACCTTTTTCTAATCATGCAAAATTAATAATAATACTCTGCATCATAAATAACAATTCCATATCATCACATATAGATATCGTATAAAGGATCAAGTAACTTATAATTAACAATAGTGATTACTACTATATTATATCTGTAGAAATAACACTCTCAACCTATATTCCTATTTAAAGGATGTTATCTAGCAAGCACACAACCCCCAAGGCTATCCTAGGGTTTCCTATTCCTATGTTATGTTTCCTTTCAAAACTCTGATATGCTCTGATACCATTTTGTAACGCTCTGGATCCGGGTTACATGAACTAAACCGTAACTCGTCACCAAAGGGTTACTTTTCCACACAAGATTGCAATATGAGAGTAAAGAAAACATGAATAAAAAATTAAATATATAATAAGAGGCAACTAAAATCTAGCTCAAACTAAAATATCAAAACTCCAATCTGAACTCACTTGATTTCAGCTTTTACCCTCCGATATCAACCTTTCCAAGATTTGAAAACAAAACAAAAAAACCTTATGAGATACGAATCTCTCAGTAAGTAGCACATGCATGCTCATAAACATTTTTAACAGTTCTAAAACCTGATCCAGGTCAAAAATATGCATCAGCAACAAGAACACGGATAACCGAATAGTCCCACAATAATTCATCAATAGATACAAGGTACTGGAATAAATCCGCATGTCAATCAAATCTGAATATCAAATCATGGCAGGACTCATGAAGTAAAATTGCCTTTAACTAGAGTAATATCCATGTCCACTATGCCACCTCCTGGCTTAGGTACGATGCCGAGTACACGATCATCATCTTATTGCAGGAGAACCCCACCAATATAGAGAAGGGTTGGCATGTACCGTCCAGTCATAGTCCAAGTATACGATAAAATGAAGGACAGCCGCGGAACCTCTCAGTACAGGGCAAGCCTCATCGAGTACACGATGGAAATGCGTGCATGGACAAAGAATTACAACTCATCGTCGCAATCTTGAACATATCATCCCCGAGTACACAGGGCATCTCTAAGTACACAGATGTATCAACATATCATCCCGAATACACGGGGCATCTCTGAGTACACAGATGTATCAACATATCATCCCGAATACACGGGGCATCTCTGAGTACATAGAGGCATCAACACGGAGGTATGGCAGTTACCCAAGTACATGGGCATCACAATCTATCGCTCCAAGTACATGGAGGAAAACCATTTCAAAAAACAAAAAATCCCATCATTCATAATCAGTTTAAAATCCTTTTCCGTAGAATTTACATAAAACCATCTCGATGCAAATCTTTTCAAATTAATACCATTCCCGTCTAATCCACGATAAAATCAAATGCTAGAAATTAGAGTTTGTCTAGATTAATATAATAAAAAATTTGTAGACACAATTTAGCCTAAACAATAAGTTTTATAAGTGTTTTCTTGTAGTCTTTCTAATTTCCAAAATAAACTCCCTAACACCCCCCCCCCCCCCCCCCCCCTTTTATTCACCAATCATTTACCTTAAATGAGGTAATAAGGAATCAACTACTTAACAAAAGTTCCCTGAAAAATTCTTCGGGAAACTCAACAATTCAATCTGAAAAGTATATTACAGTTGCCAAATTGATATTAAACTATTACTTGATATTTCATGGTCAAATACTTGTGTATACATTTTATTATTCTAGCATTCACATTCTTTCATGTTAAGAACTTCCCTTAATTTCGAGAAATAATCCACATATTGCTTGCTTAATTTCCCTTGATCATCCTTTCCCAAATAAGCCCCTCATACCTTCTTTTAAAACTCACAATTTACTTAAATATGAACCCAAATTCCTCCTTATTAATTAGCTTAATTTTTTGCAAAGATTACCTAGAACACCTTCAATTAATCTTAGACATATACTACACATAAAAGAATTCCTATAAACCTTTACTTTTCCAATTACTAAACACCTAAGGCCCTGATTGGTTCAATGAATTGAAATTGGAATTAAGAATTATAATTCCAATTCTAATTCATCAAGAATTGGAATTGGGTAGAATTGAAATTATTGTGATTGGATGGCAAGAGAATTGAAATTTGGAATTAAAATTCCATGAAAAATTGATTTAAAATCCAATTCCACTGATTGGATGAACTTATGAAGAATTGATTTATATCATTCCCATGTTAATAATAACACAAATGACTGATTATCATGACATATGAATTCCAATAATCCATTCTCTGGAACCAAAACCAAAACAACATTACTGGGTTTTAATAATATCTGTGTCTTAATTAGGTCCTCCATATAAGACCAGAGGATTATGATCAACTCGATAGGTCAAAGCAAGTGGAAACAGAAGAGAGAGAAATATAGAAGGAGAGAGAGGAAACAAGAGAGATAGAAAGATGGATGAGAGAGAAAGAGAAAGAGGAGAGAAGAAGGGAGAAGATACGTACTAATCCCTACAACACCAGCGAGGAAGAAGAGAACGAGATTTGGTAGCTTCGCAACACCAGCGAGGAAGAGGACAATGAGATTTGGTAGCTTCTTTATCGGTAGAGCTGGCAAAGAGTCGTGTTGGGTCGGGTCATAATCGGGTTGGTGGTTAATTGGGTCGGGTTTGGGTTAAACTAAATTAAGGAGGGTTGGAAAACCCCCAACCCGCCAATAAACGGGTTCAACCCGCCAGCCCGTTTATTATTATTTTTTTATTTTTTTAAAAAATATGATTAAAATAGGGTTGAGGGTTAATTGGATCGGGCTATACTGTGTTTGGGTCGGGTTGGGGGTTAATCGGGTCAGGACATTCCACTTTTGCCGTTTTTTTTAAATCGGGTTACTCGTCGGGTTGCAAGGTCATAATCGGGTTGACCCAATTACTGGCGGGTTGGGGAAACCCCAACCCAATTAATAAACGGGTCAACCCAAACCCATTTAACTCGTGTCGGGTCAGGTCGCATTTTTCCAGCTCTATTTGTCGAGCATATATCGTGCTTCTAATTCTCTATCTCGTATCCCCAATTCTTTTCTATTTAGTAGGGAATTAGGTAACTTAAAAAATAGCCTATAAGCTAATTCTATGGAATTAGGCCTTAATTCCAATTCCAAATTCAAAATATTTAACCAATCAAAAGAATTGGAATTGGAAACCCAATTCCAATTCTTACCCCAATTCCAACCCCTGATTCCGCGAACCAATCAGGCTCTAAGTGTAATTATGAATTATTGAATACATTCAATACTTCTTCACTTCCCTTATAATTCCTAAGTTAATCAACTTTTCACTCATCCCAATTCCATTATTTATCTCTTCTCATTCCATTAAAATAAAACCCCAGTTGAACTGCCCATTTAATACTCTTCTTGTGCTGTTTTTACCCCTGGGCGCCTACCACAGGGGGCCTAGGCGCCCAGGGGAGCACAACCCCAAACTACCATGGCTAATGCGGCAACTCCATTTTCTCCTAGCCTGACCTGTTCTTCCCCTTTCAATCCACTCCCTACACACTATTACTTACCTAAACAGCCAATTGATGCATAATTGAAATTAATCTAGCCATAAAATCAATCTTCATAGACTTAGCCACCATTAACAACCAATACAGACGTTTCAGCCTATTCAACACACAACTCCATTCTACTTATCCTATTTAATCCATCAAATCAGATTTTCAAATCAATTCTTCATAAACCAAGTATCCAATTCTACATCTGTAGAAATATTCACACTAAAATATGAGCAAGGTAAATCCTTCCAATGAATCCAAAATAAACTAAACAGAAGAAGTCTCGAAACACCTAAGATTGTTCATAAATGGATTAAAATCAATAAAAACTAGTTCCACAGTGAAAAATTGCTCAAAATGCTGAAAACGGCATTTTTCTGGGCTTGGGTGCCTAGGCGCTCTAGCTGGGCGCTAACCCAATACAATGGGCACTTACGGGCGCCTACCTGACCCCCCCCCCGGGAGCGCCCATACAAAATTCTTCACGAACGAACGTAGTTCGTTCCGATTTTTTATTTTGTCAAAATTCAACTATCAAACTCATTTTCTTTCACCTCAAACACACCCAAAAACATCCTAAAACATTCTAGAATCAAAATCAAACAAGTTTTTAAACCCTAAACAAGCTTCAACTCGAATCAATCGACAGAAATTCCAAAAATTGCAGAAAAACACAATAAGTTGTATACTCATTTAAAGTTCAATTTCTTCTCATAGAAATAGTTGGAAAGGTGCTACTTACCTCTAAAGCTTCAATCTAATCTTAAACAACCGCTGATTCCACGAATTTGAGCTTCTACAGGTTCGTCTCCATCTCACGATCAGAATTTGATTTTGACCCAAAATAACCAGATCTGCTCAGAATTGATTCGAATAATTCCTCTTCACTAAATTTGAAAGAAAACCACAAATATTGAATGCAATCTTACCTGAATTTCAATTGATCTGGTCGAATCCCTCGAATCCATACTCGTTCTTCAATTGAAATCCTCTCTAATCCAATCCGCCAACCCTTTGTTTGATCAAACCTCATCCAACCTTTCCTCTCTCTCTAAAACTGGCCAAATTCTTCCCCCCCCCCTCTCTCTCTCTCTCTCTCTCTCTCTCTCTCTCTTCTTCCCTTCTTCTCCTTGCGTTCTCTCTAACCCTCACGAACAAAAGAAGAACCTTCAGGTTCTTCCTTCAAACACACACACACACACATATATATATATAATTTTTAAATAAACCAGTTTAAATGAACCGAACCCCCACTAAATTAAACCCAACTAAACCAACCCAGTTAAACCACTAAACCACTAATTCAAATAATCTAACCAAACCGAACCCAAATCGATTTAACCTGTTCAATTAAAATAAACCAACCCGAGCCAGACTAATCCAATTAAGTCTTTTAAATTTTGATTTAATTAGTCTCATTAAATCCTTTAACCTCTATTTATTCTTAATTAAAATTTCTCAAAAATCCAGGATCTTACACTAACTCCCTAATCAATGTTTATGTTATAATTGTGATATTATAACTGACACAAGGTTTGTGTTATGAAGGTGAGCTTTCAGAGGTCTAAATTTGGAATTATGAAGTAGAGAGCCTTCAAATTAAGAAGGGATCATAAGGTGAGTTTTAATTGTAATTTGGAGATTAATTAGAGTTTTAATAAACAATTAAAACCTTGTAAAATCATAAAAATGAGGAATAGTGGCAGTTTGGTAAATATAAGGAGAAATTATAATTATAATGGCATAATTGTAAAAATATGTTGTTGTAAAAATATGTTGTTGTAAATGTAATGGCATCAGCGTAAATATAATGAACTAAGGGAGAAGGATAGGGTAATTAGCTTTAAATTATAGGGGTAAGTTGGGAATGAGGAAAATTGATACAAACGGAAACTTAAATCCTTAGCCTAATTCGTATAAGGCATTGGGGCTTTTTTGTTCTTCTTTTCATTCTTATGAGCTAAATCCAAACTCTAGGGAATTGATGGGGGATTTGCTGGAATTGAGAGAAGAAATGGCAATAGCTAACCGCCCCTAAATGTTAAGTGAAATTTCTGCGCAGTAAGAACGTGGGAAAATTCCCGTTTTTACTTTTACCGACAGGAGACTACCGCCCCTAAAAGTCGAGTCAAATTTCCCTACAATGGGAAAGCGAGAAAAATTCCCACTTTTACTTTTAACGGCGGTCGCCTACCGCCCCTAAAAGTCAAGTTTTCTTTTTTATTTATTTTTCACTAACCATTTTTACCGTCGATTCTGCTATCACCTGTAATGATGTCTTAGTACAGTAATTACCAGCGGCTGTAACCGCCGGTAAAACATTTATTTTTTAAAAAAATGATGAAGATCTTTACCGGTAAAAATAGCATTATTAGAGTATTATCGGCGGTTTTAGAAAACCATCGATAAATATTGTATTTTTATTTTTTGTGTAAATTATTAAAAAAAAATTTTTAATTCCATTTTTAATCTCTACCTTTTAGCGGCGATAGGACATCTACCGTCGTTAAAAGTGTTATTAACAACAGCTATGTACTGTTGATATCTTGTTTGGCGGGACATTCCCGCCAACCTTTTATTGGTGGGAAGAATACTACCGCCAGTAAAATTAATACACCAGCTGGAATTACTGTCGCGCTATTTTAGGCACAAAAAACTCATACCATGGGCTTTTTGCTCAAAGAAAAAAGTTATGTTAACTTTTAGACGCGGGAAGTGCTTTTACCACGGAAAAATCCTTTTAGGGGTGGAATATACTTACAGCTAGTAAAAGGTCGCCTTCTAATAGTTCTAAAAATGTAATAATTATTAATTCATGATTTTATGATAATGATTTCTTACATTTACTAATAGTTCTAAAATATCTAATTTCAAGATTATCTTTTTTTTTTTCTTTTTACTATTGATGTGAATCTATTTTCTTATTTTCTTCTCCAATTAAATAAAATAAAAAATAAAGTCACCACCAGTTAGGCAAGACAATGCCCAAGCACTGTAGCCATCCTGTGCTATGTAGGCACAATCCAACATAGCTGTCCAACTCAAACAGGCCGTATCGTGTTGGCCTACAAATAGCTGACCCTTGTGCTGACATTCAAAGCACACGCAACCGCTAGTTGTAGGGCCCTTAAAAACACCCAGAAGGTAAATTCAAAATGGTATTTAGGCATGGCAATGGGGCTAGTTAAACGGGTTACCTGCCCCCACCCCGTCCTGACCCTACCCAAAACCCAACCTTAGTCTATTAAATTGTTATTTCTATATATTTAAAATATTATTTTTTATATCATATATGAAAATTGCATAATTAATAGATAAATATATTTTAATTAATATATTCCATTAAAAACACTATGTTCTGCATCTTTTAATGCTGCCAAGTCAAACCAAACCCGGCCCATTACCAACCCGATAGGGGTGGGTTTGGATTCATCAAAACCCACACCAAACCCACCCTGTTACTATTCCTAACGGTACTAGAATTCTTAGAAGGAAAATTTAAAAACTTGGACTCCATTTTTCTATAGTTAAAAAAAAAAAAATCTTAAATTTTTCATAAATGAAATAGAAAAGCATTTAGAGGCATTAAATTCAAAGATATACAAATTAAACAAAATCTCTTTATGTAAACCTAGCCATTAAAATTTTACAAAAAAATATAAATAAAACTATTATTATTATTTTCTAATAAAAATAATACATCTATAAGGTTTGCTGTTTTCTGTTTTATCCTATTATGAAAGAGCAACTATTTTTGTTTTCTAATAAAATAATATATTTCTAAAATTCTTCATTTTTATTACAACAGTAAAGCATAAATATATGTTTATTTATAAACTATAAGTACATAAATAGGGCTTTGAAATTTAAAAAATAAATTTTGAACATATACTTCAAATAACTTTTTAGATTTAAGAATATATTAGGAACTCTATTATTTATTGTAGTAAAACAAATTTTTTTAAAGTTTCAACTGAGCTATAAGAATAATAGCTTAGCTGCAGATAAAAATCCATTTAAATTTTAGCAGAATATATCCTTCAACTAAAAAAATATGTGCTTGTGATGCGTTTTGGGTTATCTACCTGTAATATTATATTAACATTAATATTTACCTATACTATAAAATATAATTGTAACAGTATAATATTGACAATGTTTACTATTATACTATAGTATAATAATCAAGATCATCTAATGTTTATTTATTTTTATAGATACTAGCAATGGTGAACGTGCGTTGCATGTTGCAAATGGAAAAAAATACATACACTATGGCAAGGATTTTATGAATTTTTTCTTCTAGAAAACGTGCATTTGAACTTAAATTTCCTATTTCTTTAGAATTTTATTATTAAAAATTTCTAAGCAAAAACCTTTGTAATTAATATTCTGATTAGAATTTAACTACTAAAAAAATCCTCTACATTATTAATTAATAAATTAAATGATTTTTACAAATTAGATTTTTTGCTTATTAATTAATAATTTAAATAATATCTATTGATAAATATAGAGTTTCAATAATAAGAACTCCTATTTTCTTAGGATTTTATTACTAAAACTTTATGGAAAATAAACAACTCTAGATTCCTATTTTTTGTCATCAATTAATAATTTCAATAATATATTATTAATAAATACGGATATGGATTTTCTTAGGATGCTGATATTAGCTATATACTCTTCTTTATTAGACATTCAGTAATTATCAAAACTATTATCAATTAATAATTTAACAATCTCTTGTTAATTAGATTTTTTTGGTTATTAACTAATAATTTCAATAATCTCTTATTAATAAATGTGGATATTCAACTATTATAATTCCAATTCTATTATGATTAGCAAAAAACTCTAAATTCCTTTTTTTTTTTCATGTTCTTTTCTATTTTATCAAATTATGGTTAGGATAAGTATTGGAGAAGAAGTCTAGACGGCAAAAATAATTTATTTTATAAAATTCATATATGTGTGATTTTAATTATTGGTAAAAAAATTCATTTTAAAAAAATAAAATTTATAAAACTGAAAATCGTAGTGAGAGATTGTTTTAGTAGAATACGATTCTTATTAATCAGAAATATGTCTTTAATTAGGATGATAACCATGATTCTTATTAATTAGAAATATATCATTAATTAAGATAATAATCACAATAGGATGCATATCAATTAGAGATATATACTAAAATCTTATTGATTCTTATTAATATGAGATATATCTTTATTTATGATCATACGATCCTAATAATCATATTTGGATTCTTATCAATTAGAAATATCTTTAATTAGGAGTCTGAAATCCTAATAATCATATCATAATTCGTTGATTATTAGGATTCTTTTAATTAGATTATTAAATATCTTTAAAGTATATTGATTATTAAATATACTTTAAAGATAATTTAATGATCAATACACCTAAGCCTAATAATGTAATCATCAATATATCATAATAATCATGTTAGGATTCTTTTAATTAGAAATGTATCTAATTACTCTTACTAATTAGATTTCTTTTTTCATATAACGTTTTTTTTTTCCAATTAGGCTTGTATTTTGATATTTGTCTAATTACAATAATCAAATTTGATTTTATTAGATAATCTAATTTTGATCATTAAATTAGGATATTTTAATATTACGTTAATAAATAAGAATAATTATTTATTCCTAGTTTTTTTTATAATTTTATTTTGATTTTGTTAAAATTCTTTTTAAGTAGATAAGTATTAGTGAAGGAAAAAGTTTATACGCCTAATGTAGCACCCCAGAATCGGGTTTGCCTATCACGGCACCAACCCGTCCCTAAGACCTACTTATGGGCCCAATAGAACCTAATTAATACAATTAACCTGGGCAATTACAAAGTAATCATCAGAGTGCATAAGCTAAAGAAGCATGGAATAAAATTTTCCATCTAACAAAAGGTCACATGTATGATCACTCCAAAAGGATGATATCTATGGATACAAAAAGGCAACTAAGATGCTCACCATCTCTCTTTTTCATATATATACAGACATATACAATAATCAACTCCCAAGTGTATAAGTCCCAAAAGAATATTTACAATCCCATTTATAGTTTCCAAAAACTAAATACAATAACACAAAAAGAACCCTACTATGGGTGGTAGTAGTCCTCGGGCCTATACTCAAGCTCAGCCTCAATATCTGCCCCAATACATGGCTTACCAAGAGGATCTGAAAACAAATTCGGTAAAACAAAACACGCGTGAGACGAGAGTCCCAGTAAGCAACAAACATGCATGTATAGAAACAGTTTATGCAATTTTATAACATTATGATAATATTCACAAATATAAAGTGTAAATCTCAAGTCAAAGAATCACAATCGGATAACACATGAAATCAATTCAATAAAGGTAATCAAATACTGCAAACATGTCATGTTAGGATTCGTGGGTTAGTGTGTTTCTAAATTAGATTAATGACCACTATCCATTTGCCACCTACACAACTTACAAAGAGAAGCCTAGTTAGGGACATCTTAGTAAGGCGAGTACCCATGTATGGGCTGGCAAGTGACAACCAAACCAATAATCAAGGCCAAATGGAATACCCCATCCATTGCCAAACCAAACCAGATGAATCACAAGAACTCCCGCCAATACCCTACGGTGAGTGGTTGCCGAAGCACCTCTATGCCCCAAGAGGGCCTCATTGATACCCCACAGTGGAAAGCTATATAGACAAGGACATTAAAACTAACAAGCCAACACCAACACACTAACTAGACTCACTGTGGATCCACAGTAAGAACAACGTTCAATTAGACGACTCACAATTCAAAACCAAAACCATTAATCAAATCTATGAGTAAAGCTAGTGCTCAAATCAGGGCCAAATGGAATTCCCCATCCACCGCCAATAAAACCATAGGCCAAATGCCTTGTTAAATCACATAAGAGTTTTCCAACCTCGTTTCCATAAATCTAAATTAATCCAAACGAATACCATAAAATCCTCAAATTACATACTTGATAAGTGGGATAATCTTAGGATTCCCAATAAAGTCACCATACCAAAAATCAATGGATTCCGAGACAAAAAGTTTTCGACCTTAAAAATATTCCAAGTCATTATAAAAACATTAACCTTTTGGGTATATGATTTTTCTAGACAAATCTACAAGAAGTTTCAGGCTCAAATTTGGATTGTAATCTAATGAAGGGTAGATAAATTTTCTGGAATTTTATGGGCTTCTGAATCACTATTTTGGGTATCAAACTCAAAATGGAGTTTTTTGTGAAAATCGGGCAAAACTGAAATTTTAGGCATGAACTGGAAAGTTGCTTTTTATTAGTGAGGAATTAGATCTTAAGAGTATTTTTAATGATTCCAAATGGGGGGTAAAACCTTATTTACATATAAAGCCATAAGTATATGGAAACATAAAATACACATGACATTTACTTGCTGTGTAGGAGGTTTAGGTTGTTTGGGAAAGAGTTGGGGAAAAAACGGGTGAAGAACTATCAAAATAGGGCCCACGATTAGCCTTCACGATTAATCCACCAGGGGCGATTAGCTCCCACGATTAGTCGCCGACCTAATCCTGATTCACGATTAGTATTGTGATTAATCGCCAAGACTAATCCTATGTTAACAGAGACTGATTTTTTAGGGTTTTGGCTTAAGATTAATCGCCAACTTTCAGGGTTAATCGCCACCTTCGGTTTTGAAATATTTTTGGCTATTTTCAACACAAAACTCATATAAATCATTTCTAACCTTTCTGACACCAAATGGGATGATCATAAAACATTCCAACATACTCAAAAATACCTTCCAAAACAGGAATTGATCATCCAAAATACGTATAAACACAAGTCCAACCACATGAAATCTCATTCAACCCACCAAACTTAAACCCAAAACTGAAATGTGATCTTTATAGGTTGGAAATCTATGGCAAATCAATAGAAAACTAAACAAGATTGTTATACAACCAAAACCCTACGAATCTTAGCAGTAAAAATCAACATGCAAGATCATTTCTTCAAATAAATTAAACCCTAGAGAGAGAATACGAATTTTTATAATACATTTTCGTTTGAAGGGTTTGCTACTTACTTGGTTAATGGAGAAGCTTGCTTCTCATCAATCTCTCCTCTTCTTCTCCTTCTTCAAGCTTTCAAGCAAGCTCCCACTTTTCTCCTTGTTCTATACGTCCAATACAAGAGAAAGGGGTTCTTAAAACACTTAGAATATTAGCTAGGGCATCCTTTTATATGCTCAACTTTTGGTCTTTCAAATCTGCCCCTAAACAAAAGCCTTTATTCCACTAAATCCTTAGGGTGTACCTAAGGCATACTAAGGGGTACCTTGGTGTTTCAAGGGGGTTTGCCTCAGTTACTTAAGGGGTATACTTTAGGTATGCTTAGGGGTGTACCTTAGTTAACACAAGGGGGTACCTTAGTTGTAGAAAGGGTGTACCTTAGTTATATAAGGGGGTGTACCTTAGGTAAAATAAGGGGGTACCTTAGGTATTCAAGTGGGGTACCTTAGGCAACACAATGGATACTTTAGGTATACATGAAGGGTACCTTAGGTAACACATGGGGGTACTTTAGGTAATACTTGGGGGGTACATTGGGTAATACATGGGAGTACTCTAGGTATACTTAGGTGGTACCTAGGGTAATACTAGGGTGTATCCTAGGTATACTTGGGTGGTACCTTGAGTAATACATGGGTGTACCTTAGGTATACAATGGGGATACCTTAGGTAATACAAGTGGGTACTTTAGTATTATTCGGGAGGGTACCTTTGGTATACTTGGCAGATTCTTTAGGTATTCTTAGGAGATACTTTAGGTACACTTGAGAGGTACATTGGGTACACTTGGGTGGTAATTTGGGTACACTTGGAAGGTACCTTGGGTATACTTGGATATATTTTAAGGCATACATGAGAGGGTGTGTAAGACCCTGGGATTTTAAGAAAATTTTAATTAAGAGTAAGTATTTTATAAATAGAGGATTAAATTTAGTTCAGTCGATTAATTTCATCAATTTAAAATGAACCCTTTGGTTTGGTTTGAGTGGGTTGGTTAGTGGTTTAATGGGGTCGGTTCATTTTTATTGAACCAGTTTTGGGTTATTGGTTTAAAACACATCTCATGTTTAATGAAAGAACCCGTAGGTTCTTTCATTTGGGTTATGCGTTAGGGTTAGAAGAGAAAGGAGGAAACACAGAGAAGGGGAAGGAGGAGAAGGAGAAGAGGAAAGGAGAAAGAAGAAGAAGAACAAGGGAAGAAAAGAAAAAGGGATGAGCCTTGCGTGTGGATTGCTCGATTTTAAGTAAGTAGCATTTTTTTTTTCTGTTCGATCGTTTGCTGTTTGGTTTTTTTTTTTTATTTCTGTTTGTTCAAACGATTACTGTTGATTTCTTATGATCTCGTTTATATTCTTTTGAATAGTTGTTGGGGATGGTTTCTTGGATGTGCAGATGGGTCGCTTAGTTAGGGTTGTGGTTTGTATTATAAAGTTGATTGGAATCTTTATTTTCCTTATTGCAAATAGCTTCCTTGATCTGTGGTCAAGGATTTAAAAACTTTGTGTTGCTTACATTTACAGTAATATCTCCAAAAATATTTAGTTCAGCATTTAATTTAGGTTGCGATCAAGTTTGCAAGAGCAATCAGACTATGAATTTCAGCGGTTCAGGTTAGGTGGTAAAGGATTTTATTAATAATTATTTTTTTTATTTGAAAATCTTATTTACATTTTTTGCCACTATAATTTTTCATATTCCATATTTTTGCAGTCAACCCAACTGAACTGAACCAAATTGAAAACCGAAAATTGAACCCACATAAATAAAAAACTGAAACCTAAACCAAATCGAACCACATTAGATGAGATCAACTCGGTTCGATTTGGTTCAAGTTAAACCAATACATGCTTGTGCTCGAACAAGCAAATTTGATTCGGTTTGAGCAAATATATAAATTTGGTTCGGTTAACTGAGCATCCAATCCAAAACCGAATTGACTTAGTTCAATTTTGGGGTTTTTGGACCAAAACCAAATTGAAGTCGGTTTCGGTTTGGTTTTAAGATGACCGAGTTGCACCCCTAAATTGGTCCATATCTTCCCATGGCGATTCTTTTGGTCCTCCCCGACATGACCTCCCGAGTAATCGCAACTCGCAAGGGATATGCCCACCAAACAATAACATCTTTAATCTGATGTGAGACATCTTATGGTCCCACAGAAAACGATTTTAAAATCCTTATCTCTGGCGCCAAATCATTCTCATCTTCTCTCGCTCTGTTAGCTTTTGGATTCTCTGCGCTTGAAGCTGTCATGGTACGAACTCGAACCCTCTCAATTAAATTCTTATCGAATTCTAGCTTTTAATTGCATTAAATTCACCAATTTTCGAACGATCTGTATCTGCCTCGGTTGGAAGCAAAATTTTCTGCAAATAGCTGATTCATTCCAGTGGTTTTGGTTGTTTCTCTTAAATGTTATAGCATAGTTGATTTCTGCTATTATTCTGATTATGCAATCAAATTAATCACTCTTGAATCCTCAAATTAGCCTTCTCAACAGAGTTCATCTGCTGTTTATAGTTTCAACAATTCCAAATTTTTTCAATTTCTCTTGTTTCTGTTTAATATGCTCAAATCCTGTGTTTAACCTAAAACAAGAGACAACAATGGTAGAAACAGAGAGAGAAAGAGTAGAAAGCAGAGAGACAAAAATGAAAAAAATGGCAGAAACAGAGAGACAGAGAGAGTAGGAAGCACAGCAAATCGATCTACAGATGAATCGTTTCTTTTTCTGATCCTTGTCCATGCGTTGTGTCCAGCCAAGTCTGTTCCTTCGCCCTTGAGTTTCCCGTTCACCTTCAACCTTCTTAAGTGTGGCTTTTCACCGTTTGTTACTCTAGTCGTCTCTTTTTTTCGGATGGACCTTCAGGACTTGGGGTTTCAGTTTTCATAGTTTCTGGTACTATTGTCTCTAACGCCTCTATGTAAAAGTAAAGTCCGGAAGCCATAAAATCGCGGAGTGGCCTCATTGTAACAGTGTGTTCATTGGCTTTCAATCCAACTAAAGTACAGAACTTATTCCATTCTCCATGAAGATGATAAGATTTTGACTCCGGAATATATTGCAGAATCATTTCATACTCCCTACAATCTTCGTCGTAAACATATGCCGCTATTCCATCATCGATTTTGTTTTTCTTGTCTCTATTCAACACGGGAAGGATAATGGCATCAAAATCTTCTTCAGGTAGTTCCAGTCTTTCCAGAGATATGTCATTCTTTTGCAGTTTCTTCATTAGTGGCTTTTCGTTCTCACATATTTTCCTTATCTTCTCTCTGGTATCCGTTTTACTCGAGGAACTTTCAGTCGTTTTAATGTCCTCTAGAGATAATTTCGTTAACTCTGGAGAACTTTCAGGTGTTTCGCTTCCTGTAGGGGAAATTTCTATTTCTTTGCCTTTAACCTGCTAAATCATAAAAAATGTGATATTACTGAATTATCTCATTGTGAGAATCAGTGAATTTGTTCAATGAACTTTCCATAAAAGTCTTAGCAGCAGTTCACTGATTAAATGAGAGTTTTTTTTTTCTCACACACCTTCCAACATATCTTATAGAAAGAGTTAAAGGCAAGCTGAACAGAAAGAGACTAGAGGTTAGGAGAGTATACTTGTTGGAGGGGCTGCTGAGTCTCCTTTGAACTGCCCTGCCCATCGCTAGCACTACTATTGTCCTGATTGTTGGACATGGTTCCAACACAGATCTTCCTTGCACTTCTTCAACAGGTTCTTGCCTTCTTTGACACAAATCTTCCAAATTGTTATTAGGGATCCCTAATAATGCAATCCCTAATAATGCAGTTTACTTCCTGAAAACAAGTGGCACCAAATAGATTTATTGCAAGATTGTTCTAAGGAATGATGAAATGATGGGGGAGAGAGAGAGAGTTCTGATATATGGTGGATCATTTATGGGATAGAAGAATGAAAAGAAAGCCAAGGACTGATTTACATCAAATGATCTGTAATATGTGTCTCATGGAACCCCATTTATCATGAACGTGAAATAAATATTTACAGGAGTTCTTTCGGGGAGACAAGAATGAAACACTTGTGGAAGTCCAAGAAACAGATCCAAAAGGTAAAGAACAATAGTATTTGATGGAAAAAAAATATAAAAAATATATTAAAGTATGCTGTTTTCACAGAAACAATTTTTTACAAATATTAGAATAAAATTTGTGAGAGTTCTTGCAAGAAACAAAACAAGAAAGCAAAACAGCAACAAGACCTCACAATAAAACCAGTAAAGAAACCAATAGTTTGTGAGATTTCATTGAAGAAACAGAGCTAGTAGGGCAATCAATAACAATAATTCAATGTAAATGCAAAGAAATGTTTAAAGTATGCTATTCTCACAGAAACAATTTTTAACAAATATTAGAATAAAATTTGTGACATTTCTTAGCAAAACTGCAACAAGAACTCACAATAAAACTAGAGTTATAACAAGAATTCAACGTAGAAACAGAGTTAGTAATGAAATCAATAACAAGAATTCAACGTAAATACAAAGAAACTCTTAACTATACTACATTGAATTAGTGAAGAAATATAAATTCAAGCTTATAAGAACTCATAGGATTCTTGAAAGCACAAACACGGAGGAGGTTTATCGGTGGCGGGCTTTTATGAGGTTCCATGAAAATGCTGACGTATTCTTGGATATCTTGAACGAGAGAAAAACAATCTGGGTCCACAGAGCTTGTTGATTTCTTAAGCAGAGGTGATAGTTTTCATTAAGGGTTATGATGGCGGGCTTTTACGAGGTTGGGAAGTTCTGATTTGGCGGTTAGAGAACTAATAACATGTGCCGGCTCTTCCTCATGATTCGTAGTTTCTCAAGAGATCATGCTTTCTAATTTCTCAGTCAATCAACCATGCTTAGACCCGATTCTCAGGAATCCTGTGAGTGAAATTTGTGGCAAATGGAGACCGTTTATGTAACAAGGACCCCTTTAGGCCAGATGGACGCTTGAGATGGGAATTTGATGTTATATTGTCAATTTCTCCTCTCTTTTTTTCTTTTAAAATAGTTACTGTCAATATTTTTAAGAGTATCCAGAATAATTCTTTTTTTTAACGATTGAATTTTAGTTAGAAACCAGAAAGCTATTTTTTTATTTTCCAATTAGTTTGAAAATTATAAATGTCTTTTTCTTTAATAAAGACATAGATCACACAGATGATTCTTTTAATTATACTTTTGGGAAATTTACACAAACACCCCTTGAGGTTTGGGAAACTATCACGGACACCCCTGTGGTTTAAAAGCGATCACTTACTACCCTCGTAATTTCAAAAAGCGTCGCCTACACCCCCTGCCGTTACTTTGCCCATAGACGCCGTTGGGTATTTTTCTCAAATGGCGGAAATGCCCTTGTTTAAAATGCTCTCTTCGTTCTCTTCTCCAACGAGATGCCCTAACGCCATCTTTGTTCTCTTCTCCGTCTTTGAGAACTCGAAATGAAGATGCCCTAATGCCCTAAACATAAACTAACAAAGAGAACCCAGATGGGTTTTGTATCTCATTATCCCCAGTACTCGCCCACTCCATCATAGAAGAACCGCACCCAGAAGAAGCTGAAGACATTTGAAGATGACGACGAACTTCCAGTCTTCCACAAGCTCTTCTTCAATTTCTTCCTCTCGAACGCATTCAATCCGAACCCACATGAATTCTGAGGCCACAACACCATTTCATTGTTCGCTTCAACATTCTCTTCGAACCCTAATCTCTCGAACCTGAACATGAACACAGAGTGTCCGTCATAAGCGTCTTCAAACAACCAGTTATAAACGTCCCACGACACCTGAATTGGGACCCCATCAACTTCAATCCTCTTGTTCCCTCTAAACTTCCACTGTGATGAAGAACCCAGACTGGGGGCTCGGGACCAGAAAAAAAACTTGGCTTTAGTTAGATCCCAGTGGATTTCTATCTCCCTCTCTGTGTTTGCGAAATTGAGTTTCTTCGCACCATGTTTCTTCCAGAAATGGAAAGGTATTTTCGTATCTTCGTCGGCTGGAAACGAAGGACCTTTTGGGACCTTGCACAATGGAACATCATGGCTACTAAACGTTGCCGCCGGAAGTATTGATCGTGAATTTGAAGGAATAGTCTCCCTAGGCAATGGAGTTTCAGTCAAGGGGCAAACTTTGTAGACTTCACAACACTGGAGACAAAGGAGAGATAATTCAGGAAGAACAACTAAGAAAAAATAAACTAATTAATGGGTTTACAGAGATTTTACGATGTTCCCTTCGAACTTCAGCTAACTCTTCTTTCTGGATTACAGTCAGGAAAATTGGATAATATTTCAGCTTAGGTTGTTTTTGCGAAGTTTTTTTTTTTTTTCAGATTGTGGTCTATTTTCTTGATTTTCCGGCGATAATACTCGTATTTCTCAGGGATGTTACCGTATTTAATTTTTGCTAAATAAGAGCTCGGAAGCTTAAGATTTCATTCTAAATGGTGAGCTTCGGTTGTGTTTGTCATCTAGTGAAAAAAGAGAAGTGGACCTAATTTTCCGGCATTCTCATTCCTGGGTTGGCCGGAAAATACAAAATTTGTTCAGATTCCGGCCATAGGAAAAAGAAAGAAACCGTTGCATCATCACGAAACCATCGTGAGTTAGGAAACAGAAAAAAAGGGATCGACTCCGGCCCACAAAACATGAACGAAAGAGACACTAGCTAATAAAACACAAAAATTAAATTGAAATCTCGACATTCAATCATTGAAGGTGAGAAGCAAAAGCGGAGAATGAGATGAAGGAATTCTTTCAGAGACACGAAGAGCTCAAAAAGGTGAACCAATTCTACAAGAACAGAGAGAGAATTTCTAGAGAGAGGGGATATTTTCAAAGAACAACTCGAACATCTCCTTGAATGCAAGCAAATCCTAAAAGGCTGTGAACAGAAAAATCATCAGCCAAAAGCTGATTACTCGGTCCTCTCCAGATCGAACTCTTCATCTTTTCGAGGTTCTGATTATTCATCAGGTCAGTTCTTCATGACCCCACTTGATCAACCACCCTTTCTGCATGGCCAAATGAGCGTAGATGTTCTAGTTTTGGCTGCTTCCAGTTCTTCAACTAGAAGTTATCAACTCTTTGTGGAATATATGTGATGCAGAGAGTCCGACGGAGTTCTCAGAGTCGCCAGTAGAGAGCCCGGAGGCGGTGGAGACGGGTGGCATCAATGTGATTGGGGCAACGCGAGTGAAGAAGAAGAAAGGGAAGCCAAAGATGACGGTGAAGATCGATATTCCGGCAACCACTCCGACCCGTGCTATCTCTCTGGGTTTGGTGGAGTTCTCTTCAATCATGGAGAAAGAACGAGAAGGGCATTTCGGGTATTTGAAAAAAAAAACCAAACGGCGTTTATTTACAAAGTAACGGTAGGGGGTGTAGGCGACACTTTTCAAAACCACTGGGGTAGTAAGTGATCACTTTTGAACCACAGGGGGTGTCCGTGATACTTTCCCAAACCTCAGGGGGTGTAAGTGTAAATTTCCCTATACTTTTTCTAGAAGGTTATTCTTCTCTTTTTTTACTACTTATGTAAATTCATATTGAAATTTGATTTGGTTTGATTTATACTTCTACGATTCTGTGAGGATTCCTCCCACTAGATTGGGACTTTAAATAGGCTAGATACTTTTGAGATAGAAATTCTACAAACGGATATTTTAGGTATGTGTAAGGAAAAAACTTAAAATAGATCACGGTTTTATATGTTTATATTTTTTATTGATATAAAAACTATTTTCTTAACAATGATTTTAAGCACACGTTTCCCCTCTTTAATTTCTACTATATTATATATTCTATTATATAACAATGATATATAATATAATATTAAACATCATTATTATATCATTAGAGTTATATTGTATATTATGGGTATATAGTAATGTAAAATAAGATGAGCTACTAATATTTTACATGGAATTTTATTTAAAGCTAAGCCATTAGTCTTCTAGCTCAATTGAAACTCTAGAAAAAATTGTACAATGGTAAAACAATTATGAGCTTTTAATACAACTCCAATGTAAAAAATTATTTTAAGTATATGTTTAAAGTTTATTATAATTTTTGGGCCTTTTTTGTATACTTATATTTAGAAATAAAAATATATTTATGCTTTAATGTTGTAAGAAAAAATGATGAATTTTATAAAAATATAATTTTCATTAAAAAAATAAATGGAAATTTGCACATACACCCTTGAGGTTTCTGACAAATACAGTCAGACCCCCTCAGGTTAGAAGACGATCACTTACCTCCCTTAAGTTTTGCGCATTGTGTACTTACATCTAAAGCTGTAAATCTAGCCTGGACTGCCCAAAGCCCGCCCAATCCAGCCCAAAGTAAGCATTGAGTTTGGGTTTGGGTTTGGGTTTCATTTCTAGCCCGAAATTGAGTTTGGGTTGGGCTTGGGTTCAAGCTATACAACCCGAAAAGCCCGAAGTTAATGTTGATTTTATGTACACGCTCTCATATAGATATATATGTATAAAACTCCACCTAATACATATATATATATAGATATATAAAAGTGAATATTTATTTGTATGTATATGTATCATTGTTTTCTTTTCCTTTTATATTGTTATTGTATTTATGCAATCAACTATTAAACATAAATTTATTAACATGTGATAATAAGTTTATGAATTTTTTTCAAATAAATAATTTTATACTCACATACATGCATACATATATATATATATATATATGTTACAATGAATGTGATATTTGGGAGTACATACTCTACAAGAAAGATTGTGCAAAACTACAAATATAGTGAGCTAGTATTATATTTTAAAATTTTTAAAGAAATAAATAAATTAAGTGTTTTTTCCCAAATTCAAGATACAAATCAAGAGGAATTTGTGGCATTTGAATTTATAACAAACAAACATAAAAGCATGTTGATAGACAATTTAATGAATGATATTCCAACATTTTGTAATTATAACAAAAATTGAAAAAAAATTTAAAATCTTACATTTTGTTTGGGCCAATCCGAACCCAAATCAAACTCAAACAATAATGTTTGGGTTGGGTTTGGGTTTAGTGAGTTTGGGTTAGGGCGGGTCAACAATAGGTTTGGGCTAGTAAATCCTAGATTGGGTTGAGCCCAAACTCTCATAACCCGACCCAACTCGCCCTACTTACACCTCTACTTACAGCCCTTGCTGTCAAATTACAACTAACGTTGTTGCTTGTGTGTATATAAAAAAACTAAAACACTCAGTTTTGTAATATTATTTTTCTGTCCTTATTTCGTCTGAAAGAAAGCGAAAAACTGGAATTGCTTTTGTCTTGGCCTTTCCGAGACCGACATCATTCTGAATAACACTAACTGTTAGGATTGCTCCTTTGGTGGAGCGATGATTTTAGAAACTTTCTTGGGTATGAAATTATAAGGTTGCTATATTTGATATTTTGGAATTAGGGTTGCTCCTTTGGTGGAGTGGTGACTTTAGAAACTTTCTTGGGTATGAAATTAAAAGGTTGTTATATTTGATGTTTTGGAAACTTTCTTAGGTGAAATTAGAAGGTTATTATCTCGTATGGTGAAATTAGAAGGTTTCTATATAAAGTTTCTTGAACTTGTGGTTATAAATACGAGTGTGGGGATCTCTTGAAAGGGAGGACTAGTAAAGAGAGAGAGGAAAAAGAGAAAGAAAAAATGTAGGCTCTTTGGGATTGAGAATATGGTGCACAAGGGTTCTGGGTTTGGGTTTAAACTCGGGGGTTTGGGTTTACGTATCCATACTTACGGTGATCCTGGGGCACAAATGCCAACATCAACACCTCCACGAACTATTGATTTTGCACATAATTGATGAATTGACTTCAGCTAGGTTGAACTTAACTGATGAAGTGACTTCTCAACTCCATGTCAAAGGGTCACTTCTTAGTTGGGATGAACTTAACTGATGAAGCTAACTTGCTGCTCCCACTTGTTGGCACAAAAAAGAAGCTCATACATCTCCTTACCGATAGGATTCACTTGCGTGTGGGCTTGTATTACACAACTGTAAGCACCTCATTTTTGTGCACCAAAAGTGTCAAAAATGAAAACCCTAACTGAAAGTCAAACCCTAAGGGGGTAAAAGTTGACTTTTTGATCTGGTACAAATCTACCACCATGCTTCTTACCATTGGATAGGAAATTCCGATATTGTTCTGACGCAACTAAGTTTGTTAGAATCGGGGCTCGGATGAAGAGGTTATGGACTGGTCAAACCAGAGGGGAGCAAAAATCAACTTTCTGCTAAATCCCATACCAACTGCCCAATCTTGTCCTAGCAGAAAGAGCATCTTGACATGATTTCGACGCAATTGAGTTTGCCGGAATCGAAGTCCCAGAAAGAGAATTATGGGCAGAACCGACTCCCAGCGAGCATTTTTGCCTTTCTGCTAAAAGCTGAATCAACTGCTCAATTTTATCCTAGCGGATAGAGATTTCCAACATGATTCCAACGCAACTGAGTTTGCTGGAATCGGAGTCTAGATGAAATATTTATGGGCAGAGCAAGTCCCGGGGGAGTAGAAATTGACTTTCTGCTCAAACCCAGATTGCCTGCTATTTCTGTCCCAAAGGAAAAAAATGCCGACATGATTCTGACGCAACTAAGTTTGCCAAAATCGGGGCCCAGATCAAGGAAATATGAGCAAATTAAGATTCCGGACACGACTTCAGCTTTTTGCTAAAAACCTGAATTTGCTGCTAAACTTAGGCCCAGTGGATAGAAGATTCCGACCTAATTCCAACGCCACTGAGTTTGCCGGAATCGGAGTCCAAATGGAGCAGTTGTGGACATGTCAAAATCTCGGGAAAACTGTCCACGTGGTGAAGAATAAAGAAAGGACAATAAATAAAAAATCTAACAATAAAATAATAATATATCATGAAAATATCTAATTATCTTATTTAAATTAAATAAAAAATAAAATGAAAATGAATAAACGCATGTGTAGAATGCATGACTTAATAGCAAAGGATAAAGAGGGGTAAAATTGGAATAGAGTAGGTTTTTTTTAAAAAAAAATAATAATAATTCAAAGATGAGATCACATGAGATTTTTGCACATGGAAACCATGCAGACGTGAAGAGGAGCTTCAGTCCACTTTTGGTTTGTTGATACAACCCAACCCCAACCCACCCCCCCCCCCCCCCCCCCCCCTTCTTTTTGGCTATTCCCACCTTCTCTCCAAGGACTCTCCCATTCGTAGACTCTTTGTTTTGGTTGCTCCCTTGACTCCCCCAACTCTTCACTCTATCTGAATCCGTCTCCTACTCCCTTCTTATTTTTTTTCTAAGCCTTAAACGCTACTCAAACCTTGTTCAATCTCTTCTCCACCCTTCTTCCTTGATTTTTAAAGCACAAAGAGGAGATTTGGGAGAGCTCTTGAAGGAAGGAAAGTGCTGTCCAGCCACTGTCTTGGTTTCAAAGAGAGTTTAGAACACTTCTAACCAAGTTTTCGACCCAAGGTAACATTCTTTACTGTATATTGTTTAATATATGTGAAAATCAGCATATGTGAAGCCTTTGGAGCAAAGCTTATGTACATGAATGTTCACCTATTGTTGAAGCCTATTTCTATTTCCTTTTTCCTTCTCTTTTCCCCACCATTTATTATCACTTAGAGCATGCTTATTGTGCGCATGTCATAACGCCGCACTGCAAGGCGCACGGAAACGTGCGTGCCTCCTAAAGGAAAAAAAATGGAAAAAAGGAATCGCCACCGCCTGATGGAGTGCAGGTGGACACTTGGGTTCCTAAGTTTGTCTAATTTGATGGTTTGCGGCTTGAGATTCTAAGTAGGTTCTCAGTTACAATCCGGGGAAATCCTAAGACACCTTGGTCCGCCTCATCGGTTGACGGATCCCTCGAATCTTCTTGGTTACGAGGCAACTCAATTCAAGCTCACCCGATTCCTAAGCCAGCATGCACATTTCATTGGGTCTAGTGGGGACTACCTGAATGGTGTGGGTCCCCTTTATTTTGATTTTATCTTAGATTTATTAAAGTGACCTGAGTCTGATTGGGTGGGCCCCGTTGGAAGGCCCACGGATCCCCTGCTGGGCTAAGTCTAGCCCACATGTCCCTTGGTGGGCCTCAGTCTAAGCCTGAGAGGCCCTTTGGGCTTTGGTTTAATGAGTTGATTTTATTTCAAGCTCAAGTTGGGAGTTAAGTTGAATTTTATGCAAAAGTGAGCCTGGTGGGTTTGTGGGCCCCTTAGGTGGGCATCACAATAGTGGCCAAGTGGTTTGAATTATATTAATTAACCTGTGCCAAAATGGGCTAGGCACAAGCTTGGGGCCCATTACCTAGGCTTGGGCTTGAAATCCCAAGGCTTCCTGGGTTAGGGTGTTGGACCCCTACCCTTGCTTGGTTCAATGGACTTAGTGGGGCCGATAGGCCTTGGCCCGCAGTCTCGGCCAAACCATACCTAGTCTAAGCCAGCATGATGCAAGTTGGGCTTTTGGGTGGGCCTCAAGTGGTGTGGCCCACTTACTTTGCTTAATTAAGTTATTTAAATTCAAGCATGCTTGTTGGGCTTGGTGGGCCCCGTTGGAAGGCCCACTAGTGTATCCGATTGGATCGGGAGGTCCGAGTCCTATTTTGGGTTTCCGGATGACCCGGAAACCCCTATTGGTTCTTTCGGCTTAGTTAAATGATTAGGGAAATGACACAAGATCAAGAAAAATCAACAATTGAAATTCCTACAGTGTAGTCGACCTGAGTTGTCGGCTACAAGCAAAATCATATGTAGCCGACCTGAGTTGTCGGCTACAAACAGAAATTTGCTGATCCGACCTGAGTTGTCGGATCAGCCCAGAAAAGTGCTTTTTTGGGATTTCCTGAATGGGCTTGGGTTGCTGGGCTCCTAGGGGTGTTCCAGCAGTGGAACAAGGACCTAAGTGTCCCTGTTTTGGCTCCACCAACTTCACGTAACAGTAAACAAGCAAAGAAAAAAGAGAGGTCTAACAATCAAGGCCAATTATACATGCTTTGAACCAAAAATAAAACATATGCATCTTTATAGGCTATATGCACAAAAAGTGAAGTAAGTGTGTTTTTATGTGTGCCATGAGATGGCCAATCAATTCAAACACAAAATGGCCTTGCATGGTTCTAGTGGATGTGTGAAGGTGTGCATGCATGCATATGCTAAAAAGAGGGGAACATACATGTTGTCTATAACAATAGCTAGAGGATATTACAAATGGGACATGGGGAACATACACTTCAAGAAATATCTATAGGTAACCTAACTTAAGCAATCTAACCCAAACTCATACACACACCATATTATCAACTTCATGCTCAAAACGAGTACAAGATCATCTAAACAAAAATATTTTTAGAAAAAGGGAAAAAGGGGGTTAATATGGGATACAAAAGAGTCACAAAATAGGGGAACAAACTCCCCATTCAAATGAAACAAATCTATAACAAAACAGAATATGAAAAGCTCCTAAAAGTGTGTGAGAACACTTCCTCATCCTCCCTTGGAATCATCCACGTACCATCCCCTTACCATGGGAGTTTCCACATTCAACATGAAGAGGGAAAATGGAGAGAAAAGACACTACTCATACTAGGAATGGAGGGAACACCATGCTAAGACTAGAAAATATCCAAACATACCTGAAACATACTCATTCCAACTTATGTCAAATACAATATCATAGGAAACATTACCTTGGGGTTTTGAAACCCTTGTAGGGTGTGTGTGAACTCCCTTGAAGCTAGGACAGCTACTGGAAGCCCTCCTCCTCAACCTTCCAGCAAGTTCACAAGCTCTTTTTTCACTTGGGTTGAAGAGGAAAGGACCAAGAAGGGGTGTTTAAGGAGGTTAAAGGGGCTTTGAAGGCTTGAGGGTGGTAGAGAAAGGTGGTTCAGAGGCTCAGGCAGCAAAGAGGAAGGAAAGGAAGCAATAAAAACCAACCAACCCCTGTCTTCTGTTTGGATTTTCTATTTATAGAACACAAAGACAAAACCACACATGCAATGCGGTTTGGTCAAAACCGCACAGTATGTGCGATTTGATTGAAACTACAGGGCATGTGCGGTTCGGCCGCGTCTTTTCAGCATTAAATAGGGGACAAATTGGCACAGGCTCAGGCTGACGAAAAGTGGACCGCACTAGATGCGATCGTGAATTCCTCCTTTATTTTAATTAGTTTAACTAAGACATTTTAAAGTTTGACCGATTTGCCCCTGTGACTGTTTTGCTTATATCTTTTCCATCCGGGCTCCAATTCACGCAAATTTAATTACATTGGAACCGCGTCGGGATCCTTTACCCATTGAGATAGGGTATACTAGTCAATTTGGGCTCAGGCAAAAAGTCATATTCTGTTGCTTAGGGTTTTGTCCTATCTTCTAGGGTTTTGCTTTCGGGCCTTTTGGAGGGGTGAAAAAATGAGGTGCTTACACATATGAAGGGAATCACATGTTCATATATATTAAATCATGGTTTTCTTATTACTATTTTGTATATTCTTGCCATGGTTTATCTCATTTTAGTCATTGTTTTGTCTATGTGAAATCAGCTCTACCATCTTTATACATTTCATAAGTATGCCCACACACCCATTTATTAGAAGAATGATTAGGTCACTCTCTTTGGAATGTATTCCACTATCAATCTTCTACATGCATATAATTATTCATTTTAGTTCATACGTATAGCAAATACACACACATACACTTTGATGTGATTCTTGTTTTTTTTTTATCCTTTTTGATTGGTCCTTATTTATGTGTGCTAGTTGCCGGACCCAAGAGTGGAAAGAGACCAAAACAAGGACACTTAAGTCCCTGTTTTCTTGCTAAATTTAGTTATAAAAAAAAATAAGGGGAAGGCTAGTCCCAGCCTTCTCCCCCTCTTCCTTGAGATTAAACCCCCAAAAGAGACTCAAAATGGGGCATTCCCCCACTCCTTATACGACTGTGGGCCCACACAGGGGCCCATGCAATTACTAAAACCCTAGGAGAAGCCCAAAATCCAAACCCATTCGAAAAAACCTGGAAAAAGCATTTTTTAGGCTGATCCGACAACTCAGGTCAGATCAGCCTACCTCTCTTTGTAGCCGACAAGTTATTTCGGATACACTCCCAAAAATTCAAATTTTCATTTTTTTAAAATCCCTTGTCTTTTCTTAGCTTATTTTAATTAAACCAATTAACCCAATAGGGTTTCCCCTTGTCTTTTCTTAGCTTATTTTAATTAAACCAATTAACCCAATAGGGTTTCCGGGTCAACCGGAAACCCAATGTTGACTCGGAAACCCAATGTGGGCCTTGGGCTTCTCTAGCGCAATTTGATTCACTATGGGCCTTCCAATGGGGCCCACCAAGCCCAATAAACACATTTAGACTTAAATAAGCAAATTAAATAAATTAAGTGGGCTAGACCCGTTGAGGCCCACCAAAAGACCAAATTGAAGCATGCAAGCTTAGTCTAGGATTGGTTTGGCTGAGACCTCGGGCTTGGGCCTATCAGGCCCACTAAGCCCATTAACCAAGTAAAGGATAAGGCCCCTAAACCCTAATCCAAAAAGCCTTGGGCTTTCAAACCAAGCCTAGACTATGGGCGCCAAGCCCATGTCTAGCCCATTTGGAAACAAATTAAATAAGATAAATCAAATTACTTGGCAAGCATTGTGTGGCCCACCCAATGGGCCCACAAACCATTCAGGCCCACCTTGAATAAAATTTAACTTAATTTCTCACTTAAATCCCAAATAGAACTAACCAGAACCCAAAGGGCCTCCTAGGCTTAGACTGAGGCCCATCAAGGGATATGTGGGCTAATCTTAGCCCATCAGGGGATCCATGGGCTTTCCAATTGGGCCCATCCAATCCAACTCAGATCATTTAAATAAATCAAGATAAAATCAAATAAAAGGGGACCCACACCACTTTGATAGTCCCCACCCAAACTTAAACAAAAGTATACATGCTAGATTAGGAATAAGGGTGAGTTAGAGTTGACTCAAAAACTAGGAAGACCCGAGGGACCCGTCAACTGACGGGGAGGACTGGGATGTTTTAGGACTTCCCCGGACCGTAACTGAGAGCTTAACCGGAATCTCAAAAAGCCGCAGACCAGCAAATTAGACAAACCTAGGCACCTCGGTGTCCGTCTGCACCCCATCAGGTGGTGGCGACTCCCAAATTCCCATTTTACCCTTATGAGGCACGCACCACGAACCCCGTGCGCTCCGCCGTGCGATTTCACCACGCACAACAACCCCAGTAATGCAATGCAGAATTGATAGAAACTAAATAGTCTTCTCTATACATCATGATGTAGCAACTAAACTTGCAGATCCTTTCTGCGAAGCTCTTTCCACAATGTCTCATATCTCTGCACTCAATTTCGCATCAAAATACGGAACCTCCTTTACCTTAAAACGTCACCAATCTTGTAGGTCCATGAGAGGTGTTCTCTACCTTGGCAGCCATAACTGGAGCTTGAACTCTTCTAGGAAATCTTGTACAAATTTTGAAAGGTAAAATCAGGGCTCGGGCTTCATTGGATAAGAGATTTTCTTCGTGCATTTGATAAAAAAGCTCCTGAGCTCGCTAAACTCCTAAATTTAACATACCCAGCAATCGTTTTATTCTATTAAGACAGAAATTTCTTCTATCTCTCCTGCATTAGATCAGCCACTCTAGCAGAGGATTCTAGAAGACTTAAGAATCCTCAAACATTTTTGAAGAATTAATCATCACCTCTAGAAGATTCTAATGATATTCCTTTGTAACAGATTTACTGTGCTATCTGAATTCTGTGATGAAAAGATTATATATATGGTGTAAAGATTACAGTATGTAATAGTGAAGAAAACCATAGCAGAATTTTCTCTTCTATTCTTCTTCTTTTTACTGTTTCATTATGGTATCAGAGCCTTGAAAGGCACACGTCTATATTCCTTCATTCTTTATTCTCATGGCATCCTATGTATTATCTAAGAAAACATCAGAATCCACACTTACAATTTCACAATCCTCCAATCCTCTTCCTGCCTCTCCATAAATTCTTTCATTGTAAATTCTACCTCACATTTTATCACTATCAAGCTTAACAGTGAAAATTACCTTCTTTGGAAAGCCCAGATTGTTCCCTTCCTAAGAGGTCATGAATTGTTCGGCTATGTTGATGGTTCAACTCTCACACCTCCTGCCTCTCTTGATGGTCATCCAAATCTAGCTTACGCACGCTAGAGTCTCCAAGATCAATTAATCATTTCAGCCATAAATTCATCTCTCACAGCACAACCTCTCATGAGGTCTAGACTACTCTTGAAGGACTGTTTGTAGCTCAATATTCAGCTCATATAGTTCAAACATAGTTGCAGCTTGCGTCATTGAAGAAAGGCTCCAAGTCCATTACGGAGTATTATCACATGGCAAAAAATCTTGCTGCTACTCTAGGAGTTGCTAGACACCATCTTACTCCCTTTGAGTTTTCTATTTACTTACTTGCTTGACTGGGTTCTGATTATGAATCGTTGGTTACTTTTCTCACCACACGGCCTGATCCGCTTACACCACACCAAATTTATAGCTATCTTCTGAATCATGAATCAAGGCTTGCTCATCAAAATCAGGCTCTACTTTTTGGTTCTCCTCTTTCCACCAACGTCACCACCACTCGTTTGCACCTTTTTCTGGATCTTCTACTCGTGGACTTGGATCTTCTCCTCGTGGTGGTTGGCGTGGACATGGAGGTCTGCGGAGGCTCTACTAGCTCTAATTTCTTCTCAAATCGAGTAGACACACGCCCTATTTGTCAAGTGTGCTTCAAGCCTGGACACACAATTCTTGTCTGCTATAATCGGTTTAACCAGGCTTATCAAGCCTCTGCTTCGCCCTCCTTGACAGCAAACCATACTTATGTTCCTTCTTTGGTGTTGCAAGCTCAAAGCTAGTTTCCTAACTCAGCCACAACGCACCATTTCACTAATGATTTCTCCAATCTCAACTTGGATGTTGTGTCTTAACAGGGCCCGATCAAGTTAGCATCGGAGATGGTTCTTCTTTGCCCATTCAGCATGTTGGCTCTGCCAATCTACCCATGGCTTCTGGCAATTTTCTATTACAGAAACTTCTTCATGTTCCTTCCATCACTCCCAATCTCTTATCTGTTTGTCAATTTTGTATTGATAACTTTGTTTTCTTTGAATTTCACTCTTCTTCTTTTTGTGTTAAGGACTCTCATTCCTGGGAGGTGCTTCTTTAGGGACTGTAGACACCCCAAATTGCACAAACAATCATCAAAAATCATTATCTCCTGGAAAGCCAGCACAGAATTTGAAGAAAATAAATTTTGCCTGTATCCGGATACTCAATCCGGATACAAGTGCTCCTCCCCGTATCCGGATACTCATACCGGATACATGTGAGCCTTAGCGTATCCGGTACTATGTACCGGATACCTTAAAGCCCTTTGTTATCCGGCCTGATATACCGGATACCTTAAGTTTGCTCAAAATTAGGGTTTTCCGAGAGCTTTTCACTTTTACCATCATGTCCCTCATTAAATGAGGGGAAATCTCGGAAATGACCTTAGGGTTAAGGTTGGAGGGGTTCTAGACATTAATTTGTGTCTACCAATGACCTTAGCCTTTGCCTATAAATAGGAGCCTCCTCCTTGAGCAAATGGCACACAACTCTTGTTTTGAATTCTCGCAAAGAAGAACTCCAAGAGAAGAAGAAAACCGCTGTGGAATCGCCTCCAGAACTCAGGTAAGCCTCAACTTTTCTTTTTATTTTCTGTCTTTACATTCCTAGATCTAGATCTCTTCTTCTACCTTTCTGTAGTGTAAAGCCTTGTTTGTATGTGTGGAAATCCTTCCCCGGCTCAAAGTATCTCAAGACTCCCCTAGCCGTAAAACGTGAAGGCGGATCTAGGAGAAACGAGACTGGGGATTGACCCTAGTGCTAGAACCTATGTAGCATAAGGCCTTTTTGATTGATTGTAAACCGTTCCATATTCAAAGTACCCTTGATTATCTTAAAAAGAACAGAGGGAAACGATAATGGAACGGAACCCTAGGCTATGCTAGAACCTATTTTGTTGAATCCATATGCATGTTGTATTGATATTGCTTGGTTTTTTCACTTTTGCACACATATTACACCTTTTTTGGTGAATAGGCTCACATTTGGGGATTTATTACATTCATTGTGATAAATCTCCAATAAATGGCCTCAATCAAATTCTGGAGTGTTTTTAAATGTTTTTCAAAGGTTTTGGATTCATCTCACACGAATCACACACTTTTTGTCAATTTTCGGATTTGGTTTTCTTCAAAAGTGGCTTAGCTTGACAGCACCTGTACCCTTACTTCGGACGTCCATAACTTCATCATCCGGATGAATTTTGGGGCGATTCCAGAACCATGGGAAAGGTGAGGCTGTCTAGTTTATGTCCACCAAATTTCACAAATTTCTATCTAGCGGATTTTTGACACCTCTCTGTCGAAGTTAAGTGGATAGTT
This sequence comes from Buxus sempervirens, assembly GCA_947561395.2. Lineage (NCBI taxonomy): Eukaryota > Viridiplantae > Streptophyta > Magnoliopsida > Buxales > Buxaceae > Buxus > Buxus sempervirens. Next base: position 13,339,447 of record OX387194.1, on the reverse strand, counting down.
CAGGTCCAAGTACAGAACTTGTCACTTCGACGGACTGCCATGTGTTCGTTTTAAGTCCGATTCGAGTGATTTTTATTTCTGGGTACTCCTTTATGAGTCTATTTTCAAATCCAGTTGGTTTCATAATTTTTTGATTCCATTTGAATTATTGGTAGCCGATTTACTCAGAACTGTTCATTTGTACTTTTCTGGGTAAATCTGTGATCTTCGGGGCCTGTTCGGGAGACCACCCAAGGCACATCCGAAGGGATTTTTGTATGAGGCTAGTTTCTGTTGAAAGATGGCCATACAGACTTCAATCACACCAAATTTCGTGGATTTATATGCAGTGGATTTTTCTAGACAATTTTCCAAAGTTGCCCGCTTACCACTTTTAAAAATCCCCAGCAGCAACTTCAAAGGAGCATAACTCCTAGGTTTTTTCTCGGAATGAAGTGAAATTTTGCATGAGACCCTTATTTACTATAATCTTTCAAATGGATTTTGTTTGATTTGATTTAAAATTGTATTTGAATGATTTCAAGACAAATGGCATACTTTTTACCAAACTTCCCGGATTTGATTGAACTTGGTTTTGATCAACTTGTGCTTTTATTTCCACCTCTCTAATGTTCCAGAAATGATATTGACATAAGAGGAGAACCCAAAATTCATTTGGATTCTTATGTGAAAATATCATACATTTGACCTTTTTCAAGGTTTCTCATGATTTTTAGCAAGCTTTCTTACTTTATTTTTGCATGAACATACACTTGGCAACCACTTTGTGTGGATGAATGGGGGTGCCTAACACCTTCCCCCGTTCATAATCTAATCCCCTTACCCATCTCTGGATTTGATTTTCAAGTAGGGTTATTTTTACCCTAGAATGTTTCTTTTGGCTATTTTTGCCTACTTTTGAATCTTTGGTGTCCATTCTCACCCCAAAATCATGAATGGTGGCGACTCTCCCAATTTTTGCGTTGAGCCTGTGTGTTGACGGAGGGATGATCACTCCGGTGATTTTTTCCCATGTCTCACAGGGACCCGTTGAGAATGGCTTGTATGTATTACCGACGGTTGCCACTGCCTCTTCCACTCCTAGTACCACCTCCACTGTTTCTCCTCAGGCCTTCATTGGTGAATGGACTTCATCTCAAATCTGGCTTTCGAGATTGGGTCATCCGTCATCTCGGGCTACTGAATTCACCATTTGTCAGTTCTAGCTTCCCACATCTTCTGGCTCTTCTTCGTTTTGCTCTTTTTGTTCACAAGCCAAAAGTCATGCTCTACTGCGTCCACCTTCTTCATCTCGTTCACAGAAGCCCTTTGACCTCTTGTTCTTAGATGTTTGGGGACCGGCTCCAGTTATTTCTTATAAAGGCTGTCGCTATTATCTTTCTATTGTAAATGATTACTCTAAATATATTTGGCTGTTCCCAATTCAATCCAATCTAATGTTGCATCTATTGTCTTAGCTTTTATGCATTTTGTTCATAATTTCTTTTCTGCAAAAGTTATCTCTGTGCAATTTGAATGCGGTGGTGAGTTCCGGCCCCTTAACACTATTTTTCAATCATTTGGGATATCTCATCGTCTAACCTGTCCTTATTCTGAAGCCCAAAACGGAACTGTTGAACAACGTCACCGGCACATTGTCGAAACCAATCTCTCTCTTCTTTCTCATGCGTCTATTCCTTAGAAATACTAGGTTGAGGCCTTCCAGATAGCCATCTACTTGATTTATTTTATTTTTTACTTTTGGTAATGGCTAGGCCAATGCAAGTTCATTAAAACATATCAAACTTATATCATCCAAGGCCAAAGAAGCCAGGCAGGGTAAAGCTGAACAAACATAAAAAAAAAACGATGCAATCAAATAAAGCTACATGATCCCTCCTAGAAACCACATCTCTTCCTCCTCCACATATCATCAAAGTTTTGCACATGTACACTAGGAAGGTGACCAAGGCCATAGATACCAACGAAAACCCGTCAGTGATGCCTAAGAAAGGGTACGCGTTAAAGCGAATTGAAAAGCCCCATAAGGGGTAAATCGTCGATCATGTCGGAGAGATGACAGGAAGGAAGGCAGTAATCAGAACACTGATACAAACCTTCTAAAAATGCAATTGCAGGTGAAAGGTGGAGGAGGCACCATGAAACCTGAGATCAAGCACTATAAAGCCAAATAGACGATACCCGCCACATTTGGAGAACAAAACCAGGGGAAACAGCAACTACAGGTCGACCACCAAGGTGTGCACGGTGGTGGCCTTGCAATAGCCTTTCAAAAAAGGGCTACTTGCCATAGAAACAAACCAAAGAGGAGAACGGTCAAGGGACTTGCAGAAACGGTCAATCCAACCATGGCCAACCCGCCGCAAGCCACCTACTTGATTAATCGCATGCCTACCCCAATCCTCCATAACTGTTCTTTTCACCTCTTAATGGGTCAACCTCCAGATTATTCATTTTTACGTGTGTTTGGGTTTGCCTACTGGCCCAATTTGCGGCCTTATAATCGCCATAAGCCTGATTTTTAGTCTCTTCAATGCATTTTCATGGGCTACAGCCTAGATCATAAGGGCTATCCCTGCTTACATTTGCCTATGGCCGAACCTATGTCTCACATGATGTAATTTTTAATGAGATTGTTTTTCCTTTTTGTGATCAGCCCAATCCTGTATCTTTGGGCTCTTCAACGACTGGGCCCTTCTCCTTTCCTTTTACTTCAGTATCTAGCTCATCTATTTCCTTAGGCCCATCTCCAACGTTTAGTCCAGCTTCTTCCTCTTCAAGTCGTTCTTCACCTCTCAGCCAAAATCAGCACTACGGTCCCAATTAGCCTCTTAGTCCAGACTCCTCTACATCTATTTCTTCTTCTACTTCCTCCAGCCCTAATTTTTCAGCATCTTCTCCTGCCGCTGCTATCCCTCAATCAACCTCTTCTTCCACCAAATTTATTGCACTTCCCGGTCATTCAATGGTCACTCGCTCTAAGTCTCACATATATCGTCCTCTTCTCTGCACCGATGGAACTATTCTATGGCCGGTTCCCAAACCATCCCTATCTTTCACTACCTCTGTTCCCGAAGAGCCTTCCTCCTTTTCTGAGTCCTCCAAGTATCCAGAATGGCGTGATGCCATGGCCTCCGAATTTCAAGCGCTTCTTCACACTCATAATTGGGTGCTTGTTCCATCTTCTCCATCTCTTAATGTTAATGGGGTTAAATAGGTTCTCAAGTCTAAGCGCCAGGCTAATGGTTCCCTTGAGCGCCGCAAGGTGCGCCTTGTGGTCAAGGGTTTCCATCAGCACCCTGACCTAGATTATATTGAAACCTTCAGTCTGGTGGTTAAGCTTGTCACGATTCGGCTTCTTCTATCTCTTGCCGTCACCTTCAATTGCTAGTTGCACCAGTTGGACATAAAAATGCTTTCATGCACGGTGACCTCGAGGAAGATGTCTACATCCAGCAACCTCCCGGATTTGCCCATCCTGATTATCCCAATCATGTCTGTAAGTTAAAGAAATCACATTATGGCTTGAAACAAGCCCCTAGGGCCTAGTTTGCTAAGCTTAGTGATAAATTACTCTCTCTTGGTTTTCATGGATCCCATGCTGACTCTCCTTTTTTTATTTTTCGTTTTGGTCCTGATTCTATTTTATGCGTTAGTCTATGTTGATGATATACTTGTTATTGGTTCAAATCCCTCTGTTATTTCTGCTTTCATTTCTTCTCTGACTTCTTTCTTCCCTGTTAAAGATCTGGGTGCTTTGCATTATTTTCTGGGTATTGAGGTTAGCCAAAATTTCTCTGGGTTATTCTTATCTCAATCCAAGTATATTTTTGATTTGTTGCATTGCATGAACATGCACAAGGCTAAACCTGTTTCTACACCTATGTCTTCTTCTTTGAAACTTACTGCTTTAGATGGTTGTTCTTTTGAAGATCCTCATATTTACCGTAACATTGTAGGTAGTCTTCAATACCTTGCATTTACTAGGCCCGACATATCATTTGATGTTAATAGAGTTTGTCAGTATATACATTATTCTCATCTTCCTCATTGACAGGTTGTCAAACGAATCCTTCGTTATTTGAATAATATACAACACTTTGGTTTATATTTTTCTGGTTCTTCTTCTTTCAAACCATCTGCTTTCTCTAATGCTGACTGGGCTGGGTGCCCTGATGACCACAAATCTACTGGAGGCTTCAGTATTTATTTTGGTTCTCACCTGATATCCTGGGGATCCAAAAAGCAGGCCACTACTGCTTGGTCCTCCACAGAAGCAGAATACAAAACCATTGCTAACACTGCCTGTGAACTCATCCGATTACAATCTCTCTTGAAGGACCTTGGCATTTCTCTCTCTAAGCCTCCCACCATATGGTGTGATAATATGGGGGCCACTTATCTCTTAGTCAACCTTGTTTTACATCATCGTACCAAACATGTTGATTTGGATTATCATTTTGCAAGAGAACGAGTTGCTGCCAAGTCATTGCAGGTCTCATTCATTTCCAGCAAGGATCAGCTGACAAAAATCCTTACCAAGCCTCTATCTGCAACCAGATTCACTCAGCTTTGATCAAGCCACACCCTCATTCAGGCGCCGCTTGAATCGCAAGGGAGTATTAAGACAGAAATTTCTTCTATCTCTCTTGCATCAGATCAGCACACTCCAGCAGAGGATTCTAGAAGACTCAAGAATCCTCAAACAGCTTCGAAGAATGAGTCATCACCTCTAGAAGATTCTAGTGATATTCCTTTGTAACAGGTTTGCTGTGCTGCCCGAATTCTGTTATGAAAAGATAGTATATATGGTGTAAAGATTACAGTATGTAATAGTGAAGAAAACCAGAACAGAATTTTCTCTTCTATTCTTCTTTTTACTGTTTCATTATATTCCAACAAATAGCATCTTTATCAATAGTTTTATCGAATATAAGATGCCCGGATTGGAGAATCCACACGCACGATTCATATCAATGAGAAGTCTGAACAATAAACAGTAATGCTTTTGTAAATAGCCCATCTTATTCTTCGCCAACTAAAATCATTCTTAGCTAGAAGCTGATCCAAGAACCACTGGAAATGTGAAGAATCATAAGGCATTTACTAAGCTTGCATCAGCAAATTGAGACACAAAGCTTGATCGTGAGCGCCCCCATGCACCCCCACTCTTCCCGGCGGTCTCCGAGTACACCTTATTTGGCATTGTAGAAGAAGAGGTTCAAATGAGAAATTCTGTCTAACATTAAGCGAGCGTAATCCATTAAATTGGAGATGGAGCAACAGAGGAGCGAGCCCAGTTCATTCTTGAGAGGACAAGCCGTCGGATCTTGGCCATGCTAATAACGCATCAGAGTGTATGGAGATTACGTTTTTCCTTTTTTATTAATTTGGTATCTTTCAAACAAAATAAAGACAGAAGTAATTTTATACACTAAAGGGTGTTTTGGTCTTTTATATACATACAAGCTATGGCGTTAATTGTAATTCGACAATAGGGGTGTAATTATACAATGCGTGAACCTCAAAGGAGGTAAGTGATCGTTTTTTAACCTTGGGGGAGGGGTCTTACTGTATTTGTTAGAAATCTCAAAGGGTGTATATGCAAATTTCCCGAAAATAAATAGTTTACTTTCATAGTATGCAGAAAAACATTTTTAAGTCTTTCCATGTTAATATATTAGTTAAGGCTTTTTTTATGTACATATAACTTGGAAATAATATAGACATAATAAAAAATATGTTGAATATTTAAAAATTGAAGATAAAAAGAAGTACAGAACTTTGAAAATTTAAGCATTGAATTAAAAAAAAAAAATAAAGAAGAAGTACAAATATTTGAAACTTTAAATGTAGATATTAAGTACTTCTTCAATTGAAACTGCTTAGCTCATTGAAAATGAACAAAATGCATTATGTTACATATATTAATAATAATAGTACCACAAAATATGATATTATGAAGCCAACCATGCTTTTTCTGGCTTACATTCAATTTCCGAAAAGCCCTCCAACTCTTTTCAATTTTACTCTTTGTTACCGTCACGTGTCATAACTAATTGCCCACAGCTTCTTTGTTTCTAATTCTTATTGCATACCGCAACATGTCATAACTAACCTCCCACACCCTCTTTAGTTTCTATTATTTTTCTATGCAAATAGCTCGTGCATTCCCCCAGTAACTAAAAAGGTGATTGAGAAGAAAGCTAGTTATGAAGTAAATTCTCCTTAATGAAATATATATTATAAAATCCAATTTAAATGGAAAATTTGGTGATAGTACTTATATTTTATATTTTCTTTATTAAAAGTGCGAATATCTATAGCAAATGATAGCCTTCAAATTATTATGAATTTTTTTGTTTTAGATGGTTGCAATTTTCTTAGCAAGTTTAGCCTTTAAATGATTATATCTAAAGATAGAAAAAATATTAGACGTTTTATCGTTGCAATTTTTCATGGTATCCATGAAAAAAAAAATTATTATATAAAAAGAAATAAAAATAATAATAAAAGAAAGAAAAGCTGAACCAACTAAGGATACCAAAATTATTATATCAAAAGAAATAAAAAATAATAATAAAAGAAAGAAATGCTGAACCAACTAAGAAAATGGTATCCTTAAAGTTATCGGATAGAATTTTACAATTGGATAATTATGTACTTCCTTTTGTAAGATGTTATATTATTTTGATTTTTTTTTTGGTAAGGTTATATTATTTTGATTTAATCAAATGGTTAGATAAGCATTTGTAATTATAATGTAGGACCATGACAAGATAAACAATTTTTGTTTAATCATTGATAAATATGATCTTAGTTAAAATAAGTATATTATTTCTTGAATGTAAGAAAATTAGCAAATGTTTTATTTAATCACAAGAAAATATTGTCCTCATTTTTTCTTTATATTATTGGTTCTGTAATTATAATTATTTGTCTAATTTCTTCTTATTTTTGAGTATTTATTATTGTAGTATGGTATTTATTATTGTACTATGATATGTTATTTTTACTTGTTATTTAATACATTATCTAGATAAATCAAAAGAGATAAAAAATTCTTTTTAATCGTAGATACATATCATCTTAGAAAATATAAGTATATTATTTAATTTAATATACGAAAATTGGTAAGATTTCCTTTGAATTATTTAATTACTACGGGAATGCACGCGCTATGCGTGTAGCAAATTTGAAATAGAATTGAGGGTGCTTTGGATATTAATATGTTTGGCAGTTAATTAATGATACACTTGACATTAACAAAAGGATATAGGAGTTACTTTGATAAGAAGTGGGGGGTGTTTTAGATAACCCCCAAATTGCATATGAGTTCATCTGTTATAATGATGACATCATGTGTCAAACAAAAAAAAAATGACGTGGGATAGCAAAATTGTAAAATGGGGATTACTTGGAGGGCATTTTCGGCACAAAATGTCAGCCAGAAAACCACCTCTTCACTTTATTATAGTAATAGATTTTCCCTATGCATCGGTTTTTGGTTTTTCATATTGTTAGGAATCTTATAATTTTAATTATTCGACTGTTGAGGATTTACTAAAGTGGTATATTAAATATATTATTGCTTTTTCTTGTTATTATTGTAAGAAAATTATATGTAAAAATAAAAATATTTTTCCTTTTCCTTGAGAATTTATTTTTGGACTCTAAATAGAAAAGTTTTTATTTAATTTAATCACAAAATTAGTTAGATATTGATTTTGAATTATAGTAGGATTATTTTATTCCTTTAATCCATTAATGTTGGAGTCAAAAAGGATAAAGACCTTTATAGTGAAAATAGTAAAAAATAAAATATTTAGATAGAATTCTAAAAATTTTGATGAAGTAAAATTACTAATAGAAAATAATAAGATACAAGCAAATAATGCTTTCTCATTTCACTAAAAAAAAATGAATAAAGATTTCTAACAAAAATAATATAAAATAAAAAGAGTAGCAAAAAAAATTTCGCTTCTCAAGAAAGCAATTAAATTGCTTTATCATAAGAAGCAAAGGCAATCATTAACTTGCTTATTTTTTCAAAAACTTGATTTTGTTTAAATGAACAAAAAAAGTAAAAGCAAGAAAGAATGACAACATAGCTAGAGCTGTAAATCTAACCTGAATTGCCCGAAGCCCACCCAACCCAACCCGAATAAGAGTCCGAACTAAGCATTAAGTTTGGGTTTTACTACCCCTACCATTAGTTGACTTGAAACGGTGTTAACTTTTTAAATTTTAAAGGCAAAAATGCCCTTCTCTCTTAAACGCTCATGTTCCTCCTCTTCTCCAACAGAACCCTCCGTCCCTAACCTGTAGGATGCCAAAATATTTTGTGAGCATCTGCTACGGAGCTAGTAACTCCTCTGTGTTGCAAGGGAAGCAGTAGACGGTGCTGATATCTTTGTATGGAAATCCTCTGTGTTGGAAGGGAAGCAATAGACGGTGCTGATATCTTTGTATGGAAATCTGATCCAGTTTCTTGAGGTTGCTCTGGTATCTGAACCCACCTTCTCCATTTCCTTCACCACACTAATATCTTTGTATGGCCTCCACTGAATTTATGTATTCAAAGTTTCAAGGCTCAGAACGAAGGACCTTCGTTGAAGGGCAAGCTTCCTTCTACCTATCCTTCTCTGAAGACGGCCACCACTGTCACCCTATTTCTAACACTCACAACAATCTTGTAGCACCCCGGAACCAGGTCCACCCGTATCGGGTTTATTTTGGCTCCTGGGCACTAGCTTAGGGCCCAAAGTGTAGTAAAAACTAACTCAAGAACTAACTAGACACAAAAATAACACCCTAGAATTTTTTCGGAAAAACGGCTATATAATGCCTGTACATACGAATATGGGCTAAGCCCTCAAACCACAAACAATCACCTGATAAACACAGTTTATATATTCATTCAAAAGAACTAACTCATCCAACTGTACAAATCTATGAATAAGATTTACTAAACTTCACACACACTCTCTCTCTCTCATCATTTACAACATACAATATTCAAAACAAATTTTACAACTATCCAAAAATAAATATTTTTCCTTCTATAGATCTAGCTGGGGTAATGATCCTTCTGCCGATACTCCGGATCCCCCTTGATACTCTGCCCCAGTATGCGGCTCACGAGCAGAATCTAAAACAAAACCGATAAATCCAAAACACGGATGAGACTAATGTCCCAGTAAGTAGCACATACATGATATAAAATTGTTTATGCAACTTTAAGCTAATAAAATAATATGCTAACATATCATACGATAAATCTCTATCCAAATCATACGAATAAGCAATTCATTATCATTTACACAATACTAGTAATGAACAGATAAAATCAGGATACACCAACCTACAATGTCAACATAAAGTATGTGTACAAAACTCATGGATTAGTGATTCTATAAATCGAGACAACCACCCCTCAGCCGGTTTGCCACCTCGTGACTCACGGTTCGAGCCTGATCAGGGTCCTCGCCCGGAGTGGAGCACCCACGTATGGGCTGGCAAGGAAACAACCCACACACGCACCCACACACACATACACACTCGTACACACACCCCGCCGATCCCACACGGCGGACGGGTTGCCGCAGCCCTCCATCCCACAAGAGAGCCTCACCGATCCCACACGGTGGTAGCGCATGTGGCCCTGGGTGTTAACTCGACAAGTCATCACTAACACACAAGCTAGACGGACTGTGGATCCACGACCAACTCTATACAGCCTAGACTCGTATAATAATTAACCATGCAAATATTTGACTAAACAAAACTTGTAACAAAATCAACTGCCAAAGTAAAATTCAATCCAAGTGAACCTCGCTGTTCACTTGCCCTTAAATCCCTAGGCCATTCTGCCTTTCGGGATGCCATAGGCTCATTGCCTTTCTCAACGAACAAGAAGCCTCTTCAATTTCCAATTACAATCTCAATTCCTTTTATAAACCACCTTCGAACACAAGTTAGAAATAGATAAATTTCATGTTCGGATAATACCGATACAATTTATCCATGGTTGATTTGCAGTTGCTGTTTACTCAGCAAAACTGAGTTTAACTAGTTAATTGAATATTTCACCTGATATAATCTATAAGGAATTTGTATGCGTGCTATACATTATCGGAAAGCCCTATGAGTCTAGTTTCCAACGCAACAAACGGTACGCCATTCGGAGTTTCCTACAGGAACTTACGGCCATTTTACTACAGGTGGTTTAAAACAGCCGCGAATTCTAATAGACGGAAATCATCCATTTTTCCGGATTTTTCTTGCAATACCATGAGTTCTGATTGGTCCTAAACCAATTCCATTCAACTACAAATACCTTAAACTAAATTTTAGAATGCTAATATGAATTTTTACGCGAAGATTCCTAGCCTTCGCAAGCCACCGAAATCTTACACCAGTTTAAAACCAGATAACAGAATGTTGTTCTGTTTTTAAACGTCAGATGGTTTCTATGCAAACCTGAAAATTTCCTAACACATACCTACCTCCTGTCCTACTCCTAAACCTTGCAACCACCTCTTCGAATAACCCCTTAAAATTCTTAAAAGCAAGAAATCCACCTTAATTTTTCTAGACAACAAAGTCTGAATTATCAATTCCGAACAAGGAATGTGTCTTTTCCCCTTTTAAATTACCACAACATGATCACTAGTAGGTTCTAATCATCTTACGGCAATTACCCGCATCTAACAGTAACTAGCAGTTAGGCAGGAAAGACCCCGCTAGGCCAATTGAATCCAAAACAATCCTCAAATCAAGTAAACGACCCAAATTGTCATTGTCTCGCTAATACATCCATCAATCACTAACGAAATCAACAACAAAAATCCAAGGAAGAAACCACAAAGTAAGTCTGATCAATCACCCTCTTATAATTGCTTTTAACTAAAGCAAATCGATTCACCGATAAACAAGATATATTTAAATTTTCCAATCAACTCAGAACCTAAGACCAGACATCTCTAACAGAACCCAAATTAGAACCTAACTTGGATGTTTCTAACAGAACCTCAAATCAGAACCCCAAATCAGAACCTCAAATTAAATTTAGGGAAGGAAAAGTTAGAAAGAAATTTCAGAAGAAGAAAAACAAAAGTCTTAAACACACGATTGCTCTAACATGGGCGTTTTCTCACAAACAGAAATACTAGATTCAAGTCATGCTCAATAGCTATCTAATAATCCATTCTAACAATTTATTTATCAAAACAAAGGAAATCAAAACAAGAATCTGTCTGCGGCAACAAAATAGAGAGTTAACGCATGCTGCCAGGTTTTAGAAATAAACCTATAATCGATCGAACAACATCCATAAACAATCCATTGAGCCTGTCGTTTCTTTTTCTTATCTATGAGCATGCCATAAACAAAAACAAAGAGAAATTTCTGCACGCCAAAGACCAGAAATTTCTGTTTGCCAAAACCCCAAAGAGAAATCGTTTAATCAATTTTAAAAATGTGCTACTTACCTGCGATGGAGCAAATCCACGCCCACTCTCTCTTTCCTTCTTCGATGGAGCAAATCCACGCCCACTCTCTCTTTCCTTCTTCTTCCCTCTTTCTCCTTTCCTCTTCTCCTCTTTTCTTCTTCTTTCTCCTTCTTTTCTCTTCTCCAAGTTTTCTGCTCCTCTTCTCTTCCTCCTCTTCTTCTTCTTCCTCCTCTTCTTCTTTCCCCTCTGCGGCTAAACCCCCAACGAACACCCCCCTTGCTTCCCTTCTTCTCCTCCGTCCACTTTCTTCTTTCTCCCAAACCCTGAACGCCCTCTCTCGAGATGGAAGAACCTACGGGTTCTTCCATCTAACGTTTTTTTTTTCTCCATTAAACATTGAACCGGTTTAACCCTCACTAAACCACCAACTTAAACCCCCTTAAACCCCACTAACAAACCAAACCAACTTAAATAAACCATTCAATTTATATAATACTTTTAAATGAACCGATCCAATTGAACCAACCCAAACTAATTAAGTCTTTTAAATTTTTATTTAATTAACCTCATTAAATCCTTCAATCTCCATTTAATCTTAATTAAAATACCTAAAAATCCAGGATCTTACAAATCTACACTCAAAACCATTTGGACGAGCACAAGGAATCTACTTCTACGACATGAAGAACACCTTCTCAGCATGGCTAGGTTTCACATTTGTTCTAAGCAACACAAACTATCATATATGGCACGATAAACTTCATGGGCGCTGATCCTATGTTGATGAAGACTAGAGACATTTTAGTGGTGGGTGGCACCGGGGACTTCTTCATGGCCAGAGGGATTGCGAACATAATGACTGATGCATTCGAAGGGGAGGTATATTTCCTGCTTTGTGTTGACGTTAAGCTGTATGACTGTTGGTAATAAAAGCCTTCATGCATTGGTTCATGCATACCATGATCGAATCTTCCAACTACGCAAGTGCTCGATTAGTGAGAGAAAGCAGGTGCGCATAAAATAAAAGGGATTGAAGTACTCATCTATGCTCTTTGTCTAGGAACTAACTCTTTGTGGCATTTGCTCGAGCACTTGGCAGGCTACTGGCAACTCTTTTCCCTTACCTGGAAACATCAGTCCATCTGTCACCACTGTCGTCGTGAGTGGGGCACTTCAATGCATGTTCTATGTATCCAAATAACAATAGAAATATATAAATTTTTTAAAATAAGAGTTGTTAAGTTGCACCATCTCCTTGGAGTTTGAATCAGGTCCTCGTCACTTCTTGTAGAAAATTATGCACAAACATTATACACAGATCGGCTTACTTTGCTTGCATTTGAAGTCTTTCTCTAGAGGTTGAGAGATCTATCAATTATTTGACAAGTTTCTCAAAATAGCCCGTCCTTCGGAAGTATATTTATAAAAGAAACAGTTCATCCCTTGACTTTTAATCTTGTATCGCAGAAGTGACCTCAAGTTAGAGCTTCCAACTCAAATGGAATCCTTCATCGAAGTCCTCCTTGTAGATGCAATAATAAAAGTCCTTTCTTCCTTAAATCTGGTCATAAGCATAATCGATGTGTTTCTGGCATTATCACTTCAGATGCTGTAAATAGGATTTCTCCACACGCTCGAATGCCCTAACTAGCACTCCAACCTCCTCTCCTTCAGAATAACAAAATAGAATCTAGAAAGTTGCAATAGAAACATAACCATACATTATGAACTTCCGATCCCCTTCTCACCCGTGCAGAGGCACCGGAAATTCTTTGCAAAAGGGACGATCACAAGTTTGAGCAAACGGATATCTACAAAATAAAAACCTATCAATAATTTCTCCCCAACATATCTTTAATCCTTTAAGCAAGTGCTCGATTATTTGTTTCAGGGGCACTGAAAAAAACAAAAAATTTGGAAAGAATGTCACAACTCTCTTTGCTTGCTTCAGATAGGTGGGGGACGAAGGGTTTTCTGTTGGAGAAGACGAGGAACATGAATGTTTAAGAGGGAAGGGCATTTTTGCCTTTAAAATTTAGAAAGTTAACACCGTTTCACATCAATTGACGGTAGGGGTAGTGAAAGCCGGTTTACAAAACGTTGAGGGCTATAAGTGATCAATTTTAAATCATAGGGGGTGTCCGTGTCCTTTAGCCAAACCTCAAGGGGTGTTACTGTAAATTTCCCAAAATAATATAAAATAAAAAGAGTAGCAAAAAAAATTTCGCTTCTCAAGAAAGCAATTAAATTGCTTTATCATAAGAAGCAAAGGCAATCATTAACTTGCTTATTGTTTCAAAAACTTGATTTTGTTTAAATGAACAAAAAAAGTAAAAGCAAGAAAGAATGACAACATAGCTAGAGCTGTAAATCTAACCTGAACTGTCCGAAGCCCACCCAACCCAACCTGAATAAGAGTCCGAACTAAGCATTAAGTTTGGGTTTGAGTTTGGGCTGGGTTTTATTTCTAGCTTGAAGTTGAGTTTGGGTTGGGTTAGGATTCATATCATACAACCCAAAAAGCCCGAAAGGCCTGAAGTTGAGTTGAGATGTGCATATTTTCATACATATATTTAAGTGAGTATTTATTATGGATATATGCTACTATTGTTTTTTCTTTTTTCTTTTAAATTGTCTTTATAGTTATGTAATCAACTATAAAATATAAAACTAGTAACATGTAACAACAGATTTTATGAATTTATTCTCAAATAAATAGTTTTATACACATAAATACATATATGCTACAACCACTATGATATTTGGGTGCATGTCCTTGATAACAAAGATTGTGCAACCACTACAATGAGCATGTGATTGGCTTATTATATTAAAAACAATTTTTTAAGAAGTAAATTAATTAAGTTTTTTTCCTTCCAAATTCAAGAGACCAATTAAGAGGCCGTTATATGTTAATATATGATTTCAATTCACGATATTCCAACATTTGCATTCATATAAAAAAAATAAAAGAAATATTCAAAATTTTATATTATGTTTGGACCAACCCAAACTCAAATAATCATGTTTGGGTTGGGTTTGAGTTTAATGAGTTTGGGATGTCACAGGCTAATGATGACTTTGGGCTAGTGAATGTTAGACTAAATTGAGGACGACCCTAACATAACCCGACCCAAACCGTCATACTCACATCTCTAAACACAGGGCCCTGCATCAAGGTATGCCGTTTGGGTTTTCATTTGGACCGGGCTCCACACCTCCACAAGCAATGTATAACGTACAACTCCGGCCTGACGGGAAATAAAACGGATGAAATCACCTGCAGTTTCTGCTGCATTGTGTGCTGCTGCTGCCGTGAAAATTTTTCGTTTGCGCTCACTTGAAAAAAATATCAATCGTGAGATTTTCGACGTGGCAAAATCTCACGACATCAGCAGCAACAAATGTAGGCAGCAGTAGTAACCATTGCAGTCATCTGTCTGACGTGGTAATGCCTCTGGGCCCACAGCGGACGGGTTTTGAAGCCCTGACTCCTCAGCTCAAGCGCCAAAACCATCGCTCTCTCCCCACAGGCATTTGAAATATTCGCGGTAACCTGCCCGGGTATGGAATCACAAATCTTCTCAATTCGAATTTTATTGATTTTAACATTTATTTCATTAAATTCGTCTTTTTCTTTCCTAGAAATCTGTATCTATTCGAAGATAACTTCTTCCGAGATCTTTCTTTTTTCCTAGCAATCTGTTTTGAACCTGCCAGGTAAGGAAATCACAAATCTGATTCTTATCTTAATTTTTTCTTTTTGTTAAACACTGATTTCATTTTTCTGTTTATATAGTTCGATCAATCAGTTTTAATTCTTCAATTAGCTATCTGTAAATTTTTCATCTGCTGTTAGTGTATCAACCATCTTGAAAAACAGGGTTTTGACTCTAACAACACCTAGAGGGGGGTGAATAGGTGTAGCACAGCGGAATAAAATTTTTCTATCAATTAAAGACAAGTCCTTAATTAATAGGCATGAACAAATCCTCAAGATAATTCCAGAAAATCAAATAACTAATCAAAAGCAATTAACAAGCCACCCAAATTGCAAGCAAATAATTAAAGCATGTAAAGTAAGACAAAACAAGCAATTTGGTGACGAAGGGAAAACTCTATGAGAACTCTCACTAGAGAAAAACCCTCCGGGCTATGCAGGAGCCACCTAAAAGATCCAATATGAAAAGAAGACTTACAACCTGTAGTTCAGACGACTCAACATCCCTATGCTAGACTCTGCAACTCACAGACTTGAAAGTATCTGAGGAACTCCTCAGATTTGCTCCACAGCAACACTTCAGAACTCTGAAGATCTTCTCACACGATCACCCAAACGAACTCGTCTGGTATCCGTAGGAACTCCCACGATCAATCTCCCAAACCCGGAACTCCAAGGTAGAGGAAGGAAGAAGAAAAGAAAGGTTTTATGGCTCAAAAGATGAAAACCTAGAAGAAGGGTTTTCAGAAGAGAAAAGGATATTTAGGGCTTCTAAAACGTAGCTCTCTTCGGTTTAGAAGGTCCCTAATCCTATTTTAAGGTTCCCCAAAAAGTTTCAAGTCAATCCGAATTGAAACGAGTAAGTTATGTAATTTTTCGTAACTTTTCGGAAATTTTGCTGTTTGAACGTTCGAACGCTCAGCAAACGTTCAGCAAACGTTGGCCTTTAAAACTTGAACGTTCGAACGGACAGAGAGCGTTGGTCGAACGCTAGTCTCGGGTTTGTCTGCAGAACATGAACGTTCGAACGCTCAGCAAACGTTCAGCAAACGTTGCTCTCGGGTTTGTCTGCAGAACATGAACGTTCGAACGCTTAGCAAACGTTCAGCAAACGTTGCTCTCCAGAAATTGAACGTTCGAACGGACAGAGAACGTTGATCAAACGTTGGGCATAACTTCTTCAATTTGACTCCGATTTTGACGCCGTTTGAACCATGTCTTCTTGGACTCAACCTAAACATTCTAAACACACTTAAACACTATCTTTTTTACACTGAATTAAGCCAAACTAAAATATTAAACCTTACAAACTCCCCCTTTGGCTATTCAGTGACAAAACCTATACACAATATAAAAAACAGAGAATCCATGACATTGTGAACCACCAAGCAATGTCTTGGATTAAACAAACTCAAACACAACCTATCTACACTAACCTAGATAGACCAAGCTTGAATTTGAAACCTGTAACCTGTAACAACTCAAAGAAAACAAATACCTTGTGAAACGCATGAGGAATAAAAAAAATAACAATACGCAATTCACATTCAATTCAATCATCAATCATCAAAGCTCCCCCTTAGAAATACCTATCCCCCTTTTTGTCACAGAAATAGACAAAAGGAAACAGAGAAGCCAGAAATACCTACTCCCCAAAGGAAATAGAGAGGCCAGAAACACAAACTCCCCCTCAAAACTTGACAAGTTTAGAAGAAGCACAAGCATTAACTCAAATGGCTAGAATAGATAACAAAGTGGAAGACTTTAAGGAAGACATACTTAAAAAAATTCCAGATTTCACTTAAAAACATCAAGCTTCCAATGAAACCAACTCAACCACAAGTATTATGGAAAACACTCTAAAAACATGATGAATCATGCCCCAAGCACAATTTCATAAAAACTCAAAATTTTTATATTTTTGAGAACTTTGTCACCAAAAATTCAAGTTTTTACAAAACTAAAAACAATAATCCGAAATAACTACACAATAATGTAATTAAATCACCAAGTGTGCTTGCGTGTAAGTGCAAAACCAAATACAACAAGTTTGCCTAAATAGGAACTTGGTAAGGAGGATTTGGCCATTTATCAAGAAATCACAATATTACTCAAGTCTCTCTATGAGTTAAAAAGAACTCCTTTCATGAATATTTTAAAGACCTAAGCATTATTTTATTGAAATTTTCTCCCCCTGTTTCTTACAATTCTTTTTGCACAAAGAGTAGTGTTCCTTAAAATATCTGAGTTTACAGCTTATTCCATGGTTATACTCCTTGTGATTCTCTTTTCTTTTTGAACTCAATATTTGTGGGGTTTACATTTCATCCCAGAGTTCTTTTCATACAACTTTTTTTCTTTTAAACAAAAGGGAGAAATTTCTTTTTAACACAAGGTCATATGCTAGGATCTTTTTAACTTAAGATAGACAAGAGTAAATCAAGGATTGCCTATCCACACACTCACCGAAAAAGAAAAATTAAGCTTGCTTAAATGTATTTGGGGTGTGTAAGTGAAGTGCAAAACACACTAAGAGATCAATCAACCTTTGTGCATTTATATGAGATCATTGAAATAGATTTTGCAAAACAATTCTTTTAAGCAATTAATTCTCTCAATATAAAAATGTATTGTTTTTACAAACACATGCTCATGACACAAATCACCAAAATAAAAAGAATGGAAAATCTTTTTGTATTTTTTCTGAACAATTTTAAATCAAAAAAACCAGAAAAATAAAAACAAAAGAAAACATGCATGTAAAGGATAAGATAAGCAATATAAACAGGGCCAATGCATGCAACACAAAACCTACTCAAGTAAGAGTAGTCAAATCACTCTTCTTCACCCAAACTTGTTGGTTAGAAGAGGATTTCTTGGTCAAGGAAACTAGTTGTTCAGAAAGAAGCCTAGTTTGTTCAGCTAAAACCTTGACTTGTTTAGACAAATCCACATTGGATTTTCTAGAAGGAGAATTCCAAGATTTAATAAGCTTTTCTCCTAATTTCCAGCAATTAGGTCTTATGTGACCTAGAACACCACAATGGTGGCAAGTGGGGATGAATTTCTGAGATTGAGATTCCCTATTAAAAGATGCCTTAGGTTTAGACTTTTTGAACTTTTGGTTAGGCCTTTTTGCCTTTTTGGTCTTTGAAGATGAAGGAGCATCCTGAAATCCTAAACCTCTCATATCAGTCACTGTTTGATTCATACCAAGCATGTGATCAAGCTTTTGAGAACCAGAAGAGAAGTTTTGCAACAGAAATTTTGAATCTTCTAACTTAGATTTCAGAGACATGTTTTGAGACTCAAGGATTTCAATCTTCAACTTCAACTCACCAACATGTGAAGTAGACTCATCCAATTTAACTTGAAGTCCTTCCTTTAAAAGTTCTACTTCATTGAGCTTTTTGAGAAAGACCTTGTTTTGTTTCTTTATTTTCAGGCTTTCATTAAAAAGCTTTTCATAAGCCTCTTCAAGGCTTTCCTCATCTTCAGACTCACTTTGAGAACCAATATTATTCTCAAGTTGTGTTGAGTCTTGAAGAGTATTTCCCTCATCACTTCCCACAATAGAAATGAAGGCCATGTAGTTTGAACCCTCTTCAGATACAAAGTCCTTCTCATGTTCAGATTCATTCTCACTATCAGACAGGGTAGCATTCATTGCTTTCCCACTTCCCTTACCTTTCAATTTCTTGTAAGTAGGACATTCAGCTCTTATGTGACCAAACCCTTGGCAACCATGACACTTTACCTGCTGAGTTGTGTTTTCATGAATGTCTTTGGTTTCCCTAGGTTCTTTCCAAAATTTCCTCTCCTTGCTAGAAGTCCCCCTAGACCATTCATTGCCTTTTTTGTTTTTCCTAATCTTAAACATCTTTCTAAAACTCTTCACAAATTGGGCAATCTCCTCATCATCCACCTCATCATCAGACTCATTAAAAGTCTTTCCTTTCATGGCTCTAAGAGCAATGGATTTGCTCTTTTTGGTTTGAGGTAAGGTAAGCTCATAGGTTTGAATTGATCCTATTAGGTCTTCAACCCTAATTTTGTCAATGTCTTTGCTTTCCTCTATGGCTGTTACCTTGGGTATAAACCTCTCAGGAAGAGACCTAAGGATTTTTCTCACAACTCTGTTTGGAGGAATTTTATCACCAAGGTTAAAACTAGAATTCACTATATCACTGAGTTTGGCATAGAACTCATCAAAGGGTTCATCCTCTCCCATCTTCAATTCTTCAAACCTAGTGATAAGCATCTGTAACTTAGAATTTTTCACAAGGACAGTTCCCTCATGAGTGGTTTCCAGAATTTCCCAAATTTCTCTACCAGTCTCACAAGCGGACACTCGTTTGAACTCATCAATAGAAATTGCACTAAAGAGTGCATTGACAGCTTTACTATTGTGGTTGACTTCAATTAACTCTTCCCTAGTGTATTGGCTTGGGTCTTTGGGTTTAATCTCACCATCTATGGTAATAGTGGGTGGAGACCATCCTTTCTCAACTATTCCCCATACCCTTTCATCAATAGCCTTAAGATAGGCTCTCATACGAACTTTCCAATATGCATAATTACCACCATCAAAGAAGGGTGGGGCAGAGGAAGACTTGTCCATGACTAAATAGAGTCAAGGATCTGGTAACCTGTCTCTGATACCAATTGAAAAACAGGGTTTTGACTCTAACAACACCTAGAGGGGGGTGAATAGGTGTAGCACAGCGGAATAAAATTTTTCTATCAATTAAAGACAAGTCCTTAATTAATAGGCATGAACAAATCCTCAAGATAATTCCAGAAAATCAAATAACTAATCAAAAGCAATTAACAAGCCACCCAAATTGCAAGCAAATAATTAAAGCATGTAAAGTAAGACAAAACAAGCAATTTGGTGACGAAGGGAAAACTCTATGAGAACTCTCACTAGAGAAAAACCCTCCGGGCTATGCAGGAGCCACCTAAAAGATCCAATATGAAAAGAAGACTTACAACCTGTAGTTCAGACGACTCAACATCCCTATGCTAGACTCTGCAACTCACAGACTTGAAAGTATCTGAGGAACTCCTCAGATTTGCTCCACAGCAACACTTCAGAACTCTGAAGATCTTCTCACACGATCACGCAAACGAACTCGTCTGGTATCCGTAGGAACTCCCACGATCAATCTCCCAAACCCGGAACTCCAAGGTAGAGGAAGGAAGAAGAAAAGAAAGGTTTTATGGCTCAAAAGATGAAAACCTAGAAGAAGGGTTTTCAGAAGAGAAAAGGATATTTAGGGCTTCTAAAACGTAGCTCTCTTCGGTTTAGAAGGTCCTTAATCCTATTTAAAGGTTCCCCAAAAAGTTTCAAGTCAATCCGAATTGAAACGAGTAAGTTATGTAATTTTTCGTAACTTTTCGGAAATTTTGCTGTTTGAACGTTCGAACGCTCAGCAAACGTTCAGCAAACGTTGGCCTTTAAAACTTGAACGTTCGAACGGACAGAGAACGTTGGTCGAACGCTAGTCTCGGGTTTGTCTGCAGAACATGAACGTTCGAACGCTCAGCAAACGTTCAGCAAACGTTGCTCTCGGGTTTGTCTGCAGAACATGAACGTTCGAATGCTTAGCAAACGTTCAGCAAACGTTGCTCTCCAGAAATTGAACGTTCGAACGGACAGAGAACGTTGATCAAACGTTGGGCATAACTTCTTCAATTTGACTCCGATTTTGACGCCGTTTGAACCATGTCTTCTTGGACTCAACCTAAACATTCTAAACACACTTAAACACTATCTTTTTTACACTGAATTAAGCCAAACTAAAATATTAAACCTTACACATCTCATTATGCTTCAAACAATGTTCTCTGTGTTTCTGTACAATGTGTAAATCTTCTGTGTTTAAAGGGAACAAATCTAACCTAAAACTAGAGACCTAAAAGGCAAAAATGGGAAAAAAAAATGGAAACGGAGAGTGGAGCAAAACACAATTTTTGGTTCTATAAATGATTTTGTTTCTTCTTCTTTTCCATTTGTTTCTTCATCCTGTCCAGCGGATTCATCGTGTCCTCCATCTTTTCCGTCTTCTTGCTGCTTTTGGATGCCTTCTTCGTTTCCACCCCTAGGAGAAAGCAAAGCTTCTGAGTTCTACAATGGTGAAAAGCCCACAATCGAACAAAATCTTCATTAGCTATTAATTTGTAGTCACCACAAAATTTTCTCCACCCAATAAGACCAATACAATTAGACTCCTGTCTGAATCTCATGTGATACTTCTTCCCGAATGGGTCATAAAAATCAAAGTATCTTCGTGATTTATCAGGTCTGTCCTTTGCATTCAACAATTGACGAACTATAGGCCAAGCTATAGAAATAATATCGTCCCTAGGTAAATCCAGTGTGTTCTGAAGCCCACTAACCTCCTTATTATCCAATTGCTTCTCCAGTGGCTTCTCCTTTTCACATAGTAATCTTATTTGGCACTCTAGTTCTGAGGGTCCTGATGGGTCTTCACTGGTACCGGTTGTATCTGGTATTCCTGATTCAGTGTCTGATTCAATCTTCGTTGACACGGCTATGAAGATGGAAAGCTTATTGGTGCTGTAATGGTTGAAAGTCCACAATTCGACAGTATCTTCAGAAGGTATCAACTCAAATGTTCTAGAGAATTTCCACCATCCTCTAGAAAGTCTATACTTTTTAGTGTTTGGGCGGTATTCCAATGTCATGCGACACTCTCTCCCTCGTATGTCATAAACCATTACGCTCCATGTATTTCTGGCCTTCTCTTCTTTCTTAATGACTGGAAGGATAAATGTCTTCACATCTTCTTCAGGTAGAGTCAATCTGTCTAGAGATTCAGTTGTGTCCCCCTTTTCTACTGCCTTCTCCAGTGGATCATAATCTCTACATAATTGCCTAATCTGTTTCTCAAGTTCTGTGAGATCCGGTGGGTCTTCAGGGACTCTGTGATATTTAGCTCGAGGGATGTTATACAGCTTTTCACTTGAAGACTTTATGTTCAGTCTTGCGAGTTCTTCTTTTAATTCGGCACCAAGTTTTTTAAATTTCTTAATGTCCTCATTCACAATTTCCAAATACCTCTCTATTTCTAATATATCAAATGGTTCTGAGTCATCATCTGATTCCTCAACAGCTGATGGTCCAGTTTCGTCACGAGGAGTTGCAGTGGCTTCAAAATCCTCTTCGCGTAACTTTGTATCTGTGTCTTCAACCTGTTCAACAAGTAAAAACTTTAAGCTATTAATATGTTTGTAAGAATTTTTTCTGAAATTATAGAACTTAACTTCTTTTAATCCATTTCATACTCAAATACTGACTCGGGTTTCCTCCCTCACCCATTAAGTGAGCTACTGAAATTTGACATAAATAAAGCCTTCCAATGCCATTTTTAATAGACTTTACATAACATGAATGAATTCTTAATCAATCAAGTCTGAATTGTACGAATGGTAGTTGTATTCTTGATGAATCAAAGTTTTACTTTCACTTATGATTCACTCATCAATGAAATCTAACAGAAACAGTTTTGGAAGCTAAATTATAAGAAACTTGGTTTAAAAGTTTACGATTTGTAATCGCCTCTGGGTTTGATGTGAGCTGCCACTTCCACCATCATGCTTCTTAGCCTTCTTACTCCGCTTCTTGGGCATGGTTGTTCTAACAATAATTCCTGAAAAACCAAAATTTCTTCTACCTTTCTTTGAATCCTTCTAAAACTGGAACCAAAATTCTTATAGCTTTCTTTTGGTCAACTGCAATATTGAATTCTTGGATTTATCTTCCCAAGGCTGGCGACTTTTATCAATCAAGATCACCTGCATCCATGAATACTAGAGGTTATACACAGAAATAACAAAAGAAGATGGAACCAATTCACATTGCAAGATGAAACCATTTACTACACAGAAACCTAGAAAGAAAGCCAAAGACTGCTCAAAACTTGTACAGGAAAAATTTCAATATTTGTTCCAAAGAGAAACCCTGTTTTGTGAAAATTCTAATACACGAAGCATTTGTTGGACTCCAATTTTATAGAATGGGAAAAAAAAACAAGAGACTCCATTAAAAGACGAACTAGAAATAGAATAGAGAGAATAGCTCTTATTCTTAAAGTCAAATAGAAAGAAAGATGAAGACAAAAACAGAGAGACTGATGAAGACAGAAAGAGATTTTTTTTTTTTTTTTGCGGGGGGTGGGCGGAGAGGGGAGAGAGATTACCACATTGAAGCAGAAGATATCTGGTCAGAGACAGAACTGTTCGTTGGCTTCAAGAAAATCCTGTTAAGAGTTTAAACCCAGAAAGGAAATCATTATTTTGTGAGATTTCATTGAAGAAGCAGAGCTAATAAGGAAATCAAGAACAAAAATTCAACGTAAATGAAAAAAATCTTTCAATTAGAATACTACATTGAATCAACTGAAGAAATAGAAAAACAAATTGGGGTCTCGAGAGCTTCTTGATTTCTTGAAGTGTTGAGGCTTTCTTGGATGTCTTGTAAGAGAAAAACAAATTGGGGTCTCGAGAGATTCTTGATTTCTTGAAGTGAGGCTGAGAGTTTTCAAAAAGGAAGATTGGCGGTAGGCGTTTATAAGGTTGGGAAGTTTTGATTTGGCCGTTAGAGAACTAATAACATGTGCCAGGGCTTCCTGATGAGTCGTAGATTTCTGTGGCAAAAATACATATTGTCTACTTAACACGGGTCCCATAGGTCCCATGGACACTTGAGACAAGAATAAGATAGTATATGTTGTCAATTTCTCCTTCTTTTTTCTTTTTAAATATATACTGTCAAATATTTATTCTTTTAAAGTATCTACAATAACTTTGTTTTTTTTTTCTTATTTTACTAGCAATCGTGAGCTTGCATTGCACGTTGGAAATGGTTTCATGGTTTGTGATCTTTTTTAACCATTCATTTTTATTAATAAATCAAAAGTTATTCTTATTTTTCAAATTATTGTAAAAATTATAAGTGTCTCGCATTAATATAATGTCATAGATTACAAATTCATATTGACAACTTATGTAAATTCATATTGAAATTTGAATTGATTTGATTTGATTTATACTTCTTCCCTTTTGTTGGGAATTTGTTTCATTAAATTGGGACTCTAGGATAAAAACTTTTGAGATGGAAATTCTAGGCAATTGTATTTATGAATGGGAAAGAAAAAAAGAAAACTTAAAGTAGTTCGTACTTTAGTTGCTTGATTGAAACTGTAGAAAAAGAAGTTGTGCTATGGTAAAATAATGTGAGTTCCTAACACAAATCAAATCTAAAAATTATTTTAAATATATGTTTAAAGTTTATTATAATTTTAAGGCCCTATTTGTGTACTTATAATTAAGAAAAAAACATATATTTATGCTTTAATATCATAATAAAAATTGACAAATTATATAAATATATTATTTTTATTATACAATAAAAATAATTTTTCTTTGATAGTATGATTGGAATGTTGCTTTTATTAGAAAATAAAATAGCTGTTCAATTTATAATTTTTTCATGACGTTTTAATTGTTAGAATTACACAAAAAGTTGTAATTAATTTGTATATATATGAATTTAATGCTTCTATAACCTTTTTTTTATTTCATTTATACAAAATTCACGATTTTTTTCAACTATAGAAATAAAAAGGAATCCAATTTTTTTTTTCTTTTTTAGTTCCAAACTTTTTTATACTGTTTTGATTTTTACGTTAATTATGGGTGTTTTTCAATGAGTTATTAGTTTCTAAAGGGATAAAAAATTTAAAATTAAAATTATTTAATTAAATTTTTATAAGGTTTTACTATAGATATTAAACTTGGTAATTATTTTAGAAGATATTTGGAACATTTCTTTCTTATTTTTTTTTTCAATTTTCAATTTTCTATGTTAATATATTAGTTAAGGCTTTATTCATGTACATATTGTGCGCACTCACCTCTCATAACCTCAAATTAGCGTGGTCTCATTTTTTTATTTAGGCGTGATTGTCAAACACGCCCTTACAAGTAGGGTTGCTTAACAGGCTGGCCTAGCACGACACGGGCACGATTAGCTCGTGCCTAGCGGGTCGGGCACAGCCCAGCCCGTGGCATGGCTAGGGTTGGGCCATGCTGGGACGGGCCTGGATCTTTTTCTTGCAAAAAAATTGGAGAAAATGGGAAAAATAGTAAAAAAAATCTAAAAAATGTTTATTATTCACAAAAATGTCTTACACATATTGGGATAGAATTTGTTCAAAAAAATTTAAATAAATTAATTATTACAAGTACAAGTACAACATTGCAAATACAACAATACATAATATACTTGTACAAATAATACTGCATCATTATAGTATGAGCACATCCCAACTAGGTTGGTACTCACTCATCTATCTTTCATTTGCAGTTTCAAAAAAAAAGAAAAAAAGAAAAGAGAAAGTAAAGTTTCTAAACTTTGATTACAAAAAATATAATAAAACTTAGACTAATCTGGAAGACTAAATTCATCAAGGTTCAAATCATCGAAGTCTCCATCAAGTTGATCATCCGCATATTCTCAATCTCTCAGTTCTACCCTTAGCTAATCTGTCAGACAGACACATTTCTTATTTGATGTATATCTATTTGAAAAAAATATCTCATATTTTCATTTATTCATTCTATTAAATCTTCCATTCCTAATTTAATCTTAGGGTCCATTGTACTAGCTAAACCATATAAAGGGGCATTTCTTGCCAATATTTTAAAATTTTAGATTCCATTACTGGGCAAATATCCTTAGCAACGGGCATGTCTTTATGTTGTTTAAAACAATTATTTATTTGATATAGTATATTTAAAATATTCGGGGATGTTGGGTAATAAGCCCCTGATAAGAATCTTGTTGCATAAAAACAACTTTTAAAAAATCTCTTAAAATTTTTGCTATTTGCCAGTCAAGTTCTTCTAGATCACTTGCAGGCACTTTTGTTTTATAAAATAATGAAAGTTTTTGTTTAAATTCTAGTGCAACATCTAGCATTAAATATGTTGAATTCCACCTATGATTAACATCTAGGGTAATTTTTTTAGGTTGCTTTCCCAAACTTGCACAATAATTTTTAAATTCCCTAGCAGTTGTGCTAGATTGTTTTAAAAATCTTACCACATCTCTAATATTCGTTGAATGCTATTACACAATTTTTAAGCCATCCTGCACAACTAAATTTAGGATGTGACAAGCACATCTAACATGAAATAAACATCCATCTATATTTAAGTTTAAGTGTTGTCGTAGTATGTCTATTACAACATTATTAGCACTTGCATTATCAAGTGCTAGAGCCATTATTTTATTTTATAATTTATACTTTCTTATATTATGTGTTATAGCATTTGCTATAGTTGATCCAGAATGTCTAGCATTTAGTGATGTAAAAATTAGTATTCTTTTTTCCATACTCCAATTCTCATCTATATAATGTGCAGTTATAACTAAATGACTTATGATTTGTTTACTTGTCTAGATATCTGAGGTTAAAGCCACCTTAAAGTTGTTGTTTGAAAAAGTTTCTATTAATGCTGTTTTCATTTTTTTATATAATGTTATAGCATCACTTCTTAAAGTGTGGCGTGAGAAGAGTTTATATCATAGTGCTAGATATTTCGTTATTAGACGGTTAAATCTTTTACTTTCTATTAGTTTAAAGGATAATTCTTCTAGTATTATCCACTTTACAATTTCAAGTCTAGTTTCTTCTTAATTAAAAGCAAAATTGTCCAAATTAACACTACTGCTGGAAAGTTGGGCTTTCCTAAGGTCTATTTCGCCATGTTTTGGAAGGCATTTTTGCAAATGCCTTTGCAAGTGGTCTGTTCCACTTGAACCTTTACAGCTAAAATTTTTTTTGCAGCGCTTACAAACTGCCCTTTCTTCACTCCCTATATTTTCAATTGCAAAATTTAACCAGACACTGGAGGTTTTATTCTTCTTGGTGCTCATAGGTGGTAGGAAAGAAGATCCCATTTTTGTGGGATTTTGGGGGAAGGCAACTCAGGTTCATAATCTTGGATGGGAGGGTCACAATATGGGGGTTGGGTCTCATCAAAATCTTCAGAAAAAGGTGAGTCAAAATAGGATCTAAGAAACTCTCTTTCCTCGGTGTAAAGTACATAGACTACCTAGGGTCCATTAAAGTAAGGAATAATGTACGCAAAAATGCACCAGGAAAATTCCCAGGTAACTGGAGGGGTCACAAACGGTCCCGCTTAAAACCCAGTTTCCCTAGGCAATTATCTCATCTTTTGTGACAGAACTTTCCTAGAGATGTGCTTAGCTGCACAGTATGTCACCCACTATACTAGGCTTTAAAATAATAAGAAAGATAGAAGGAGAGACTTATATATATAATATTTATAATAATTTTAAAATCAGAAAATTAAATAGAAGAATATTCAGAATAAAGCTTGAACTTTGCAGTTAAAGCCTTCAACCTCTAGAGTTCACTTCCAACCTTTGATGCGTGAGAAATTTAAAAAAATTAACTATTACTTGATAGCTACAGAGATGAAAAGAGTAAGAGAGATTGTAGAAGAGAGTAAGAGAGATTGTAGAAGTATGGTTTGGAGTGGTAAGGGTTAGACCTATTTATAGAAAACAAAAAATGGCTTTTTACCACCTCTACCCTCAAATATGACTGTTGGAAAGATGTAAATGATCATTTACAGCAATTAAAAGCATACCTCCCTAATATGGCTGTTGGGGGGTAAAATTATAAAAAGAAGTGGTAAAAACCACTTTTAGGGGGTAAAAAACGGCTAGCCAAACAGCTAGCCGTTTTTCGTGCCTGGTAGGCTGTGCCTTAACGGGCCACGAGCCCTAGAAGCAAGGCACAGCACAGCCCGTGGTCCACCACGGCCCAGCCCAATAAGCAACCCTACCTACAAGGGTTTAACCCATACAAAAGCCTAACGTGCCCTTATCGGTAGAGCTGTAAGTAGGGTGGGTTGGGTTAGATTTTGATGAGTTCGGGCTCAATCCAATCTAAAATCAATTAGCCCAAACTCACCTTGGCCCACCCTAAACCCAAACTGCTTGAACCCAAACCCAACCCTAACATTACTTCTCAGAGTTCGGGTTGGCCCAAATTAATGGGATCTATCAAGGATCTAATGAAATATAATAGCAAAGGCAACAAGTCTATAATGTTTTTAGTATAGGAAAGCAAAAAATTGAGTTTTTAAATTATAACATTTCGAAGATTTATTCACCAAATTATAAAACAACACATTCAACATTATGAAAGAAATACTTACTGAAAATGTGGTCTTTTGTAATTCTCAAGTCATTATCCATACAAAGGTCAACATTATCAACTTTCTTAAATCTTGAAAAGGTTCTAGGTTTGAGGCTTTATACTCAATTTTATAAAACCTTATCTACTGGGGAATTGAATGGAAAAATAGAGAGGAAAGGCTTGGAGTTTGAAAGAACTTAGGAAGAAGATGGGGTTTTCAGTAAGTCATTTAACCTTGGCTTTATGTAGTTTGGGCTTTTTGGGTTTTTCGGGCTATAAGCTACAAACCCAAGCCCAACTCAAACCCAAACCCAAAATAAAACCTTAGATCGGGCTATTATTTGGGTTGGGTTGGGCGGTCTTAGGGCAGGCCTGGCAAAACTTACAACTCTACTTATCGGGTTGATAAGGGAGTGGGTTGGGTTGACCTGCCTGTAATGTAAAATGATAAAAAATGTCAACTTTTTAAAATATGGTCGGTTGACCTGCCTGTAGTATGAATGTATATTTTTGTATATAATATATAAATTAGTAATGTATAGTAAGAATTATATTTTGATGAATTAAGGTTGGGTTGGGTCACGTTTGGGCCTGGTTGAGCTAATCTCAACTCACCCCTAACCCAATGCCATTAGGGATAGCAACGAAAAAGGTTCTGGTGAATGAACCCGCCCCTAAAGGGGTTTAGTAGCTAATACTAAACGCTAACCCACCCATATTTGGTCAATAAAGGTGTGGGAATGGGTTGACCCACTTGTATTAAAACATGCAAAAATAAGTTTTAAAATATAATATATTAATTTATAATACATTTATTTATTAAATATATGTTTTTTTTATTATAAATTATGCATATTAAAATGCTATTTAAAAAATAAAAAAAAGATATTTTAATACAGTAAGGTCGGGTTCAGTGTAGGAATGGTTTGGGAATCCGCTGCTAACCCAAATATGGCAATACCAAGCACTAACCGCGAGTTACCCATTTAACCGATCCATTGCAACTTCAAATCTGCTGGAGTCCTTGGCCGGAAGATCTGTTGGTCCAATGGTGATGTATGTGTCCACACAGGTGCATGAAGCCTTTGTGTACACACCTTCCATCGTTGGACCAGCAGATCATTCAGCGTGAGGGACCAGCTGATATGGCCTCGTCCATTGCCATGCCTAGATCATTCTAGCCTTTAATTGCGTTAAATTAGCTGGAACAATCAGTATTTGCCTCGGTTCGAAGCTAAATTTTCTGCAAATACTTATTCTTTCAGTGGTTTTATTCCGATTTTTCAATCACTTTAATCGCTCTTAAATCCTAAAATCAGGCATCTGTACGCAGTGTTTACAGTCTCAACAATCTCACAATGTTTCAAACAATTTTCTTGTGTTCAGTTTAATACGCACAGATACTCTCCGCATTCCAACACCGTACAACGAATCTAACCTAAAACAAGATACAAGAAAAAATATGGGAAACAGAGAGAGAGATAGAGAGTTTCTTCTTCTGATTCAATTTCTAATTCTTTCTCATGCGGCTTGTCCAACTGCTTTGTTGTCTCATCCATCACCAGTGTCGCTTTCGTCCATTTGTTTGTCCAGTCGCCTCTTTGTCTTCTCACGCAGTAGGCTTATCTGCTCCTCTAATTCGAGGACGTCGGATGGACTTACAGATACTTCAGCTTTCTCAGTTTCTGGTTCTTTTGTCCGTGACACCTCTATGTAAAAGCAAAGTCTACGAGTGCTATAATGGCGGAAAACCCACAATTTTACAGTGTCTTCATTGGGTTTCAAATTGAATTCTTTATAGAATGTCCGCCATTCTTCAGTAAGAAAGTAAGACTGGGACGCTGGAAGGTGTTTCAGTCTCATAGGATACTTCCTCAATGTTTCGTCATAAACGTCTACCTCTACTCCACCATATATCTTGTTTCTCTCATCTTTACTCAAAACAGGAAGGATAATAGGACCAAAATCTACTTGGTATAAGATCAGTCCGTCCACATATGTAATGTCGTCATACTTCTCCAGTTTCTTCACTACTGGCTTCTTGCTATTACATAATTGCCTTATCTGCTCTCTAAATTCATACGTTTGTGATGAACTTTCAATAACTGGTATTGCGCTTTTAGTTTCTCTTGAAGAAATTGCAGTTGTGTCAATGTTCTCTTGAGGCAATTTCTTCAACTCTGGCGGCCTTTCAGCAGCTGGTTCACTTCTAAGAGGGTAAACTTTTCTTAACAGTTCATCCACAGTTGCATTACTTCCAGCATTATCCAAAGCCCATAAAGGCACTACGACATTGTCTTCTTCAGTTAACTCCATATCTTCCCCTTCAACCTGCTGAATCATTAAAAATGTGAAGTTACTGAATTGTTTGATTGTATTTTTTGTGAGAGTAGGTGAATTTCACCCATTCCAATCCCTGTTTTTGGTGCAATGGCTTGGATTATCAATCTCATCACCCCATTAACTTTGATTCTTGAATTGCTCATTGACAACAGCCTTAAAATCTTAACAGCAATTTACCAATTAAATGAGAGTTTTTTTTTCTCATATTACCTTCCAAAATGTGGACAACTAAACAACTCAAACAGTGCAATGAATATCCTTAGTTTTTTTTTCCTGTCAGTAATATGGGCACTTATGAAGTCCTCATGGTGTGGATATTCTTTCTTAACCTTATCAATGAATATCTTTCTTTCTTTTTCTTTTCTTCTTCTTTTTTTTTTTCTGTTCACCTCAACAATAATGCTATCAATGCTATTAATTAATATGTTATAGAAAGAGTTAAGTCAAGTGAAATTGAAAGAGAAAGGTTATGAGTATACGTGATGTTGGGGCTGGTGGGCCTGCTTTGAGCTGCCATGTCCATCGCTAGAATTGGACATGGTTGTTCTGTCTATATTACTCAGAAAACTCACAACAGGTTTTTGCTTTATTCAGAGAACTTCTTCCTCACACTTCTTCAACAGGTTCTTGCCTTCTTAGACACACTCTTTCCAAATTCTTATTTGGGATCCCAAATGATGCAGTTGACTTCCTAAAAACAAGCGGCACGTTTATTCAAGATTGTTCTGAAAAATGACCAACGGAGAGAGAGAGAGAGTTCTGATCTTTGGTGGGTCACCCATTTATCACAAATGTGAAATATATATTTATAGGAGTTCTCCAAGAGACAAGAATGGAGCACTTGTGGAATTTCAAGAAACAGAACCAGAAAGTGAAACAAGAATGAGAAACCTAGGGAATATCTCATGGAAACCATTACACAGATAAAAAGAAAATCTTGTTAGAGTTCTTCCAAGGAACAACCAGAAAGCAAAACAATAACAAGAATTCACAATAACTGAAAAGGCACTTTATTCACATAAAACCAGAAAGGAAACCAATATACTTGTGTGATTTCTTTGAAGAAACAGAGCCAGAAATGAAACCATTAGCAAGAATCCAACGAAAATACAGAGAAATTTTCGAATATACTGCATTGTATTTGCTGAAAAAAAAAAAGAAATACCAGCTGATAAGAACTCATAGGATTCTGGAAAACACAAATATGGATAGAGAGGGAGAGTGAGATTACCAGATTCAAAGAGCAGAGTTTCTGTTGGATATCTTGAAAGAAAGAAAACCAATTGGGTCTACCGAGCTTCTTGATTTCTGAAAACACAGAGGGAGGAGGGAGAGAGTATAGAATTCTTCATAATCTTTCATGAATTCTTCCCAATAAGGATTACAGTTTCGGTTTCGACACGCGTGCCGCCCATTGAAAAAAACGGCACGCCGGCGAAAAATCGTCGAAACGACAGAAAAACGGCTTGGTTGGAATTTGTTAGAAATTTCACCGGCGTACCGCCGGCGTGCCGAAAATTTCTGGAAATGCAGAAGAAATATCTCCGCGGGCGAAATGCAGAAGCACTGCAAGAGGTTCAAGCAAGATGAAATTCAAACAACTCAACCTTCTTCCTCATTCCATTTAACCCCGGTGCGGGAGTTCTCCATCACGGTCTCTGCTCTTAAACACGTCATCTCCGGCGAAGCAGAACGCGTGTGGTCGCCGCCGCAAGCTGCAGCAGAAGTTCAGCACACCTTCCCCTGTAACGGACAGCTCCGGCAGTCATCAGGGAGACTTGATTTTGCCCTTCTTCGATTTTTTTTTTTTTTAACGATCTTGTAACCAGTAATCACCATCCGATTAATCAAGTAGCACTAGTTTTTACACATCGATCTATGTAAATAAAAGGTGAACAATCTCCCCAGACATTGTTACAGAGCAAGTTTAAGGTCTAAGTTACCTTCTGTTTTTTCCTCTGATCTCTTCCGAGTCTTCTCTCCTCTCTTCTCATTATGATGGGGAATCGGAAATATTGCAGGCGGACATCTAAACTCTATCTCCGTCGTGAAATCTTCCCGTTCGAAGGAAGGAACCCAAACCGGCTTCTCCACATCAGCCCTTCCGATCTTCTTCTTGGCTCTCGATTCCTGCTCCTCATTTCTCTGGCGATCACGAAATTCTCGAAAGCTTCTAATCAAGGAGAAGAAATTCTCGATCTTCTCCACTTTTTCTTGATCATCCTCTCCGTCAAAGGAAGAAACCGCCTCCTTTTTCTCGTCTTGCTCCATGATAAAGCTGCAACCACGCCCAGCACGCTGTAACCTTTTACCTAAAATAGATGGAGAAGAACATGCCTAATTATTCATTCCTCAGTAACCCCTTCATGACGATGGCCTGCCCCTCTTCGATTCAATTAGATGTTCTATCTGTAAAATAGATGACTGTTTGGGTTGCAATTTATTCACGCCATCTCAAGTGAGAAGAGAAGTAAGAAGACAAGGTACAGGGGAGTTCGACAGAGGCCTTGGGGAAGATGGGCTGCAGAGATCCGAGAATCGAAAGGCGCTGCTCGAGTCTGGCTTGGCACCTTCGACAAGGTCGAAGACGCTGATTTCCTCTCTCTTCCGTCGAGAGAAATCAGTCACTTCACATGTAAACACTATATAAATCTTCTGGGATTCAAAATCTTTTTCTGACGTGTGCCGTTGATGTAAAAAGTGTTTTCTTGCGTCTTTTACGTTTTGGACGCCATAATATTGTTAGAAATGCTTAATTTTAATATAAATTATTTACCAAGAGCTGATCTATCCCAAAAAATAACCAAACTAAAACTGCCCCCTCAAAAAGATACCTACTCCCCCTTTTTGTCACAGAAATAGCCAAAAAAGAAGAAGTGGTGGTACATATGTTCAATCAACTCATGTTTGAGCACAGCATTAGCTCGGCACAGGAATGAACTCAAATGTGCTAGAAATAGACAACAAGGTCGGAAACACTTTAAGAAATTCACGCCAAAGTCATACTTTGACGAAAATCAACCAAGAAGAACATAACACATCTAGGCTCAAGCCTTGAACTGACCCAGAACAAGCCCCAAAGCCAATTTTTCAGAAATCATAAAAATTTCCAGATTTCAACCCAAAACAAAAATTCACCAACCAAACCAACTCAAACACATGTAAAAATACTCTAAAAACATGATGAAACATACCACAAGCAATATTTCATAAAAACTCAAAATTTTCATATTTTTGAGAACTTTTTCACTCAAAATTCAAGTTTTAACAAAATTAAAACTAATAATCCCAAATAAATACACAATAATGCAATTAAATCACTAAGTGTGCTTGCGTGCAAGTGCAAAGCCAAATACAATTAAATTTGCCTAAATAAGAACTTGGTGAAGAGGATTTGGCCATGTATCAAGAAATCCCATTATTACTCAAGTCTTTCTATGAATTAAAAAAACCCCTTCATGAATTTTGAGACATTAAAAATTCTGTTTTTGAAACTTTCTCCCCCGGTCTTTGACACTCTTTTTGCACAAGGAGTAATCTTCCTTAGAATATATGGGGTTTACAGCTTATTCCATGGTTGTACTCATTTTATTTCTTTTTGAACTCAAGATGTTTGGGGTTTACAGCTTATCCTAGAGTTCTTCACATATTGCTTTTTCTTTTAACACAAGGGAGAAATCTCTTTTTAACACAATGTCAAATGCTAGGATCTTTTTAACTTAAGATAGATAAGAGTAAATCAAGGATTGCCTATCCACACATTCACCGAAAAAGAAAAATTAAGCTTGCTTAATTGTATTTGGTGTGTGTAAGTGAAGTGCAAATACACACTAAGAGTTTAATCAACCTATTGTGCATTTATATGAAATTATTTAAATAAGTTTTGCAAAACAATTCTTTTAAGCAATTAGTTCTCTCAATATAAAAATTAATTGTTTTTCCAAAACATACTCATAATACAAATCATCAAAAACAAAAAAATAGAAAATATTTTTGTATTTTTCCGAAAAATTTTAAATCAAAAACAACTAAACTAAAATCACAATCCAGAAAAAAATAAAAACAAAAAAAAAACATGCATGCAAAAGATAAGATAAACATGAAATAGGGCTAATGCATGCAACACAAATCCTAATCAAAGAAGAAGAGTCAAATCACTCTTCTTCACCCAAAATTGTCGGTTAGAAGAGAATTTCTTGGTCAAGGAAACTAATTGTTCAGAAAGAAGTCTAGTTTGTTGAGCTAAGACCTTGACTTGATTAGACAAATCCACATTGGATTGTCTAGAAGGAGAATACCAAGATTTTCTTCTAATCTCCAACAATTAGGTCGTATGTGACCTAAAACACCACAGTGGTGACAAGTAGGAATGAATTTCTAAGATTGAGATTCCCAAGGAAGAGGAACATTAGGTTGAGACCTTTTGAACTGTTGAATAGACCTTTTTGCCTTTTTGGTCTTTTCCTTTAACTCACAGGATTTTTTCTTGCCTTTTGAAGGAGTCTTTGAAGAGGAAGGAACATCTTGGAATCCTAAACCTCTCTTATCAGTCACTGTTTGACTTGAGAACCAGAAGAAAAGTTTTGCAACTGAGATTTGGACTTCTCTAACTCAGATTTAAGAGACTTGTTTTCAACCTCAAGAGTTTCAATTTTCAACTTCAACTCACCTACATGAGAAGTAGACTCATCCAATTTAACTTGAAGTTCTTCCTTGACAAATTCTACTTCATTGAGCTTTTTAAGAAAGGCCTTGTTCTGTTTCTTTATTTTCAAGCTTTCATTAAAAAGGTTTTCATAAGCCTCTTCAAGGCTTTCCTCATCTTCAGACTCACTTTGAGAACCAATATTCTTCTCAAGTGGTTTTGAGTCTTGAATAATGTTTCCCTCATCACTTCCAACAATAGAAGTGAAGGCCATGTAATTTGGACCCTCTTCAGACACGAAGTCATTCTCATATTCAGATTCAGTCTCACTATCATAAAGAGTAGCATTCATTGCTTTCCCATTTCCCTTACCTTTCAATTTCTTGTAGGTAGGACATTCAGATCTTATATGGCCAAATCCTTGGCAACCATGACACTTTACCTGCTGAGTTGTGTTTTCAAGGGCGTCTTTAGTGTCCCTAGGTTCTTTCCTAAATTTCCTATCCTTACTAGAAGTCCCCCTAGACCATTCATTGCCCTTTTTGTTTTTTCTAATTCTAAACATTTTTCTAAAACTCTTCACAAATTGGGCAATCTCCTCATCATCCACCTCATCATCAGACTCATTAAACCTCACAGGTAAGGATCTTAAAATTTTCCTAACCACTCTATTTTGAGGAATACTATCACCTAGGTTGAAACTAGAATTTACTATATCACTGAGTTTGGCATAAAAAGAATCAAAAGGTTCATCTTCTCCCATTTTTAATTCTTCAAATCTAGTGATAAGCATCTGCAATTTGGAATTCTTCACAAGGCCAATTCCCTCATGAGTGGTTTCTAAAATATCCTAAATTTCCTTACTAGTCTAACACATGGACACCCGTTTGAATTCATCAGAAGATATTGCACTAAAGAGTGCATTGACACCCTTACTATTGTGATTAACTTCAATCAACTCTTCTCTGGTATATTGATTTGGATCTTTGGGTTTAACTTCACCATCTACAGTTATAGTGGGTGGAGTCCTTCCTCTCTCAACACTTTCCCATACCATCTCATCAATAGCCTTAAGATAGGCTCTCATACGAACTTTCCAATAGGCATAATTACTGCCATCAAAGAAAGGTGGGGCAGTGGAAGACTTATCCATGACTAACAGAGTCAAGGATATGGTTATCCGCTCCGATACTAATTGAAAAACAGGGTTTAGACTCTAACAACACCTAGAGGGGGGTGAATGGTTGCAGCACATCAGAATAAAAATATTTTATTAATTAAAGACAAGTCCTCAATTAATAGGCATAAACAAATCCTCAAAATTATTCCAGAAAATAATTACTAAGAGCAAGCCACCCAAATTGCGAAACAAATAAAACATATAGAGAAATAAACAAGACAAGCAATTTGGTGACGAAGGGAAAACGCTATAAGAACTCTCACTAGAGAAAAACCCTCCGAGTTATGCAGGAGCCACCTAAAAGATCCAATATAAGAAGAAGACTTGCAACCTGTAGTTCAAACGACTCAACATCCATATGCTAGACTCTGTAACTCACAGACTTGAAAGTATCTGAAGAACTCCTCAGATTTGCTCCACAGCAGCACCTTAGAACTCTGAAGATCTTCTCACACAATCACCCAAACGCACTCGCTTGGTATCCGTAGGAACTCCCACGATTCAATCTCCCCAACCCGGAACTCCAAGGTATAAGAAGAAAGAAGAAAAAAAAGGTTTTATGGCTCAAAATATAAAAACCTAGAAGAAGGTTTTTCTAGAAGAGAAAAGGATATTTAGGGCTTCTAAAACGTGGCTCTCTTAGGTTTAAAAGAACCCCAATCCTATTTAAAGGTTCCCCAAGAAGTTTGAAGTCAATCCGAATTAAAACGAGTAAGTTATGTAATTTTTCGTAACTTTTCGGAAATTTTGCAGATTGAACATTCGAATGGTGCATCTCACGTTGGTCTCACGTTCAATTCTGCGTCTCACGTTGGTCTCATCCGAGTCTCACATTGAACCACCATTCAAACGCTAGATCAAACGTTCTCTAACGCCACTCTTGGGTTTCTCTGCAGACACTGAACGTTCGAACACCAAATCAAACGTTATCTAATGCCAAGCATAACAACTTCAATTTAACTCCAATTTTGACGCTGTTTGAACCTTGACTTCTTGGACTCAATCTACACATTCTAAACACACTTTTTGGCACGGAATTAAGCCAACATAACCTACTAGACCTAACATGTTTCTTCTTCTTAGTAGGTTTACAGGCATACTCAGTTGTCACCACTATAAGAGTGCAAAGCTTACTGGAGCAGTAATGCTGCAAAGACCAAAATTTAATAAAATCTTCATTAGCAACCACGATATAGTCATTATAGAATTTCTAACCATGACTATCAGAGCTCCCATTGTCCTGTGATATTTCTTCCCTGTCAAATCATAAGCATCCACTTCAACTAGTTCTCTCTTCTTCCTTCAAAAATGGGAAGAATATCAGCAACAACCTATTCTTGGTGCCCCAATCCTCTTGCATATATGGTTGTTCAAACTGAAATTCTTGAAAAACCCAAAAAAATTCTAGCTCTCTTCAAGACAGTTATTCCCCAGATTGGATCTTTGAATAGTGGTGTTGCAATCATGCAATTGTTTGAGGACTTGATTGTTTGACTTCCCAGATCTATTCATCAAACAAACAGAGAACCAACAAACTGAGATTTACTTAGTAATCTGCAATTCTCTGCATTACCTGAACAAAAATTTATGTTGGGAAATGAATAATGAAAATATTGCCAGATGAAACCATTTATTCTTGGTTACATAGTTGAATAATCATTATAAAATACTTTATGCTTATAGAACACCGATCATATTAAAGCTCAAGCTGATAGTATGGGTGAACTTTATATATTTAATATAATATTCCTTAACACTTCCCCTCACGTGTGCGCTGGACTCAAATTTATTTTAGGGAGACCCTCAAAGCCATTTTAGGGAGGCCCTACACGTGGAATATTTTTTTTCTCAATGGGTGGAGTGGAGGTTTTAACCTAGGACCTGGTGTTAGCCTAAGGCTTTGATACCATATAGAACACCAATCCTACTAAAAACTCAAGTTGATAGTTCGGGTTAACTTTATATATTTAATATAATATTCCTTAACAATGCTCAGACCATATTTGGTAAATCATATCCCTGATTATACTAAAGAAAATAAATTATAAAAATGCCACGAAAAGTTTGGGGTCGGTGGGATTTTATACCAATCAATGTAAGCTTTACTTTAGAAACAAGAATAATTAAATTAGATGATTATACTTCCCTGTAATTTGTAATCAAATACATGACACAGAAATTCAAATCATTGTAGATGCTTCAACTCACCTATCTGTTTCCGTCAATGTTCTTTCGTATAGTCCACGCAATCCTACCTTGTTTCAATTGATGTTTTTCTGTTTAATAAGACTATCGGAGTGCACGTGCAGTACTGTGCGTATATATATTAAAATGTTAGGATATGTAAGGGTAAGGAAAGGGTCTCCTTTGGAAAGCAAAAGGGAAAAAGATAAAATTAATTATCTAAGTATATAAAACAAAATGACATTAGAGGGTAATTTTAGGAAAAATAAACAAATTAGTTTGGAACTCTTCCCAAGGGGGCGCGTCGCGATATATGTATAGTATAGATAGGAGTAAATAG
Organism: Buxus sempervirens; assembly: GCA_947561395.2. Lineage (NCBI taxonomy): Eukaryota > Viridiplantae > Streptophyta > Magnoliopsida > Buxales > Buxaceae > Buxus > Buxus sempervirens. Next base: position 13,300,319 of record OX387194.1, on the reverse strand, counting down.
TAAGTTGAATATGCTGTTGTATACTGATTCTAACTTAGCACAAGAGACTACCACGAGTGAATTAAAACACAAATTACTTGACAAATTACAGATCCAATTGTTTCTTAGTCATGATGGGTTTGGGATATACTATTTGGTGTAATGTATATAAGAGAGCTTGTCAGTATCATGATTAATGTGCTGATTGATACTTGTAAACCTCAAATGCTGGCTGATCAACAACTAGTGGGACCTGCCACACCTAGGTTATTACTCCTTTCTATAGATCGCGACACTCGATGGCGAAACCTCCAAAGTAAGCAAGCAAATAGACATAAGGATAAGGTCTAAGCACTAGATTACAGAGTACATAGTTTTAGTTGACCAAGATAATTATATTAATATCGACGAAGAACATCCTAAGACTATGCTCCTTTCTTTCCCTATAAAAAGAGATCAAAGGAAACACAGCTCTAAATCACACAAACAATGAATTCCCAAAAAGTCTTTAGTTTCAGGCTTCCTTTTTCAACTTCTTCTGGTAAAACTTTATTGAAGGCATGGCTGCTAATAACAGGTTCCTTATGGGTGTTGCGCTGATTGTGATGGTCATGACAATCAATAGCAACCTTGCAAATGCAAGTTCTCTACTTGTATGGAGTGAACCAAGTTGCGACAATACTAACTAGGGGATTGCACGTGCTACGCGCGTAGAAAACGTAGCCCACTTATATAAACAACCCAAGGTAGTTAGTTTAAAATAGTGGGGGATTGTTTTGTTTGGGGAGACAATGTTTGGAAAAAGAAAAGGGGGGCCAAAATCTAGAGGGAATATTCCCCCCTCTTCTCTTTATTAATAGTATAGATTATGTGATATACATCCAATGTGGCTGCAATGAAATTGAGCAACATGGTGGCTGGGAATTCCAATATGGTGGTAAACGCCTTGCTTATCTCTACAACAGCCTCGAGTACTCAGGTCCCCGTATCTATTGGAGCATGAAGCTGAAAGATCAACTGGAGCAAGTACCGATCTTTGCCACACGTCCCACTCCTCCGCACGGATGCCATGCGCCACAAAACTAACGGAAACGGAGCAAGCACCGTCCGTCCATTTCTGTCTTGCCAAAAAACGAAAATCGAAATTAAAAGAAAAAACCAGCAAGATAAATTTGAAATATTTTTAGGGCGAGGAGGGAGAGAGAGGTGAGAACGAGCAAATGATCAGTCACCTATTTCAGATTTTCACGAGAGATGCTGGAGGTTTGGGTTATTGGCGTCTGTGTTGCTGCTCCAAGTCTTGGTTCTATTAATGGTGCCATGTATCCCACTGACGGTGAGCATCCCCTGCAACTCTCTCATTCGTCTTCCTCTTTTGATTTTTTTTTTTTTTTTGGGTTTCTGGATTATCCTACCACCTCACTGCAAGAGCCCCCTTAATCTAACATATCAACTGGGGATGTCCCAGAGAATAACCCATATCTTATTGTACTTGCTTGCTCAATTTTTCTGCCAAGGAGTTGGCTGATCCTAGAACTATCAGGAAAAAAGTGTTGAATTTGAGTGCCAAAGATCTAGCCTTACCTTAAGAATCAAGTGATGAATCCTCCAAAGACCCCAATCGACCACCCCTGTTAGCCACTCTAAAATGGTTGCACAATCCCCTTCTAACAAGTCTTGATGTCCTTCTTTCTTGGCTATCTCGAATGCTTTCAGGCAAGCCATCTCTAAAATAGCCTTACCTTGAATGGTTTTATGGGTTTTGGAGTGTCTTCGATTTCAACAGCATTGGTTCTTATTGTTTGAAAAAAAATTTCTATGGCTTTTTGCTCAAAAAATATTCTGTGTTCATAGTGAGAGTTTGTGCAGTTGTAAGCAGTAGGATATGCCTTCATGATTAAATTTTTATTAGTTTTTGACAAACTCTTGATGAGCCATGTAGTTCTAAGCAATATTTTACAAGGTGGTTTCTTGTTAAAGCACAAATTGATTTTCCTTTTCTATTCTACCCTTTTTCTTCTTCATCTTCTTTTTTTTTTTTTTTTTTTTTTTTTTTTTTTTTTTTTTTTTTTTTTTTGCGAACTTTGATGAAGAGATCTGACTTATAAAATATACTGTTGCAGTTGTTTTTCTAGTTGGTTAAAATTATTTTTCTGCTTATATTATTGATAATTGATGTATTCTCTACATATTGGAGTATAGTTCTATTTCATATATTGTGTGTTATTTTTGGTTTGGATATTCACACACATGTACAAGAACACTTATGCTTTGATGTTCTTTTTCTCTTAGTGAAAATAATGTTAATAACTTTGCTGAGGAAATAAATTCTAAAGAAAAGCAAGAAGAAGTTATTGATAGCACGAAGACCATTATCGTTGAGCACTAGTAAGCTCTTTCCTTTTTCTTTATTTATACATGATAATTCTTATTATCGATCTTATTTTGTTAATTGTTTCTATCTCATGTTATGAATTTGCCAAGATTATTGCTTCTATTCAGTCTAATTTTATTTATTTTTTTCTAGAATAAATGAGCTAATAAGCTATAATTCCTCCCAATTAGTTTCTTCTCAAGCCTTTTTTTTTCTTTTTTAATTTGGCTGGGGGGGGGGGGGGGGGGGGGTGGGGGGTGTGCGGTGGGGAGCATTACGATTAATTGAAATTAAAGTTTGTACATCTGGGTAAAGCACGACCCAATTAGTCATCTGTCACATGAGTATCAATGACAAGGGGAAGTTGTGATAACCAGCAGCATGAAAAATAATCCAAAGAAAAACTTGCAAGGCAGTCCGCCACTCCATTAACTTCTCTAAAGATATGAGAAAAAGAAACGTCTTCAAAGAACCAGCAGAGCATCGATGCCTCCTTCATTAGGTTAGCAATCTTCCATGGGGTTTCAATCTTCTTCTTTAAACAGTCGACCACTGTCTTTGAGTCACTTTCAACTATGACTTTACTGCATCCTCTTGCTCGGGCCAATTTTAACCCCTCCACTATAACCATAGCATCAGCCACCATGGATGAGGATATACAAATTCTAAATGCCAGAGCAACAATATGTCTTCCGTCTACATCTATAATAATTGCTTGTATTGCTGCCTGTCTTGGGGAGCCTCTAGCGGCTCCATCTATGTTCACCTTGTACCAACCTTCTCTTGGTCTTTCCCATCTGAAGTAGAGCTCCTCCTTGTGCCTTCCTCCATCTCTTTTCTTTATCTCCATCAGCATTGCCGTATCCTCCTGTAGGCCATTAAACATAGACATTGTTAGGGTGATATCTGGTTTGGTGTTTTCAAATAGAAATTTATTTCTAGTAATCCAAACCGCCCAGCTTAAGTTGGCCCAAGCAGCAATAACTCTCTCTGTGCGCACCTAATTTCGATCGCGCGACGAGGCGCATGCAAAATGATGTGTGCCTCGGGATTGTTTGTAGTCGCCACTGCCTGATGGGGTGCAGGCAAACACCGGGGTGCCTAAGTTTTTCTATTAAGGCTTGGACTGCGGCTTGAGATTCTAAGCAAGTTCTCAGTTACGGTCCGGGGAAGTCTGTAGACACCCTGGTCCGCCCCATCGAGTGACAGGTCCCATAGGTTTCCCTGGTTTGAATCAACTTTGGTCTCTCACTCACCCGGTTCCTATTCCAACATGCACATTTGGTTAAGTCTGGCGGGATCGTCAAAGTGGTGTGGGTCTCTTTACTTGATTTTATCTTTTTTAGCTTAAAGTGAGATGAGTCTGCGTTGGCGGGCCCTGTTGGAAGGCCCGCGGGTTCCTTGGTGGGCTAAAACCAGCCCAGATCTCCCTTGGTGGGCCTCAGACTAACTTGAGAGGCCCTTTGGGCTTTGGTTCAAGTGAATTTGACTTCATTTTTAGGGTTCAAGTTGAGAATTAAATAGCTTTCATGCCAAGTGGGCCGGGATTGCTTTGTGGGCCCTTGGGTGGGCCACACAATGGTTTGCCAAGTGATTTTGTGTTATCTTGATTAATTATACCAAAGCGGGCCAGGCATTGGGCTTGGGGCCCTTTACCTGGGCTTGGGCTTGAAAGCCCAAGGCTTCTTGAGTTAAGGTTTGGAAACCCTAACCTTGGTTGGGTTCAATGGGCTTAATGGGCCCAACAGGCCTTACCTGTGGTCTTGGCCAAACCATGCATAAATATGATCAACATGCTTCAAAATGGGTTTGGCCCACTCAATCAATTTGATTATCTTTATTTAACAAAAGTAAGTTTTATCAGGCTTGGTGGGCCCCGTTGGAAGGCCCACTGGAAATCAAATTGGACCAGGTCGGTCCATGGCCCATCTTGGGTCTCCGGTTGACCCGGATACCCTTCTGGTTCATCCAGATTGATCAAACAGGACGAGAAAACAACACAAGATCACAAAATGGCAAAAATGGAAATCTGGCAGTGTAGCCGACCTTAGTTGTTGGCTACAAACACAGCTATTTGTATCCGACCATGACTGCCGGACACAAAGAGAACCATGTTGATCCGACATGAGTTGTCGGATCAACTCAAAAACATGGTTTTTCGGATTTTTGCTATGGAAATTGGGTTTCTGGGTCTTCTAGGGTGTTCTAGTGATTGTGTGAGCCCCTGTGTGGGCCCACATTGGTTCAAAGAATGAGGGAGCATGCTTTTTTGGTTTCTTTTTGGGGGTTTCTACAGCAAGGAAGGGAGGGGGAAAGCATGGGGTGTTCTCCCCACTTCTTGGATCATGCAAGCCACTAAAATAGGGACCAAGGTGTCCCTGCTTGGTCTCTCAAATTCCACACTCACAGTAAACATAAAGAAAATTAGATACAAACTAAACCAAAGGGCTACCCCGAACACAAACCACGCAATGATTCGAGGGTGTGTGTAGTAGCTAGGCATGGGGGCTAACATGCTTTTCATGCTTGGAAGTGGCATGTAAAGGAGATGGGGGTGCTGCTGCTGCCGCTAGTAGCAGCTCGTGTAGGCCACAAAAGTGGGCTACGGGTGAAGGGAGCTTGCTCTTTAGCACCAAATAGAGGCATGCTAAGGGGTACGGCTGTAGCTAAGCCATGGGGTAGGGGAGCATGCTCATATGTGTGTGTGTGTGTGTGTGTGTGTGTGTGTGTGTGTGTGTTAAAGAAAACAAAACAGAAAACAGCCGCAAAGCCATAAGATAGAACCATGTGAAACCATGAAGAGGCCTACACCCACATAATCTTAAGAATAATGCTAACATGCATCCCTTAAGTGATGAGCCCACATCATCATGAAAGACTCAATGAAACCACACCTATGCTAGAAAGACATGAAATAGCCTAACATGCATCACCTACAATTTGCAACAAGACCTTAACCTAATCTTCATAGTTAACCTAAGAGCATTTAAAGAAAGGAACAAGCAGGGGGCTTACATTGGGGTACATGAGGTTATCATTCAAGGGGGAACACACTCCCCCTACGAATCATTAGGAACAATCAAAACAGCAAGTTAGGTGACCAAAAATGTAAATAATAGAACTCTCGTCTCCTCCAAGGGCCATGCGTGTGCTCTTTTACCCTTGGAGGCTTTCATATGGCATGAATAAAGAGGAAATGTAGCAAAAAAATGCATGATGGGAAACATGCTACAGCAACAAGAACCCTACCCTCTTTGCCTCATCTCAAAATATACTCATCTTGATATATGTAAAGTAAAATACCATAAGAAACAATACCTTGGGGTCTTATAACCCTTGTGTTGTGTAGAGATCTCCTTTGAAGCTCGAACACTGCTGGAGCTTCACCTCCCCGTACCAACAGCAACCACCACTCTCTTTGCTTGAGTGGAAGTGGAGAAGATGAGAGAAAGTATGGGTAGGATGGGATTAAGACTATGCTTGAGGGGCTATGGGGTGAACTTGGGAGAGATGTGAGGGAGATGGGAGAGCTTTGGAGAAATCTCTTGAAGAAAAATCCAGCAACCAAAAAGTGAGAGAGCCCCCATACGTATGGGACTTGGGGGGGCTTTATTATGTGGATGGTACATGATGGATGCCCATGGGGGATGCATACTTGGAGGAGAGAGAGAGAGAGAGAGAGATGCATGAGGTGTTGCATGCATGGATGATGCACATGCATGCACATGGGGAACACCAATCATGAGAGAGAGAGAGAGAGAGAGATGCATCCATGATGCATGCATGGGTGATCATAGGGGCGAGAGAGAGAGAGAGAGGTGCTTGCATGCATGGTGCATGGGGGTGTACATGGGGAACATGCCTTTTTGAAGGAGAGAGAGAAGGAAAGAAGATGTGGTGGGGAATTAAGCATGTGGGGGGTGAGTTATGGAGGAGAGAGAGGGAGAGAAAGATGTGGTGGGGAATTAAGCATGTTGGGTGATTTTCTTGGTAATTGCAGATTAGTCCCTGAGTTATTTTCACATCAACTTGATATTCACAGATTCGTCCCTAGGTAATTACAGACATGCCATCAGATATTTTTGACTGTCCTGATATTTTACGGTTTTGCCCCCAGACACCTTTTTCTGCTATTTTCTCTGCTGTTTTTGCCACGTGGGCAGTTTTTAGGGTATCTTGTTTTGCCCATAACTTATTATCTGAGACCCCGATTCGAGCAAACTCAGTTGCGTTGGAATCGTATCACGATGACCTGTCCACTGGGACAAGTTTGGGCACTTGGTCTGGGGTTTAGCAGAAAGTCAATTTCTGCTCCGATGGAGTAGAAAGTCAATTTCTGCTACACCGGCTGATAAATCCTTCATCCGGACTCCGATTCTAGCAAACTTAGTTGCTTTGGAACCGTGTCGGGATTCTCTATCCACTGAGAGAGAGAGCAAGGTAGTCAATTATCACTTGATTAAAAAGTCAACTTTTGCCCCCTCAGGGTTTGACTTTTCAGTTAGGGTTTTCACTTTAGGCATTTTCGGGGTGCAAAAATGATGTGCTTACACTCTCCTTCTAATGATGATCTCTTCCTTGACTCTTCATTATGTTGTTAAACACCCATTCCTTACAACTTTGGATCTGGTTGGCACTTGGTAATCTTCCTCCCATTTGTCCGAACCAGATTGCTCTGGTGAAATCACAGTTAAGAAATAGGTGGAGATCAGTTTCTTGCTCCTTATTACAAAAGAAACACATCTCCATCTGGACTCCCAATCTCCTATGTAGAATTTCATTTGTGGTGGTGCCTCCCTGCAGGTACTTCCACAAAAAAAAATTTGGTCATGTGAGCAACCGGGAGTCTCCAAAGGTTCAACCATTCCTTTTCTTCTCTCTGGTCTTCTGCTTGATCAATTAGCATGCGATAAGTCGAGGAAACAGTGTATTGCCCAGTTGCAGTCCCTGCCCAAATCATTTGGTCTCTTGGGCCATGCTTGTTGATAGGAATTGTGACAATTTGGTGAGCAACCTGCTCGGGCTAGACCAGTAATAGCTTTTCCAATTTCCAGCTTCTGCTTTGTTGCTCAATTAAGTCAGCAACTTTGTTCAAATTAAGCTCTTTGCATCTGATGCTGTTCATCTGGTGTTGTTGTTGAGTCCACCTTATATCATCAATGTCGATAGTTTTCCCATCAGCTATCTTCCACCCTCTTCCCATGCATAGGGTATTTTTTGCTTTACAAAAATGTTTCCATAGCCATGACCCATTTTTTTTTTTTGGCTTGCTATCAAAGAAACTCTTGTTGTGGTAGTATTTGGATTTGAAGAGTCTTGTCCAGAGTTTGTCTTCATTAATTGCCAGGGACCAAGCTGCTTTAGCAAATAAAGCTTCATTAAACTTTCTTCCATCTTTGATATTAAGGCCCACTTGTCTTTTTGTTTGGCACAATTTCTCCCAACATAAAGTGTGTAGAGTTCTGTCTTTATTGGGTTTAAACCCAAAAAACTTTCTTGCCTCTTTATCAAGTTTATCTGTAACAGTCACAAGCAGTTTCATGCAACTCATCATATATTGAGAGGTATTTGAAAGAACCAAATTAACTAAAGTAAGCCTGCCTACTTGATTAAGCAGCTTGGCTTTCCAACCAATTAATCTAGTATTAATTTTCTCAAAGATGGAATTGAACTGATTGACTTTAGGCATTCCAAGGAAAATAGGCATACCTCTTACCTAGGTACTTATCGGGGTTCTTTGTAGCTTTGAAGCCAAAACATTTGGCAATTTTACCCTTCTCTTTGCCTTTGATGCTGGGACTCAAGTAAAGTTCTGATTTTCCCAAATTGGTTTTATGACCTTGAGATTGATGCCTCCTCTTTTCTCATGTGGGTAAAGAACAACGTTAAAATCACCCACCGTGCAACAAGGGTCACTGCTTCTTGTATAAATTATTTTTAGCTCTTCCCACTGCTGTGCTTGAATGTGAAGGAGGGAGCTTGAATGGAAAAATGTGAGTTCAAAGTTCTTCCCAGACTTCGGTTGGATCAATAAGTGGATGCAACATTTCAGAACTTTGTCAATCGTTATATCGCATGATGAATCCCACATCACCCAGAAGCCATCTGCTCTATCAGTGGCAGCACTCCACCACCAATTTGGAAATCCCCATTTTTGAATTTTTTCTTTTGAGTTTTTTTCATTCTTCATGGTCTCTGAGAGTAGGACTATATTTGGCCTATTTGCGTGTATGAGGTTGCGCAGGTGGAGTCTCGTCGGGGTTTGGCCAACACCCCGACAGTTCCAAGCAATAAGTTTCATCTTTTACCTTTAGGCTGATCGAAATCAGCCTTGGAGATAACAACAGTAGAACCGGAGGAGGAAGAAGAAATGACAGAGGACGAAGAGTGGAATTGCTTCACACTAAGGTTAGATATCACGATACCTTGGGTCTTTCTCTTTTTGTTTTGGTAAATACCCCCCCCCCCCCCCCCCCCTCTCCATCATGGGTGAAGTCCAGGTCCATTAAAAAATTAGAAGCAGCTCTAAGTTGGGCTGTAGGCTTCTTTTTTTTTAGAGTGGGCTTCATGGGTCGAGCCGGACAAGAAGGGCTTATTTCTCTTAGGGTAAGGTGGGGGGAGGCAGAGAGATTAAAACTTGGGTCATGGCCCAACTAATTTGACCCAAATTTGAAGAATCCCGAAACTAGCAAGTTGAGCTTGATAGCCTCGGGCCCATCAAAGAGAATAAGCTTACCGTTAGGGGCATTTTTGGAAGAACTACCACCATCAGTGAAAATCTCATCGATCCCTTCAGACGATTCGTTTTCTTTGCGTGTGTCAGAAGAGAACAGCTCAGGCGGCTGGTTTGACTGGTCACAGAGATGGGACTCCTTCGTACTCACCGCCAAAGGCCTAGGTTGGAGTGGTGTGTCAGTGACGGGTCGACTCGACGTTTGACTCGTCATCTTCCTTGAGAAGTTTTGTAGAGGATTTCTCCTCCGACCCATTGGGACAACCATGCTTCCATCATATTTCTTGCAACGAAAATCATCTCCTTTTCCGTCCTTCCCCAGGAAAGGGTTAGGGCAACATAGCAAGGAATGACCGATCAAACCACACGACACACAAAAAGAAGGTAGGTTTTCATATTTGAAATCCACCCACGACTTTTCACCAGGGAGGAACTCAAGGTATATACCAGGGGGAATGGGTTTATCTAAAGGGAGATTAATCCGGAGTGAAACTTCCGAGGGATTGGAAGTTTCTTCAAGGTTCTCGATCTCCAGACATTCCCCTAACAAAGCAAATAAATCGGCAATAATCTTATCGTCATGGAACTTACGGGGGAAGTTGATCGTCCAGAGCTAGAGAATGATATACTTGAACTGATGTTGAGCGGCTTCTTCTTTCGAGCTGATAGGATCCATGAGGGTGAGAGTAGAGTTTAGAATCCAGGGTTGGGTTTGCTGGATTTTCTCCTTATCCACTTCTTTGTCAAAGGCGATGACGAATCTTCGAGGACACACTTTAAACGAAGTGTTAAGGGGGATATTCCTCCAAAGCTTGGCACATATATTTCTGAAAACATTTAGTTGGAGATCTTCATCACACAGGTCACAAACAATCAGATTTTCCCATTTCTTAAGGATGCGGCTCCTATCCCCATTGGATATCTTAAATGTCATTTTCAGCCTGGGAGGGATGAACAGGTTTCTAAGATCCGAGGTCAGGTCTTCCATAGGATAGCTGGTGGAGGGCAAGGGATTAAACGCATTTCTAAGCAAAAGCCGCACCTAAAAACAGAGATAGAAAAAGAACTTGGACAAAACCCTAAGCAGATGGAGAGGGGGGTATCAAGCTTTTAGTGTGATCTCATGAGGAGGGAATCGAGAAGAAAGAACAGCAAAAATCCAAGTAACCAGGACAGCTACACCACCAGGACTTCTCTCTAGTAAGACCCCTATGGAAGAGGGAGATTGTTACTTTGATGGCTGTGACAGGTGAGAATGACCATCATTTTTAAATAGTTGTTTGTTTACTTATTTTCAAGTCATTTAATTTACTCATCAATGGTTTTTGGGGCCTATGTATGCAGAGATGTTAAAGTTCAAGAGCACAAGAAATTGCAGCCAATTTATGCCTTTGGGCATCCATGTTTGTTGCTTCTCCTCTTTTTCTTTTTAGTCCTGTATATGATCTTTGTTGTTCAAAGGAGAAAGGAAACAAATGATTTGTTAATAGATATTGGGGGTTCCGTATAGGTGCATGAGTTGGATGATGTAGTGAATTTGATGCAAATGAGACTTTTTTCTTATTATTAAAACTGAAAGCTTGTGATTGCTAATTTTAGTCTTTCCTGGATGACCTTTTCAGGATTTTGTGATTTTAGACTGGGAAGGAATTGACAAAATTACCTCACTATCTCATGTAAACTATTCATATTTTGTTCAAGCTTGGAGCTTCAAAATTTTTGAATGTATTGTTTTGTGTGCAAATTTTGATCAAATTATGGGGTTGTGAACATTTTTTATAGCAATTTCTAGTCTAGGATTACTACTTTCTCCTTTTCAAAAGTATTTTTTAAGTTACTAAAACTTTTTCTTGAAAATTTTTTCCATTCATCATTTTAATTAGAAAAATCTTTTTGCCAAACTGTTCTTGGTTGTCTTTTATCTTTGACATACAATTGAGAACTGATAATAAAGCTGTAAAAGACTTCTTGACCAATAAGAGAAACCCTCTTGATGGCAGAAGATTGAAATGGTATAATTTTATTGCTCAATATTCTTTTGAAGTAGAACATGTACAAGGAATTAACAATTTTCCTGCAGATTTTCTAAGCAAAGAAGCTTGGGAAAAGAACTAATCATACATACTATGGATGAACCTTGTTTTAGCCCATATAGAGCCTTTCTTAACTTGCATACATACTCTGGATGAACCTCATTCTTAAAGCCTTGTGGCTGCTCTATATAGATCTCTCGATCTAGCTTGCCATGAAGGAAAGCATTTTTCACGTCCATCTGCCATAATTTCCACGATTTACTACTCGCTAAGGCTAGTAGAACACGAATTGTTGTAATCTTTGCCACTGGACTAAAGGTCTCATCATAATCCATCCCATACTATTGAGAGAATCCTCGAACTATGAGTCATGCGTTGTATCTCTCAACTGACCCATATGGTCGGGCTTTTCCTTTGTAGAAATGGGTTTGCTATCCTTAGGTTTTGGGACTAAATCCCATGTCTGGTTCTTTTTTAGAGCATCTATCTCTTCTTTCATAGCTTCTATCCACGCAATATTTTTGGATGCCTCTTCATACATTGATGGTTCCCTACTTTCTTCAATGGCTGCATTGGCATACCTAGGATTTGGCTTTCGTTGTCTAGTTGACCTCCTAAGTAGCAGTTGTGGGCTAGCTTCCTCCATTTCTTCATTTGTTGTATTGTGTATACCAGTCTGCCATGGACTTGTCACTCTAACCTCAAGTGGATTTGACCCTTCTTCTCTTTCACCGATCAGAGGTACTTGTTTCTCCAGGACTTCTGTGCTGCTTTGTTTACTTTCTTTTGGCTCCTCCATATCGTTTTGCACTTTGTCTGTGATATTTGTAGTATCTAGTAGTGCAGCTGCTTGAGGTGACAACCATGAAGATGCCTCATCAAAGACCACATTCCTCGATGTATAGCAGCGACCAGTTGTGGGATCACAACAACTCCATCCTTTTCTTTGACTGTCATAGCCTAAGAAGATGCATTGGATGTCTTTCTTGTCAAAATTACTCTGTAAGTGATCTGGCACGAACACATAACATATAGAGCCAAATACTCGAAAGTGGCTTATTATTGGTTTGATATTCCATAACTTTTGAAATGGTGAGATGAATCCAAGCCTTGCTTGGCGAAGCCTGTTGGTTATATGAGTTTTCGTCCTCATACACTCAGCCCAAAACTTTCCCAGCACGTTTTTAGCATGTAGCATACTTCGATAGATTTCAGCAAGATGCCTGTTCTTTCTCTCAGCTATCCCATTCTGCTATGCGGTGTATGGATATGTCAACTGGCTACATATTCTGTGTTGTCGTAGATAATTCTCAAATTCTTTAGAGTTTACTCTCCCCCGTTATCCATACGTAAACACTTGATCTTCCTACCGATCTTGCCTTCCACTTCTTCTATAAACTCCTTAAATTTTGCAAAAGTTTCAAAATTTTCTTTTAAGAAGTAGACCCAAACGTACCTTAAGAAGTCCTCATTGAATGTCACCATGTAATGCATCCCGCTGATAGATAGCTGCATCACTCTTTCGAATACGTCTGAGTGAACCAGCTCCAATGGCTCCTTAGCCGTATACTTTGATTCTCCATAAGGCAGTTGGTTTGCCTTACCATATTGGCATCCTACACAAACTGCGTCTCCTCGTACTTCAAGCTTAGGAAGTCCATTAAGGAGAGACTGATTCATCATAACTTTTAGCTTATTATAGCCAACATGCCCCAAGCGTGCATGCTACAAGTCCACTATGTCATTATTCCTTGTCTTGTCCACGTATGCAGACTCTGCTGACATGACATAGATGGATTCCAACTTTCGTCCTTCTAGAAGTGGTGCACTGGATAGCTTCAAGCTTTTGTATACTTTGACATCTTCAGGGTCAAATACCACATAGTTGCTTGAACTCGTAAGCTGAGATACAGACAATAGATTTTTCTTCATCACAGGCACATAATAAACATTTTTTAACTGCACTTCATGTGGGTTGAAGATGGCACAATAGCCATACTACCAATATTAGTGATCGGCAGTCTTGAGTTGTTAGCAGTTACCACAATTCTGCTACCTTTATATTCTGCCATGTTAAGTAACTTCTCCTTGTCACCGGCCATGTGGTTAGAGCATCCCGAGTCCATGATCCAATCTTTATCATTATAATTGAACCGGCACATATGTGGGCACGTAAATTGAGGTTTTTATAATGGACCCATCTTTTTGAAATAACAAGCCTATAATAAATAGAATTCTGAGCCGATTCCGATACACTAAACCGTACTCAAATCGGAGTTCAAACGGCTAAGTTATGGATAAAAGAAATGAAGGGTAATTTAGGGATTTTTTGATAAAACCGAAATTGAGTGCCACGTGGTAGCCATGTGTGTGCCATGATGGTTTCCATGTGTCTAATGTGGCATTAAAATATTGGGACCCCTCCTATTAAAAGAAATTGGGTTTTTCAATATGGTCCAACTCATTACCTCTTGGAAACTTGAATTCTCTCAAGACTTTTTGGGACTCTCTTGGAAGTATTAAACCCTTGTGGGGACTTGAGGGAGATTTAATTTAGTTTAGTTGCTAAGAGAGGAAGAGGAGAGGTTTAGAAGATGAGGGGTCTAGGAGTTAAGAAGTTGAAGGGGTGAAAGTCTCTTATAAAAAGGAGAGGAGTCTAAGAAGTAAGGGAGAGAGCAAATAAGAGAGTTCTTTGAAAAAAAACAGCAAGTAGGAAGAAGTGGAGAAAAGAAGATGGACGTCCACTAACAAGGAGGAAGAAAGGAAAACTGTTGTTCACGACACCAAGGTTCCAAGACCTGATTTAAAGTTTCAATCCATAACCGGTGAGTCACTTGTTTAATACATTGTATGAGATCTCTCTTTCATTACAATTTTTATGATGAGATTACATGATTGGTGAGAGACATGTATACATGTTTGATGGCTTTGGGTAATTTTATCATGAATATGTTTGTTTAAAAGCAATCATCATCGGGTATCTAATATAGTTCAGCACCTGTTCCTTTTCTTTAGTTTCTTGTAAAATGAAGAATGATGTTTCAAAAGGGAATTGCTGGGGTTGGAAACAAAGTATAAAATTAAAAGATCAAAGTATTCATTGTACATAGTCAAACCATGCAATCGATTTCCAATTTTTTTTACTGATTAGATGAATGTGGGAATACTGTAGATGGTGGTTGGCTTCTTAGGTTAGAGAAAAGAAAGATCTAACGAAATGAGTGAGGGATTAAATATAGCAACATGAGGTTGAAATCATGTTCAACAAAGGGCTGAGAATCACAACATTCAGCCACTGTTGAAACCAGAAATTTGGACAAATTCATTATATTTTATTGCTTAACTTGGCATTTCTCTTTGATAATATATACATGTCTCTCCTAGGGTTTGATTAAGCTGGAAAATCTCTTGCATGTTGGGTTTTGCCTCTAAAATTCACAGGGTTTGGTTTATCTAACCATCTTGTTTAGTTTTCTATTGATTTGCCAAGGATTTTCGTATTTCTCTTTCCTAGGGTTTGGGTAAACTGAAAAACCACTTGTATGTGGGGTTTTGCTTTCAAAATTCGTAGGGTTTGGGTTTTATAACAATATTGTGTATTCTTCTTCCATTGATTGCCATGGATTGTAACCTCTATTGATCATATTTCATATTAGGGTTAGAGTTTGGTATTTTGAATGATGTTTTATGTGTTGAGTTTATGTTCATGAGGATTTGGGATGGATCTTGTATTAGAAGGTGTATTTGGACATGTTGGGAGGATGTATGATCATCCCATTTGGTATTAGAAAGGTTGGATGTGGGTTGTCTAGGTTTGGTGTTAGAAAATAGCCAAGAATTTGTAAGAACCCGAGCTAGCAATTAATCCTGGAACTGGGCAATTAATCCTGAGCCAAAACACCCAAAAACAGTCACTGTAAAGACTAATCGCGAATCAGGATTAATCGGCCAGGCTAATCGCGAACTGGGCGCGCGAACGTTGACCTAGATGCACGCACGTTAACCCTGATTTTCACATGGTCGCGCGAACGTCCATCGCGCTTTGGTTTAACGCGCGCACGTCAGCCCTACTTTAAACCTAGTTGCACGCACGTCTTTGAGGAACGCCCGAACGTTAGGCTAATTGCCCCTGGGCGATTAATCTTGGACCTAATCGTGGGTGCTGTTTTGACAGTTCTTCACCCTTTTCTCCCCCAACCCTTTCCCAAACAACCCAAGCCCCTTGCACAACACCCTTATTACATGAAAGACATTTAAGTAAATGTCATGTGTATTTATTGCTCCATTTACTTAAGTCTTTACATATAAATAAGGTTTTACCCCCCATTTGGAACCATTAAAAATACTCCCAAGGCCCAATTCCTAACCAATAAAAAGTCAACTTTCCAATTTATACCTAAATTTCTAGTTTTCCCGATTTTCATTAAAGGCCACTTTTTGAGTTTGATACCTGTGAGACATGGAGGAAAAAATCAATTCCATGACTTTCCTTAATCATCACACGGGCTCAATAAAAATCATGGAGTCGCCACCATTCAATTTTAGGGTGTGAATGGACACCAAAATAATCAAATAAAATAAATAATAAAAGAAAACGAATTAGAGTAAAAATAACTCTAATAAAAAAATAAACCAGAGATGGGTAAAGAGATTAGGTTATGAATAGGGGAAGGTGTTAGGCACCCCTATTCATCCACACGAGGTGGTTCCCAAGTATTGTTCATGTTTTAAAAAGGCTTGCTAATAAAAATCAAATCAAAAGTAAAAGAAAAAGCATAAAAATGTATGGCTTTTTTCATATGAATGATCCAATTAATTCTGGATCCTTCTTATGAATATAATATTTCTTGGGCTTCATGATTAACTAAAATCAAGATAAAGAAAACAAATCTAAATTAAAAACTTTAAAAATCTAGCTCCTTGAAATCTAGGAATCACATAATAATAAAAAAAATTATTTTTACAAATTATTGAAAAATTAAACTTGAATAATCTAGGGTACAGATCTAGCTCAGATATCTCATTAATTAAGAAATCTAAGCCAAATACACCCACGTTGATCAAAAACATCAAAAGGGGAGAGTTTAGACCATAGGGTCTTCTCTCAAAATTGAAAATAAGCCAAAAATCATTTTGTAAAGTTGAAGAATGAATCAAAACCATCTAGGGTACAGATCTGGTCCAGGTTTCTCATTAATTAAGAGATTTGAACCAGATTCACCCATATTGATGAAAAATATCCAAAAGGGAGAGTTTAGACCATAGGGTCTTCTCTCAAAAATAAAAAATAACTCAAAAATCACCTCATGAAACCCTAGAGGTTATTTTAAAGCTTCTGATCCCAAATCTACCATAGCAGATCCAAGATCTTAGCCTAAATGATCAAAAACATAAAAAAAACATAAAAAAAAAGGGAGAAAACAATGTGAAAAATCAAAATCTAGGAGGAAAATGAGATCTAATGCTATGAACAGTATAGATCTATGGTATTCCTCCATATTTCCTCAATAAATCATCACACAACCTAAACAAAATATTACAACTACAAATTTCTAAGATTACAGCATATGAAGGTCTGCTCTACGGATCCATTCCTGTCCTCCTTTCCCCTAGAACTCTCTTCACGTTTTACAGCTAAAGAAGATACTTGAGGTACTTGGATTTAGGTTTGGGGTTACAATCACACACAGGCCTTATACTACAGAAAGGGAGAAGATTAGAATAATCCTAGAAATTAAATCTAGAAAATAAAAGGGGAGAAGAGCTTACTTGGACTTGAGAAAGCAAAGAGGTAGGGGTTTTCCAATCTTCAATTCCTCAGCAATTCTTAGCCACAATTTTTAGCAACAATTCTCATCTCTAATTTCCAACCCTTTGCTTGAGGAGAGGCCTCCTATTTACAAGCAAGAGCAAGGGCAAGGGTGGTCCCAAGAGGTTCTAGAATGTTCCAATTCAGTTTTAGAAACATGAGTTGGAGTAAATATGAGAACCAAGGAGGGTAAAACGGGACGAACGAAACCTTAGAAAAAGGTATAAGCGGTAAATATGGCTCAGAAATCGAGCAATTGAAAATTCGCTCAAAACTGTCCGTGTCCGCATTTGGATTGCGAACATACCTTGACCGCATACCAAATGCGGACATGCCTTGACCACAGATCAAATGTGGACAACACAAGTTTGTTCAATTTTTCACCCTTTTTTACCCTTACCTGCACATGCAATACTTATTTGCATGTAATATCATTTAAGTAAATATCCTTGTATTTTTTTAATCTCCATTTACTTAAGATATTACATGTAAATAAGCAAACCCCCCCCCCCCAATTTGAATCCATCAAAAATAGTTCCAGACCCAAATTCCAAGTGAATAAAAAGTCAACTTTCCAATTCAAAACTAAATTCTGATTTTTCAGGTCCGGTAAAAAGATTCAACATGTTAATACCAAGGTATTTGTCAAGATTTAAAGGCTCAAAAAATTCATTTATGCAATAACATGGCTAAAAACCTAATTATCGGGAAAAATTATCTTGAAATCTTGCCTTAAAAAATATTTTATTTTTGGGGTCAAAAGTCAACAAAATTCAACCGGAAAAAGTTTGACTTTGCGCAGAAGATTGAATTTAGGCCTTTTCCTTCGTGGTTTTGGATTCAAATGGGTTAAGGATCTCAATCCCAATGCTACAAATTGAGAATTCCAATAAAATATTTCTCTCCTTCAAGATTTATCAGAAATCATGCAATTTTGGGTGTCTACATTACCCAAATGAGTGATTCAGAAGCCCATAAAATTTTAAAAGAGATGTTTACCCTCAATTAGACTATAACCAGAAATTGAGCCTGAAACTCCTTGTAGATTTGTCTAGAAAAATTATACACTGAAAAGTCAATGTTTTTTAACTAGACTTAGAATATTTTCGAGACCTTTTTGTCTCGGACTTCAGTGATTTTTTGTATGGTGATCTTATTGGGATCCTAAGACTATCCCACTTCTCAAATATGTAATTTGTGGACTTTATGGTGTATGTATTCTACGGTGAATTGGCTTTGGATATGAAATGCTTATTGGTTATTTCTTAAGCATTGTGATTATTGATCTGATTTTGGTAAAGATATGATGAGCTCTTTTTATGTGATTTGAAGTGACTGTGTAGATCTCACTTGCCCTTTTGTTGGATGCCAGTGACGGTGTAGATCTCACTTGGCTTTGGTTTAAGCACTGTTTTTACTCATTGATTTGACTGGTTTGTTTTGAATTATGAGTCTAGTCTATGTGTTAGTGTTGGCTTGGTTTGTGCATCGATTACTCTCTCTTGGTTTGCGGAATGAGACATTGGTTCTAGTAACCGATGCGAAAGGTTTGTTTTACATTATGAGTTCTACCAAGATATACTTATAGTAAATGATTGGGTCTATCGAGCTAATTTTATGTGTTATATTATTTAGATGCTTTGACTTGAGAATATTAATTGCATAAACTGCTTTTATTCACGATGTTATATGAATAGCCTAAACTGCTTTTACGCATGATGTTATATGTGAATTGCATCAACTGCTTCCATTCATGCATGTTTGCTACTTACTGAGACTTTAAATCTCACGCATTTTGTTTTTCCATATTTGTTTTAAGATCCGCTTGGTAAGCTGCATAATGGGGCATATCTTGAAGGTAAGCTTGAGTTCAAGCGAGAGGGCTACTACTACCCATAGTAGGATTCTCTTTATGATGTAGTATTTTGTTATGAGCAATTGTATATGGGATGTAAATATTATTTTAGACTTATAGACTTATGAGCATTTAGTTGCCTTAGTTGTATTTTGTATACACAGATATTATCTTTTGGAGTTATTATACAGATGATCTTTTATTATATGGAAAATTTTTAAATCCATGGTTCTTTCTGCTTATGCACTCTGATGATTACAATGTAATTGCCCAGTTAATTGTGTTTATCAGGTTCTTTTGGGCCCATAAGTAGGTCTCAAGTACGGGTTGTTGCCGTGATAGGGCAGACCCGAATCTGGGACACTACAACGGTCATCAATCTTCTTACAGAGGCCGTGGTGGTCGCCCTCCATTTGGTGGTCAATCTTCTGCGGTTTCTTCTGGTGGCTATAATCCCTTATCTGTCAGTGGCATACTCTTCTCTATTGTTTGTCAAATCTGCAATCGAGCAAGCCACAGTGCTGTGAACTGCTATTCTCAATATTCCGGGGCTTATACAGATGATTCCTCCATATCTGTTAACTATGTAGAAACTAATAGTCTTGCTGACTCTACCTGGTATCCGGACACGGCTGCAACAAATCATGTTACTAGGGATCTAGCGAATCTTAATATTCACTCTACTACATATCAAGGCAGCGATCATCTCGGAGTTGTTAATGGAGTTTCTGTTCCCATTTCTCATTATGGTTCTGCCCAATTTCCTACATCATCTTCCTCTTATATTCTCACTAATCTTCTCTGTGTTACCACTTTTACTAAAAATTTAATCTCCATGTGGCACTTTTGTTCTGATAATCAAGTATATTTTGAATTCTTTGCTGATTGTTTCTTTGTAAAGGATTGCCACATAGGGAAACTCCTTCTGCAAGGGATGACCACAAGTAATGGTCTCTATCGTTTTTCTCTACCTTCTACACCACCTCAAGCTCATACTACTGTTAGTCCTTCTCTTTCAATGTGGCATGCACGTCTTGGCCATCCCTCCCTCATAATTGTTCATCAAGTTCTCAAGCGCATCAACTTTCTTTTAATAAGGAGTCTTCTCCATTTTTTTGTGATGATTGTGCCAAAGCCAAGTCTCATAGGCATTCAGCTCCTCTTCATTTAGAGAAATCCTCTTCTCCACTAGAGTTAATTTTTATAGATTTATGGGGTCCTTTACCTTGTACATCCATTGATAGATTCAAATATTATATTAGTTTTGTGTATGACTATAGTTGATTTACATGGATTTTTCCTTTAAAGTATAAGTCTCAAGCTTTACCAACATTTCTTAAAGGGTAAATTACACTTACCTCCCTTGAGGTATGCTATAATTACACTTACCTCCCTTGAGGTTTCTGAAATAACACTTTCCCCACTTGAGATTTGTGTATGGGTCAAAATAACACTCTTTCATTGAAGTTTCCATCAAAACAATAATGATAGTGAGTAAAATAATTTGAACTGGACAAGATTACCCCATTTAAGTTAAATGATAGATATGCCTTAGGCCATTAAAATTTTTGTTCTCATCTTTATGAAGGGGTAATCTTGTCCAGTTCAAATTATTTTACTAACTATCACTACTGTTTTGACGGAAACTTCAATGAAAGTGTGTTATTTTGACTCATACACAAATCTCATGGGGGGAAAGTGTTATTTCAGAAACCTCAAGGGAGGTAAGTGTAATTATAGCATACCTCAAGGGAGGTAAGTGTAATTTACCCTTTCTTAAATTTAAGACCGAAATTGAACTGCAATTGAATCTGAAAATTAAACAGTTTCAAAGTGACTTCGCTGGAGAATTCCCATCGTTTAGATCATCTTTGTCATCTTTTGGCATCAAACGTCGTTTTACATGTCCTTATTCCCATGTTCAAAATGGGGTGATTGAACGCAAGCATCGCCACATTGTCGAGTCCGGACTAGCTCTCCTCTCCTATGCTTCTGTTCCTCACCAATTCTAGTCATATGCTTTTGTCCATGCCGTATATCTCATTACCATACTTCCTTCTCCTTCACTGCATAATGCATCTCCTTTCTCCTTGCTCTTCAACAAACAACCCGGTCTCACTAATCTACACATTTTTGGATCCGCTTGTTGGCCTCATATCAAGCCATTCAACAAGCACAAGCTAGACTATAGGTCCACATGGAGTGTTTACCTTGGCCACAGTTCAAGTCATCGTGGCCACATATGCTACGACCATGGTTCTGGCCGTATTTACATCTCAAGGGATGTTCAATTTAATGAACATTCCTTCCCCTTTCGATCCAAGCCTACATCTATCTTGTCTTCAGAACCCACCCATACCTTATTTCCCCTCATTACTCCACCAGTCCACGTCACTTCACTTCAGCCAATCTCTAACCCATTCAGTCCTTCACTTCTTGGTCCATGCCCACATCCTACTTCTCCTTCTACTCATGCCTCCTCTTCTCCAACCCAAAACCAATCTCACACCTCCTCTTCCCAACCCGATATTGCTCCTTCATCTTCACCTACTTCTCTTCATCCTATGGTCACCCGTTCACGTACTCAAAGTCTCTGTCCTCATCAATTTAAGGACGGTATAGTCCCTTGGCCACCACCCAAAGCCTACCTTACTACTACTGATCCCATACTAGAAACTTCAACCTCCTTTACTGTTGCTAACAAATATGCAGAATGGCATGAAGCAATGTCTAAGGAGTTCAATGTAAAACCCCGAATTTTCCTTAAATAATAAATTAAGTTAGTAAATAATATTACTGAGGGTTATGATTGATGGGAATATTTTATTATTGTAGGGGGTGATCAGTTTAGTGGAGATCCAGAATTAGATGCAGATCTAACCGTCCGATCTTGAGATATCGAGGTATGTATTCTAATTGGGCGAGGTGTATAGGAGAGTTTGCATGGGAGATGCATGGGATCAGAGGGTATAAATATGTATTAAAATAACCTAATCGTATTGTCGCTCGTATTACTCAGCCGCAAACGACGAGAGTTGAACGACCGAGAAGAGAAGAAAGAGAAGGAGGGAGGAAGACTAGATTACCTTGCTCGTAGTGTTGCATTGCAACCGTAGGGAGATTTGAGGGTTGCTGTTCAGAAGAGAAGAAGAGGAACGCGCGTATACGAGGTAGGTGACACCGTTTTGTTTTCAGAATCGGATTTTCCTTCGTTTACTCGCAAACGCATGTTTCTATTATATGTATTGGTGTATTTAGCTAGATAAGCATGTTATAAATACATTAGAATGAGTTTAGACGAGAAAAATCATGATTTAGAACTGTTTCTACTCGATTTTGTATGACCGCCGACCTCGACTGTTCTCGGCGATCATCTGCGCTCCTCGGCGCTGGTTAAAAAAATTAGGATGCCGCAGACCGCGAGAAGACGGACTGCGGGTGCTCGAATTTGCACTACCGCCGACCTGTGACCGCCAGGGCGATCCTGAGCGATCCTAGGCGCTCTAAGCAGAAAATCCAGATTTTCATAATTTCGAAAATAATTCAATTCTAAACTATTTTTAGACAATTTTAATGATTAATTAAGGTTCTTTAAGACCAAAATAAACTACCTAAATCCCTGTTTTACAGAAAAATAAATTAGGGAGATGTTTAGGACATTAGTTGCCAAGTTTCAAAGGAAATTCAGAAATGTGATTTTGGAAAAGCTTAACTACACTTTGATTATCAAAACACCTCTAAATGACATTATAAATCAGAATACATTCTAAAGAGAATTCAGAATTCAGATGAACAAATATTGAAGTAAATGTACAGATATAACCATTATATGCCGCTAGGCACCAACCCTTATAGAAATATGATACTTTAGGGAATTTTGGAGTCTAGTGGGCATAGCTGGTTATGGATCCATAGTCGTAGCTAGATAGCTGAGGGATATGTCATTTGGGTTGAGTTACTCCTATATGCGACGCGCTTCCTTTGCAAGTTAGTTTGTCTGGGAAGGTCCTATGTCTGGAGGGACACCCCGGTGAGTCGCTGGTGATTCCCTGTACATGTGGATAAGCGACCATCTCCATGTATTGATTCTGGTGCTGCATGCTGGTGGTACATGCCAACTTTGATGGGTACGTGTGCAATAAGTCGGTGACTACGGCTCTTGTCTAGGCTGCGCTGCATGGGGCTTGAATATCATTAGTAGCATCGCTCCTAAGTCGCACGGTGGTATAGCAATTGGTTGAGAATCATCTCAAAAGGTTTATCTATCTTTGTGAGTCCTACAATGACACTGAAATCACAACACTTGGTATTATTATTGTATACATGCGGGAGGCATGTGATTGAGATATTGGTCGGATGTGACTGCTTAGTACATCCTGACAATGTGTGAACTATGTTACTGATTTGACTATTGTATTCTCATAATAAAACTTGCTGAAGTTCATTTCTAGAACTGTTTATCAAACTGTTTTGTATTCATGAATGATACGAATGATTATGCGAGCCTGCTTAGTCGATATTGCTTAATCGTGCATGAACTGTTATTTTACTTATATGAACTGTTTAATCATGCATGTGTTACCTACTGGGATATTCGTATCTCACCCTACTGTTATTCCATTTTTTTTCAGCTGATACGCGAGAGGGGGATCTCTTAGACTTCCAGGGAGAGATAGTTGAGTATTCTCCGGAGGATTACTATTATCCAGATCTTGTCTGAGGTGGATTGTTGCTATAAACTTAGTACATTTGATTGGATTATTATTATTTTGGGTTGATGTATTGAGAGATGAGAGAGATAGTACCCACTTATTTTACCAGACTTTGATATTACTAATTGATGGTCAAACTTTATGTTCATTTGAAGATTTTGAACTACACTTCCGCACATACTTGTTTCCGCAACTCTGGTAGTATAATAAGATAATGGATTTTGAATTCTTTGGTCTGGTATGTTTCGATGTTGTATATGATATGGGCCAGTAACACCTCGGATTTGGTTGTTGAACTAAATTGGGGTTGTTACAGTAGCGATCCGGGTTCGGGTCGAGTGCCGGTTTGCACTGACCCGGGTTCGGGGCGTTACATTCAATGCCCTACTACAGAACTCCACTTGGTCACTTGTACTTGCTGCTGAATCTCTCAATGTCAGTGTCTGTAAATGGGTGTTTCGAACAAAGCACCACGCCGATGGCTCTATTGAATGTCGAAAGGCTCGCTTAGTCGCCAAAGGTTTTCTTCAACATCCCAGGATTGATTATGATCAGACTTATAGTCCTATTGTCAAAACAACCACCATTCGATTGGTACTGTCACTTGCAATTTCTAAAGGCTGGCCAATTCGACAATATGATGTACAAAATGCATTTCTGCATGGTCCACTTTTTGAGACTGTATACATGGTCCAGCCACCGGGTTTCACTCATCCACAGTTTCCTGATCATGTTTGCAAGCTGCACAAGGCCATTTATGGTCTTAAACAAAGTCCTCGTGCATGGTACTCTAGATTAAGCAATCACTTGATTAAGCAGGGTTTCTCTATCTCTACTACGGATTCTTCATTATTTGTGAAGATTTCTAGGCCCGTTGCCATCTATGTCCTCGTGTATGTTGACGATTTGATCATCACAGGTACCTCCATGGATCACATTTCAGCTCTTCTTAGTGCTCTTAAATCTGATTTTCCTATTACAGATTTGGGTCCCCTCCATTACTTTTTGGGTATAGAAGCAACCTTCAACTAATAAGGCTTACTTCTTACACAACAAAAGTATATACAAGATCTATTGTTGAGGACTAACATGCAACAAGCCAAGCCTGTTAAGACTCCATTAGCCACCTCGGAAAAACTTAGTATTTTTTATGGAGCTTTGTTTGATGATCCTACTTTGTACAGAAGTGTTGTTGGTTCCTTGCAATATCTTTCTTTCACACGGCCAGACTTGACATATGCAGTTAGCAAGGTTTGCCAATTTATGCATGCTCCAAGGGTTCCTCACTGGCAAGCTGTTAAAAGGATACTTAGATACCTGAAGCACACTACAACTCTTGGATTGTAGCTTATTCGGAGTTCCTTTTTCAACTTGGTGGCATACTCTGATGTAGATTGGGCAGGCTGTCCGGATGATAGAAGATCCACAAGTGGGTATTGTATCTTTTCTGGCTCAAATTTGATTTCTTGGTCATCCAAGAAACAACCCACTATAGCACGATCATCTACTGAGGCAGAATTTAAAGGTGTTGCTAACACTACAGCTAAGCTAATATGGATTCAGAATCTCCTTAAAGATCTGCACATTTCTTCTTCTACAGCACCTTTACTTTACTGTGATAACTTGGGTGCCACCTATTTATCATCAAATCCCATTTTCTATGCTCGTACAAAGCATGTGGAAATTGATTTTCATTTTGTGAGAGAATGAGTACTCAATAAGACACTCAAGGTGGCTTTCATATCCAGCAAAGACCAACTTGCCGATTGCTTTACCAAGCCGTTACCTGTTGCTAAGTTTCTCTCTGCCACATCAAGTCTATGCCTTCGTTCTCTTCGGCTCGACTTGCGGGGGGCTGTTGAACCAATTAAATAAAGACATTAGACAGTTGTTAAAGTCTACTACATTTAGAATCTGTCCTCATCATATAAATTGTAATGTTAACCCTAATTCACTAGGAGGAAAATACAATTTATTTTCTGCCGTTTTTCTTCTCTTATTCTCTGCTTTATCACGATGGAGTTTCAAAATTGTTTTCTTCTATTTTGTTTTTGTTTGTTTGGTTTGAAACAAATGTTTGGGAACTGAAGAATCATATATCTTTGCCCTCATTTCAGTTTCTGTAATTCTTGACTTTTTTTATCATGTTAATTTGTGAGTGTTGATTGAGTTGTTCTTGATCTCAATTTATAGCTTACACACAAAAAAAAGAAAAAAAAAGATTTTTATTTCAGTTTCCATGTCCTGCGATGCTCAATTGCATAGTTTAAGGCGAAATGGTTACATGAAAAAAAATTTATAAAAATTCTCTGAAACTTTCTTTTTAGTGGAATAGATGCTTTTGTTGGTGTCTTTGCTTCATTTTTTTTCCTTCATTCTGTTGGAACTGTTGTAAAGTGACTTTGTTTGATTCTGCAGATTACAGTGATGGAAAAAAATAAGATGTGTTTTTGAATAAGGGAGCCATCTGTCTTTTTCTATCTTAGCTTTCTTAAATTTCTTAGGTTTCTGGAAATTTTTGAAGTAGTTTTTAACTAAAGGATGGGCTGTAGATAATGAGTAATTAGTTTTGATATTTCATGTGAAATTAAAAGAAGGGGTCATTAGTTATGGTTGCTTCTATTCTAACTTAATATCTCTTTGATCATTTGTTTTCCTGTGCTTGGCGAATACAAGTGATTTTGGGTGATCATTTTAGGGGGAAATTGTAGTATCGTTTTCTCTTCTCTTTAAATTATCAAAGACTTTGTTGAGATGTGGATGGTTGAGATGGGTCTGACGGTGGTGGTTCTGTTAGAGTGAATCTACAGGGTAGGTTGATTTCGTAATTGCTATTTGAGATATTGTTTAATACTCTATGGATGGCATTTATAGTCATAAATGCACTTTGATGAATCCATTAATGCCAGTTTGTATAGAATTGAAAATACTGATTGCAATAATAATTGGAAAGCATGTTGCATATTTTAATTTTGCATTGTAGCTTCAAAAACTTTCATTTCTTTTCTTTGCATATCTGGTGGTTTATCCCATACCAAAATCGTAGGGTTTATTGTAACTTGGTATAATTTATGGGTTTTCCTTATGGGGGATATGGAGATAATTGGAATTTTTTGGGAATGTGTTTAGGATTTGCAGTATTGGCTTAATGGTTATTTCCAAAGAAATTTGAATAATTTCATTTCAATAATTTATTGAATAAGGAAATGGCAGTTCTGGTAGTCAGTAGCACTGGGAGCTTTCCATTCTGAAATTAATAAATTTATTGAACGAGGTAATTTCAAAGAAATTTTGAAAATTCCATTTTGACATTTCACCGTTATGAAGTTTTAATTCTCATACAAAATCTGCAATAAACCCATCAAGGTAAAATTAATGGAGAGCAATCAATGCTATGGATTGCTATTTATGGAAACAAAATTACTATTATTACAATCTTTGTTTAATTTGAAAACTTTTGAATCTTTCACACATGTGGAGATGGTGAACCAATGGATAATGCTGCAAGGTTTCACGAACGTTTTTTGATAATTTTTTGCATATTGACACTATATATATGTTTGTGTACAAGGTAATCATGGCCAAGCAGGCTTCAAAACCTTCTATATGATTTTTCAGGTTTCATCAACAAGCTACTGCACATTTTAACAAAGGTATCGTGTAAAAAATTTATTTTTGATATTCTTCCAAAATAGGAGTTTTTATTTTCTGCACTTCTATTTTTCATCTATTCTAATGTTCAATTTTGCAACCTGGATGGAATATCTTTTGTATCCACATCCATTTTAAGTTCTCTTTTTCTGTTTTTAAAACCCTTTGCACGGGCAAATAAAACTTTTAGGTTTCATCAACATGGATTCAATTGATATGATGAAATTTTGCATGCATTCAATTAATTAGGTAATAAGTAAAAAAAAATCTCTATGGCTTTTTTTTTTCTTTTCAAATACTACTTATTTCCTTCATGTTTCAAAATTAGTTTGAACAATTGATATTTAATAACTATAGCACTTCTGCCTGAATAATCTCCACTCCTATACCAAATATTTGAGCATAATAAATAGCTTCACGCTACATATTTAAGTAGATTATCTACCCTGCTTCCAAGCTTGAATTGTGGTGTAGATGAGTGATGGCAACGAGCTTCTCAGTTGCTGTTACTAGGGATTGCCAAGCAATTGAAAGCATAGTATGTGCTAAACATTCAATGGATTTGAAAGAATATCAAACTCTTCTCCCCATCAAATTGATAGTCCCAAACTCCAAAAAACTTGCTATTAACATGCTATCGCAGTCTACAATGCATCTTTATTTTTAGTAACCTTTTCTTTGCTCAATGCTTATTGCCAATTATTTCACCTATAGCATACAGTCTACAACATTTTTTTTCCAGTACTTATAAAATGTTCAAAGCTTTTATTGCATATTGAAAATTGAAAACATTTTTGCCTCTCTTTTCTCGTTTTAGCATAGCCACCAATTTAGTTGCTTACTATTAGTTCTTAAATTCAAGATAGAACACCATATGAATAATGCAGCTAAACCCACTTTAATCTCTCCTTAAGATGAATTTTATTCATTTTTCTTCTCTTTCAGTGACTATAATAACTTCCTGTTTTCTTCTTCTATTTTGCTTAACCACACCATTATCATCATGTGTTTTATTGTGGTATGGTTATTAATGATTTTTTCATCAAGATTTTGAATTTTCTATTAATAATCTATACTTCCTCATATTTTAGTAGATCCAAATAAATAAATAAATAAATAAATAAATATAAATATAAATATAAAAGAACCTTGAATTAAGGTTATCACCTATACAACAGAATTTTGGAAATCCATCCAAAATAAGTTTTCTCATGTTTATTCATAGTTTTTGTATCTGAGATGTATTGCACGAGTTGTTTTTACAACAGAAAGTAATACAAATGACATTTGAGCTTCTTTCTCTTAATTTCATCACTTAATTTAGTACTTAGTTTTTCCAAAGCCATGGATGGTGGTTGATGGCAAAAGGAAGTAACGGTACATTTACAAACTATTTTGAATTTTTTACTATCTATCACATTCAAGAGTCAAGACAACTTATTTTCACATTTTAAAAAAATGGGAAAAAAAACAAGCTTAAGCTTCTAATGTGCTCCAAATCTAAAATATTTATAACTCTGAAGATGCATGTTTGTACTTTCTCTCACTTATCTATAAAACTGTTTAATCGCTCCTCTTTTCCATAGGTTGATGCTGATGTTAACGATTGTAGCAGTTTGAAGAGCTTCAAGCAAATGATAATGATGAGAGGCGTGACAACTTTCAAAATTCTATATTTATCTCTCAAATATTTAGCAAAATTTTTAAATCTGGAGCTAACGGGATATGTCTAATGTGGCTGAAAATTGAGAAATCACTGATGTAACATGTATGTTGTTATGTTCCATGTGGATGTAGACATGGTCAAAAATTCCCATTTCAAACCTTGCGTCTATTCAAATTGTGGCTGTGATTTTCTTCTATAATATACTGTTATCATAGGATCAGTTTTACAGTTGTTATTATGGAGTAATAGAGCAAAGCTTAATCAAATTGAAACCATCAGTGGTGTTGTGAAGGAGGCTGCCTTAATAGTGACATCTTTTATTTGCTGCTTTCTCACTATTTCGAACAGCAAACATAATTTTTGATCTCTAATTTTGTTTCATAGAAATATTCCTTTTTTGTTTTTTTTTTTTCTTCATACGGAAACAAATGCAATTTGTTACGATGCTTACTTATGTCACAACGCCCGTGCATCGCACGGGCTGCTGCTTGCTAGTATATGGTATAGGTATATGGTACAGAGAGATTCAAGTAGGGCCCACATGAAATACAACCCACGTGAGACACTCCATAATCCCACATCGGCAGGGAAGAGTTTCTTCCCAGCTGATGACTCTATAAAATCCCACCGACGCTCTACGAAAACATTGACGTCCGGGACATGGGCGAAGAAGTGCTCTTCAGGCGTCTTTTCAAGGTAACTGAGGTATTGCAGTCAACCATGGCGTACCCATTAAGGGCGAAGCTGTGGCCTAGAATCCGTCTTCTACACCCATTGAGGTATTGTAAAGGCGTGGCACTGATCTTGATATGGATTTTTATCTTGGTCATATGGCTGCGAACCATATATCCCTTATCATATCTGCAACCGTTTCTCTCATTCTTTGAGCTGCTTTTTCCTTCCTACTTTCTTTCCCTCTGGTTTTCTTTTTCCTGTCCCACTTCTTTTTCATTCTTTTGCATACCCTTTATCGTTCGTAAGATTACATTAGATGTGAAGCAAAAACTATTGTTTGTGGAATTTGGTTTTGATTTGGTTGATGTTGGAGTCTGCAATGGCAGAGAAGCATAGTCCTGAAACAGATCTGTACACACAGGAACCATTGTAACTATATTCAAGCAATGAAAATTTCGTAATGATGTATTCTTTTCTTGTCGATGTTTGCAAAATACTCCGAATTTGAATTCTTTAATTAATTATGGATTTGGTTGCTGTTGGAGTCTGCAATGGCAGAGAAGTATAGTGAAACCGGTTTTTTTTTTTTTTTTTCTTTTGCGTATTACGTGAAAACCGAGCTGAAACCTCGTAATGCCAATCCATGGCTGATTTAATAGATACGGTTCAGTTCGGTTTATTGATTTTAATGGTAAATCGAATAATCCCTAATATTGTTGCTTCATAAACGGAAACCGATCCAAAATTGCTTAAAGAGAATCGAAACCGACCCTAATAGCAATAGGTATAATTTAATTTGGTTTATCGGTTATAACTAGAGCCAACATTGTTGAACCAGCCCATAAACCCACCCAAACCCAATCCAAATAAATGGGTTCAGGTTTATTGGGTTGGGTTTGGGTTGAGGTTTTCCCAACCCGTCTGGAAACGGGTTCAACCCAAACCGAATTATCAATCTGTTGGCTACTCAACAATATAACTTCTTTTTTTTTTTTTTTTTTGGTATAGGCATTATAAACTATTAATCAAACTGGCATGTATGTAGAAACCTGAAAAAAAAAATAATAAGCAAGTTTTGAAAAGTGAAAACAAAGAAACGAAAATAGAAGCTTCGTTTGTGGTCGATCTTTAAACCTTGTTCAACATGTGAATGAATTTGCACCTTCTTCAACTCCTGGGTTTTCACTTTTCAATTATGTGACTTCTTGTTGGTTAAGATAACATGAAAAAATTGTAAATATGCTCAATCCTCAGTGCTCGCTTTTCTACTCAATTTTATATAAATTTAGTAACAAGGATAGCACATTTATGGAAAAAATGTTTCATGATCTTTATTTTCTCAATTTTCAAAAAGTAAACATTTAATTACAAGTTAAAAAAGAATTTTAAACATATATGTTAAGAAAAAAACAATAGTCCACATCTCCATAATTCCTAAATTCTATAAAAAAAAAATGCTAAAACTTAAAAGAATTTGTTTAGAAAATTTTAGGTTAAAATATTAAATGGATTGGGGCAGGTTCAACTCGTTTATTTGTAGGTTGGATTCGGTTCCATGATTTTCCAACCTGTTGTTAAACTGGTTGAATCTAACCCAACACATTTATAACCTACTCAAACCTAACCCAACCCGACCCATTGCCACCTCCATTTTTAACCGAACCATTGTCATCTCTAGTCTTTGTCAGGGAGACTCCTTTGTCTCTTATATTAATAGATAAAAGTTAAGAGAAAATGTTCTATGCTGCTCAAGTTCAGTGGCAATGATATTGTCACTCGTCCCATTTGCACCCTTGAGATTTAGTTCGAACTAAGTACATGACAAATTTGTGTAGAATACATCCCTTGTGCTATAAAATGTTGACATATAATTCTTCTGAAATTAAAATATATTAAATAATTGATATAATCATTTATAATCAAGGGTTAGGATCAAATTGGATTAAATCCTAACCCGATTTATGAAATCCCAACCCAAAATTAGTAGGTGAGGATCATTTCAGATTAATCAATTATTATTATTATTATTTTTTGGGTAGGAAAATGTTGACAGATTGATCAATTAATCCGCCTATTACCATCCCTAGCAAGGTGTCAACTCCGGTGGAACCCACCGTTAATGCATGCTATTAAATTTACATTTTAAAGTGAGATTTGATTCCAAAACAGTTATGGCTACTTTGAAACAATCCTCCTTCAAAAACGTTTTATTACTTTCTTTGTGTTTTAAATAGGGCTCTTTGTATCCATAACCCCTAATTATTATACATTTGCGTCTATATTCTTTTATTTTTAATATTATATTTATACCCCGTCACATTTATCATAATCTTTGGTGTAATTTTGGTGTCAAAATTTGTTAATTTTTGTTTATTTTTATTAAATTAGTAGTGACACGTGCATACTGCATGTCCTGAACCTACTAACAATTTCACAAAAGTAGGGTGTGGTTTAGATTTCAATGTGGGAAGAGTAGTGACAGGGCGTTATAAGAGAATTGTTTTGTTTGTGGAGGATAATATTTGAAATGAAAAGAAGGGCCAAAATCTGGGAAGAATATTCTCCCTCTTCCCTTTATTAATAATATAGATATAGATGATTAAGAAAGGCCATTTGGTGGCCTTTTTTAGAACAAAAACATTTTTTTTTCTGTTTTTTAAAAACAAAAATCTCAAAATCTCATCTAGTAAGCACAATTTTCAGATTGTTTTTAAGAAAAACGATTCAAAAAGAGCCTTGTTTTTTTGAAGTTGAAATTTCAAAAGAATCGTTCTCAATTTTTTTTGGCAGTTTGTAAAATCTTGTAGATTATTCAAATCACTCGTGCCTTCATCTATCACTGCTACAACCATTGTATCCACTACTAGTACCAATACCACCTCCACCACCAACTCGATCGCTATAATCACAATCACCATCATCATCACCACCACCTATTCTATAACTACAATCATGACCTTGAGCACCACCAACTCTACTATCATGCCCATGACCATCACCCCATCACCACCACCACCACCTCAACCTTTGCCACCACAACCACCTCTACTACCATCATCACCACCATGACCACCACAAGCATAACAACCACCTCTACCATGACCACCACAACTACCACCATCGCCATCTCCACCACCATAACCATGATTGTCAGATATCAACACTTTCACCACCACGACAACTACCACCGCCACCCCTACAACCACCATCTCCCATCTTGACCACCACCACTGCCACAACCTCTACTACTACTACTTTAACAACAACAACAACAACCATCAACACCACCATAGCCACTGCACCAACTATTACTATCATCATCCACCACTGTCATTAATATCAACTAATACCATAACTACAATTAACACAATCACTAAAATTAAATTATTTTAAAAAATTTACCAAATGAATTTTTATTTTATTTTTAAGATCACCATAATTAATTTTACCTAAATGTTACCAAATGGCTTTTCCGTCACTTGTTTCCAAAAACAATTAAAAAAGATTATGGTTTTCAAATTGTTTTTATAAAAAAAAAAGAGACGCTACCAAACAGCCTCTAAAGTAACCTTCTGTACAATAAAAAATATTAAATAGCCAAATGAAACTATCACGCTAGACTTAATTTCAATGAATAATTATTAATTGAGCAAATCAATATCATTGACTTAGGGTATATAACAATACAAGGACATAAATGAAAATATTAGATAATATATGAACATATACAAAAGTGCACACACATGAACAAATATTATCTCTTAGGGTACGTTTGGATCGTAGGAATGGGAAAGTGGGAATTGGAATTGAGACATAAGAATGATAATTCGGATGTTTGGTTAACCAATTCTAACAAGAATTAGAAATCACATGTGAATTATTTAGGCTTTAATTCCCATGACCCATAAGAATCATAAGTTCGATGGGAGGGGGTGTTTTTTATAATTCCTGTGTGTTAAAATTCACGCGGGAATTAAAATCGAGTTTACTCTCGACTCTCTTGTCGACTTAAAATTTAGGTAGCAAAACTTCGACTTCTTCATTGTTGATCAGAAGCTCTCCAATTTCAGTCCTACTGCAACATCACCTTCAAATCCCTGATTCTCAATTATAGAAACCTCAAGATCGTCTTCAAGTTCTAGGGTTAGGGTTAAGGTGTCTTCCAGTTCCAATTTTAATAGTGAGACGAGACCTATACTTTGAAAATTTTAAAAGCACCACGGGCGCTGTGATTCTCACAGCTGCAACCACGTTGATGATCAGAAAGCTCTCTTAGTTGTCGGCGAGAGCAGAACCTTTGGCGATGACGACAGAGGAAAAGGGAGTGACCGAACAGGAACATGTCGAGCACGGAGAAGACAAGGAGAAGGAGAGCGACAACAGGTCGCCTTTATCTCAGTTTTTTGAATCACATTCCGATTAAATTGATGCCTTAAAATCACTGTTGCAGAGAAAGGTCAAGACGGAGAAGACAAGGAGGCTTTGCAGAGTATACCACTAATGGGGTCCGCCTTACAAAAACAGGTGGGATAAAATCAAACGGTTGGTATTATTTGGGTCCTTGGGCTTTAAAGTTTACCTCCTTTAAAGATAAACAAAGTCTGCCAAGTGAATGAAACCCACCATGAATCGTATTTGGTAACCCATATATGGAGAGCTCAACGTGGCAACTAGGCTTGACCGGCAATTAGGTTTCGGGTTGGGATACCTGTTCCATATTCGGGTCAATGTTGACTAAACCTCGACCTAATCAGTTCGAGAGTACCACCTGCTTTGGTGGTAAAGACCCTCTTGGCCGTAATAGAAGAGGTCATGTGATCAATTCCCACCCTCATCAAAAGTGTGCGTGAGTCCCGACTATGTGTCGGTCTCCCTACCCCTCAACCCTTCCACACTTACACCAAGTGTTGATTGGATGTGATAGTATGAAGCTAACAAGAAGATGGTCATGACAGCAAGAGAAGCTGTAATGTTAGAGAAATCCATCTTTATCGAGCTCTTTGAAGGGATCATATTTTGTTGCATGTATAGTTTTGATAGGGGAAACATATCTATAAATAGTGGCGATGCAAAATGAATCACAAATGGTGCCTTGGTTGAGTGGGGTTGTTGAGAAAATGTAGTTGGGTTACGTGGCTTTAATTTGCTCAAAGTGTTTAAATATTTCAATTCTTACATATTTGTTAGCATCCAAACAGTAGAATTGAAATTCATGTGTGAATTTCAAGTAAATTCCATAAAACTAGCCAAACACCAAAATTTTAATATCTATGAATTCAAAATCATTTGATTTCAAATTCATGTGTATTCAAATTCTCATGAATGTTTAAATTCATGCGATCCAAACGGACCCTTATATGATTTATATACATATGCACTTTATACATTTGTAAATGCCCTTTTTGCATTTAGAATGTGGATAGACTAGGATTAAGGTTACTGATCCACCGCCAATCATGCATTCTACACAAAATTCCCATGTCTTGGGTTCGAAGTTCGAACTAAATCTGGAGGGCGCAAATCGGACCAGTGACAATACCATTATATTTGAACTTGAGTCTCCCTGGGGAATGGTTCGATTAAAACGGATAAACCAAATTAAATCATAACTATTGCTATTAGGGTCATTTTTGGATTATCTTTAATCAATTCCGGATTGGTTTCGGTTTGTACTATATAAAATCGATTTGGTTTTGGTTTGTATGCCAAACCGAACCAACTAGAGATTATTTGATTTACCGTTAAAATCAATAAACCGAACCAAACCAAACCTTATCTATTAAGTTAGCTATGGTTTGCAATTAGGGGTGCAACTTGGTCTAGTTAAAACCAAACCCAAAACTACCCAAACTAACATCGGTTTGGTTTGGTTCATTTTTGGTCTAGAATTCCTTAACCCAAATTAAGTCAGTTCGGTTTTAGGTTAAATGCTTGGGTAAACCGAACCAAACCGAATTTGTATATAGGTAAAACCAAACCAAGCGGAACCAAATATTCTACATATATAATATGTAATATATTAAATTTTGAAAGTTTATCTTTAAACTTTAAGAATATTACAAACAACACCTTTGTTTGAGCATAGGCATGCATTGGTCTAACATGAACTAAACTGAATCGAATTGACCTCATTTAATTCAGTTCGGTTCAGTTCGGGTTTAGGTTCTTTTATTTATTTACGGTTCGGCTTTCGGTTTTATATTTTCGGGTTTCTGTTTGGTTTGGGTTGACTGCAAACATTTTGGGTGAACTGACCGGAGTCTCTTTGCATTAATCGGTTTCAGTTCAGTTTTCACGTTATACCCATAAATCCATATCAAGATCAACGAAACGATGCTAAACATCTTTCTTCTGATCCATTTCCGCAAACTCTGCAGTTGCCGTGCCTTTACAATGTGCCTCATCTGCTTGCGGCTGGAGAGGGATTCTAAGCGACAGCTTCTGCGCTTTGGTGGGTACCCCATTGTTGACTGCAATAACTCACAGAAACGGGAGGGGCGAAGAAACGGGGATGTTTGTCAATAATGGCGAAATGACGGAGACTGGTCTGGTACGCTTTTCTTTCCCGGGAGGTATTTGATGTTTGTCTACTTGCACCACTAAAATTTCTGGTTCCCCCCACCCAAGTTATTGAAATTTCTATATTTCATGAGAACATCTTCTAAAATTTCTGGTTTGCCCACCCCAACTCATTAAAATTTCTATATTTCATAAGAAGTGTTAATTGAAATTTTTTTTTGCCGCCACAGATTTGGAGTCCTCTGCCACTAAAAGGTATTGTAAGCTTTTCCGGATTGCCATTTCTAACCTGTTTTAGAGAGTGAATCTTTTATCGTCTTCCGGCCCCTTTATTTAAATGTCATTAGGCTGATGCATTGGTAACTTCAGTCAGGCCCCATAAGGAGAACTTTTGGTGCAGGATATCATATAAGCAAGTGAAGAGCCATATATACCCAGTTATGTGCTTTCTTTGTTTTATTTTATTTTTTCTAGGAATCAAAAGAACCATCAAAGAAGTCATAATCACCATCAATTCTCAGCTGTAAGTAATATATTTTGTCTGCTGTTAAGAAAGTAAGTAAACAGAGAGACAGAGTATGTGCCCGACATGCTTAACAAACCATGTCCCTTGCGTTTTGGTTGAAGTAAGACTTTGTTTGTTGACCGGGAATTTATTTGTTGTAACTACCATAATAGTGACTGAATGGTGAGTAACACCAACCGAATGAACCACTCAAGCTCACCGAATGAACCACTCAAGCTCAGCCTAAATTCGGTCAAGACGAGGCGATTAGGGCCTAACTCTTGTACAATGCTACCCAACCAGATCGTCCATAATCGCTCTATCCTTCAAGCCTCCCATGATGGCATGAATGTAGCTTACCCCTTTTCATTACTCAAAATGTCACAATGAAATGGGCTTCTCTTCATTGCTTCTTGTTGCAGCAGAGTACGAAGATACTGTTTGCCCTCGATCAGTGAAGATCCTGTCATGGATGACCAGTTTGTGACCATCCTCAATCTCATTTATCCTCCAACACTACGACGATAAAGGAGAGGCAAGTATCACGTCAGCTCCTATCAAGCCAAGAGAGTAACTAAAGCAATCATGACCAAGCAATACAATTAGCATAAACCCCCAAATTAACACCATTGGTGGATGCCCCCTTCAACTTTTTTTTGTCCTCCAACACTATGGCGATAGAGAAAGAGAGAGAGAAGCTGGTATTACCTGTTAATTTTTTTTGTACCTAGTAACCAAGAACCCCAACCTTCGCCTGATCCTTCACTTGTAGTACAACTAAGCTAATTCCAACACATGGATTGGAACAGACACCCGCGATCAAGACTCGGACCCGACCCATTGTACCTATAGGGGTACTAGCACACCCGCACATAAACACACCATCATGTGCCGAGTCCAGCAAGATTCGATAGGAACAACGAGTCACAACATGACGGGTAGTATAGTTTAGTTTTGGTTTGATTGTCACAAAACCGAAACCAGTTTTTTGGGTAACATGAAAACTAAACTGAAACCTAGATGATTTAATAGATACGGTTGGTTTATTGATTTTAACATAAATTAAACTAGCTAGGGCGCACATTCAGTACTGCATGTGGAGAGGAGGAATAGTTTTGTAATTGCCTGGGTTTTGAAAGAAGAGGGAGAGTTATAATTGTTGAAACCCTATATATTAATGAAACCTTAACAACTTATTGTATGAGCTTTTTGGGGAAGGCATGCGTAGTGTTAGGCACACTTTCCAAGGTGCCTCTCATGTTAACTATAGTATAGATAATTCCTAGTTAGTCCGGTTTGGCCTACAAATTGAAATAGAATCCATAGTATAAATCAAAATCAACCCGAAACTGATTAAAGATAATCCAAGTCTATAATAATATATATAATGAGAATAGCTAGGCACCTTGGGAAGCATGCGAACAATTATGTACGACTTCCCCAAAAAGCCCTTATCGTTCATTATAAAGGTATTATTAATATGGTATAGATAATTCCTAATCGGTTCGGTTTCACTTACAAACCTCATCCACCTCCACCACCATCGCTACCACCGCACTCACCATTAACATCATCACCACTACTATCATCTATATCAATTATTACCATATAACCATACCTAACACATTCACTATAATTAACTAAATTATTTTCAAAACGTTACCAAACGAATTTTTATTGGTTTTTAGGATCATATTAATTTTATCTAAATGTTACCAAATGGGTTTTCATCACTTGTTTCCAAAAACACAAAAAAATTTAAAAATTTTGGTTTTCAAATTATTTTAAAAAAAAAACTCACCAAACAGCCTCTAAAGTAACCTTCTGTATAGGTAAAAAATATTAAATAGCCAAATGAAACTATCGCGATATGCTTCGTTTCAATGAATAATTATTAATTGAGTAAATTAATATCACTTAATTAGGGTATACAACTAATAAATATAACAATACAAGGACATAAATAAGATAATACTAGCGGGCAACCCGTGCGATGCACGGGCATGACGTATGATTCAGTACTCTTTTAATCTCCAGAATTATCATTAAAATTAGAGTTGGCAACGGGTCAGGTCATAATCGGGTTAGGGTTTGGCTAAATTAAAGGCAGGTTGGAAAACCCCCAACCCGCCAACTTGTTTATTATTTTTTTTATTTTTTATTTTTCAAAAAATATGATTAAAATAGGGTTAGGGGGTTAATTAGATCGGGTTGTACCGGGTTCGGGTCGAGTTGAAGGTTAATCGGGTTGGGCTGAGACACTTTTGCTGCCTTTTTTTTAAAAAAAATCGGGTTGACAGGTCATAATCGGGTTGGCCCAATTACTAGCGGGTTCGAGAAACCCCAACCCACTTAATAAACGGGTCAACCCAACCTGTTTATAATTGGGTCGACCCGTCGAGTCGGGTCACATTTTGACAGCTCTAATTAAAATTCGAAGAAAAAAAAAACAATAGCATCAAATCGTTGATGCATGGTAGGAGAAGATAGTTTTGTAATGACAAAGGATGGATCTGTTACCTAAACAAACATGTTTACTGGCTTGGTGTACACCCGTGACAAACATTTTATGGTTTGTCTGCGTAAGGCATACGTTGTCAAGTTAGTTGAGGGGAGCAGAGATGCAGCCGAGGTAGCCAGATGATTTTATCAGCAAACGCATCGAAAGCCTGGTCCTAGTAGCGTTGCGAAGAGTCTAAAGAAGGGTGAAGTACGTTTATGCTTATGAAAGACGTTTTTTTCACAGAAACCAATAAATAAATTCAAAAACCAATAAATCACAAAAAGTAGCTGAGCAAAACCAATAAATCACAAAAGCCTGGTCCTGGAACAGGACGTTTGCTGCTAACTGGAATCGCAACATATGGTGGCGATGTAGATGCCTTCACGGTTGGTGTGGGTCAAGCGGATTTAGGAGCTAAAGTCGGGGGGAGATGAATCTACCATTGGTGGCGTAGCAGTGGGAATCGACTGTGTCGAGGAGTTTTTCTGACAGTGTGAGTCAAGAAGAAGAGTTTCGGTGGGAGGGTCTGGACAGCATTGGATTTGGGTGGAGAGGAGAGGTGTTGGAGGGTTTGGAAAGGGCGTGGCTGGTGATGAGAGAGCGGAGGGCATGGTGAAAAAGGGAAAATTCTCTACGATCAAACATTCGAGAACGCAGACCGTCGCCAAGCATTCGAGAAAGCGAGAAAGTGCCGTTTTATGTGGCATGTGTTGGGCGGATTTTTCTTCTGCTACACCTAGAGAAACTAACCTTCGATCTGCCATTTCGGGGTTTTCTTTTACCGGTTCAGTGTTTTTTTCTGTAATTTGCCATGTACCCTACTCTTAAGAGTAGGTTTTTGTAGAAATATGCCGCGTACCTTTCGTCTTTGAGCAAAAACACACGTTGAGGAGGGAGAACAAAAGGAAATTTTGAACAATGGACACGTCGCCCCTTAAAGATATATTTTTTTTGTTGTTGAAAGACAAACTTTATTTATAACGAGTAAAGGTTACAAGTCTAGCATCATCAAACATACATGAGTTTAAAAACGATGGAGGACTATTCACCCAATAACATGCATGGTAATCTAACGCAAAATTAGCCAACGTGTCAGTTGCTCTGTTTCCTTCTCTTAGAGTATGGCAGACCTGGACCTGGTGAAATGTTGATGTAAGGACTTGTATCTGTTCTATTATTGCCACCAATCCGCATGGAACATGATCGGTTCTCTGCTGGATTAGTTGTACAAGACTCTGTGAGTCCCCCTCCAGAACAATCTGCCGAAAGTTTTGTGTTAATGCTAACTTCAAAGCCTCTAATGCCGCAAGTGCCTCAGCCTGGATTGCACTGTCCACTTCACAGCAACTAGAA
Source organism: Buxus sempervirens (assembly GCA_947561395.2). Lineage (NCBI taxonomy): Eukaryota > Viridiplantae > Streptophyta > Magnoliopsida > Buxales > Buxaceae > Buxus > Buxus sempervirens. Next base: position 13,259,952 of record OX387194.1, on the reverse strand, counting down.
ACTGCTGCTAGGAATTTACCTGATTGATCTCTTGCTATCACTCCGATGCCGCCTCTTCCTGTAGATTTACGCCAAGCTCCATCAAAGTTTTGTTTACTGTAGCTCTTGTTTGGTCTTGCGAAATTGAAATATAACCTGAAAAACATTTGCTTCAGAATTTTCAAATAAACTTTGTTCCTGTGGTTCCATAAAATCCATCCGAAAATAGAGATATAAGAGATAAGTTCCATACGCCTTGGTCGATATATAAGAGATAAGTGCCATGGTCGAGATGAACAGCTCGAAAAGACGCAAACACCTTCCATCCCTTTGGAATGGTGTAACCCTTGATGTTCACATCCGTCATTGCTCGCCTAAACACCCCACTTATGATGTTTGCTACCCGCAATGTTTCGTTCACCACCTGCAAATGTTTTAATTTTAATATTTCAGAAAGTGTAAGTGAAGCTCAAACGCCATTGCCGATTCTTCCATCCAACCAAAGACGATGACCCTTGTTGGAAAAATTTTAAAAATGAGTTTTCTTTAATTTTGTCCATTTCTTACGCATTGAGTGAAGGGCATGGACTTGTAATCGGTCCATTCCAGCACAGCTTCCGAGTCATGCTTCCGAGCTCTGATCTCCTCGTGCTCTTCCTGCAAAAATAATCTTCATGTCAGCACATATGGCAATGGCATGCTCTGCAGTGGCAGCTTTTTGTAATTCCGAGAAAATTCAAAGGCCTTGTCTCCCTTGTAACACAGACTTGTGCACGTGGGATGCATTCTACACAAAATTCCCATGTCTTGAGTTCGAACAAAATCTGGAGGGTCCATTAAGTCGGCTATGGGTTTGCATTAATCGGTTTCAGTTCGGTTTTCACGTTATACCCAAAAAACCGGTTTCAATTTGCTTTCAGTTTTGTCACAATTGAACCAAAACCAAACCGTACTATCCCGTTCTAACTTCAAGAAAGTCATCTATGGCTGTCTGAAAGAGATTATATCACCTGACCCTCTCGTTGGAAGATCTGCTGGTTCAACGGTAATGCATATGTACAGCTTCACACACCCTATGTGGACACATTCATTGCCGTTGGATCAACAGATATTCCAGATTTCGCTCCAGCAGATTTCAACTCGTCTTGAAAGAACTCGAATTCGGAGTATTTTGCAAGAATCGATGTGAAAAGAACACATAATTAATTAAGGGATAACTGAAAGAAAACGAAATTACAAAATTTTCATTGCTGGAATGTAGTTACAGTGGTTCCTGTGTGTACAAATCTGTTTCAATGTACTTCTCTGCCATTGCAGACTCCAACAGATTCCAGAAAAACAAAAGGGATGCAAAAGAATGAAAAATTAGTAGGAAAGGGGAAAGAAAACTTGAGAAAGAAAGGATGGCGGAGGGAAAAGAAGAAATGCAGGAAGGAAGAAGCACAGCTCTTCAAGAAAGAAATGGTTGCAAGGGTATATGCTTCTTTGTCGATGAAGTTCAGGAAAAGATTACAAAGGTAAGCCCACAAACACGACAAGCAGCCAAATGAAGCAGCTAGAAATCCATATCAAGAGCAGCTGAATGACGAAGCTATAAATCCATATCAAGATCAGCGGAACGATGCTGAACATCCTTTTTCTGACCCATTTCCAAAAAATCTGCTGTTTCCGGAACTTTACAATTTTCTTCATCTGCTTGCGAGTGAAGAGGGATTCTATGCGACAGCTTCTGCGCCTTGGTGGGTACCCCATATTTGACGGCAATAACTCACAGAAACGGGAGAGGCGAAGAAACAGAGATGTTTCTCGATAATGGCGAAAAGACGGAGACTGGTCTGGTACGCTTTTCTTTCCCTTGGTCTTGTGTATTCAAAACCTGTGGGAAGGCTCGCGTGCAGTCTTAACTCTCATAACTGCCCATGGTTGCAGAAAAACCTCAGAGAACGGGAGATGTTTGTCGAAGAGACGGATATGTTTGTCGGTTGTACGAGTGAACTAAGGAGAAAGGTATTATAAGCTTTTCTTTACCAGGGTCTTGGGTGTTTTATAAGCTCGCAGTCTTTAACTGTCACAACTGCTTTTTAAATCTTAGAATCTTACCGTTAGCGACGCAGAAGCTCCCAGAATTTGCCGTCCTAGGGTTTACTGCGATATATGTGTTTGTTAAAAGGTCTCAGCGAAAGCCTTCATGTTTATAAGTTTATTATCCATAACATAGCACCATTCTATCTAGTTTTCCAGATTGCCATTTTTAACCTGTTTTATAGACAGTGAATCTTTTATCGTCTTCCTTTTATTTAACTGACATTAGGCTGATGCATTGGCAAATGCAGTCAGGTCCTATAAGGAGAACTTTTGGTGTGGGCTATCGTATAAGCAGATGAAGAGCCATATATATATATATACCCAGTTATGTGCTTTCTTTCTTTTTTCTTTGTTTTTTCCTAGGCCTCAAAGATCCATCAAAGAAGTCCATCATCATCAGTGGCGGAACCAGGACACTAAATCTGGGGGGGCAAAAAAAATTTTCAATTAACACTTCTCATAAAATATAGAAATTTTAATGACTTGGGGGTGGGCAAACCAGAAATTTTAGAGGGTATTCTCATGAAATATAAAAATTTTCAATGGGTTGGGGGGGCAAACCAGAAATTTTAGAAAGGATTTTCATGAAATAGAAAAATTTTCAATGGGTTAGGGGGGCAAATCAGAAATTTTAGGGGGGGCAAAACATAAATTTTAATTAAAAAATATATAAAATATATACCTTTTTAATAAAAAAATAAAAGTTAGGGGGGGCAATTGCCCCCCCTAACCAATGCCTGGTTCCGCCACTGATCATAATTGCCCCCCCTAACCAATGCCTGGTTCCGCCACTGATCATCATCAATTCTCCGCTGTAAGTAATAGATTGCCTGCTGTTCACAGATTGAGATAGTAACTAAACATAGAGACGAAAGATGTGCCTGACATGCTTAACAAACCATGTCCCTTGCGTTTTGGTTGAACTGAGTTTGTTTTGATGTAAAAGGCTTTACAATTTAAGTTATTTTACATGAATTTGATTTTTCTAAAAATATGAAATTTTCAATTCGTTCATTAGAAACATGGAAAACAAATTGAAAGCACTTTCATATATTTGCATTATGGTAACATAGGAAAAACAGTTTGGGTCTTATAAAACTGTTATAATGTTGATGGTTATTTGGTGGGGGTGGGGTGAGGGCCGCAGTGGTGGTATCAGTTGGCAATCAGGGAAGTTTTTGTGGTGGTGACAGCTGCGGGATTTTTTTTTTTTTTTTTTTTTTTGGGGTGTTGGGGGCAGGGGGAGGAGGGTGGTGGTGTGGGGAAGTGGTGGGGGTTGGTGGTGGTGGGTGTGTGTGGTGCATCATTAATGGTGTTGTTTCACTTAATTTTGATTCTCTTAAAACTCACATTCACGTTTATTCAATTTTCTAATTTAATGGAATTTGTGGTGACCCCAGAAATCAGAAATGCCTGTAAGCTTAATTTTTTATTCAATAAAACCTGAATCTATTTCACCGATACAAGCCATTTGATCCATGACCAAACTAAAGTGATGCCAGTTAGGAGCTCCAAACTAGTTCATCCATTGCCTGTTTGGGCAGTAAATAATTAAAACGAAGAATATTTCTCTCCAAATCAAAGATGATTGAGCAGTTGAGGCAACTAGAGCAACTGATTATAAGGCTCCAAAAAGTTGTCACCCAGTGGATTCAATTGAAACTTCCATCTTCTCCTTATAAATGGAGCACCCATTCTTACTCATAAACTTGAGGCATGCCAACGATGTGTTGACTAAGCATTCAATAAATAAATGGTGCAAGTGATACTACCTAATCTATTATCCAATCTTGAAAATTACACGGAGTATGATGATAATTCAGCATACTCAAAGGACAGCTATATCAGATCTCTGTTTATATTAGCAATATATATTGATATTTTTCATTAATTTGACTGTTTTAAATTTTTTTTATTTTATTACAGTAATGAAAGTGAAGATAAAGGTGCCATGGAGTTCCAGGCATGTATCCCGGTCCTGGTAGATAAAGTAGGTTTTCTCTCAAGGCACCATGCAGATCTGCTTGAAAGGGTCTCAAGGGCTGAAGTTGCACATGAGCTACTCAAAAAGAAGTTAAAAGAGAAAAACGAGCTAGTTAAAACTGTACATGCAAAGCATCAACATGAGAATCAGGTTAGAAGGTTCCAAATCTTTTGATGGTGCTCTAAACTTTTATTGGTAGTTTACCAGCAGAAATAAATTTTATAGACCTTCAATATTTTTGTGCTTTATGATCCGAAAACTTATTGAGCCTGGATGTTCTGTTTCTGTTGTTAGGCCACTTCTTACAAGAGAACAGACTGCTTTGACATATTTTAGTTGCCTCAATATGAGAAACTTTTTTTTCACCCTCAACTGAGGGTTCTATTTTCTTAATACTAAAGCCTATGCTCATCTTTTTGGGGAAAGTGTCCTCCAATTAGTCATATACTCGCTATCTTCGCTTGAGTGTGCATTTATCATTAAAATTCAGTTCACCTAGATGGTGTGCAAGTGAGTCCTGTCATAAAAATGAATTGTCTTGACTGCATTCCAGAACTTAAAAACTCAAAACACCTTCCTGATCAGTAAGTTTTTTCAAATTTTAAAGTTGTGGTTGTCATGGTGACTGGGTTCAGAAGATACCTTTTTCCATCCTGGCATACTTATAGATATGGCAAACCTTTGCAGTCAGGATCTACCCCAATGTTGGAGATTTAATTTGAACCACAAGTTGTAGGGTCCTCAATGAATGTTGAAGTTACCCATTTAAGCCAGCACGGCGTGGCCCATTTGACACCCAAGTTGAATTTCTATAAGATACATTACAGCTAACTAACGATAATAAAAAAAAATCCCTTCCTTTTCCATCCTGGCATACTTATAAAAATTTCCCTTCCTTTTCTCCAAACCACTGCACCCGCTTCCCAAATAGGGCTGAGTTCTTAAGATGGATGTTCCCCAGTCCCAGTCCTAAACTAATGCTAGGTGATTCTTTCTCCACCAGACTAAGTTATCCTTCTTGATCTCTCCTCCTTCCGAGAGGTCTATGCATTCATTCTAGAAACCTTATAATATTTTTAGGAGCCTTAAAAAGAGAAGAGAAGTGTACTAGGAGGTTTGCTAGGGAAGCCTTGACAATAGTTATTCTCCCATTAGAGGACAGGTAGTTGCTTTTCCAAAGGGTTAACTTCTTTGCTGTTTTCTCTAAAACTGGGTCCCAAAAACTTCTTTTGTTCGGACTTGCCCCCAGGTGTAATCCAAGAAATTTGATAGGCCATTCTCGGGACCTACATCCCAACATCAAAGAACACTCTTCTAACAAATCCCCATCTACATGAATCCCATTTATATGCCTTTCTCTAAACACTCTTTGAGGCTGAAAAGCATTCAAAACACCAATGTATCATTTAGTCCAATAGGCATGTTCTTTGGACACTTCTAGGAACAAAATTGTATCATCTGCAAAAGTGAGATACTGAGAAACTCCTACAACCCATCTGGAAACCTTTGACTAAGCCTAACCTCTCACCTAAACCCATAAGTTGACTCAAAACATCACCAACCAAAGTGAAGAGGAATGAGGAGAAAGGGTCCTCCTGCCTGGGACCCCAGGAAGGAAAAAGGCCAACTACTCGACCATTAATTATGAATGAAAATGGCACGTAATTAAGAAACCCTTTAGTCCATTTACACCAAGCATCACCAAAACCTTTCTACCTCATCACCAAGTCTATGAAATCCCACTTCATTTTGTAAGAAGCCTTTGTGAGGTCCAATTTATAAACAAAACCCTCCTTTTGAGGTCCAATTTCATACATCCCTTCAAGCATGAAGAAACTGAAAAAATTCAACTGAGCTTTGAGATAAGGAGTCATCTAGCTCTGCAGTCTATATCCACATCAAACCCATATGGTCTTCCTGTTGGCTCCGAATGCTTTGTGGTGACACCATAACAATAGCCATGTTACCTAACACTCCCTTTCACTCGCTACCTGCTTCCTAAGCCTTCTATGGCCATAAAAGAAATGACGGAAGAAACTTAGTGCACATTTATAATTTGGAAATGGACCGCACCTGAGCCTTGAATTGATAGGAGTAGAGATGGAAATCAATTATCATTGTTACTTTGGTTTCTGGTTTTCTTTCTTGGGAGAACTCTCACAAATCATTCTTTCTAGTTCATACTTAACAGGTTTTTGTGAATATTCCCAATTCCAATTCAGTGCCCGTTATTAATAGGCTTTCTGGTTCTGTTTCAATTTATTTGGTGTTTGGTTCTGCTTTTTTAAAATATCTTTCAAAAATCTTTCTCACGTTTGTGTTAAACAGGTTTCATGAACACCTGTATGTGAGATCCTTGAGTAACTCTCTTTCATGTCTGTTTCTTTCTACTTTTCTGTTACATTAAAGGAAAAATAGCATGAATGGTATGTGTTAAACAACCAATACACCTAAAAGCTTAAGCTTATAATTGAAGGTGTAAATAAGTATAAAAGAAGGCCTGAATACAATATCTCAATACTCCCCTGCACATGTGACTTCGTACAGGAATGACAAGGAAGGCCTGAATACAATATCTCAATACATGGGAATGACAAACACAGGGCACATAAACCCTGTATACAAATAAATGCCAAGGAAACTCGCCCCGAGGAGTTGAACACAAGACCTCCTGCTCTAATACCATGGTAGACAACAAATGCACCTAAAAGCTTAAGCTTAAAAGTGAAGATATAATTATGCATATAAGAGGGCCCAAATACAATATCTCAACACTCCCCTATATCTCAACAGTATGAAACTGATGAATTAATTCTCAAGTTCTCAGCATAACTTTTTGCAATCTTGAATTCAGACTATGCAGACTGTTGAGAGATCAACAGACTATTGTTCCTTTTTGTTCTTGGATAGGTAAATTTGAGACGTCAAGCAATCTAGCTGGAAAGAAAGGACTGGTTAACTGGAACATTGTTGTCTAAAAGATCCAGTGTGAGGAATAAGTTTGCTGAAGAAAGCCAGAACTTGTTTGGGCTTTACAAGGAACATAAACATTGCCATGACCAAAAATAGGGATAAGAAGAAGGGTGGCAATGATGGAAGCGGAAATTATGAAATTAGCAAGAAAAATGAGGCATTGACAGTGAAATTGCAAAATAGAGATGTGAATCTACATCCATATAGACTAACATGAATTAAATAAGCTATTTGTCTATTATTTTTCCACATCTCTCTGGTTTTCTTGTTTTCCTTTCTGCTTCTGTCTCTTGCAATAACAAGTCATCATGCTAAATTGGTTTCTTCGGACACACATTGTAAGAGCTGGATAGATATTCAATTGTTTTGATTTTTCAGAATCCAAGCAAACAATTCTCTGAATCCCTATCATTTTCTTTAGCTTTCTTCATTGTGTGCTGTTTTCTTGAAGGAAAATTGGCATAAATTATGAGCTCGGTTGCATATTTGATCCTTATCTTGCCATATAAATTGATTCCCTTTTTTTTAATCTTTCTTTTCTTGTCTATTTCTTGGTAAAATCTGGAAGATGAAAAAAAAGAGATTTCTGAGGGATAATTAGTTTATTGATCTGAGAAATCCAAGAATTTATCCAAAGATCAAGGTGTGAAGAACAAAACCCAGCAATGGAAAAGCAGGGAACCCAAAGAAAACTGCCCTAATTCCTATCAAATTCTTGAAAATAACCTTAATTGAACTTTGGGGATGGTTGAGTTGTATGTTACCGTGGGGCCCAAAAATCATGGAAAAAAAGCAGGAAAGAAAAAAGATAAAACCAGTCAGCTTCAATTTTTGAAAAGACTTCCTCAGTCCATTGAGAATTGAAGGGGTTCTTCAATCCCAATGTCATAGTTCGTCTCCCAAGTTACCCAAGAACTCTCACAGCTAATCTAATCTAACCATTTTTCTGTTTTCAGGCAATCTAGGAGCTCTAGCCTCAATGTGAATTTTTGCTCTACACTTCTTGTGGTCTTAACGAGGTAATAAGGTTGCAATTTTCTTATGTTTTGTTGAATTTTCATGATGGTTTAGCTTTCTGGTTCTGCTTCCTGGAACAAATCTCGAGAACGTTTTTTCCATTTCTGTTTAAATGAATGCTGTTATTTTTTCTGGCCTTGTTGAAGAACTCTGTGTAAATTCAATTGTCATGCTTGCTTTGTTTTCTGGTTCTATTTCTTTTAAGAACTCTGCCTTTGTCTTTCTTTCTTGGTTATTTCAAATGGGTTTGTCAAAATACTACAATTTTAGTTCAATTCTCCATATTATTTTGTTTTCTGGTTATGTTTCTTGGAGTAACTTCCACAAATCTTTCTTTATATTCCATGTTAAATGGATTTCTGTGAAAATATCTCTTTTTTAGCTTGCTTTCTGGTTCTCTTTCCTTTTTTTTTTTCCTTTTTATTATTATTATTATTATTAAACAGGTTTCCAAGAATAAAATGTCCTGTATTTTCAGCAATGGTTCTGTTTTTCATTCTGTTTCTTTGAAGAGGTCTTGTGAAAATGTTTATTTCGAGTTTGTTTCTTTCTAATTTATTGTTTTAACGGCCAAAGATGAGCTTACCAACCTTCTAAAATTCATCTCAATTCACATTGAAAGGACTATTCTGTCATTTGTATCAGTCTCTAATTCAAGAGAACAAGAATCTCCGATCCTGATTTGTTTCTTCAGAGATCCAAGGAGTCTGCCAATCTCTACTCATTCGCACACATGCTCTATATTTCCATCTCTCAGTTTTTCTGTTTTGCCTCAATCTGAATTTCCATTTTGCTCCATTTCAATTTCATTTACAATTCATTGGATGCTATTTTATATTGCTTTCTGTTTGTGTTAAATTTAGTTCTTTTAATGCTGTTTATATACACATACATATACACACACAGATATATATATATATATATAATAGAAACCAGAGAATTAAAGAGACAGATCAGACTAACACGTGAGAAGTACAATTCACTGGAGAATAAACTAATGAATTGCAATGGTTCGAAGAGACTATACTTACCAGAAAATTATTTCCAATGTTCCATTACTAAAGGAGAATGCATCCAACTCCAACAAAAGGAAGAGAAACAGATAAAACTTTGACTTGTGCTTCTTTGCAGAATTTTGTTTTTTACAGTACTTTCTAATGCAAATTTTTACTTCTTATCCCAAAATGAAAAAGAAAAGAAAGGATCTATCAAATCTACATTCTCGCTCTAATATTGTATATTTGCATGCAATATGAAAAGTTATTTCGTAACCAGAAATATTATGAGACCCAACTATATATTCATTTTGATTTTCTAATTAAACCAAGCCCAAAAGTAACTCTTCTTTCTCAATTTAAGTTACCATCTTTATTCATTTTGATTTGCTAATTAAATTAAGCCCAAAAGTATCTTCTTTCTCAATTTCTATATTTTGACTGATTTAAATTCAAAGGGGAGAGAAAATTCTTACTTGGTGCAAGTATCTTACTTCTTAGTGTAATTTTGGTTTTTATTTTTCAAAAATGACTAAAAATAACTTTTTGATTGTTTTTAGAACATCCTTTTAAGTCACCCAAAAGTTCGCATGTAAAGAAATATTTGATTATATGAGTCTTAAGCCTTCTATCAGGCTTAGCAAGCTTATGCCAAGACATTCAATGAACAAAAGAGCCTTAGAATTTTGAAGAAATCATTTTCAAAAATAAATTTCTTCTTTAGTTTTCATGAGCTTCATAGGTTTAATATACATACAATCTGATAATGTTGGATGATAGAGGCTATATTCAGTGTTGCACCAATAACTTGCAAGATCACACCTCTCTCATATAGTTAACTTTTACATATGGTATAAGTTGCATAAATCCTCATGTAAGTCACCTATTGACCCACTTATTTCATGAAAAATGGTTTCTCCTGATTTGGTTAGGCCTAGCATTTGCCTATTCATATTCATGTTAGATAGAACTATTATCAGGAATTCGTACACTTTATGACTTCATTAGGAAGAACTCCTGAAAACATCAGATCTCTCCCTCTCTCCCTGCCTCTTTGTGGATTTACGCAAATACACATACAGAAATATACCATGATCTGAGCAATGAAAATCAATAAGAACAGAATAAAAATAAAAATAAATCAACTGAGCCAACAAGGAGAAAGAATTATCCATCATAGACTTCATTATGTGTTTTCATTAATAAATCCATACATAAAAATCTAAGCAACATGCTAAAAACAAAGAATCTCTATAGTTGATATTTGTTCCCTATCCAGTATTCACAACGAGCAAATTGATGGTAAATCATCCTAGAAGACTATCCAAAAGAATTGAAAATAGAAAAATAAAACAAGTAGATATCATCCGCTTCCTAAATCTGTTCCATCCTAGAAGACTATGCAATGAAATAAATATTCCTTGCTAAACACCAGTAGGGATAGCAAGAGTTGATAGACATCCTTTTTTAGCTTTCTTGCCTTGCTGGTGCTCCACTGTAAGTCGGGAAGCCCGTCTAGTTGTTTTTGGAATCTGAAATTTAGTACTTGAAACAGTAGTGGTATTAATTGAACTTGTATCCAATGCAGTTACATCGGCATTTGATTCTTCAATCTCTTCGTCCTCTGCTCCCACAAATGGATGAATCAGGAGCATCTCAGCTGTCCACCTGAACATAGGTTTCCTCACAAAACATCTCTTCAAGAAATCTTTCCCCTCTTCCGACATTTCACTTGGTATTTCTGGCAGTTTGCCTCCAGACCCTATATGGATCATAAGCTCATCAACATCCAAGTCTCCTAAGGAATCCCATACAGGCTTTCCATTAGCCATCTCTGCCACAACACAACCAAGAGCCCATATATCTGCCCGAGATTCCTGTACATCATTGGCAGCACATTCCGGTGACATGTACAGAGGGGTGCCTTCTTTGATAGGAGTCACCTTCCTCCTCTTATCCTGTTCAGTATTCTTAACCAATTGAAAATTGGTAATCTTCACAATAAACTTATCAGCACCATTATCACACCCTAAAGAAGAATGCAACGAATTGGGCACAAGAACAATGTTATCGGGCTTGATATCGCAGTGAACAAATCCATGCTGATGAACATGATTGAGCCCTCGAAGAATCGACCTGGTATAGCGCCTGATTTGTGATTCAGGTAACCCACCATTCGATCTCTTAATCTGATCAGCTAGAGTGCCTCCTGACCCATACTCCATCAACACATTATAGATCTCTTGATTATTCTCAGCATTGGAAACCTCATCATAGTAACAGCGAATGATGTGAGGACATTCTCCAAGGACACTAAGAACAACTCTCTCCTTTTGAAGCTCACACGATCGAGAGTACTCGGCAGACTTCACGACCATTACAGGTGGAAAATAGCTCTGACGCGTATGAGGTTTCTTTGTTATGGCTAAAGAGATAATCCCACCGCATCCTCTTCCGATCGTTGCACCTCTCTTCCAATCCCTTCCTTCACTCTGCAACAACAGCTCTCTCTTCATTTGTTATTGATGCAGGAAATGCCGATTTCAAGATGAAAACAGAAACCCACTTGCAATTTTCAGGGTTTTAACCAGAAAAAAAGCCCTAACCCTCGACACTCAGATAAAAATCAACTCATAGAAACCCCACTTACAAGAAACAGAGAAACCCGATTAGGGTTTCAATTTATAGAGCTTTTGAGTAATGACCAGTTGGCTATGTAACGAACATAGCCGTTGCTTTTGCTTCTTCGAAATTCGCATTGCTTGTAAGGTCTTCAATGTTTTGACAAACAAAATTAACGGTAATAACTGCCATCAGTTCGACCGTCACTTTAACGACTCTCACGGTCAGTTTGGTTCGAGTTGAAGTCAACCCAAGACCAAACCAAAAATATATAGTCAAACCGAACCGAATTGAAAACCTAAAATACTAAACCGAACCGAAAATATATAGAAAAACCAAAACCCAAACTGAACCGAACCGAACTACATGAAAACTATTCGATTCGGTTCGGTTTGGGTTAGACGAATATATTCTTATGCTCAAACAAGGGTTTTTTTCGTAATATCCTTAAAGTTTAAAGGTAAACTTCGAAATTTTAACATATATTATATTATATATATATATATAATATAGATTATATGTTATAATAGATATATATATATATATATATATATATGAATTTAGTTTAGTTCGATTTAGGGAAATACATAAATTCGGTTCAGTTTCGGTTTAACCGAACATGCAAACCAAAACCGAACCGACTTAGTTCGGTTTAGGAATTTTGGACCGAAATCGAACCAAACTACTATAAAAACCGAACCAAAAATGGTTTGGGTCGGTTTGGGTTTGGTTTTAACTGAACCAGGTTGCACCCCTAATTGTAACAACGGTTTTCTTAATTGGTCATTGACATTTGACGGTCCTTTTCTTTTCTTTTCGGTTTTTCGAAAAAAAACTTTTTAAATAATCGTTTAATGTTAATGGATCAGGCATGACCAGCTACTCCTCAGGACCATCTTCATTGATGCTGATGATGGCCTTGTGTTTACACCCACCAATACTCTGCGAATAAGATAAGTCCATGTAGCAACACCTAGGCCGAATTCTGAATGATAGATACATGGATTGACATGTGGCTGACGAAATACGAAGCGACTCGCTACCGAAGGCACAGGAGAATTTGAAATCGAATTAATTGCAACTTAGGTTGGGTAAACCCGAAAACTACTCGATGGGTTATACTTTGGTTCGGTTTTGGTTTTAAAGATCAAGAACCGATCTTGTTCAATTCGGTTTTGGGTTGAAGGCTCTGAACTTAAAACCGATTCTCATATCGTAAGTCTAAAACTGAAGCGAATCAAATCGCAAAAAAAAATTATATAATTTCCTAATTCTTTTTGTTTCATTTAACACTGCAGAAAGTGGCAGATCTCCCTTCCTCCCTCTCTCGTCTACTCCAAGTTAGGAGGAATCAGCATATCTCCCTCACTCTTTCTTTCTGGGGATTCCCCTTCTTTTGCCTTCTTCGTGTTTATTTTAATTATTGTCATTTCTGCTCTCCGCATAAAAGAACTCTTGTCGAAGGATGAACCCCACCCTTCGCACAATGTTCCTAGAAGTCAGGATCATCATCAAGGTTACCAAAGGGGTTTCTTGCATTTTGCATAAAAAAAAAAAAAAAGGCCATAAGACATATGGGCAAGACACATTAATCAACTAAATTATTTTGTGTGTAGCTCTTTGTCATTAATGTTAAGCTTTTATTATATATTGGGCATGTCAACTTACTTTTGGATCCAAATATTGTATTCATGATGAAGCTCTTCATTAGGAATTGCTTCTTAAATACCGGGTATCTGTGAGAATTTACAAGATTCTTGTATGCTGTACGTGTCCACCTTGCTTTCTCATTTGCGGCCGTTAGTTATTCCAAGGAAGTTTTAAACAGTCGTTAAAGCAATCGTCTAGTTTGGCGCCTAAATAGTTTCATAGAGAGGCCGACGAAAACCTAGCCACCCTGGCCCAAATTCACACTTGTAAATATTTCAAAAACTGACCGTGAGATGCTCCATGTGGCGGCATCTCACGGCCAAAACAAAGGAATTCAGGTAAACCATAAGAAGTGATGTCATCCGTAAACATTCCTCCCTCGCCATAATCCCACATCGGCTGGGAAGACATTCTTCCCAGCCGATGACCCTTATAAAACCCACCAACCGCAAGCGTTTTACATTCAAACCGGGTGAACCGTAAAAGGCAAATTTACACGGTTCGGCCTTTTAAATTTACGAGGTATGTTGGACCTGCCCAGCCCATATTCGTTTTTGAGATTAATTCAGGTTACTTAGCTTGAGCAAACCTCATTGTAATGCCTATGATGTTCAAATTCTATTTATTATACAAATAAATAACATAGTAATCTAATCTTTTATCATAGAAGAACGATTGTATATCATAGATTTGCATTAAGTGTTTTTTTTAAGCGACTGATCTTTAATTTTTAAATCAAAAGGAAATTTTTAAATGAATTATTCATTATTATATAGAAGATCTTTTTATTTTTCAATTAATTTTTAAAAAGCTTTTAGAGTTTTATGTTATCAATAAAGTCTAATGGTTAGTCTATTTATGAACATTTATATGGGAATTTTATTGGGTTATTATCTCCCTATTTCAGAATTTTTAGCCTTTTACTTGATAAGTTGCTACTACAATATTCAAAGTAAATATAAAAAAAATTAATGCCAATTTTTGGAATCCTAAATAAATTTTAAAGATTAAAAATATCCATCAAAGTAATAATACTCTGCGTATTTAAAATTAAAAAAATAATTGGGCTTGTTCAAGCTTTAATGTCTGGCACATTATAACTTTGTTTTCCCTTTTTTTTTTCTCTGTAGGACCTAGCATTTCTTAGTTTACTTTGTCAATTACTTACAATTAAATTAGAAGGTCAATAATCTTTAACAAATTAAGAATTTGTATTGAAAATTATTTTTATCTTCACATAAGTTTTCAAAATCTAAGAGTTTTGCGTTATACAGAGTTGTTTAATAATTATTTTTTTAAAAATTCATATAAAGGTTTTTAGTAGATTTATAGCTATTGTTTTAGATATAAGTCATTTTCCATTATTTTAATTAGTACGTCAAAACTATTATTCCCAATTTACAATATAGTTCTTAATATATTTTTAATTAATGTTGTTTTAGAAGATACTTTAGTAGTTTCTTACTCTTTTAAGGTTCCATGTAAGAATATTGATTAAAGCCCTTTGTTTTTATGATTTTGAAATAAACACGTATTAACTCTTTAATATAAAATAAAAAGCTGGTTTTGTTATCATAGGATCCTCTGTTTGCCCCTTTTTTCAGATTTAAGACTTTGGATAATAACTTTCAAAATCAGATATCTAAAAAAATGTATTTTCGATATGTGAAAATAAAAACCGCTAATGGTAATGTGTGCTTTTATTAGTAGTATCAAGGTTTTAAAACCAATTATTATTATTATTATGATTATTTTTTAAAATGGATGTTTCAAATGATAGTCTTGTATTACTTGAGCAGTACTGAGTTGTATTGGCCGATATGAAGGGTTCAAAATGAAACCCCTCTTATCAATGCTAGTATACTACTTCATTATCATTTGAGTTGGTATTATAATGAAAACAGGGCAAAGCCAACATGTTGAACTCAATATAAACCATCTTTTATTTAAACTAGTTTTTTTTAATATGTAAACTAGTTTCTAATTGAAACTTTGATATCCAACTTAACCCTTGGTTTTCTCATTATCTCTGGGGTTTTCTTTCTCTAAGAAAAAATTTTAATAAAATAATAATGAAAAATCTTTAAAAATCAAAATTGAAAAGTGAAAAAATCTTGAACATGGTCATCGGGTCATTAAGGATTGGTTGACCCAAGTCCATCATTGTTAACCAAGCAAGGAGAGGGAGGCCATGCCTTCAAAGTGAAAGCGAAATTGACCCAGCTGACCGGGACACCGGGGAAGAAATGCTCTTCAGCTGTCTTTGCAAAGCGGTTGAGATGTTGCAATCAATCATGGCAAACCCTTTAAGGCTCAGACATTGTGGCCTAGTATCTATCTTCATCACCAAGATGACTACGTATATTGTAGGGCTGCAATTTGTTGCGGTTTGGTTCGGGTTGGCCTCAACCCAAGACCAAACCAAGGTTACTGATGGTCGGCCCAAAACCGGACCGAACCGACCTAAGAACCGAAATATCTAAACCAAAAACCGAACTGATTATTTAAATAAAACCCGTAACTCAACCCAAACCAAACCGAATTCAATTCGGTTCGGTTTGGATCATTTTCTCATACTTAAAACCTATTATCAAGAGAGAGATTCCCACTTTTGCCCAAAAAAATTTTAAAGAATACACACAACAAATTTA
This sequence comes from Buxus sempervirens, assembly GCA_947561395.2. Lineage (NCBI taxonomy): Eukaryota > Viridiplantae > Streptophyta > Magnoliopsida > Buxales > Buxaceae > Buxus > Buxus sempervirens. The sequence continues at coordinate 13,243,996 of OX387194.1, read as the reverse complement.
AAGGATCATCACTTACATGCAGTCCAATCCTTTAAGTAGTTCACATGCATACATAAGATGGAGCAAAGAGCTTAGAATCCTAAGTCATATGTTAATTGTTTTGGATAGCACTTTTAAGCTCATGAATCAATTTAATAATTAACTACAAAGATTTATAAAATAATAATCTTATTTATTATTTTATAACTTATAATTTATAAGTTATATTTTATTATTTCAACTTTATCTATTGTATATTTTATATATATTATTATATTTCGGTTTGGTTCGATTTTACACTTAGGAAATTCGGTTTGGTTTTCGATTCAGTTCAGTTAACCTGAACCCTCAACCCTAAACCGAACCAAACAAATTCGGCTCTCTATTTTTAGAACCAAAACTTACCCAAAGACTATATATCTCAAACCAAACCGATCCAAAGTCGGGTTGGACCGGTTCGATTTCGGTTTTAATCGACCCAATTTTCAGCCCTAGTATATTGTAAAGGCATGGCAACTGCAAATCGTGTGGAAGTGGATCAGAAGGATGATGGTGAGCATCCTTGCAAATAGAGTAAGAGGTATTTGGTTTTTCATTGACGAAGTTCAAGGAAAGGAAGAGAGAGAGAGAGAGAAAGAGAGAAAGAATGGAAAAGGAACAATTACTCAGGTGAAGCAACAAACTCGACAACCAATCAAATGGCGAAGAAAAGATATCCATATCAATATCAGTGCAATCTCAATATCAGTGCAATAATGCTGGCCATGATCCTTCTGATCATCCACTTCCACGAGATCTACCATTGCCATGGCTTTACATTATAGCTCTTCTTTTTTTAGTGTGAAGACGATTTTTAGGCCACAACGTCTGGGCCTTAACGGGGACGGCATGGTTGATTGCAACACGTCAACCGCTTTGCAAAGATGGCTAAAAAGATTTCTTCTCCGATGTCCTAGCAACACGGCAGTGTAGACACTCCAACTTGCATCAAATACAACTAAAAAGGGTAAAAAAAATAGATAAAAAATATGTCTATATTTAATATATATATTTATAATATCATGAAAACATGAATATATTTTAAATATAAAATATATTTACTTGTGCACCGTTTTAAGTTAACGGTGAGACATATAGAGTGCATCATCTTTTGTTGATATCAAAAGTCAACCTTTGTTTAGTTTAATGAGTGTGTTGAGAAGCAATTCATAATGAAGAGTTTCTTTGAATGGGCAAGAGGTGTATAAAAAGGAATACAATATTTAATTATTTAGATCCAAAAGAAATTTGACTTGCCCAATAGAACAAAAACTTAATATTGATGTCAAAACAATATTGAAAGTACAAGGGGTGTCTAGATGTTTTCTAAAATACAAGTTGCCATGTACAACCTATATATAGTAGCACCCCTGACTTTTGTCCTCTTGCAATAGGTAGTCTGTTGACAAGGAATTACGAGTCGGACGATGAGAGTAACCCCCATCGACATACTTGTAACTTCCATCATCTTCCAACTTGTTATTCCCTTATCAACATGCTTGTAATTCTTGTAAGGGTGTGTTTGACACAAAGAATTAGAAATCTTCAGATTTATAATTCAATAAATTATGACTTTGAATTAAATTTTTTTGTTTGGTTATAAACTTATAATAGAGAACTAATATTCTAGAACTTCGATTACATTATAATTCAAATTTGAATGTTTGTTTGTCAAAAAAAATTTGTATAAAAATTAATATCAAATAAAATAAGATGCGGTTTTGTAATGGTAATGGTGGTAGTGGAGATGATGACGGTGACGGTGGTGGACGTGGCGGCGACCTGGCTGTTTGTGCAAGTGGTATGTGCAAGATTGGTGAGGTGCTAAAGAGCCGGTCAATGGAGGAATTCAAGTTCCGAGAGGTGTTTAGGATTAAAGACCAGAGGTATGTAGGTCCAGCATTACCCAAAAAATCATTCCAAAGCAAGGAAGACGACAACTTGAATTCCACTATTGTGAGTAAAATCGGGGGATATGTGAACGTCAAGCCATCAACTATATGCAATGAATCGATTCCAATCACCTGGAAATTCTGAAGAACGATCTTCCCAACAACACAGCCTCCATGGTTGGAATGATTTTCTGGGCAATTCTGGCCCTACATACCTGAAGTCTCTAATCCCAAACAACTCCCGGAACTTGAATTCCTCCATTGACCGGCTTTTTAGCACCTCGCCTATCTTTAGGAAAGAAAGAATATCGATTTGTGCATTTTCCATTGACACCATTCTCGACTTTTGCAGGATTTGTAACTTGTTCTTACCATTGGAAATTTCAGGTCATAGTCTGATTGCAACCACTTTGTGTAAAAGTGGCTTTTGGTCCGGTCTACCCCTCCTTCGACCATGCTTCAGTGGGGCCTATACCAGGTTGTGTCCCGTTTTTATTTCTTAGCAATGACTATAACGTGTGTACTTGGGAATGGGGGAGTAATTATCACTTGGAGTTTGTAACCAAAGTTCATGTTTTCGTGAAAATTAAAAAAAAAAAATTGGAGTTTGACAGGATATACTACAAAGTTTTAGAGTTTTATTTCTGAGAACACTTAAGATTTAGAATTCCTTTTTCCTTTGCCGAGTTTTGGTTTATCTGAAGAAAAATTTGTTTTGTGAAAATATTAAAATGCTCAACTTATATCAACTGAACACCTTAGAGGTATTATCCAGAAGAAGGCTGGAAATATCCAGCAAAAAGGCCCCGTATCTGTTAGAGCTTAACACAAGAAGATCGGTTGGAGCCTCCACAGATTTTCGCCATGTGTTCCTAATTTATTATTGGCTACAACCAAATTAATCACTGAGTACAATTCACTTATCAAGGGTACAATATAGTTTAGTACAGGATACAACTCAACTCATCGTGGATACAACCCAATGTACACATCATAAGGTAAAATTCAACTTATCATGGGTATAATCCCATTCATCATGGGGTACAACCCATTTCATCATGATAGGTTGGCATGATGAATGAATAGGACACGTGGCGAAGATTGGTGGATGCTCCAACCGATCTTTCACGCAAGAGGCTCTAGCCGATGTGAGGGCCAGCAAAATGATGCTTATATTTGTTTCTCCTTCCTAAATGAATTGTTAGCAAATCAGCTAGACGGCTGGGAAGAGAACATGCGGGATCAATGCAAAGGAGGAGAGTTTGTCTCGTAAGCTGATAGTAGATACGAACTTTATACATTCAGTTGTATTCCTAACACTCCCCTTCACGTGTGGACCGGACTCAAAATCCATTTTAGGGAGGCCAAATACGTGGAATATTTTTTTCTCAATGGGTGGAGGGAAGGTTTAAACCAAAGACCTTGCTGTTGGGTTCAAACCTTTATATATTCTATTATATGCTTAACGGATCCCACATCGGCTGGGAAGAGAAGTCTTCCCAGCCGATCACTCTATAAAACGGCAGCAAACCCTAACGTTAGTCGGCATGCGCGCAGTTAACATGTGCATTACTAAATATTACGTCTGAATATAAAAGGAATTTTCTAATTGTAAATTTAAGGTATTTTCTAGAATAACAATTCCAATTCCAATATAACTATTTTTTGTATTCGAATCCAGTAGAATAAAATTGATATAAATCAGCTAGACGGCTAGGGAAAATATAGAACATTTTCTCTGACTGTTACATGAATACATGTTAATGGCTGATTTTGGTAATTCAAGAAACTCAACTAGTTACTAATTCGAATTCCAGAATTCAAAAAAGTCATCAAGAAAGTCCAAAATTCAAGGACTCGATGGTAACTGTAAGCGTCCACAAGAAAAAAAACATATAATTAATTGAACGGATAAGCGAAAGAAACAGAAATTACGAAATCATCATCATCATAATGGCATCTCCATTGTTCCACCATTTACACTGGATCATTTTCCCTTATGCAGGTAGTTGGAATCACTGATACACGCTCCTACATTGAAGCTGCTTCAAGCATTCTCCCTTTGTCCTACCCTCTGCATTCTGTCTTCATTCATAACTCATCTTCTCCTCTGTATCTCACTGTAGCTTCACTCATGGAGAAAATCTCTGGACCTTTCTCTCTTGGTTCACTTCGTCTGGCATCCACAGATGTGAGAGTCAATCAAACTGTCCCTTCAACTTCTCAAACCCCAGTAGACCTGGCAGTTTGTGCAAGATTGTTGAGGTGCTAAAGAGCCCGTCAATGGAGGAATTCAAGTTCCGGGAAGTGTCTAGGATTAAAGACCAGAGGTATGTGAATGTCGAGCCATCAACTATACGCAATGAATCGGTTCCAGTCACCCCAAAATTCTGATCAACGGCCTTCCCAAAAACACAGCCTCCATGGTAGTGCCATGTAGTGTTCACAGTTTGGCGACAGAATTCGGCCATTTGCGCATCTCGTTGGAATGAATTTTGGGCAATTCTGGCCCTACATACCTGAAGTCTCTAATCCCAAACAACTCCCGGAACTTGAATTCCTCCATCGAGCGGCTCTTTAGCACCTCGCCAATCCTCCGCATACCACTTACACAAACTGCCAGGTCTACGGGGTTTGAGAAGTAGTTGAAACGCACAATTGGATCGACTCTCACATCTGTGGAGGCCAGACGAAGTGAACCAACAGAGAGAGGTCCAGAGATTTTCTCTGTGATCAGTGAGGCTACAGTGAGATATAGTGGAGATGATGGGTTGTGAATGAAATGAAGACAGAGTGAGGAGGGTAGGTGAAAGGGACAATGTTGGAAGCAGTCTTCACACTCAAAAAGACGAGCTAGATTGTGAAGTTGCAGCAATGGCAGATCTCGTGGAAGTGGATCAGAAGAATTATGGCCAGCATTATTGTGCTGATATTGATATGGATTTTCTTTCTTCACCATTTGACAGGTTGTCAGGTTTGTTGCTTCTCACCTGAGTAATTTGTTCTTTTCCCTTCTTTCTATGTTTCCCTCTCTCTTTTCTTGCTTTCCTTGAACTTCATCAATGAAGAACCGAATACCTCTTACTCTATCTGCAACCATTTCTTTCTTGGAGCTGGTTCTTCCTTCCTAAACTCTTTCCCTCCACCATCTATTATTTCTGAAGTTTTTTTTTTCTTTCGTACTTCTTTTTCATTCTTTGCGTAGCCTTTATCATTTGTAAGATTGCAAGGATTATTAGATGTGAAGGAAATACTATATTGTTTGTGGGTGTTGGTTTTGATTTTATTGTTGTTCGAGTCCGCAATTGCATACTATGAAGTTGTAGAACAAATTAATCAATGGAAATTTTGTAATTTCGTTTTCTTCCAACCCCTGCTTCGGTGGGACCTAGACGACCATGGTTTTTATTTCTTACCACTGGCTATAACGAGTGTCTACTTGGGAATGAGGGAGTGATTATCAGTTGGAGTTTGTAGCCAAAGTTCATGTTTTCGTGAAAATTTTGCACAGAAATTAAGGATCCGTATATTGGTTGTTCTCCTTCCTAAATGGATTGTTACCAAATCAGCTAGCCAGACGGCAGGGAAGAGAACATGTCACATGTGGGATCATTGCAAATGCAAAGGAGGAGAGTTAGTCTCATTTGCAATGATCCCACATCGGCTGGGAAGAGAACTCTTCCCAGCCGATCACCTTATAACAAAGGGCAAACCCTCGCGTACTCAACATATGCATTACTGGAAAAAGAATGATTTAGGTAAAGTATTTCGTAGAATTCGAATTCCAATATAATTATCGTTTTACGTTCGAATTCAGTAGAATAAAATTGTTATGAACGTAATCGTTGCTCTTGCTTTTTCGAAATAGCGTTGGTAGTAAGGCCTCCAGTATTTTGATAAACGAGATAAACGGTAATAATTGCCATCATCAAGAGCATCTCTTAACGACCCTTATGGTTATAAACGACGTACGGTTCTCTTAATTGGTCACTGAAAGTGAAAGCCAACTTTTCCTGTTTTCTTCTTTCCGATTTTGAAATAATCTTTTCATGGTACATTGGCTTTTCCTGGTTTTTTTCTTTCCGATTTTGAAATAATCTTTTGATGGTACAGTGGATCAGTCATGACCACCTAGTCCTGATGCTGATGATGGCCTTGATTGAATAAATTTCTTTGTAACGTATCTCGTAGAATTCGAATTCCAATTTAAATCTAATTATTTTTTGTGTTAGAATTCAGTAGAATAAAATAAAATTGACTTATCAATCTCTTAGCCATCTTTCTATAGAAGCTCGTCAACATCCAAGTCTTTATTATTATTATTTTTTTTTATATGGGAAAAGAATAATTTTATTACACTAGAACAATACGGTCAAAGGATCGTTCTTGTGCATAGGGGTGTCAACGGGCGGTTTCGGGACAGGTTTAGGTAGTCCCAAAACCAAACCCTATTGTGTGAGACGGTTCTAGCTAGGTATTATCTGTCCAAGTCTGGGAATGTAATCAATTGCCCCAGAACTGAATCCGCATATAAATACTCGGTTTTTTGTGAGTTCCCGTAAAATACCCAATTTCAAGAGAAACAAAGATAAAACACAAAAATAAAAAATAAAAAAATAAACTTCTTATATAAAAAAAGAATGTCAAAAACACATGCATTTTGCAATATAATGTTTATAATGTTGATGGGCAATCTAAAAGTCATCTATATTGGTCTCATGGATCTCCTCTATACTTGGAAGAAAGCTTCTATAATCATTATCCCCAAGGAATGGTAGCTAGAACGGCTATACAATTTTTCTAATGACTCCAAAAGAATACAAACAATCAAAAGTGGATTAGTTAGATTCTTGTGTCATTTTTTTAATCATTTAAGAAAAAGAAACAAAGCAAAAATTGGAAAGTTGAAATTTGAATAATTTAATTAAATTAGGCAAGTTGTTAAATACTTTTTTTATTGTTTATTGAAAATCTAATTAGCAATTATTTAGTATAAATTAAAATGATGCTTATTCCCAAAGCTTTCTTATTATTAAAAGTTAATTATCTAACTAGTTATATATCGGATATTTATCAGGTACCCGATGGGCATACCCGCATAGACCCGATTATTAATAGTCCTACTTTTTGTAGGACCAAAACCAAACCTGATTATGAACTGGGTCTATATACCCAATCTCGAAACTTGTTAAACGGGTCAATCTTGTCGGGTTTACTGGTTATCAAGTACCCATTGACACCCCTACCCGTGCATCATCAAGGAGGACATTGTACGAAAATATGGGGGGGATCACAAACAAGTACAAGAGAAATTATCTAGAGCTTGGTTTGTAAATATGCGAGATCTTCACCAAAAGAAGGAAGTACATATGTTTCCTCCTCTTATCGTGTTCAGTATTCTTAATCAATTGAAAGTTAATAATCTTCTCAACAAACTTATCAGCACCATTATCATACCTAGGCCTTATTAAGGAATATAATTAAATATATAAAGTTCACCCCTATTATCAACTTAAAGCTTTTAGTAGGAACAATGTTCTATAAGCTATTCGAACCTTAGGCTAATACCAAGATCCTAGGTTCAAACCTTCACTCTACTCGTTGAGAAAAAAATATTCCATATGTAGGGCTTCCCTAAAATAGTTTTGAGTCTCACCCACACGTGAGGGGGTGTTAGTATTATAATTAAATATATAAAGTTCACCCCTACTATCAGCTTAAGCTATCATTAAGAACGGCGTTCTAAAGTCCTGAGGACCATCGTGACTGATGCTGATGATGGCCTTGATGGATTAAATTTCTGTCAATGGTTTTTTTACACCAATAATAAGTTTTTGTTCTATTGGGCAAGTCAAATTTCTTTTGGATCGAAATATCATTTTCCTTTTTATAAACTTCTTGCCCATTCACTGTTCATTAGGAATTGCTTCTCAACGCACTCACTAAACTAAACAAAGGCTGACTTTTAATATCAACAAAGAACAGTGCAATTCATATGTCGCACTGTTATGAATTGCACTGTTAACTTAAAATTAACAGTGCATAGTCAAATATATTTATATTTAAAATATATTCATGTATTCATGATATGACAAATATATATTAGATATAGATATCTATTTTTTAATCTCTTTTACACTTTTTTTCTGTATTAGTTTGATGTAATTAATTTGGGGTGCCTACATTGTCGTGTTCCCAGGACATCGGAGGAGGAATTCGTTTCGGCTGTCTTTGCAAAGCAGTTGACGTGTTACAATCGACCATGTCGTCCCCATTAAGGCTCAAACGCTGTGTCCTAAAAATCAGTCTTCACGCTCAAAAAGACGAGCTATGTTGTAAACTCACAGCAATGGCAGATCTCGTGGAAGTGGATCAGAAGAATCATGGCCAGCATTATTGCACTGATGTTGATATGAATTTTTTTTTCTTCGCCACTTGATTAGTTGTCGGGTTTGTTGCTTCACCTGAGCAGTTCCTTTTCCCTTCTTTCTGTCTCTCTCTCTCTCTCTTACTTTCCGTGACTTCGTCAATGAAGAACCAAATACCTCTTGCTCTATCTATTACTCTATCTGCAACCATTTCTTTCTTGGAGCTGGTTCTTCCTTCCTAAATTTCTTTCCCTTCACCGTCTTTATTTCTGAAAGTTCATTTTTCGTGCTTCTTCTTCATTCTTTGCATATCCTTTATCATTTGTAAGATTGCAAGGATTATTAGATGTGAAGGAAATACTATTGTTTGTGGGTGTTGGTTTTGATTTGATTGTTGTTCGAGTCCGCCATTGCATGCTATGAAGTTGTAGAACAAAATCAATGGAAATTTTGTAATTTCGTTTTCTTTCACTTGCCCCTTTAATCAATCACCTGTTCTTTTCTTGTGGACGCTTGCAAATACTATTATTTGTGGGTGTCAAGGATTTAGGAAATACCAAACTCTAACCCACCCTATTGGGTCGGTAATGGGCGGGTCGGGTTGCCCCTGTTGCATTATAAAACATATAAATAGCTATTTTTTATTAGAATATATAAATTAATAATATAATATTTAACAAAATATATACTTCTTATACATATTTAATATATGTAAAAATAAGATTTTTTAATACATAAAAAAATATTTAAAATAAATATGGCGGATTTTAGCTATACCAAAGAGTAACCAAACCCGTCCCATTAAGGGCCGGTAACCCGTTTAACCCGTTCCATTGCAATCCCTAAGCCCACACCAGCCCCACTCTTAGCTCACCACATCCGTATCACGTGACTGTGCTATATAATGTTGATATAATAGTATTCTGAATTTAAAATGTATTAAATAATTATTATTTCCAGCGTGAGGGACCAGCTGATGGTTTAGGATCCTCTACCTCTGTGAAGCGCAATCAAACGAACCAAATTAATTTGGTATGATCCTTTCTGTAAGGAGGTACCCTCGGCTTATATTGGGGTACCCTAGACTTATAAGGAGTACCTTAGGCTAATTTTGGTGACTGTATATGGCTTACCATAAGGGTTACCTTAGGTTTATATGGGAGTACCTTAAACTTACATGAGGGCACCTTGGGCTTACAGTGAGTACCTTAAAATTATTTTGGAAGGTACCTACCACGATTTAGGGAGGTAGCTTCGGATTATAGTGGAGTACCAGAGGTATCCCGTATTTGACAGAGGTACTCCATTGTTAGGCCGAAGGTACTTCCATGAAAATGATCAGGTACTCATGTTTGCCTGAAATACCACAGTATTTGACAGAGGTACCATTGTTTGCCTGAGGTACCCATATTTGATAGCTTGGTTTAATTCAAGAAATTAATTAATCGAATTACTAATTCGAATTCCAGAATTCAGAGAGTCATCAAGATAGTCCAAAATTCAAAGACTCGATGGTAATTGTAAGCATTCACAAGAAAAAAACATATAATTAATTGAACGAATAAGCTAAAGAAACAGAAATTACGAGATTTCCATTGATTTTGTATTAGAACTTGATACAAATCAGTTACTGTGCGTACAAATCTGTATCAATATACTTCTCTGCGATTGCAGACTGATGAACAGCAAATCAAAAACCAACTCCACGGTATCTCTTCCATGTAGTAATCCTTGCAATCTTAAAATGCGATTGCAGACTGATGAACGGTAAATCAAAACCAACCCTACGGTATCTTCTTGACATACAGTAATTCTTGCAATCTTTACAATGGGTATGAAAAGAATGAAAAAGAAGTACAAAGGAAAAGAACTTGAGAGAGGAAAAATGGCGGAGGAAAAGAAATGTAGGAAGGAAGAACCAGCTCCAAGAAAGAAATGGTTGCAGATAGAGTAAGAGGGATTTGGTTCTTCATTGAAGAAGTTTAAGAAAAAAGAAAGGAAAAGAGAGAGAAACACAGAAAGAGGGGACAAGGAAGAAATTACTAAAGTGTGGCAAAAAACCCGACGAGCAGACACATGACGAAGATAAAGATCCAAATCAAGATCATTGCAATGATGTTCACCATCATTCTTCTGACCCACTTGCGCAAGATCTTCAGTTGCCGTGCCCTTACGATATACTTCGTCTTCTTGAATGAGAAGCGGGCTTCTAGGCCACAGCGTCTGGGCCTTACTGGGTACGACATTGTTGACTGCGACACCTCAGAGACTGCAGTACCTCAGAGAACACAAAGATAATGGCGAAGAGATGGAGATTTTTGACGGTTTGTACGAATGAACTCAAGGAGAAAGGTCTTGTAAGCTTTTAATTACCAGGGTCTTGGGTATATTTATAACCTGTGGGAAGGCCAACTTCCAATCTCTTGCAGTCTTTGACTGTCATAACTGCCGAGTGTCACTGTGTATTGTCAAATAATCTGATGAAACGTGCCATATTTTCAACGGTTTTTTAAATCAGGGAATCTTACAGTTGCTGAGATATGTGTTTGTTAAAAAGCCTCAACGAAAGCCTTCATGTTTATGACTTTATTATCCATAGCTTGGCATCATTGTAGCTACTTTTCCAGACTGCCATTTTTAACCTGTTTTATAGACACTGAATCTTTCATCATCTTTCCTTTATTTAACTGACATTATGCTGATGCATTGGCAAATGCAGTCAGGTCCCATAAAGAGAATTTTTGGTGCAGGCTATCCTTTGAGCAAGTGAAGAGCCATATATACCCAGTTATGAGGTTTCTTTCCTTTTTTCCTTTTATAGGCCTCAAAGAACCGTCAAGGAAGTCATCATCATCAACATTAGTCAATTCCCACCAAAATCGAACAATCATCTAATAAGTAGAGCCCTTAAATACATATAACATGATGTCACAAGCACACAATGCTTTGATGGTGGCCCAATTAGGATGATCTCCATATCTAAAATCAGCAAGATAGGTGATTTACCAAATATCTATATCATCGTGTCAAGATCAACTTTCTTTAACTTGATTAATTTACTTGGTCCAATTGTTTCGGTTCCTGCCCTTGACAATTGACATCTACATGTCAAAAGCTGGGGCAAAGACCCTTATAAGTAATACTCAGCTGTGGGTGATAGATTTTGCCTGCTGTTCATAGATTGGGAAAGTAAGTAAACAGATAGATAGAAAATGTGCCTGACATGCTAACAGACCAAGTCCCTTGCATTTTGGTTGAACCAAGACTCATTAGTTTTGATGTAAAAGACTTTTCAATTTAAATTATTTTACATGAATTTGATTTTTCGAAAAACATGTATTGACTAAGCATTTACTAAACAAGTGGTGCAAGTGCCAGTAGCTAATGTACGAGCCAATCTTGAAAATTACAGAGTATGATGATAAATTAACATACCTAAAAGGACAGCTATATGCAAATCTCTGCTTATATTGGCTTTATATATTGAGATTTTTCATTGATTGGACTGTATTTTCTTTTCTTTTCTTGTTTTTTCATTTTATTACAGTTAACATTAATGAAAGTGAAGACAATGGTGCCATGGAGTTCCATGCAAGTATTCCAGTCCTTGCAGATAAAGTAGGTTTTCTCTCAAAGGCACTGTGCAGATCTGCTTGGAAGGGTCTCTCAAGGACTGAAGTTGCACATGAGCAACTCAAAGAGTAGTTGAAAGACAGAAATGAGCTAGTTAAAACTGTACATGCAAAGCATCAACTTGAGATTCAGGTTAGAAGGTTCCAAATCTTTTCATGGTGCTCAAACCTTTTATTGCTATTTTACCAGCAGAAATGCATTTGATATCTTCAGCCCATGTGTGCTTTATGATCCAATAAATTAATTGAGCCTACATGCTCTGTTTCTGTTGTTAGGCCACTTCGTGCAAGAGAACAAACTGCTTTGAGTTCAATTTTCTTAAGCCTTGAGCTATGCTCAAATTTTGAGGGAGAATGTCCTACAATTAGTCGTATACGATTCGGTCCACCTAGACAGTGCATGAGTGGGTCCAGTCATAAAACGAATTGTTTTGACTGCATTCCAGAACTTTAATATTTAAAACACCTTTCTGTTCAGTAATTTCTTCAAATTTTTGAGTTTTGGTTGTCATGGTGACTGGGTGCAGAAGATACCTTTTTCCATCCTTGCATAGATATACATATGGCACACCTTTGTAGTCAGGACCTACCCACCATGAATCAAGTGTTGTAGATTTTGAACCACAAGTTTGAGGGTTCTCAATGAATGTTGAAGTTACTCATTTAAGCCAGCACGACACGGCCCATTTTACACCCAGGTTGAAGTTTTTTTTAGATACAGTACAGCTAACTAATAATAATAAAAAATTTGAATTTATCTTATCTTTATTGGCCTGTAGACATGATTGAATGGATCAACCAGTGGTCCAATCCAAAACTTTATAATAGACTAAAAGAAAACAAGGAACATAAAGGCTTGTCATATATAAAGATACTAGAAGAGGAAGGAATCTACCCCAAGATAATAAAGATAAAAGGAAGCTGGAATAGTGATGATGATGATGATGTTCAAACCTTAATGAAACGAATGGTGAATTTATGAATCTTCTTATATAAAAGTTTCACTGTGCTTGTTATGCAAATGCGCTTCTGCCAAGGAACTGATGTTCATCTAGAAAAAGATTCCATCGGAGTGTCCTTAAGTGTACAGATTTTATGGTGTCACAAATAATGAAATTTTGGCACCTGCCGTTGAATGTGCCTACTACATGTTTATAAGTTCTTGCCATGAATGAGTCGTTTGAGGGAATACCAAAAGTTTCCATATATATATATATATATTTCTTCCTATCCATCCCATAGGAGCAGTCATTTTTATGAACTTTTCAGTCGGATCCATTGGGAATGTTCCTGAATAGAACACCTTTCCTGAGTTTTCTTGAGCCATACATTTTTATAGGCTGATCCTGAAGAAGGCTCAAGCATTACAGATGACTGATTGAGATTCTGCATCACTGTGAAGAGATCATTCATTGAACTTGACTTGATAGAAAAGTAGAAAAACAAAAATAAATGACAAAGTACCTGACAATATTATTGGAAAGTCACATATAGTAATATATTATTAGGAGATTCTGGGATGAGCTTGGATTACATAAACATTTCTTTTTTCTTCATCCTGAGACAGTTTTCATTGCATAAAAACTTATTTTCTCATGAGTAGTTCTCGTTGACTAGCAACTAGAACTATTTCAGTATTGAATCCCTGATTGGATATTCAAGAAGTGTAATGTGGCCATTTAAAACATTTCAAACTGCATAAGGAATGTTTAAAATTTTCTGTCCAGTAATTCAGTTAGACTAGAAGAGCCAGAAAAGTATAATCTGGCCATACACTGTGTGGGACATTATTCCATCACGTAATTCAGAAGTCATATGTGAAGAAAATGCTATGTCCGTTGGCAGAAGATGGACATTCCAACTCAATGCACTAAATGAAAACTTGGACGTCATCATAAGATCTTTTTTCTGGCCCAGATACTTGATCATCATGAAACAAGAGTGCAAAATTGACCCCAATCCTTTACAGTCCAACAAATAGCAAGGACTCTGTAATTAGCAGCTAATTTAGGCTAGAGCCAAGTTAGCAAGCCTTCAAATGGCTGGTAGTCACTGACACAGGTGCAGGCTTCATTGTATGAAAAGTGAAGCATACGTTTATTACTCTGTCTGAAGTCACAATGAACCATCTCTTTCTTGCTTTTATTTCCTTCTCAATAAGTTCTGTGTAACAAGAAGTTCACATTAATTTTGAAAAAAAATTTAAAAAAAAAGAAAAAAGAAATAATACTAAAATTTTCCTGCAGATTATGGGGGTTACTACTGAGTTTCTCATCAGGCAAATACCTTACGCAATGATACTGTGAAGATTTGATGCAATTTGGATGCTAATCCTATTTAAAGAAGAGTAATATGGAAGCAGAAATTTATTGTTTCCTTTCAATGGCATTTTTGGCCCTTTTTTTTTAATGTTATAAAATTTACCATGTAGTGCTAGAAGTTGTTGCATTTAAATTAATGTTATGATCCTTAAATAAAGTTAGATTTTTTGCTTAAGAATACAAAAGAATATCTTTGAGTACTACTGAACATGCTATGCTTTTGAAGAAAGAAGATTAGGCAACTAGTAAGCAACTTCACTAGATGAATGTAGTCCAGATGATGGTGTTGATATGTATGAATAGAAAAGATAGGAAATGTATAATCTAAACAAAAGCATTGTAGAGAGTGAGGTACTAGAGAAAGTAGAACTGATAAAGGATCCGTTAAAATGTCAAAGAGATCGGCAAAAAGGCATTGACTTTAAGGGGATGAAATTTCAGAACAGAGTGCACTTTGATGATTGAGATGATGTTAGTTTTGGTTAGTTAATCAACTAAATGGTTGTTGCAAGACTAAGAATACAAATGACTTATGGGAAGTATAGAGGATTGTGAACCATATATTAAAGCTGATGCTCCTGTTCCCAAACTTTACTCTACCTAATGATGCATTTAGTCCAACAAACTTGTTCTTTGCTCACTTCTTAAAATAGAATTGTATAATCTGCAAATTGTAAGTGAGATACCGAACAACTCCTAAGACCCATATGCAAACCTTTGAATAAGCCTAACCTCTCACCCAAACACATAATTCAAGTCAAAACATCACAGACCAAAGTGAAGAGGAATGGTGAGAGAGGGTCTTAACTAGGAAGAAGGAAAAAGGCCAACCATGCCAATGTTAATTATGAGCGAAAATGACACATTATTATGGCTCCTTTTAATCCATTTACTTCAAGTATCACCGAAAACTTTCCTCCTTGTCACCGAGACTAGGAAACCCCACTCCACTCTATCATAATCCTTTTCGAGGTCCAATTTACAAATGAACCCTTCCTTCCGAGGTCCAATTTCATGCGTCTCTTCAAGTATAGAGCAACTGAAAACATATCACCTGAGCTCAGAGACAGGGAGTCATCTGGCTCTGGGGTCTAGATATCAATCCCATATGGTTCTTCTTATTGGCTCTGAATTATTTGTTGTGAAACTAGGACAGTAGCCATGTTACCTGTCACTCCGAATCACTCACCACGTCCTTCCCAAGGACAGTAGCCATGTTACCTGTCACTCCGAATCACTCACCACCTCCTTCCTAAGCCTTCTGTCCAAAAAAGAAAGGATGGAAGAAACTTAGTCTACATTTATAATTTGGAAAAGGACCACCGTCGAGCCTTGACTTGATAGGAGTGCAGACAGAAGTCAATTCTCATTGTTACCTTAGTTTCAAGTTATTTTTCTTAGGAGAACTCTCACAAATCATTCTTTCTAGTTTATGTTAAACGGGTTTTTGTGAATGTTCCCAGTTCCAATTCAGTGCTCATTGTTAATTTTCCTTCTGGTTCTGTTTAGATAAAATAGGTTTCTATGAGTACAATGCATTGTATTTGCGGCTGTGATTTGGTTTTTGGTTCTGCTGCTTTGAATAACTTTAAAAAATCTTGTTTTCTTGTTTGTGTTAAACGGGTTTCATGAACACCCACATGGGAGATCCTTGAGTAACTCTCATAAGCATTCTTGCATGTTTGTTTCTTTCTACTTGTCTGTTATGCAACTTTCAGCACTCTTGAATTCAGACTCTGCAGACAGCTGAGATATCAACACAGACTATTGGTCCTTCTTGTTCTTGGGTCGGTAAATTTGAGATGTCAACTAATCTAGCTAAACAGAAAGTATTGCTCAACTGGAACATTATTGTCTAAAAGATCCAGTGTGAGGAAGAAGTGTGCTGAAGAAAGCCAGAACCTGTTTGGGCTTTACAAGGAACACAAACATACCCATGACCAATAATAGGGATAAGAAGAAGGTTGTGATGGAAGTGGACATCATGAAATCTGCAAGAAAAGTGAGACATTGACAGTGAAATAGCGAAAGAGAGATGTGAATCTACATCCATGTAGACTAATATTAACTAAAAAAGCTATTGAATCTATTATTTTTCCACATCTCTCTGGTTTTCTTGTTTTCCTTTCTGCTTCTGTTCCTTGGAATAACAAGTCTTCATGCTAAATTGTTTTCCTAGGACACACGATGTAAGAGCTGTATAGATATTCAATTGTTTCAATTTTTCAGAATCTGGACGAACAATTCTCTGAATCCCGGTCATTTTGTTTAGCTTTCTTCATTGTGTACTGTTTTATTGAAGGGAAATTTCGCATAAATTGTAATACAGTTGCAGATTTATCTTGCAATATTAATTGATTCCATTTTTTAATTTTCTTTTCTTGTCCATTACTTGGTACAATCTCCAAGAATGAAAAAAGGAGATTGCTAAGAGATAAGTTTGTTGATCAGAGAAATCCGAGAATTTATCTGATCTTTTTTCCTTCCCAACAAGTACATTTAAAATTGGAACTTCTCACTCCAAAGATCCAGCTGTGAAGAACAACCCCAGCAATGGAAAGGCAGACAGAACCCAAAGAAAACAGCCCTAGTTCTTAACCAATTCGTGAAAGTTATCTTACTTGGACTGTGGGAATGATTTAGGTGTATATTACTTTGGGACCAAAAAAAAAAACAGCCACCAGCTTCAATTTCTATACACTTCTTCAGTCCTTCACTGAGAATTGAAGAGGCTTTTCAAACCCAATTTCATTATTCACCTTCCAAGTTAACCCAAGATCTCTCCTATCTTAATCTAGTAATCTCTCTCTCTCCCCCATTTTTCTGTTTTCAAGCAATCTAGGAGCTCTTGCCTCAATCTGAACTTCTACTCGACACTTGTGTTTGTGACAATGCAATATGGTTGCAAGTTCCTTAAATTTCATTGAATTTTTCTGTTTGTTTGGCTTTCTGGTTCTGCTTCACTGAACGAATCTCAAGAGAGTTTCTTTCATTTTCTGTTTAAACGAATTCTGTTATTTTTTTTTCTAGATTTGTTGAAGAACTTTGTGTAAATTCAACTGTCATAGTTGCTTTGTTTCTGGTTCTGTTTCTTTTAAGAACTCTTCCTTTTTCTTTCTTTCTTGTACATTTGAAATTGGTTTTTGTGAAAATACTACAATTTTGGTTCAATTGTCCATATTATTTTGTTTTCTGGTATGTTTCTTGGGTGAACTCCCACAAATCATTCTTTAAAGTCCACGTTAATTGAGTTTCTGTGAAAATAGCTCATTGTTAGCTTGCTTTCTGGTTCTTTTATTATTGAACGTGTTTCTACTAATAAAATATATTGCATTTTCAACAACTGTACAGTTTTTTATTCTGTTTCTTTGAAGAGGCCCTGTAAAAATATTTCTTTCGTCTCCGTTTCTTTCTAATTTATTGTTTTAACTGCCAAAGATGAGCTTACCAACATTTTAAAATTCGTCTCAATTCACATTCACAGGACTATTATGTATTTTCTATTGGTCTCTATTTTATGTTATGTTGGGCTTTCTGTGAATGCAATTTATTTTTTTATTTGTACTCGTTGAAAACAAATTAGAAACCAGAGAATTAAAGAGGCAGATCAGACTAACGCGTGAGAAGTATAATCCACAGGGAAAGAAACTAATGAATTGCATATTTCAGAGAGACTGTACCTATCAGCAAATTATTTCCAATAATCTAATGGACTGGGTAGGATTCAATTAACCAGGCCTTCCCAAGTCTCTGTAAATTACTAGATGGGACTCTTGTAACGAAATTGGAGACTATTTAGAAAACAAAGCTGTTATAGTTGAAGAATCCTGCTCATTAGGTAAACAATATCACAAATTTTGACATATTGCATCCTATGTCTAAACACAACAAAGAAAAGTTAATTAGGAATACACCCAAATTGCATCCACAAACTGCTCATATAAGTACATAAGAATATGAAAGAAGCAACATGCTGATTTATCACATTTTTCCTTTTCCCTTTTTTGTGATAGTTCTGTTTCAATCAGGTGTCTCCCAAGGTAACTTGGTTACAGATCAGCAGATCAAACAGATATAGGTCAAGAAAGTCCAGAAAATTTCTTTCAGCTGAGGAAATGCTGAGACTGAGATGAAAAATTCATCAAAATGATTCCATAATTCCATTGAAATTGATACGAGGATGAAACCAAATAAAACAGTTTGCCACTTTCACGTAGCATTATTTACCCACTGTAATCCTAGGCATTGTCACTCATTGTAGTAGTAAAACCACTGGGCTGTCAGCATAAAAACACAATTTTAATGCTGAGCACTGTTCTCTTTGAGCAAAAATGCATAGGTTTTGTTCTGTTACCAGTCCAACCTCACCCGGAGTCCTGGACCCTACCTTTTCAGGACATACAATAGGTTATGGTTCTTTATTCATTTATCCACTGTAATACAATAGATTTTATAGTTGTTAGACTCCAATATCAGTACCCAAATTGCATAATTGTTCCTAAAATAGATGTCTTGCTGGAAACAAACTTTTAGGTTGGAAGGGCTGTTCGCTATCCAAAGGTGGCAAACTTGCACTAATTAAAAGCGTATTATCAGGCCTGCCGACATTTCTTATGTCCATACTAAAGATCCCTAAGTCAGTGGCAAACAAGCTATAGCAAATTCAAAGGAACTTTGAGGGGGTGGTTTGTTTGGGGGCGAGAAGGGAAATATCACTTTGTGGCGTGGAACCAAATTTGCAAGCCAAAGGAGGATGGAGGACTCGGGTAGAGGCCACTCATGTTGTTCAATAAGGCTCTTCTCCAAAAGTGGATATGGAGGTTTAGGTGTGAAAGGGATAATTTATGGAGGGAAATACTAAATCAGAAATATGGAGCATCCCCTACTGGTTGGTTCCCCAACCCCACAAGACATCCATTTGGGCTAAGTCTTTGGAGACTTATAACCAAACTGACCTTATCAGTGGAGAAAAAATGTCACTACAGAGTGGGTGATGGCAGAAGAATAAGGTTTTGGGAGGATATATGGTGTGGGGATTTAAAGGTTAAGGACTCCTACACCTTGATCTATAATGTGTGCAAGAACAAACAGGCGAAGGTAAGTGACTACGCTATGTTCACGAATGTTGGAACTGTTTGGAACATAAATCTCAGGCGTAACTTATTAGATTGGGAAGTCAACAGTTTCGGAAATCTGTTGAGTGAATTGTACAGCAAGAAAGTGGGGCAAATGGAAGACTACAGGATCTGGTTGGAAGATAAATCTGGAGCATTCTCAGTGATATCAGCCCGTGCATCTCTACAACGTTTCAGAAAGGAGGCATCGGTCTTCAAAAGTATATGGAAAGGGATGATTCCAAGCAAGGTAGCCTTCTTTGTGTGGACAGTAGCCCTAGACAAGATATTGACAATCGACCACTTGAAAAATAGAGGCTAGTATCTCCCCAATAGATGTAGCATATGTAAGGAGGAGGAAAAATGTGTAGCACACTTATTGGTACATTGTAAAGGAGCAGCAAGATTATGGGACGTGATGCTAAGAAGGTTTGAAATTTCATGGGTACAGCCTAAGGAGTTCAGAAAGATACTAGAAGCATGGGTTTGGAGGAAAGGAAAGTCTCACGAGGTTATGATCTGGAACTTAACCCATGCAGCCATCACATGGACAATATGGGGAGAAAGGAATAGAAGGACCTTCAAAAATGAGGAAAGAAGCTGGGCATCCTTGGAAAAGTCTGTATTAAGAACTCTGCACAGTTGGTTAGCTTGCTACCCGGATGGAGATAAAATTCCTTTAGATGACTTCCTCAGATGCAATAGATTCTCTGATCTGGGTGGGGCTATGTAAGGGTCCTGGAGATAAAATTCATGAGAGGGAGGTAGTCTAAACTGTACTGATCTGCTTTGGTACACTGTGTACCTATACCTCCTTATTTTAGTAATATATAACGTCATCTTATTTACTGATCAAAAAAAATAATAATTGTTCCTAAAATAAACATTTTTCCTATTGAAGAAACATTTCCCATTCAACTCTTCTATTACCTATTTGTAATACTAATTTTTTTTTTTTAGCAACCTATTTGTAATACTATATTTAGTGCCACACTAATAAGATCCTTCGACTACTATTAAAATTAACAAAGTTCCCCTTGTCTTCAACCAATTACCAAATATTTTAATTCCTTCCTAATTTTGATTTGTAAGGTTAACCTGAAGTTTTCATCAAAATAATTTAAACAAATTCCAGGATTGGATAATGACAGTTTGCGAAAAATTTTGAGCTTAATGATTTCTTTTTTTTTTTTTTTACATTTAAAAGGGATATAAAAGGGAATTTGAGGGGTTAGGGAAAGGGGAGATTGTTAATGCATGGAAAAATTGGCACTTGTTATGTGAAAAATGTTGGGATGTATAGAGATCACACTTCTAGGACTATGTGATTACTTTACACAACTGTGTGTGGCCTGGGGATATAGATATCTCACTCAACTTCTAATTGGTGGGTTTCCATATTTTTTTCATGTTTGCTTCTGTGCTGTCCTGTTTATATTGATATATTTTTTGTTAAGCATGAAAATATTGATATATTTTTTGTTAAGCATGAAAAAAAAATTCAAAACAACTAAAAAAATGGTTAAAGCAGAAAATAAATCTATGAAAAAAATGCCATACCAAACCGTTCTTAAGATTGTTTTATTAAGTGATGGATGATCATAATGGCTGTTACATTAATACAACTTACAGAGAATATATTCAGTCATAGTGCATAAAACTGAGAAAATTTTATCATGGCTACCCCACCTTTAACATCATTGCTATAGTCAATACATAATTTGAGATCTCTCCCTCTCCCTGCCTCTGGATTTATGTATATACACATACAGAAATATATCATGATCTGAGCGATAAAAAAGAAGAAGAACAGATCAAAAAATATCAACTGAGCCAACAAGGAGAAAGAAATTTCCATCATAGATTTCATTGTGTTTGAATTAATGAATCTGTACATCAAAATCTAGGCAAAATGCTATAAAAAAAAAAAAAAAAGAATCCCTATAGTTGATCTTTGTTCCCTATCCAGTATTTACAACGAGCACATTGATGTAAATCATCCTATAAGACTATGCAACTGAATAGAAAATAGAAAAATAAAACAAATAGATCTCATCCACTTCCTAAATCTGTTCCATCCTAGAAGACCACGCAACAGAATGAACATTCCTTCCTAAACTCCTGCAGCAATGGCAACAGTTGATTTACATTCTTTTGTAGATTTCTTGCGTTGCTGGCGCTGCACTGTATGTCGAGAAGGCCTTCTGGATTTTTTTGGGCATTTGAAAATTATTACTTGAAACAATAGTGGTAGTAATTGAACTTGTATCCAATGCAGTTACATCGCATTTGATTCTTCAACCTCTTCATCCTCTGCTGCCACAAAAGGATGAATCAGGAGCATCTCAGCTGTCCACCTGAACATAGGATTCCTCACAAAACATCTCTTCAAGAAATCTTTCCCCTCTTCCGACATCCCACTTGGTATTTCTGGCAGTTTGCCTCCAGACCCTATATGGAACAGTAGCTCATCAACATCCAAGTCTGCTAAGGAATCCCATATCGGCTTTCCATTAGCCATCTCTGCCACAACACAACCAAGAGCCCATATATCTGCCCGAGATTCCTGTATATCATCAGCAGCACATTCTGGTGACATGTACAGAGGAGTGCCTTCTTTGATGGGAGTTATCTTCCTCCTCTTATCCTGTGTGGTATTCTTAGCCAATTGAAAATTAATAATCTTGACAACAAGCTTATCAGCACCATTATCACGCCCTAAAGAACAATGCGACGAATTGGGCACAAGAACAATGTTCTCTGGCTTGATATCGCAGTGGACGAATCCATGCTGATGAATATGATTGAGCCCTCGAAGAATCAACCTGGTATAGCGCCTGATTTGTGATTCCGATAACCCACCATTCGATTTCTTAATCTGATCAGCTAGAGTGCCTCCGGAACCATACTCCATCAACACATTGTAGATCTGTTGATTATTCTCAGCATTGGAAACCTCATCATAGTAACAGCGAATGATGTGCGGACATTCTCCAAGGATGCTAAGAACTACTTTCTCCTTTTGAAGCTCCCACGATCGAGAGTAGTCGGCAGACTTCACGACCATTACAGGTGGAAAATAGCTCTGACGTGTTTGTAGTTTCCTTGTTATGGCTAAAGAAACAATCCCACCGCATCCTCTTCCGATCGTTGCACCTCTTTTCCAGTCTCTTCCTTCACTCTGCAACAACAGCTCTTTCTTCATTTGTTCTTGACGTTCACGAAAATCCGATTTCGAGATAAAAATCGAAACCCACTTGGAATCTTCAGAGTTTTAACCAGAAAAAACCCTAACCCTAGATTCTGAAATAAGAATCAACTCACAGAAACCCAACTTGCAAGAAACATAGAAACGCGATTAGGTTTCAATTTATAGAGCTTTGAGTAATGACCAGATGGCTAGGTAACGAACATAGCCGTTGCTTTTGCTAGCGAGGTCTTCAGTATTTCGACAAACGTAATTAACGGTATTAACTGCCATATGATGACCGTCGCTTAAACCAACCGATTTCCTGTACGGCGTTCACATTTACGGCGTTTTTACAGCGTCAAGGAGAAAGCGACGCGTGGAGGGGAGGTAAAAAAAAACTAACTCATTCATTTCTCTTTTAAATCACTAATCGGTCCGACCAACCGATTTGTTTAACCCCAAACCCATTAGACCAACCAGTTGGCCGATTTCTCCCAATCCGATTGTCGCACCCCATTTCCTCTGTTAGAACGAAGGGTGCGAGAACCAGGTGATTTTGAAAAAACAAAGGCCTTTAAGCTTCGACGCTTACTTCCTTCCTCCCCAACCCAACGATTGCAAGCCACCATAGCACTATCAGTTCGAACGAATAAAGGGCGCAAGAGTGAGACTTTTTCGGAGAAATACGACTTAACTAGTATGTTTGAAACCGATTTTGTCTACGAGTTTTGCCGTATATTCATTATTTTTTTTATTCAAATCCTTTTTTTTTTTTTTTGGCCATTGATTGCTTTGAGCTTTGAACATTGGCGATAATTTTTGATCTGGCTCCATTTTGTTTGGGGGAATTTGCGAGGATAGATTGCAGAAGAAAATAATCTTTAAATGGATATTCCAGAAGTGAAAATATTAAATTGATTTGTGGATCATATTTCTTAAGGGCAGTGCATTGAATTAATTCTTAAAGATTATGGAAAGAAGAAGAAAAGAAAAAACTTCAAAAAATTTTGAGATAGGTAGGGGTTTAGTCTCTGTTGCAGGACTGCGAAAGGATTATTTAGATATTTTCTAGCTTCAGATTTTCAATTAGAAAGTTGAACTTAAACCTCGCCAAGAGTTAATATGGAATCCATTGAATTGCATTATGGAGATAGATGAGGTGATGATGGTGATAATGTAACTCATAATTGATAAAGTGTTACAAAAGAAACTCAATCCCATGGTTGATGAATTAAAACGACGATATTTCAATCAAAATCTACTCCCTTCTCGGATTCTCTAGATTATTGCTCTTAGGAAACCTAATTTTCTATCTTCCACGCCAAATTTTTATGTTCCATCTACGTGTAAACCCTTTCCTAAAAGGTTGTAAATACAAATTCTTTTAATGGGAGTTTTGTCTTTATTTTAAAATGCCTCTATTACTTGGTGTTGTTTGCTTGAATGAGAATTTTTGCTTGAATCTGGAAATTGGAATTGTAAAAATTGCCTCTGTTAATGTGCAGGACAAGTTTGACTACAATGGAAACTACTGGACCATCATCAGTAGGAAGAAAACACCCGCGCAACAGTTGCCTACACTTCAAGTAAAGTTTCCTTCACTTGTTTATTTGTTTTGTTCTACAAGCAAACATGGAAGCAATCCACTGAATTTCTTTTTAACTTTCTATAAGTTTGGGTATGGTTGTCAATATGATGATTATTGTAATTCCTTTTGCATCCTTGTAATCCTTAATATATAATTGGTCATGGATTTTCTTTTGTATTTTTAAGAAGCATATGTAAATGAAAGAATAAAGAGTCGTAGCGAAAGTGAACAAATCCCCACGAGACAGCAAGTAGGCATTATCATTGGTAATGGTTAAGGAACATCCTTTATTTTGTTCATTTGCATTTCTTTAATCCTATTCAAATAAATTTATCTATTTATTTATTGTGTTTCAGTTATTCGTGGATGCAGCTGCAGCATGGAAGTCAATGAATGAGACTGAGAGAAAAAAATTTAAGAGAGCTTCACGGCTTGAGTGGAATGAATACAACAAGGCTGTCTCACGATAAGGGCCGCGCAAAAAACATTAGGTTCATGAAATTTATTATCTAAAATTGAAATTATTGTGGGTAATTATTTGAGATTGACATATTCTTTCATTCTACCTTTGTCTCTGGTAGGCTCTGATACAGACACATTGTTCACCTAGACAGTTCATTGCATTCATGAACACCATTGACTTCACCGCTTCTTAGGAGACATGCCTTAGAGATAGTGGTTTTGGCTGCCTGCTAAAATTATGCGCGAAAAAGCTTCATCTACGACTGTGTTATTGGATTGTTCTAAGGGTAGATACTAAGGACAGATGTATCAGAGTTGGGGTACAGAATATTTTCTTTGACACACACGATGTAGAGATGATAATTGGGTTATCCATAAAGGGGAAAAATGTTGATACATCTAAATCAGAAATTCCCGATATGACAAAGTTGTATAGTTTTTATGGGGTAGAAAATTGAAGCATCCCAATTGAAAATGTTGAGAAGAGCTTGAAGAGCCTAGAGAATGATCATGAGTGGATCCGTTCTTCTGTCTTGTATTCTTTGTCCACCTTAGTAAATCCATCTTCAAAAATTGATGTGAGTGCATCCTATCTTCCTTTGTTGGTCGATGTAGAGAAGATAGGAGAATATAATTCAGGGAAGTATCTATTGGACACATTGATGTGTCACATAGTCGATTTTCAAAAGGGCTGACAAAAAGGCATCAATGGCTGGTTGTTATTCTTACAGGTATGTATAGTATTTAATACATGCATTGGCCATACTCTAACTTATATCCATTGAACGGAGTGTTCTAATGACAGTTCTCTGTTGCTTAGTTTTTGTATTAAGATCGGGTTATTGTTGATGAAGCAACACCTCCCACTACTCCACATATGGCAACGTGGACGGATGCGTTGATTACCCAAAGGGAGAATGATGAAATGGCACTCGGTGATTATGAAAACGGGAAGGTATAAATATATATATTTGAGTTGAACTAATTATTGTAGGTTTCCTTGTCAAATTTTCAAATAATGTAGCATTTCTATGTACTCGGTAATATACACGCTAAATATTGTAAGTGCTTAAGCACCGTGCCGAGTGTCGTGTGAAAGATAAGGCATCTGGCGAAGCACATGAACTAGATGTCATTGATCTAAGCCAATTCCGTGGAGATCCAAATCTTGTAAGATTGGTTTTTTTCCTACCTTTCTAAGGTTTTCTTATTAAGAACAAATCAGCCTGGTTTACGGTTGCATGTTGTGTATCCCAGGTTATTCAAGGTCATCTCATGAAGATCATGGACATGTATAACGAGATGCTAAATCATGTGAAGTCAAGGGAAACTATCCACCCCTCCAATATCCACGTGCCATGTGAGAGCGCTGATCATATGGATGCTCCCGACTCTTCCATGCCCGATGTGTCTAATGAAGCAAGGATTTCACCCTCCTATCATGGCACCCACGAGAGCAGTGATCATACGAATGCTCCCAGATCATCAAATATTGCAGATAAGGAAGATCAAATGCAAATGGATGAGGAGACTACAATAGCCGTTCAGGAAGGCATCAGGACCGAAGTAAACAAACCTCGAAGGGGGGCTCGCGTGAAGCAGCGTGTGAGACGCTGTCGCACTCCATATGTTGCTCAACGTAGACGTCCTCAATTGGGTACAGAACGACGCCTACTTGTACAATACGTTCACCGAAACAAACATTCTGAGTAAAATAATATTCTTAAACTAACTTGTAAATGTTATTTATGTATTTTAATTCGTAGTGAATAATTCCTCCACGTTTTTTTCAGAGAAATTATATTCAAGTTCGATTCCATTCATGCGTCGGCATCTGAGTTGGAATGTTTGTTTGACAACAAATATGTTAATAGTGTGGTATGCGAAGCCTATCTTGTGAATAATATATTGGTTGCTCAATTTTACATGTCATCTCCCATGGTATATTTCTATAGGTTATCAATGCTTTCACATCATGTCTTATAAAGAGGCAACAATTATCGACTAGCTGCACAGTCACCAAGCATTATTGCCCGACATATGTTTGCGTAAGTATTTTTTGTGACAGAACTAGTAGTCATTAGCATATATTGAATTGTTGTTTTTCAAGGCCACGCTAATGAATAAAATTTTCTTCCATATATTATGTAGGATTGGATAATGAATACGACTCCTGGTTCCTCCGAAGAGTTGCGCTATTATTCGATCCACAACGACTAGGGTACTTAGTGGTTAAATGCAATCTAGTAAGTTTCTTAGGATGCAATGGATTGTGCCACCTTCACTTCTTTGTTTCAGATTTTTTATGCTTTTTTCCTTACTTTAGCAGAGTCTATAATGGGTTTTTCCTTATATGGTTGTCTTACTTGTATGTAGATTTTTGTTCCCATGCATCTCTGCAATCATTGGTTTCTTTTAGTTCTAAACCCAGCAGAGCGTAGAGTGGAGGTGCTAGACTCATATGATGGGACACGTCGTGCGGACCATCAGTCTTTAATTGCAACATAGGTAATTTTTATATTAATGAAATTTTCTCATAACATTTACAACAATTATGATATTGACACTCGCTTCGTCACTTGTAGACCAAGATGTTGGAAAACATCTTATGTTCCTTTGGAGGTGGTGATGACTTTCCAGTTTTACAATGGGAGTTACGTCATGTTAACGTCCCACATCAAAGCAACGGGTAAGACATTAGGTTTGTTTCGATAATTACCTATGTTAGCTTCTTACATTTATGTGATCATATACCATTAGGTATGATTGTGGTGTCTTCATGATGAAATTCATGGAGGTGTGGGATGGCAGGAACTTGTGTATAGCATTTGATCAGGTGCGTATATAACTTTAATGATTTTTTATAATTATAGTAAGCAACTACTTTGCTAGTAACATACAAGTACGACTTCTATGAATTCAGAGTCATATCGCAAACTTTAGGGATAAGCTCCTTGTTGACTTGGTTATGCACCCTTCAAACCAAGTGCGGGACATCATTTTGTCTAATGCAGCGAACACCAATGATATGGAGACCAATGTAGATGATAAATAACTAGCAGATGGTTGGCCATGGATTAGGGGAAGAAGATGAAGATGTAAGACCTATCTGTCACTTGTTCAATAAAATGATTCTCTGAAACTAATAACATTATAATGCCTTGTTTATTATTTTGCATTGTTTATAGGTACAATTGACTACTCCGGCATTCCTAGCTTGATAACAAGGTGAAAAAGGCTGAAGGCCATCTTGAACATCCAAGTGTAATGGCAAGTTTGAAGCACAAGGAAATGAAATGAAGATAAGTTCAGTTAAGATGCTATGAGCTTATAATTATATAGCGACAGACAAGTGCTACAAACAATAATGATTTTTAGGAACTTTTGTTTTTAAATATATAGTTAATATCAATTTTATCGATTCATGAGTCTTTTGGCTTACAGTTTGTCCATAAATGTCAGCCTATAAATGATATTTGTGTAATTCTATTAAAGTTTTTAATTCTTTCTTGACTCCTAAATCTGTGTACTTTTGTTTTGTGATAGTTTTTGGATTTACAGCAAGACATTTTTTGAATAATTACTGGACAGCATCATGGCAGAGAAATGGAAATCAATGTTGGGCTACGAATAGTGAACAGAGTCAACTGATTATTTTTAATGAGCATTGACAACAACTCCAACTCAAGCGCACCTTTGCAGCCTAAAAAATAAGGATTGAATTGTTTGTAAATGACTTTTTCTAATGAGTGGAGATGGTTGTAAATTTAGGTCTCTATCTGTGAAAGGAAGACGAATGTAAACTTTTGCTTAGTTTTGCAATACCACACTTATATTCAGATGCTTGAGGCCTGGTCAACTATTGGATAGTAGCAAAGAAATGCAGATCAAGGCTTTATTTGAAGGCAATATTAGTCATCTCTGTTTTTAGTTATTTGCTTGTAATGCCATGTCAATACTTTTGTAATATACGGCTTTTGTCTTTTCCCATTAACATCACTATATTTGTATGTAATTTTAGGCTATTAAGTTAGTTGCAAGCATCTTTCACACGAAGATTGTCTACACCTTAATTTGACGTGAAGGAGTTGGTTTTTTTCCTATTGCCAATTTTAGGCTATAACATTTTGGAAAATCACATGTATCATTATGGAGCAAAAGAAAATTTAATAAAATTAATTAACAAGAAAATTTTAGATAGGTTAAAATTAATCTTTTAGTCTTTTTAACTATGGCAAAGGTTAAAATTAATGACACTAATAATAACCGGATATACAGATTTAAATAATTAAAAAAATTTAGAGCTTATAAATTCCTTTCATGCTTGGTTACAAGTCCACCCATGCTTGGTTACAAGTCCACTCATGCCTGGTTACAAGTCCTCTCATGCTCATGCTCCGTTACAAGTCCACTCATGCCTGATTACAAGTCCTCTCATGCTCATACTCCGTTACAAGTCCACTCATGCCTGGTTACAAGTCCTCACATGTCTGGTTACAAGTCCTCTCATGGGTTACAAGTCCACTCATGCCTGATTACAAGTCCTCACATGTGTAAAGATTTCTCAAAAAAAAAACCTAAGTGTGATGATTTATGCGCGGTTTGCGGCCGCTCGAGCGGGAGAACCCAATTCCCATGATGTTTTTACCTATTTCTAGAAGATTTGTGCCCGCTCGAGCGTCAAGCCATGATTTAACAAACTCAGAAAACCCGAGAGTGAAGATTTTGAGGCGATTTGCGCCCGCTCAAGCGTCAAGGCATACCTAAGGAAAAATCAGAAAACCCGAAAGTGACGATTTTGGGCCGATTTGCACCCGCTCAAGTGTCAAGGCAAAAATAAGAAAAACTCAGAAAACCCGAGAGTGAAGAATTTGGAGCGATTTGCGCTCGCTCGAGCGTCAAATTAAAAAACGAAAAAAAAAGAACCCTAACAACGTTCGCGTGGCACGTTTTATTCGCATCGCGCCGTTACACTTCCATTCATTGTCCAAGTTGTTGCCTTCCAATCTTCCAAGTCCTATAGCTCTCAACGCAAGTCTTCCAAGTTCTTGTTGGGATTGGATATATGGCCTTTCGCGTTCGTCCAAGGTATGTGGAGATATTTCTTTTAATTTTTTTCCATGTTTTAAGTTTTGATTTAGTTATGTTTATACGTTATTATACTTTAGTAGGGTGATGCATAAAAAACGATCGATCGTTTTTTTTACCTTTATAGCTTTCTGCATTTCAGGCTCTTGTTATTGATTCATAATTTTTTTTCCCGTTTTATGATGTTTTCTGTTTTGATTAGAGTAGTTTTTTGGCAAATGGTTGTTGTTAGTGATCTGAAGGAACATTGCTAGCAATTTTTATTTAGTGTGATATGGGAAGAGTGTTTAAGAAAAAAAACAATCGATCATGACCTAGCAATTTTTTTTTCGTTTTCTTTTGGTTGGAGTGTTTAACATTAAACAAAGAGTCAAATCTCAGACTTAATACAAAATTGTTTAATTCTAATATCCATTAAAAAAATTTATGAGTGGATTCTATCTGTTATGGCAAATTTTTTTTTCGTTTTCTTTTGCTTGGCGTGTTTAACATCTTTCTTAAAATATGAACTCACCATGGAAATAAAATTAACAAAACCCTAGAACCCACTAAAGTACATTGCAATTCTCCATTTCATAGCAAACTTGTCTTTTAATTTTATTTACAATTTGTTACTAACCTTCTCTTATATGGCTTCAATAAGCACTCAGAAAACCATAGCTGTGTGATTTTCTATATGCCAATGTCTTGTTTACAATTGCATACATGCATCTTTTATTAATTGCTTTAATAGGATGTTGTTCTATATATATTTTTTTGTAGATGCCTAAAAAACGAAAAAGCACCAGTGGGTCTAGGTCTAACACACTTCCTCCAGTAGATAAGTCAATTTTTTTAGACCGCAATGTGCAGGGTAGGTATCGTAATGACCTTCACGACGGCCTCTTCTGTTAGAGCGGGAGGCAATAATCAAGGAGCCTGATCCTGATATTACTTCAGTTTTTGCTTCTAGGGGTTGGGGTCCTATGCTCAAAGATCTTACACCTCCTAGACCCATCATAATTCGGGAGTTCTATGCAAACATACATGCTTGGACCAATATCCCTCCGGCATTTTCCGTGTATATTCTTAGTCAGACATTTTCGATCACCCCTAATGTCATCTCTCAGATATTAGGGATACTTAGAGTGCTTGAGCCTAGATATCCTTATCATGAAGTAGACATTCCTTCACCTGATCATATGGCATCTTTTGTACGCAACAATACTACGTATTTCCATGGAACCCATCTAGTGGTTGATAATCTTCCAACTCCTCGATTAGTTATTCTTCGGATTATGAGCACCAACATATCCCCCGTGGCTCATTTACATACTCTCCCACTCCAGAGACTTCAGTTCTTTTATGCACTACTCCAAGGTCATTCTCGCATATAGTTTTTTCGATACTACGCATTGTACAAGACATCAACAGGAAGTGAGAACTTATATTCAGTTGCCTCATAACCCGACTCCTACACAGACTTGGTGCCGTAATTCCAGAGATTGAGCACCCTATAGTGCTTCCACCTCCTATTAGTCCTACCACTGTAGCACAGAGTGTTGCTCATTCTACTGTTGCTACTTGGGGTGGTAGTCCTCATCACCCTCGGGAGTAGCTTCCCAGGCAGGAACCTCCCGTTATGGTTCATCTTCAGCTGCTCCTTCATTTGATACATCTACCGTTATGGATTATTTGTCAAGGATTTATGAAGTCCAGCAACAATCGTGCACAGACTTGGCCCTGATTCAGTCTACTCAAGAGACGCATAGCCGTCAGCTTTCAAAGGTATAGGAAGCAATGGCTCAACTTCAATTGCGCTATGACGAGGATCAAGAGGATGATGATGATGAAGAAATGGAGGATGACTGAAGCAGGGAGGGGAACGAAATTTTTTTTTTTTTTTGGTTGTGGGCAGTTGATGACAGCTTTGAGGCCGAACGTTGTCTTTTTTTTTTTAATATGTATTTAAGGTTGTACTCCATTAGTGGGTTGCATTTACCCAATTTAGCACACTAATCTCAGTTCTTAAAATGCTTGTTTTGGAGTTACAATTTTTATTTTACTTACTTTCTTGGAGATGCATATGGTGTTTCATTTAACTTACCTTGACTTAGGCAAATTAATGCTTCTTGTTTCCAATCTCTCCAATCTCAAAATCATTACACGTCCACATTGACTAAGACATTGATTCGTAATATCACCTCTTTCCAATGAAAGCACTGTCATAAATATTCAAAAGTATTAATTAGGCTTTGCAAGTACTTCTCATTTGACATAATAAGTTAATCACAAACTATTGTTTAAAAAAAAATAAAAATCCACAAACCCTTGAAGTACAATGAAGACCACCCCAACCATAAGATATAAAAAATAATCAATCAACTAAAGAAAATTCATAGCTTCGCACTTAAATAATATAAATCCGCTCAATTAAGACATTGCCCAGACGAGTTGAGAAGTCATGGATTGTCCACTCGTGAACGTGAATGTTTTCAAAGCTGCGCTTGTGATTCTCCCTATGCTTGGTATGTCCAACACCTCCCATGTTCCTCCCATCAGTCACCATGATGCTGAGATAACTGCTGTGAGAATTCCATGTAAGTGAAATAATTTCTGATAAAAGAATAAAATAAGTAAATGAATAATAAGTATGCACTACGAAATTACCAATTATCAACCTTGCTTTTGGTTGAGCTCCAAAAGGAAATAAATACGGCTGCATATAAAATGGTGCGTTACATACACATGATATTATGATATTAACTCAACAACTTCTAGTATTCGCACCTTGAGTAAAAGGTTGATCACTTTGGGCAAGGGAATCCTGGCTGCTTTGAGATGAGTCATATGTGCTTTGTGTTGAGCCATTACAGTGTTCATCCACACTACTTTTTAACCCACTCATAAATCCTAATGGTTGTTGTACATTGCACAAACTATCCAACATAAATGATCCGCCATAATAATAGAAGGTAAATAATAAAATAAACACAACAAATATCTGAATGCGAGGAGTATATGGATTCAAACGGACATCGGACGGGATCATGAATAGTTCATTTCAAAATGGAGCTGGTGGAACAGTATGATTGAGAGTAGGAGTTGCATTGGAACTGGTACCAACTTCCAAATTTGAACGTTTACCCTTTGTTCCACTTTTATGGTTGTATTTGCTAACATCTATATGCAACTGACTCCCAGAATTTTCTAATCTTTTAGATCTCTTCCTGATGGCTTTAATGAGTGCTCCTGGAATTCGACGCACACTTGTTCCTGCACGATCACCCTTATCCTTCCTCCGGATACCTTTCACTTTAGAAAGTACATCTTCTATCAAAGCTCCGTCACCAGAAATACAATTGGCAGCTGCACTGTCAATGCATGCTCCTTCAGTGCCATGCACAATGTTGTGAGTGGCTGTCTTTTGGGATCCGGCTGTGTTATTTTTTGCATTGGGATACTTTTGAGACTGATTTTCCAATGTCTTGCCAATTGCAATCATACGAACTCCATCTTTTAACTTTTTTGCCAATTCCACAGCATTCTCATACAACTCCTAGTATTGCACAACTTGCTTTATTATTTGCATATACATGTAACACAAATATTTATATCTTTTAGCTACTTCAACTTTAGGATCATTCTCCTCCATTGATCCGTCAGTTCTTGTCAAAAAATCCTAGTTCTTTGCATCCCTTGTCCATCGCTTTAAAATGTAATGCTTGGGGATATGTGTGATTCCATTCACTAACAACACAATAAGGACATGGCAACAAAGCATTTCTGTGTACTCATATTTCTTACAACTGCACCTGACAGTGACAATCGAAGAATCAAATGTAACTGTGTGCTCTCTATGCCGACGCTCAAGATTATTAACAACCTTATACTTCGAAAGTGTACCAATCTCAACACATTTGCAAGGGACACAGTTGATGACATTGTATGCCTCTTTCTTAACCTTCTCAAAAATCGCCATTGTGTATACCATCTAACATCAGACTTGGCACCTCAATAACTGGAACACAATTAAGCATTTTGCAATCTGCTTTCAATTCCTCATACCTCCTATCCTCTAGTAGTCTGTCAAAATGCCACAAGAACCGCATGAATTCTTTTTGACTTTGCAGATGCTTCTTCAAGTTTGCATTCATGCTTTCAAACCTTTGTGTGATACTCATCTCAGCAAAAAACGTATTCCTTCCGTATGCCAATGACCATTTTTCTCTCTCGTCAAATCTTGACTGCAACCAATGATTGTCAGACAGATTATATTTGGTAATCATTGCATTCCAGGCATCCACGAACTCATTTTCATTCTCATACTCGTACCCACATCGTGAAAATTTATTTGCAAAGGATTTCTCATGATTAAACACATCACTTAGATGTTTTGCCGCGTTCTGAAACATGTGCCACACACAAAAACGATGATACGTTCTTGGTAATACATAAGCAATTGCACTTGTCAGTGCTTGATCGTGATCAGTGAGAATTGTTTTTGGTTCTTTCCCAAACACAGCCATAACAAATGTTTTGAAAATCCAACAAAACGCCGATATTGTTTCATCATAAAGTAAGGCTACTCCAAAGACAATACTTTGTCTATGATGATTTACCCCCACAAATAATCCAAAAATACGGCCCTCCTTATTTGTTTTATATGTTGTATCAAAACATACAACGTCACCAAAAGAATTGTAATCCTCTATCATTCCTGCATCCGCCCAAAAAAGACTTGTTATTAGATCTTCAGCATCTAGCTGAATCGAATAGAAAAATGTTCGATACTCTACCTGCCTCTTAACAAAATATTGAATCAAGGCCCCTGCCTGCCCAGCTTCTATGCCAGTCATGCGGTTGGAACGCAAATAGTTATGACAATCCATACGCATAAATCCAAGATTTTCAACACCGCCAACTTCTCTGCGCATAAGTCCTACAATTGCTTTCAGAGATATTCCTGTTTTATTGACTAAATCAATTTCCGTAGCCTGGATGTCACTTACCTGCCTATGAGATCTTAACATATAAGCCATCTTAGGCAAAACTAACTGATGATTATACTTTGGCTCAAATTGCGACACCACATATTTTCCCTCGCCATTCATCAAAATCCTCAATCATGCCATACAACCAATCCTCGTCTCAGCACGATACTTTTGGACTTCACTATCTCTTTTATCATATCGACGGCGGCCTTCTCTTGGACAACAAAAAATTCTATCAATAATGACCCCCGTATCATTCCTTTTGTGAATCGTATCTCTTCTAACACCAAACCCACTGCTTCTGGCATATTCGTTATAAAACCTAAAAGCGTCCTCTTCTGTGACAAAAACCATGCCAACCCTTGGTACCAACTCACTTTTACTGCTTTCTTCTACAACGTCATAATGCTCAACCAAATTTGCGTTGATGTCTGCAATGCCATTAATTGGCTCAGATAGCCTTTGACTTAGTGTGATATCTAAGCAAAATTGGTTTCATATCAACACACGGAGGCATTCACACAATTTAAATATATTTGAAGCAGAAGGGATTACATCTCTAGCTAAAAAGAAGCAAATTACCAGTAAACCTAACAAATTAATTTGTAAGGGAAATTAAGAAAATTAACTCAATGCAAGTTTATCCAAGATACACAACCAGAAAGCAAAGCATACGGTAACAAGAACATTGAGGTAATCGAAAAGGCATCACATAAATAAAAAAACAAAACCAAAAATAAGAAAGGAAAACAATATTTTGTGAGATTTCTTTGAAGCAATATAACTATATCGCACTGAAATCAATGACAATAATTTGACTGACATAAAGATTTAATAACAAGATGTATTCGATCACTACTTCTTATTCGATTTAGTAAGAACACACAATTTTCTACTTTTTCTGTTGTATGGCTTCATATATTGCCTTCGTTACACAAGTTACTCGTTAATCCTTGTTTAAATTTCACAAGCAACCCGACAAAAACCAAAACCCCATCATTACTTTTCGTTTCTCCGAAAGTTTGCTTCTTGTTTTTCAATACACAAACTTTGTACGAGATGATTCAAAAGGGAATAATATATATTCGATATTACATAAAATTAAATAAGGAAATTCATCTTATTATTTTATCGGCAAATTTAATAGCATTCAATACATTCACTAATCAATAATTTTAGTTGTCCCCCATGTATTCACAACATTGACCATCACTACAATTAACAAAATTTAAAGACATGTTACTATTATTTAAAAACATAAAAACTACATTTGTAATTTATCAAACCCAAAGATAGTCTATATAATATAAAAAATTTAGTAATGTGTTTTAAATGCTATATCAATCTATATATCGAAAATCAGATTCACCATCAATCTATATATCTGTCCATTCGAAATGTATATAACTTATTTTATAAAAAAAATGATTTTAACATTTATCAACAGCACACGTTGTACGCCTACTTGCACGACTAGCTTCACTACTCTTGTTGTAGAGGATAAGCACCAATATACAAGCCCTGAACATAGGAGGATTTGCCCTATCACATTGTGCAATGTGCAATGTAGATTCAAGAATAAAATAAAACGAAATGAAAAAGGGAAAAGGAGTATGGATTGGACGAAATTAGCAGGATTTGCAAAACACCGGGAGGTAGAAGAAGGATCAAAAATCTTCATCCCGATGCAAATATGTTATGCAAGAACAGATGAAGAAATGGCAAAACGTTCTCTATCAAATCTCCTACCAATCCACAATGAAGACAGCCTAAAACCAAACCACAATCAAATCTCCTACCAAACCACAAAACGATTGGCGGGAAAGTACTTGCAAATTTTGGTGCTAAAATGAAAGCATTCATTGATCTGCTCAGCCGTTCGTCGAGTTTGGGAGACAGCCCCAGACTAGATCGTTTCATGGGTTCAATATCTCCTGGGTCAAACAATCGGCTGAGTTGTTCGTTTCTCTATTAAAAAATGAATGAAAGTCTCATACGTCGCACGAGACTTTCCCTCCACTTCCTCTCCACGCATCACTTTAAAAAGGACGCCATAAAAACTTTGTAAAAGGTAACGCCGTAGAGGAAATCGGTTGCACTTAACCACCCTTACGGCTATAACAACAGTTTTCTTACATGCTGTTTGGTAACCAAAATTTTTTAATTGTTTTTGTGTTTTTAGGAACAAGAAAAAGAAAACTCTTTGGTAACATTTAGTTAAAATCAATTATCATCTTAAAAATCAGCAAAAATGTGTTTGTTAAAGTTTTTCAAAACAACTTATAATTATAATAGCTATGTTAGCTGTATTTATGGTAGTATTTAATATTAATAATAGTGGTGGTAATGTTGATTGTGTGATGGTGGTTCTGATAGAGGTTATGGTGGTGGTGGAGTAGTAAATGTGGTGAAGGTGGGGTGGTGGAAATGGTGGTGGAGGTGGTTGTGGCTGCATTGGTGGTAGAGGTGGAGGTGATGATGGTGGTTGCGGAGTTTGTGGTGGTGGTGGTGGTGTTGATGGTGGCATGATGTTTGATAAAGGTTGTGATGGTGGTGGTGGTGGTGGAGGTGGAGGTAGAGGTGGTAGTATTGGAGGTGGTGATAGTGAAGGTAGTAATTGTGGTTGTGGTTGTGGAGTTGGTGGTGATGATGATGGTTGTAATGGTTTTGGTGGTGGTGGATGAGGAATGATGATGGTGGCTGAGGGTAATTGCGTAGCCGGGGGTGCTGTTTGTGGTGGTGGTGAAGGTAGATGTGATGGAGGTGAAGTTGGTGATTGGTGTGAAGGAGGTGGTGGTTGTAACGGTGGTAAATAAAGGCATAAGTGGTTTGATTGGTCTATAAAAAAATTACAAAAATGTCATCAAAAAATTTTGAAAATGATTCTTTGTTTTTGGAGACTAAAATTTTTGGCTTCATATTTTTCAGAAAAACAATTTGAAAATTGTGCTTATCAAACGATATTTTGGTTTTATTGATTTCAGAAATACAAAAACCGTTTTCAAAAAATGTTACCAAAAACCCTCTTAATTGGTCATTGAGGAGACCAACTTTTTTCTTTATTTATTTTTCCTTTTCTGAGTTCTTTTTTTTTGTAGACCGTCAAGATCGATATTGATAATGCCTTGATTGACTAAGGCTCTGTTTGGTAACGCTTTTGCATTCTTGCTTTCAAAAGCAGAAAAGTACTTTTCTGCTTTTCAGAAGATCTTTTGTTGAAGCAAAGCTGTTTAGTAAACTTTTGCTTTGCTGCTAAAAAGCAAAAAAGCATGTTTTGTAACTACAGTAGCATATAAATTGCTTTTATGCTAACATATAAAACTATCATAAACAGTTGATGCATTCTACTTAAAAATACACTTGACGTATATTGTAATGGGTTGAGCAATAATCGGGTCGGTTCAAGTTGAATCTGTTTATTGGTGGGTTGGGAAAACCAAACCCAACTCACCAATAATCGGGTTCAACCCACCAACTTGATTAAAATTTTTATTTTTTAATTATAAAAAAAATACACCGATAGAAAATAACATGAATTAGTGATACAATTTAGGGTTAAACAGGTCATTATCAGGTTAAACGGGTCATTATCGAGTTAAACGGGCCATTATTGAGTT
Source organism: Buxus sempervirens (assembly GCA_947561395.2). Taxonomy (NCBI): domain Eukaryota; kingdom Viridiplantae; phylum Streptophyta; class Magnoliopsida; order Buxales; family Buxaceae; genus Buxus; species Buxus sempervirens. The sequence continues at coordinate 13,205,733 of OX387194.1, read as the reverse complement.
AAACTAGAGGTGGCAATTGTAACCTGTGACCCACCAACCCGCTCTGTCTTAGGCGAGTTTAGGTTGACTGTTTCAACATGCGGGTTGGGTTTGGGTCATGAATTCTCAACCCGATTATAAACGGGTTGGGTTAGGGTTTGACCCCTCAACTCGAAATGACCCGATTACAACCCGATTATTTTTTTGTATAATAGAAGTTTGGAACATTATATTAACAATAGTTGTGGCTACTCAACCTTTCATTTTTTCATATAAATAATGACAAAGGATAAAATGAAGAAAGACTTTCTATATATAAATATTTCAAATTTCTTAGCCTCTACTAATATAAATTGAGGCCTTGATGACAAGTAAAGTCTTTTAAGACTTTATTATTATGTTTTAGTTCTTTTCTTTATGTTATTTTAGTTTTATCTTAATGATTGTTGTGTTATTATGATTGTTAGGTGTGCTTTGATATTAGAATGAATTAAAAAAATAGAATTTGTATAGACTTTGATATTAGAATGAATTAAATTTTTTAATTTTTAGTAGTAATTTAAATTATTTAAACGGGTTGGGGGGTTGGGTTAGGGTTAGGATATTCCAATCCGTTAATTAAACAAGCGAGTTCGGGTTGAGCCTTGGCTTGTTAAACCCCTACAGCAACCTGACCCATTTCCACCTTTAAGTTAAACGGGTCATTATCAGATTAAACTGATCATTATTGGGTTAAGCGGGTCATTATCGGGTTAAACAAGTCATTATCAGGTTAAACGGGTCATTATCCTGTTAAATGGGCCATTCTTGTGTTAAACTGGTCATTATCGGGTTAAACAGGTCATTGTCATGTTAAACAGGTCATTATTAGGTTAAAATATATCATTATCGAGCTAGATTCGAGTTGACCCGAATACAAATGGGTTACTAAATCCCCAACCTGAAGCCAACCCAACTATTACACAGGTCAACCCCGAATCTTTTTATTCGAGTTGGATTGGACATGATGGGTCAATTTTTTCCCGGTCTAGTTTTGTATCGAGGGTTTTAGAAGCAAGAAAGTAAATTTATGGTTAAAGTGAGAAGCAACATTTCTATGCTTCTCTTGAAAAGTAATGAAATTGATTTTTTGTTTTTTATAAATTGTTTCATGTGTGCATAACTAAACTACACTTTTGCTTCCGAAACCAATTTTTTGCTTTCAAAAGCAAAAAGGCACTTCTGAAAAGCATTACCAAACGGTACCTAAATTTCTTTGAGTGCAGTTCTTTGACATCAATATTAAACTTTTTGTTCTAGTGTGCAAGTCAAATTCCTTTTGATCCAACTATTCTTGTAACACCCCCACTCCACCAACTATAATATTGTTCGCTTTAGCCCATCATGCCTCACAATAGGCGTCGCTGTTTGAGGGAATCAAAAGCCTACATATATAGACCTTTACCTTCTCCTCCTCTGAATAATGTGGGATTCGGAATCTCATAATCCACCTCCTTTAAGGGTTGCACATCCCTGTGTAGTAGCCTACCAGCCTATTAACCTAAGCTCACCTACCAACTTGCATTAATTTATCTTCGGGTTCCACATTTCTAATTCTAATCCTTGATCTCACATCGGAAACGGATGAAAGCCCGATAAGATATAAGAATTAGGAAGAATACTTAACTTAGTGAAGCGGGAATAAAACCATGCAGGTTTAAATCCAAAGCGGACAATACCTCACCAGATTGAGTTGTTACAATTCTATTTTTTTATATATAGAAAAAAATGAAAGGAGGTGTTTGAATACCGAGGAAATCGTTTGTTGCTTCGTTCTGCTTGTGGAAGATGCTGTAGCATCTACCGGTACCGTTCAAGTTAAAAAAAAAAGGGTGAAAAATCGGACTTTTGTTTTTTTAATTCAACTGCTGGGGGTATTAAACCAACACAAGCAACCACCAACGTGGCGAGCACACAGCCGTCGGATTGCATTGAACAGAGCTCTCTTCACACGGACGACCCCAACCCTTTGAAAGGCCTCCCTAGTTATTTCCAGTTGGTAGTTGCGGATTCTAACCCAAGGAACAGCAGGGAATGTTCAGGTGTGAACCCTAATTTCTGTTAGAACAGTTATTTTGTATAGCTTCCATGGACCTTGATTTCGAGGCTCAAATGAGGACTTCAGTAAAGAATTCCAGTTCATGGGTTATAGAATCCCTTAAAACTATTTCATCTTTTTGAATTAATTCGCAATCTCTCCGTAGTTTCAGCGACAAACGTTGAACAATATCTAGTTGGAATACCAGGTGTTTATTGATTCATGAATAATGTCTTTGATAGAACGGAAGGAATTCGATTTTCGTTACTGTGTTAGAAATGGTTTGTAGAATGTTCGTGGTTCGTACTTCGTAGTGTTGTTATTCAAAATCGAAGTAATTAAAATTTTATTTAATTGGTGTGCGATGAGTAGCTTTTGAAGTACGTTGTATTGAGTTGAAATCACATGAGTCTGCATCTATTATCGAATTGAATTATTGTTGCTATTGCTATTATGATTTCTTCTCTAGGGATTATCTTGTGTAGTTATGTGGAGGTTCTGCGAGTCGCTTCTACTGATGAGTAATGACATTTAGTAAGAAAAAAGGAGCATAGTAGATGCTCGGAACAAGAACAAGAACCAAAACGGTGAAAAACTAAAAACACTTGCATTGATCTGTTCCTTTTCAAGGATCGTCTCAGAAGGGATATCTCTGAGCATGAACACTTTCTGAACTGCATATTGGTTAACAATACATCAAGTCATTTAGAGATCTTGTCAGTTTTGGGAATAAGATATTTATTAAATCTGAATATCTCCAATAGCATCCTGCTGATCCCTCAACCCAGTAAAAATGTTACAAGAGCCACCCTCTATGAACAGGTTCATGAATTCAGATATTTGGATTCTCCTGTAGAAACTAAAACATCAATGACATTGGTTCTCATCACATCCTCTGGCATAATGTGGAGGTTCTATCACCCATAGAGCCACTTAATGGTAGCAAGAAGCTTATATATTTAATATGTTTAGACTCTTTAGAGGACACTGAAAAATTAAGACTTTCAGAGTTTTTTCTTTTGTTATTTTATTATGCATTAAGGCTCATCTCTGTTTGTTCTGCAACCTTATGTGTACTTTTTTCTTACATAATGCAGTTAAAAATGTTGAAGCTTAGCTGGACTTGAACAATCATTCTCTTCTGTGTTTTCTTTAATTTGTTTTGTCTACAGTTGATTGACAGCATATTAGACCAAGTATCAGAGGCAGACTTGCTGGGCCATTGTATCCATCTTTGGCATGTAAGGCAATAGATCAAAATGGTATGTGGATACTTCTTTTTCTTGTTTTTATTATAATATTTGAGCATTTTAGAGGAATAAGAACTTGTCCTCGTGATTTTATTGGAAACATTATTAGTCTTTGATTCCCTTAAAAATTATGCAGATGGGATTTTTTGTTGCATATCTCTGTTCCTATTTGGATTTACTTCCAAAAAAGAAGGAATAAGAACTTTTTTCTTTATGGTTGAAGACTTTTATTTTTTAATTGATGGGTCTGGAAGTTATTAACTGTTCATTAATTTACCTTCCAAATTTATCAATAAATCTTTGATTTGTATTCTAAAGAGCTGAGCTTGAAATGTGGCGATGAGGTAGCATTGTATGTCCATTTCTTTTTTGAGAAATCCAATGGCAAAGTAGTACAGTGACCTTGTGGCACTTAATGAGTGGGTTGAGAATGAGGATGCAAAGCCTCGCCTTACATGAACCATATGAAATTCCTAGATGATATGGTGATTCATATTTCTTTTTTCTCTTTGTTTTGCTTGAACCGGCATTTTTTTTCTGAATGGTGTCAATTGGTACCCAGTTGCCCAATGGGCTGACTCGCCCAAAAGTTATTAATTCTTCTAGGCCTAATATCATGGAAATGAACAAATTTCTTTTTTTTTTGGGTTCTATTTAATCACTTCCAAGGATCCTCTATGAATCAGGCTAATGTTCGATATCATTATGGGCATAATAGTTTGATTTTAACTACTAATTAACATATTTAATAAATAGTAAATATAGAGTATGTATTTTTAAAGCAATCAAGAATTGCTTCAACTTAAGTGCAATAAAATGTGGAGTTTTGTTTTTGAAAAATATTTCTCTTTCTTTGTCATTTATGAATTTTCTTTGTGTATTAGCAAATTTTAGATAGCAAATTTTAGATACTTTTTGTTGTAAATAGTTGCATTTAAAGCTATGTGGGATGCCAAATTCTGATATTTTGTTAATATGATTTTTTCTTTAATGGTGAAGACTTTGATTTTTAAATTGACGTGTCTAAATCGAAAAATTATCAACAATTCATTAATTTTCCTTCTAAATTTATCAACAAATCATTATTTTATTTTCTAGAGAGCTCAATTTGAAATGTGAAGATCAGGTAGCATTGTGTTACCATTTCCTTTTTGGGAAATCCAATAGCAAAGTAGTACAGTGACCTTGTGGCACTTAAACAGTGGGATGAGGATGCAAAGCCTCGCTAACTGCAAAGGAAAATTTTCGGTCTATGTGAACCATATGAAATGACTTGATAATTTGATGATTCCTCTTTCTTTTTTTCTCTTTGTTTTGCCTTAACCGACATCGTTTCTGAATGGTGTTGGTACCCAGTTTTTGAATTGCCTGACTCTCCCAAAAATTTTTAATTCTTCTAGGCATAATATCATGCATGGAAATTAACAATTTTGTTTGGTTCTAGTTAATCAATTCCAAGGATTCTCTCTGAATTGGGCTCACATTGGATATGATTATGGACCTGACAGTTTGATTTTAGATACTAATTAATATAGTAAATATAGAGCATAAATTTTAAAAGCAATCAAGAATTGCTTCAATTTATGTGTAATAAAATGTGGAGTTTTGTTTCTCATTTCTGCAAAGAAAAATATTTCTCTTTCCTTTGTCATTTTTGAAGTTTCCTTGGGTATTTGCTAATTTTAGACAACTTTTATTGTAAATATTTGCATTTAAAAACTATTTGGGACACGCCAAACTCTGATATTTTTTGTTCTTATTGGGTTCTCGACAAGTGTTGGATATTTATATGGTTGTTCTGGTTCCAAGGGTCTCAGCTCCTGACCTAGAACTGATAAGAACACAAATTGAATAGCTTGATTTCAATTTTTATTAGAACAGTTTTTCAAATTTACTTTCTAACTTATTATTTTTACATTGACTCTGATTAGTTTATTTGTACCTTTCATACAGGCGATGTATATCCGTGTTAAGCGTGATAAGACCACCTATTTTCTCCAATGTGATCCCACTGAAGCAATTTCAGACATTAAGCAGAAGTTGCACACCATCATTGACAAGCCAATTAGTGATCAACGTCTGATCCTAGTAGCAACTGGGGATGTATTGGATGATTCAAAGACACTGGCAGATCAAAAGGTGCCAATGAAATGACTAAGTGCTTTCCTTCGATCATAAATTTATTTACTCATGACAGTAGAAGTCTCAACATATATATTTTCCATATTTCTAGCTAAACTATTTGAATTTTATCACTCTGAAATCCTTTTAATAATTGCCATTACCTTTAAATTAATTTTCCACTGGTTGATTCTTACATTTTTCTTTTAATAGTTATACTCATACTTTCACAGGTTGAAAATGATGCTGTTGTGGCACTGATTCTGAGAAAAGGTTGTGTTTCTTTATCTTGATTATTTCTCTCAATTAATTCCTGTTAATTTTATGGGCAGTATGTTTCATGATACAGTCTTTTATAATACTGATATAATAGTTCTAAATATTTTGTCATGGGGTTTATGAAACTTGATTGTTCACCAAAGAATTTACCACCTGGAATTTGCTGGCTGATCACATATGCTTGAAGAATTAGGATCCATTTAGATCTTTTTATATTGTTTGAAAATTTCAACCCACTTTAATTGCCTACTTGACAGACACCCCTGCCTGTTTCACATGTGTTAATAATTTTTCTTTTTTGATGAATAATGGAAATAATATATCAAAAGCAAGTAGGAAAGGGATTGCAGAACACCCATGAATCATGGATAGGCCTACCCTAACTCAAACACAAACAAGATGAAACAGAAAGAAGCAGACATGAATACAGAAAAGGATAAAACAGACACTAAATAGGAACAGTCATTGCACACAGTTCCTAAGTAACAGATCCATAACAAGTTTGAGTTCTAGATTTAGTGCCTGTGAACTGCCATGTTTGTCTCTGCCGACATGAAAATTATAACATGTAGGATATGTTACCTTTTCTTGTTATGAAAATTTCAGTTTCAATTTCCTTCATAGGGGTTATGGTGGGTTAATAGAGTAGCGAGGCTAAAGTATTTCGAAAATAGAAGCTTCCATGAACATTTTTTTTGATGAAGAAGCTTCCATGAACTTGGTGTTGCATATCAACGGTTGCTTTTTAGATGATGATTTGCACCAAAGTTTAGGGTATTTTGACATTAGAGATGTGCTAAAATTGGACCAACTAGGTTCATTCATCTCCTTTGTGTTCATGCACTGGTTTTCTCTAGAGATATCCAAATGAAGAGGACCATCAAACTCAATTTTTATGGTTGCTCATTAGGTAAATTGGGGCTGTCAGGGGTCGGAGATATTCTTTTAGATCACAATAGCCATTTAGTCCATGCTTTTACTGGTTGATGGGATGATGAGATGAAATTTATGTGGATATGTGTGCCTTGATTAGTAGGTTAAGGGAAGCTAGATCTCTGGGACATTATAATCTAGATATAAAGAGTGATTCTTCTTCATTTGTGGCATCTTGAATCTCTTCTTCTTGTTCCTATTCTTAGGCTGCGTTTGTTTCGATGTAAAATGTTTTCGGGAAAATCAAAGTTTTTCAATTGTTTGGATTGACATTGGAAAATAGACTTGAAAATGAGAGTTTTTCATTTTCCTCTGTTTGGAACAAATAAAAAAAATCAAAGAAAATGACCTGAAACTTGCTATAACCTGTAGGCTCAAAAAATTTGGATCAATCAAAGTTTCATTAAAAAAAACTACATAAACAATTTAAAAAACATAAAATTAAAAATTCGAAATAATAACTAACAACGTTCTAAGTCAAGTAAAATAAAACCATAGTCACAATTACTGCAAAATAAAAATTTCAAATGCCTGCATTAATTACTATAAAATAAAGTATTAACTAAGACATGTAAGTACTAAAGACAATCTAACAATTAGTGCTTCCTTTATATCATGTATTTGGGTCAAATTTCTGCAACCAATATTTACAAAACTTTTCATTCTTGGCCAGGAATGCTTGTGCAATGTCTTTGTGTTGCACAAGATAATCAAATGCTGATGCAAGAATTGTATCCTCAAAGCCTTCAATCTTCATTATTTCTTCATATAACACATTAGTAATATGATTGCCAGATAGCTCAGTAATTGTTTCTGCAACTTTTCCAATTTGCATTGCCATTATTTCAACTTTTTCTTCCATGCCTTCAGAAGAACGCCTTCGCTTTCCATGTTTTCTGATTTCCTTTTCTGCCAAATTTTTGGAATGTTGCTGTTTGTTTGTCTGTGTCAAATATGATATCTTCGATGCCACTGACGTCATCAACAAGCTTGTTTTCATCTTCATCACACAAGTCAATGGGGGTTTCTGTGTCATTAAAGCTCTTGGTAAAATCTCCTCTTGCATGATCATCCCCGCACACAAGAGCCATCTCCTCGTACATTTCTATTGGCTTATTCAAAAATTGTGCTTTAGTAGGATGTGCCTGAGTTCAAAACAACAGATGATTACATATGTATCATATTATTAATAAATAAGTTATGAAAGGGAAATAAATAATATAAAATCACACCCTGTCATACCTTAACATATTCAGAATATTCCTTTGGTCCTGCTTTGATAACTTTAGCGTCTTCATCCCATCCAAACCCAGAATTATTACGGACTTCTTGTATTTTACTCCATAATGCTTTGGTAGTTTTGTAATGATTGATCACATGTTCAGTTTGGCATTCAACTTCAAATGCTTCAGTTATGGCTTTAGCAACACGGCTATAGGATTCACTTTTGAATCTCTTGTCAATTTTGTTTCCTACACTCGCTTCTTCAGCAAGTATACGAAGAAAAAGATCATCCATTAATTTAGTCCATCTAAATTGCTTGATCTTGAGCTTTTTACTGACAGATCCTTCTTCCTTTTCCTTATCATTTAAGTTGCTTCTTTTGTTGGGAATACTTTCATCTTTAAACAAATCCATTTCTATTGCATTGAAAAAAAAAAGCACATGCACATAAAAAATTGTCAAAGAAGGGACATAAGAAATATTCACTATTTTATTAATATCAAATAAACAAGATATGCCATACAAAGTGTCTTATTTAGAACTAAAGAAGACATTAAAATCTTTTTGTCTAGACATAAAAACAAATCAAATTATTCTCTAGCTTTATAATCAACATACATCATATTGGCTATTACATCTCTTCTCATAGACCATTCTCTATTCTCTTCCCTTTCTTCTCTTTGTGTCCTTCCAGATCTTTGTGATCTAGCTGAAAACTCTTGATTTGTCTCATGCAAAAATCTATCATTAGGATTGTGAGAGCACGGCCCGTGGGGGTCGATTCGGGTCAATAGAGTCGCCGCCATCCATGGTTCGATTTCAGGTGTGGATGGACACCAAGAGAAATAATTAATCACATGGGAGTTTTAAATTTGGTTTAACCAGATTTCTGGGTTAGGGGGTGTGCGCACCCCCCGATTTCTCGGTTTCGGGCCACACGACGAGGTGCATGCAAAGTGATGCTCGCCTCGGGACTGATTTGGAGTTTGGAGTCGCTACTGCCTGAGAGGTGCAGACAGACACAAAAGGGGCACCTATTCGGGCCTAATTAATCTGGTCTGCGGCTTTTTAGAGTTCTGAGCAAGTTCTCGGTTACGTCTAGGGAAGTCCGAAGACACCCTAGCCCGCCCCGTCGATTGACAGGTCCCGTGGGTCTCCTTGGTTTTGAGTCAACTTAGTTTTCACCCAATTCCTAAGCCAGCATGCACATTTATTTGGTCTGGTGGGACCCTCTGAAGGTGTGGGTCCCTTTTATTTTAATTTTATCTTTTTTATTTAGTGGAGTGGGTCGGACCCGGGTCCCGTTGGAAGACCCGTGGGCTGCCATGGTTGGGCCTTGGGCCCAGTTGGGTTATTGGGTAACCCATTTGGTTATTTTATTATTTTATTTATTTACACTTTAGGTTTAGGCTTAGTGGGCTTGGAATGGGCCCATTAGCCAAAGTCAAGTGGCCTTGGACCCGTTTATTGAAAATGGGCCCAGTCTAGGGTGGGCCCCACAAGTGGGCCCAGGGTAGTCTTGGTGGGCCCATCTGGGCCCATGGTCCAAAGATGGGCTCAAGATAGCCCAAAATACTTTAGGGACTGGTTCAGGCCGGTTTAGGTCGAATCAGGTTCAACCAGGCCGAAAAATTACATTTTTTAAGTTATTTTACATTCGCCCGTGTTTTCTATACGGTCCGCCGAGCCCGTGAATGAATTACGAACTGCCTTGTCCGTGAATTAAACACGGTCCAGAGTGGACCGGCCTGAGTTTACGGGCGCAACCTGTTTTGCTTTTTTGCAGCCGATTCTTTTCAGGATCAATCCCGTGGACTCTTTGAGGTCTTCAGCAACTTCCGGGAGGGTTCCAGCTCCTTCAATATTCTCCATTTCTCCATTTTGGCTTGGAAAGCCTCTTCCTTCTCCATGGTTCTCCTTCTTTTTATTGAAAAAAACTACATCCTCTTCTAGTAATTCATGATTAATCTTTAGGGAAGGAAAGGGGAAGATTACAGGGGATGGTTCATGGAGGATGGATTCCCCTTGTTCTTTCAAATGGATCCATTGAATGGATCTTATAACAATTTCATTTTTTCTCTTGAATTTCCTCTTTCTCTTTTCATATGGACATTCAAACTTGCATAGAGGAGTCTTATCAACAATAAACGAAAGGGTTAGTAGACAATGTAATAAAGCAATAAGATTTAACACTCTTTAAATAAAGAAGTTTAAGTATGTATTGAAATGAAATTTAAAAGAAAACATTACCACACTCTTAGCTCTTTGTTTAGATGATCTTGAGGTCCTCCAAGAATTTTGGCAGCGCTTCCGCGTCTTCCGGAAATTCTAGAATTGGTTTTGACAGGGGTTTGATAGGTTGTTTATGTTTACAAGATGAAAAGAGGGAATTAGGACATGGTTTTGGTAAGATAGGGGTATTTTAGGAATAAAAAAGGTTTGGGTTGAAGGGTGGCAGCATTTGGGCAGGGATTTGGCCGTGAGAATATCAGGGGAGGAAGAAGAGGTCGGCCAAGGGATCAGGCTTGTTCAAATGAAGGGGGTGGCCTCTCTATTTATAGGCAAAATTTTCGTGCCCGTATTTGAAGTACGGGCATGCCTTGCCCGTACTTCAAGTACGGGCGTGCCTTGCCCGTAATTCAATTACGGGCGAAAAACGAATATTTGCAATTATCGCAGATTCTTCCGTACGGGACGCGTGTCCCGCCACGCGTCCTCTTCTAGAAGCTTGCCCGTAGTTGAAGTACGGGCATGCCTCGCCCGTACTTCAAATACGGTCCCGCACGTTTTTAAAATGTTTGGATTTCAAACCTTTATTCAATTTGGTTTATTTAAAGATTTTTATCCGATTTTTTGATTATTTTATTATAAAAACGAGATTCTTTGATTATTTTATTTATTTAACTCATTTATTCTGCTTTTTGCTGCTGTTTTGCCACATGAGCAGCTTTCTTTGAAATTTCAACTGCCCATAACTTTTACGTCCGACGTCCGATTTCAGCAAATTTGGTGTCGTTGGAATCAGCTCGGAACACACTACCCACTGGGATTAAGTTTGGCAGCTGAATTGGGGTCGAGCAAAAAGTCAACTTTCGCTTCCCCAAAAGTTTGACCAGCTCACAACTTCCTCATCCGGACCCCGATTCTGGCAAACTCAGTTGCGTTAGAACCGTGTCGAAATGCTCTTTTCAATGAGAGGAAGTTTAATGGCCATATTACTTGAATCAAAAAGTCAATTTTTGACCCCCTCGGGGTTTGACTTTTAGTTTGAATTTTCATTTTTTCTTTATTTTGGGGGTGCAAAAATCAGGTGCTAACAGGGGGTTCAATTAAGTGGTTGGGAAGGTGTTAGGCACCCAACCACCCTTGGTTCAATGAACCAGTTACCTTATCTAGATTTCACCCTGAAAAGAAATTATTTATTCACAATTTGAAAATCTTAAATGTTTACAAATACTAAGGAGAGTTCCTAAGTTTGTTAAATTTTATACAAGATAATTATTTCTAAATATTTAAGAAGGAAAGCTTCTAATGTTCTAAAAAAGGGAAAACTGGAAAGTTTCTAATGTTCTAAATATTTAACAAGGAAAGTTTCTAATGTTCTAAAAAAGGAAAATTTCTAATTTTCTACATGTTTCTAAATTTGATAATATACAAATCTAAAAGAAGAAAATTTCTAAGTTTGTTAAAATTTATACAAGATAATTATTTCTAAATATTTAACAAGGAAAGTTTCTAATGTTCTAAAAAAGGAAAATTTCTAATTTTCTACATGTTTCTAAATTTGATAATATACAAATCTAAAAGAAGAAAATTTCTAAGTTTGTTAAAATTTATACAAGGTAATTATTTCTAAATATTTAACAAGGAAAGTTTCTAATGTTCTAAAAAAGGAAAATTTCTAATTTTCTACATGTTTCTAAATTTGATAATATACAAATCTAAAAGAAGAAAATTTCTAAGTTTGTTAGATTTCGTACAAGAGAATTTGTTTCTAAAATTTCAATATTTACAAATTTCTAATCTAATAAAAAGAAAAACTTTTAAATTAAATATACCAAAAAGGGAAGTTTCTAATACAAATGCTAAAAAAAGAGACATTTCTAAATTTGCTACCCTACACAAATCTTAAATTTTCTAAATGTTACTACATGTGCAAACCCTAAAAATACATACACGTCCTAGAAAGGAAAATTTAAGTTTCTAGATTTTATACATAGGCAAACGATAAAAATTTTAAAGGAACAGAATCCGATTATCTAGACCCAATATACTAATCTTAGCTAACCGTAGGCATATACAAGGGATCAAAGAATTACAATACATCTTGTTAGAATTAATTAATCAGATTTGAGTGTGATAGCCAATTTAACAAACTCTTATGAATACGTTAACAACACTCAATAGATCAACCAAAACTTCCCATGAACATATCTTATATCATTGCAACAGTTGATACAAAAATTCTCTTTTGAACAAAATAACTACGGTACACAAATTAATTACCCGACTACTAGAATCAGCTACAGAAGCATAAGTTTGGAAAATTGGTAATGGCCTACCTGAGTTCGAGAGAGCAGAATAACAGACGAAAACAATCACTTGCAGCAGAAAAGTAAACTGCTGATTGCTGTACCGCCACGAAAGAGTGAGAGTGCTACGCGCAGGTGCTGCTATAACAAGGAGAGGATGAGCGACTCCGAGAACCATCAGCGGGTCTTGGAGGTTTAGATAATACCCACACAGGAATGGGTTCGTCCTCTACAGAAGAAGGTAATGAGACGGTTGAACTGGGGTCGACGCAAGTAGGGAGTTGCGACAGAGAAAGGTTTTCTGTTTGGAGTTTCAGAAGTTCACCGCAGATCCAAGGTTTTTACAGTGGCAAGAGAAATCACACCGGTGGAGACTTCGACAGAGAGAGATAGGTTGCGAGAGGTTTTCTGCAAGAGAAAGGGAGTCTCGAGAATCCCCAACAGGTTCAGAAAATCTCCTAAGAATCGATCCAGGCTCCCTCAACAAATGGTAGAAGCTTTCGTTTTATAGAGGCTGATCACTCACAGTCGAGAGAGAGAGAGAGAGAGAGAGAGAGAGAGAGAGAGAGAGAGAGGTCCGAAAGATCCTCCTCCTCTCGAAACGGCAGAAACCCCCCTTTTTCCGGGGTTGATTGCTCTTGGTCGAGACAAATAGAAGGAGGGAAAGAGCTTTGGCCAAATGGAAACTTCCTAAAGGAAGGATTGAGAACCTTAAAGAGTTTTCTGGTTTGATCGACTGTCGAAACAGTCGATCGCCAGTTTCTAAATTGAAAAAAGTTTCTTTTATGATTCCAAGACCCTTCCATTTTTCTCCAATCTTCCTTTTCTAAACGTGGGAATCATTTCTAGATGATTCCCACTGATTTTGGGTTGCAAAATGGCAACCCACGAACGAAAACAGCAAGTTTTCGTTCTTGGAATAATGGGGGCAGACTTTTGTAAATTTAAAGAATTTAAATCCTTTCTTGGTATTTTAAACAGTTTAAGGATTAAAAATTAAATTTTAAATTTTCTCTTCCTCCCCTATTTTCCAACTTTTATTTCAAAAGGTTCCTTTCTCTGTTTTGCAAATTAAACCCCCAAAATTGGGGTTTTGACAAGGATCAACTCCCATTATATGGTTGTGTAAAACACAACATGCAAGTACAACATCTACTTGGATTGCATATTTCCAGTATGGCTCCGCATCTAATACACGAAAACGTTTTTTCAACACTCCAAAAGCCCTTTCAATAGTATTTCTTAGAGACGAATGTCGAAGGTTGAATAATTCCTTTTCATTTTTAGGTGAATGGTCAGAGTATTCTTTTAGATGGTATCGTTGATATGGTGGAATAAATCCATTTTGAAGACCGTATCCAGCATCCACGAGATAATATTTTCCTACAGATTAGTCAACTATTATTTATATTGTATAAAAATATACATATGTATTCTTTAGAGAAAATGACATTTTCAAGCTACCTTCAGGAACTTGAAGTCCATTAGGTCTTGATAAGGCATCTTCTAAAATTTTAGAATCATGTGCTGATCCTTCCCATCCAGCAAGCACATACATAAATTTCATATCAAAAGAGCCAGCTGCCAAAACACTTTGTGTTAATCCATTTTTTTCGTCCACGAAATCTCCCTTGAATTGTGATAGGAACTGAAGCACGAACAATTGTCCCATCTATCGCCCCAATACAATCCTATTGGTTATTAATAATATAGCAAGAGTTATTTACTTCAAAAAATATATATATATATATATATATATATATATATATATATATATATATATATATATTTTATAAAGTAAAAGAGCATTATTAGCCACTAAATTCTTACCTTGAACCATGGCCAATATCTTCGATTATTTCGAAAATCTAATGGCGTAGAAGACTGTGGTGGTCTAACAAGATATTTATGTAATGTTATGATTGCTCTTAAAGTTTTCTTGAAATATCAATGTACAGTCTCTACAGATCTAAAGAAACGAGAACCAACAACTTGTAATCTCACATTGTGACCAACGATGTGGAGGAAAATTAATAATTGTTCTTCCACAGTTACATTCAATGTCGGTCGAAGTAGATCCTTTTTTTTCATAATATCACAAAGCCTCAAGAAAGCTTTTGGAGTCATGCGTATAATATCTACACAATGTGATTCACTTCCATATAGTATACTACTTATGTAAACTCTTCTATGTTTATCTCTGTTAGTATGAGGACTTCTCGGTATAATAGTTGATGGCTATAAGTGTTGTTAGACATGCAGACATAAGCGAGATAGCGGAGCCCACCGCAACTTTGAAGATGACATTCTTGTCATTATAATCACCACCATTCATCTACAATCATTTATAATAATAAAATCCATAAGTCAGCAAAAAAACCAAAAACAAAAAAAATACAACCTCCTCCTCAGTCTCTATGTCCCTTGTCACAAGCATATACATGCACAAGTTTGGAGATACATACATATTGAAAAAAAAACACAAGTTTGGAAATGCATATAATGATTTGAACATTTTCAGCAAAATTTGTACATCAACTGTGTGATCATCTCAAAACTGAAAAAACTACTTTTAATGGATTCATAACAAGTCTTGCAACAAGAAGGGATTGTGAAATCCTACTCAAATTTTCTCAGTTATTATTCATGTGAAATGTGGTTGCTCAACTTGATTCATAATTACATACACAAATAATGCAAAAATATTAACAAGAGGCTGAGAGTTTAAAAACATAGGCCATTTGTTTGTAACTTAATTCACCTTTTTGTTTTATAGTTCAAATATTTATTAAAAAACAGAAATAGAGACCATCTATTTAAGCTTTGATTATGAGCTCAATGACACAGGTTAAGAAGGAACTACTTGTGACATGGAGACCAAGTCATGCATCAACAATGAATTGGTCATCTTGATTATCTCCTTCAACCCGATCTTCACCATGAACAATCTCATTCACATGGTGCAAATTCTGTATCATTTGCGAAAGATAAGGATGACTGGCTCCATTATGGTAAAAAAGTCCAACTTCTCCCTTGCCCGAGCCCTTTCTTCCCTTTCTTTCTCTTTCTCCTCCAACTTCCTTTCCCTCTCTTGTTCAATCTTCACAAAAAATTGTTCACTCACTCACAAACTACAAATGTCAACAGGGGATGGGAGAAATCTACTCCAAATATGGATCCAACATAAAAGTATATGTGACCAAGTGAAAAAAGTGAAAAAGTGAAAAAACTGAAACAATGTATGGAAGATCAGCCCTACAACAATCCAAGATCAGCCCTACAACATAAAGTGAACAATCCAAGATCAACAGGGGAATGTGGAACAAAACGAAAAAGTGAACTATTGTCAAAAAACTATGAAACAAACATTTGAACAATCCAAGATCAACAGTTGAAACAAACAGTTGAAACAAACAGGCTTAAAACAGGGGAATGTGAAACAAACAGTTGTGAAACATAAAGTGGAACAAACAATCCAAGATCAACAGGGGAACTGTTGAAACAAACAGTTGTTCACAGTAGAAACAAACTGTGGAACAAACAATCAGTTGAAACAAACAATCCAAGATCAACAGTGGAACAAAAAAACTGTGAATCAAACAGTTGAAACAAAAAGTGAACTGTTGTGAAACATAAAGTGAACAATCCAAGATCAGCCCTACAACATAAACGAAAAAGTGAAAAAACTGTGAAACAAAACCACGAACAATGTTTACTAATAACTAAGAATTGTGAAGCCTCCTTTAGTCAACAGGGGAATGTGGAACAAAAAGTGAACTGTTGTTCACGGTAGAGAAAGTAAAAAAGCTGTGAAACAAAACATTGAAAGAACTGTAGAACTGTTTAACAAGGGTTCCGCACGGTTTTCTGTAGAACTGTTTAACAGGGGTTCCGCAAGGCTTAACAGGCTTAACATTGAAGCGTGTAGAACTGTAGAACTGTTGTTCACAGTAGAGAATGTGGACTCTCGGTTTTACTCCATAGATTTGCCTCTCTTTCAATCACACCCTCAACAGGGGCTCCAAACAGAATATCAGTTGGAGTTTTAATTCCCAATCGGAACTCATAAAAACAACGGAACTGAAAACAGCAAGAAGAAAACCTGAAACTCAGTTTAAATTCCCAATCAGAATTCATAGATTTGCCTCTCTTTCAATCACACCCTCAACTAAACTGAATATCAGTTGGAGTTTTAGCAAAGGAAATCGGAACTCAGTTGGAGTTTCACCGCATGTTGCCGGTGAGTTATGGGATTGCCCAGTTAACAAGGGGGATTGGCTTGGTTCCCAGAGGAAAACCCCGAAACTCGAAGACTTTTTCTGATAAAAAATTTCAACGCCCCCATTAAAAGAGACGAATGCATACAAAGATTACATATTAGCAAAGGAAAAAAAAAAGATTAAAAACGTACCTTGAACCGCTGGAATGAGAAAGAAGAGAAGCTCAAATAGCGATAGAAGAGAAGCTCAAATATTGAAGACGAACAGAGGGTAGCGAGAACAGAAGATAGCGATAGAAGAGAAGCTCAAATATTGAAGACAATAGAACAGTCCCTGTTGCGATAGAAGAGAAATTAATGATCGTGCTTTCGTTTTTTTAAGGCAATAGATAGATACGAGCGTGATTTCATTTTCCGGAAAACAACATACGGGATATTGAACGGTAAGTCGTTTTCTAGAAAATTGCTATTTTTTAGGAAAACTATTTTACATTATATTGTATTTTACATGGAAACAAACACTTGGAAAACCCCACTTTACCCCGAAAACATTTTCCGCATTAGCTTTTACATCGAAACAAACGCAGCCTTAGTGGTTGATTCATCTTGCTATTTATCCTAGTCTTTAAAACATGATGGTAAAATTGATGGACCAAAGATTAAGAGGAATAACTTGAATGTCAAAAAATCAAATTGGCTTCATTCATTGAAAGACTACCATTGAAGTAATATTTTAACTTTAAAAAAGGTAGTGGAGAAGTTTAAAGAGAAATGGAGAAAAACTTCATATGGTTGTTATTGATCTTGATGTCATAAGATCCTTGCTATTGGCTTTTGAGTAGAAAAATAGTATCACTAGAGCCATTGAAGTTATCGAAGGGATGTATAAGGAAGCCTCAACTAAGGAGAGATCAGTGACTGGTGAGACAAATGAGTTATAAATAATCGTTGGTTTATTTTGAGGATCTGCTACGAGTTCATGTATCTTTTCTTTCATTTTAAATGAATTTACTGATCATATTGAACAAGAGTTGTCTTGGTGTATACTCTTTGTAAATTATGTGGTTTAGGGACAAAATTAATGAGTAAAGCAAGTCTAAAGTTATGGAGAGGTACCTTGGAATCAAAAAGTTTTTAACTAAGTCAAACTAAGATTGAGAATACATCTGTAGAATTTGTATATGTGTGTGTGTACAAGTGTCTGTGTTATACCAAAGGAAAATAGCAATGGTTAATGAGTTCGTTTGCTGGCAGAATGGGTAGGTGGGATGGGATATTCCCAATTTCCAATCAAAATAGCTCTATTTGACCTGGAACTGGATTTGGTAATTGCATCTCTTTCCGGGTTCCATTATTTCTTCCGACAGCCTTGTGTAAGATCTTGATGCTCGATAATTTCAAGAAAATGGGTATGGCAGATGGGATCTTTCTTCTTGTTCTTTTTTATTTCACCATATTTTCACATCAATAGTTTTAATTGACAGTCTAGATTTTTAATTAAGTATAATATTGGAGTTCTCAAATATTTTATTTCTTTTTTTTCCCTGACAATAAGAGTGCTTTATGCTGCTTGTAGATGGCCTCTAATGGGCTAATGTTGTCTTCATTTCTTTTGGATAGCTCATTTGTCTATGTTGCATGTGCGGCTTTGCCTTCTTACATCATCAATATATGCTTTGCACGTTTTCTAATTTAAAAAAAAAAGAATCTTTATCTTGACAATAATAATCTTATGAATATTTTGCCCTTTTTTTGGGTCAAATTTTATGTGCCATGCATCATAGCTTGCCTTATAATTATCTAATAAATTGACCTTGGAGCATGAATGGAAAATGTTGATCACATAACACTCTAGAAGTGTCTCTCTACTTACGCCATCTGGCTCTAATTCAATGGTAGTTCGTCGTCTTGATTCATGTCATAGACGATATACCTATATTATGCATACTACTTGCCTGGATAATCTTCCTTTGCTTGGGCTTATGACTGGCAATGCACTGATGATGTGGCAAAAGTTTCTCTCTTTTTCTGTCCTTACAAATATGCATATGGCAGAAGTTTTATATTATCACCATTTTGTTTTTCTTTTAATGCCAACTAATGTTTCCTTCCCCCACCTACCCCTTTTCGTTTGAGATGAAAAATTAGTTATTTGAACTTGATGGTAATGTGCATCAAAGTTGATTTTTACGATGTAACCACGTAACATGTGACTTTTGGACTGATTTTGATTGATAAAGGTCAGGCTTGAAATCCAGCCCTCAAAAGGACAAATCCACAAGTTAATGATGTAAATAAAAAAAATGGAAAAAGGAAAAAGTTATCACTGGAGAAGACGTGATATCATTCAGGCATCTCTTCTCAAGATGGGGGTTGAATTATTTGACCCTTTGATGTGTGATTTTCATTCAATTCATAAATCAGCTGTTGCTGAATACATGAGGAAGCAGACCTCTGTGGTAAAGCATGTTCTCATTCTGCCCTTTTGGTGCAGAATCCACAAATGTATTGGGGTTTCCTTTGCAATTAGTTACGAAAATTCTCATGGTAACATCCAACTGTCTACTGATCATATTAGTAGATCATTCCTAATAGATTTTGATGTATATAACACATGATTAATCAGTAGACAGTTGGATGTTACCATGAGAATTGTTGATGTTATTATATGTTGTTTTCTTGATTCATTGTATGGTGCCTTTTTATTGTAGTTTGGATTTGATTGAATCACAGCCCAATCATTGCAATACCTTCACTAGGTAACTAATTAAAGTTAGCCAATATAATTTTAGGTATTAGGAATTTTATGCACGTTATCCTTTTTGGTTGCTGATTGTGTGTTTAGGAAACTTAAGATTTCCTCAGCTTCTAGTTTGGATGCAGTACTGGGATTTTTTGCATTCATATTCCTATATTATATATATTTGCATCAATAACCTCCTATTTCTGGTATTTTTATCATACCTGTTGCATTCATATCTTTGACGTTAAAATATGCAAACTTCAGTTATTTATTTTTATTGACTAACCATTACAGCCTTTGTAAGACGAGTGTTACTTTGCATTCATCATCTTATATTATTGCAATTATATCAATCTATCTACTATATTAATTGCATCTAGTCCACTCAATGAAGGAAACAACATTCTATATGTTATTCTTTATGAAATTAATGAAACTAATCCTATAAAATAAGGTCTTGATTCTATCAAAATATAAGGAATTACATAATAGACACTTGATTTAAGAGAATTAGGGAGGTCTATTAATATCTTAGGTCAATTTTTTTTTTTTTTTTTATCAGTAGTCAAGCTTGTATTATAAATAAGATTAGAAATAAAGAGTTACAGGTACACAAATAGTGTACCTAGAAATCTCATCCTACTCTTAATTAGAGCTGGCAAAATTCGATCCAACCCGACGGGCCAACCTGAGTTAAATGGGTTTGGGTTGACCCGTTTATTAATTGGGTTGGGGTTTCCCCAACCCGCCAGTAATCGTGTCAACCCGATTATGACCCGGTAACCCGATTAAGAAAAGAGCGGGAAAAGTGTCTCGTACCTACCCAATTAACCCCAACCCGATCCAAACTCGGTACAACCCGATCCAATTAACCCCCCAACCCTATTTTTTTAATCATATTTTTTGAAAAATTAAAAATAATAAACGGATTGGCAAGTTGGGGGTTTTCCAACCCGCTTAATTTAGTCCAACCAGAACCTGACCCGATTATGACCCGACCCGTTTCCAGCTCTACTCTTAATAACCCTTTTACAATTCAGCAAAACGAGTACAATTCAAAATATCCTCTAACAGAATGTCTTTCATTGATGTTTGTTTCCCAATCCAGATGTGGATCAGTTTCAAGACCCTCCTTTCCAGGTAATACCAACTTCTTTCTGAGTCCTTAAAAATCCTACGGTTTCTCTCTCCCCAAATGTCCCAAGCTATAGCTGCTGGAATTGAACTCCAAATCAGTTCACAGCATGAATTACCCTTCAACCAACCCCATGCCTCCAAAGCCTGCCTAAATGTTTCAGGTTGGGTCCATACAATCTCCAATCTTGTTAGAAGCATATTCCAAAGTTTTGATACTCCTGTACAATGTATTAATAGATGTTCCACTGATTCCTCTTTATGTTTACACATGATGCACCTGTTAGGAAGCTGCCATCCTCTATCCTTTAAGTGGTTTAACGTAAGAATTTTATCTAGTGAAGCTGCCCACAAAAAGAATCCCACTTTGCTAGGACAACCAGGTGCCTAGATTATTGTAGCGGCTTGAAATTTCATACCTGTAGATACCATTTCTTTGAAAGCTGATCTAACTGAGAAGGAGCCCGATTTCGTTTTAGTCCAGATTCTCTTATCCCCTCCATGTCCCACCTGCAAGTTGCATGGCAAACCCATCATCTCTTCATAATCTTTTACCTCCCAATCTAATAGAAGTTCACATTCCACACAATACCAGTCCCACCAATAGACATGATTTCGCTGACTAGAGCATTCTGATTCTAATTATATTGTAGATCAAGGGGAAGCTCACACGAAGGCTCTCCTCTCCACACCGTATATCATCCCAAAATCTAGTCTTCATTCCATTGCCAACTAAAAACCTGAATTCTTTTCCCTCCAGTTCATCCCATCTTGCAATTGGTCTCCACATGCTTACTCCGTAGGGGGCATTAGAGCTGTTTGGTAACCAATCCCCTTGTGAAGATCCAATATCTTAGTCAAGTTGGGCCAAGTTATGAGAACTTATTTTATATTTCCTTTGCACCTGGATCAAAAAATTGTACAGTTATTTCATTATTTTATGAAAAGAAATGTGTACATCATGTGGATTTTTTCTTTTTAATGTCAAAATATGAATATAACAAATGTGATAAGTGGAAGGAGGGTATATATGTAAAAAATTGATAATATAGGAGGTTGAATGCAAAATAATACACATTTTATAGAAGGTTGTTATGGTCATTTAATGGAAACAAATAACAGTAGTTTACATATTTTAACATTTGCATACAAATGCAACAATTAGGATAAATATAAACATATAACTACACAAATGCAAATATATAATAATGCAAGGATATGGGTACAAAAAAGGCCTATAGAATCTGGGAATTTGAGTGCATAAATGCAGGAATTGTATGGAAAACAGGATATGTGTTGCCAACCCCCGTCTAGCTGGAATATGACATTTTGTCATTGTCACTGTTTCAAATGCAGCAATTGTTCAATATTACTGATGTTTGAAATTTGACTAATTTCTGAAGTTCTAGATGCTTGCTGCTCCCAGAGTTCAAACAGGACTTGAGGGTCTGGTTGTTTGGTTGAAGTAAGATCGCTGCAAGCACGAAAATAGCTACTTTTAAGCTTTACTATTTCCTTCTTGGCTTTCATTTTGATGCCAGACATCCATCTTTAGTGAATCTAGATGTAGATGTACACTCATGCTGCAAAGTCTAGTCTTAGTGCAATTTGGTTTTCACATATTAATCACAAGTGGAGAGAGACTCAGAGAAGTGGTGAAAGTCACCATAGAACCTTCTAAAATTAAATGACGATCGGCTAATCAATAACAGAGGTTCCTTCCCCAAATATGCTTCCTGAAGGTTAATAGTAAATACATCCAAGTACATCACTCTTCTGAAGCCAACCATCCTATGTGCAGATGTTCTGCTGAGTGCCAATTTGTGGTCTGTGAAACTCTTGTTTTTTTGGGATGCTTTTTTTTTTTTTTTAATTTCTTTGTCCCGGACATCATCTCTTTCCAGAGTTATTCAACAAGTTAAATCTTTTTTTTTCCCGGAAATCATCTTTCAGATGCTTTTCAATTGTTTCCCCATTCAATTACAGATAATCTTTTTTTTTGCTGTGTCCTGTGCACACGTGCTTTATTTCTTTCTAATATTTTGATTTCTGAGCTCTCCTTTTTTGCTTTCAGATGACAACCAATTTGAGGAAGTCAATATTGCACAGCCTAAGGATGCAGATGGTGGCTTGAATTGGTAGGCCAGCGCCTCTAGAAAGGGCATGGCTGCAGCGTAGCAAGGCATCCCTAGTAATAACTAATTGATTGGAGAGGGGAGATTGTTTGTAGTTTTAAACCCAAATTTCATTCCCTTAAAACATGGAATGCTGCCTGTTTCTCTATTCAAGTACTTAAACCAGTCGAAGTATTGCGAGACAATTATTTTTTGAATTCCATTTAAATTTTTTCTAAAAGATTTCTTGTGGACTAATCCTTCTTGTATAATGTTCGCTGTGTAGAGCCAAAAGCTTCTTCTGAAGTGGGCATCAAACAAATGAATTCTTCTCTGTTCACTAATTTACCTGCATGCAAAGCGCACCCTGTGTTTTGCCACTGTCTGTGCAAGAAACAAATCACACCGAAGAAAAATTCATGTGTTGGTTCTAAATGCCTAAATTGATGTAGGCCTTTCATTAGAACCCAAGTAACTCCTATTCTTTGCAGTAAAGTCATCTAATCGTATCAGGTAAGAACGGGGGGTTATTGGCCAGTTTCTTCATTTCTAACCAACACCAGAGAGGAGTGACCATCTGTTATTCTTTTATGATCTTGTAAAGAAGCCAAAGCAAGTTAATACAAAATGTAGAATGCAAGTAACTTATTTAAATCTGGACTCTTAAGGATTTGGGACTTTAATCTTACTGGTTTTAAATGTTTGGAATCTGACTCTAACCTGATCCAAGCAGGCCATCAAGTGTGCTGCTTTGATTTGTTCCCAAGGAGGGAAAGATACTGGCTTCAGTTTTATCCGTGTAATGGATGATTTCTCCACTTTTTGTTTTGACCATTCTGGCCTGTTTTTGGCTGTCATGATGGACAAATGATAATGGAGGATGGAGAACATCTTCAAACTCAGGCTAACAGTTAGTAACTTATCCAACACAATTGATCAGTCAGAGGCCCAAGCCAGCTTCAAAATATCATTACTTTGCAGAGGGAGCCTATAAAGCCTTACCATAATCAAAATATAGAGGAGCACTGAACTAAACATAACAATAACAAGAACCACACACTGTTTCAAATAATCAAGAGCCAAAATAGCAGAAAACTCTGAACTTCATTACTATATTTTTAAATACAGATCAAAGCTATTTATAGTACATACCACAAGTGGAAAAAAAAAAAAAAGAACTACAAAGGAAAGCTCTATCATCCTTCAATACAGAACTCTGTGAGCTGAAAACAGCCTCAGAAGCCACGAGGCTCAGGCCACAAAGCTCAGGCCACAAAGTTCCTAGAAAAAGAAACTGATTATTACTAGATCAAACCAACCTGCCCAAATCACATACTCAAGATCCCTCAATCAACCTCCTCAATCTTAGGCCCAGGTCCTCCATCAGCCCCACCCTGGCTGCTTCCACCATACCCGCCTCCCGGCATCCCGCCAGCACCACCTCCAGGCATTCCCCCGGGCATGTCAGCGCCACCCTGATACATTTTTGAAATAATTGGATTGCACAACCCTTCCAACTCCTTCAACTTGTCCTCAAGCTCATCCACCTCTGCCAACTGATTCCTATCCAGCCACTCAATCGTCTCATCGATCGCCTTCTCGATCTTCTGCTTGTCTGCCGGGTCCAATTTCCCTGCAAATTTCTCATCTTTCACAGTGTTCCTCATGTTGTATGCATAATTCTCCAACGAATTCTTCGCTTCGACTCTCTTCTTCACGTCCTCATCCTCAGCCTTGTACTTCTCTGCATCCTTCACCATCTTCTCAATCTCCTCTTTCGACAACCTTCCCTTATCATTGGTGATGGTGATTTTGTTCTTGACTCCAGCAGTCTTATCCTCCGCAGAGACATTCAAGATCCCATTGGCATCAATGTCAAAACACACATTGATCTGTGGAACCCCTCTTGGTGCTGGTGGGATTCCAGTCAGCTCAAACTTCCCAAGGAGATTGTTATCCTTGGTTCTGGCTCGCTCACCTTCATAGACTTGAATCAAAACACCCGGCTGGTTATCAGAATAAGTCGAGAAAATCTGCTCTTTCTTCGTCGGAACCGTCGTGTTCCTCGGAATCAAGGTAGTCATAACCCCACCAGCTGTTTCAAGGCCAAGACTCAGAGGAGTTACATCAAGCAGAAGCAAGTCTTGAACCTTCTGATCACCTTCACCACTTAAGATTGCAGCTTGAACTGCAGCACCATACGCAACAGCTTCATCAGGATTAATGCTCTTACAAAGCTCCTTCCCGTTGAAGAAATCCTGCAGAAGCTGCTGTACTTTGGGAATTCTCGTCGACCCACCAACAAGAACAACTTCATGAACCTGACTCTTATCAATCTTCGAGTCCCTCAAGCATTTCTCGACTGGTTCCATACACTTTCTGAACAAATCCATGTTCAATTCCTCGAACCGGGCTCGAGTGATCGTCGCATAGAAATCAATTCCTTCGTACAAGGAATCTATTTCGATTGTGGTTTGTGTGGTAGAAGATAGAGTCCTCTTCGCCCTCTCGCAGGCAGTCCTCAATCTCCTCAAAGCCCTGGCGTTACCGCTTATATCCTTCTTGTTCTTCCTTTTGAACTCGTTCACGAAGTGGTTCACCAGACGATTATCGAAGTCTTCGCCACCCAAATGGGTGTCTCCGGCGGTGGCTTTCACTTCGAAAATCCCTTCTTCGATCGTCAGCAATGACACATCGAACGTTCCACCACCAAGATCGAAGATGAGAATGTTCTGCTCCCCGGTCCTCGAAGCCTTCTTGTCCAGCCCATAAGCAATAGCAGCTGCAGTTGGTTCGTTGATGATCCTCAGCACGTTAAGCCCCGAAATCGCTCCTGCATCCTTCGTCGCTTGTCTCTGAGAGTCGTTGAAATAAGCAGGAACGGTGACGACAGCGTTCTTCACCGCGTGACCCAGAAAAGTTTCTGCGACTTCCTTCATCTTCGTCAACACCATGGACGAAATTTCCTCAGCAGAGAACTTCTCCTCCTCGCCTTTGTACTGAACAACGATCATGGGTTTGTCGTTTGGGCCCGCAACGACCTTGAAAGGCCAGTGCCTCATATCGCTTTGAACAGATGGGTCGGAGAATCGCCGGCCGATTAGACGTTTAGCGTCGAAAACTGTGTTCGACGGATTCATTGCAACTTGGTTCTTGGCCGCATCTCCGATTAACCGTTCTGTATCCGTGAAGGCAACGTAAGAGGGCGTGGTTCGATTGCCCTGATCGTTGGCGATGATCTCGACTCGGTCGTTCTGCCATACTCCGACACAGCTGTAAGTCGTGCCCAGATCGATACCAATAGCTTTTCCTTCCACTTTGGTCGCCATTGGAGCTTGTATCGAGAAAGAAATAGATCAGAAACAGAAGAAAAACAAAGAGAGAGAGCTTCAGCGCTTTGAGTTTGAGCTTTACAGTTGATGTTGTTGGCTGTTTGATGAAATTCTGAGATAGGGTTTGGTAGAGAAAGCGAGCCATTTATAAGTAATGTAAGGACGGTAAACTGAAGGTTCGAGAGAAGAGTAGAAGAGACAGGTGGATCAATGAAGAACCCAGAGCGAAGAGAGAAGTCTCGAGAGAGAAAGAACCAGAGCCTTCACAAATCTTCGGTATCTGACGGCGATGAGAATCTCTGGAACCGCCGGTCCGCTTCACATAGGATCTAGTCTGACTCGGGTTAGGTTTGCGAGCCAATAGGCTATGGACATCCCACAAAAAAACTTTAGTTCCTTGTCAAAATAGAATTCTAGATCATTTTAAAGAAGAAAAGCACTAATTTTGACCTGGTTAAAATTTGGGTTGGATTTGAGTTAGCATTCAAAGCCCACGAAGGGATTAAGCTTGCTTGTGTTGTTAATGATATTATTTTTTGAGCAAATTACACTTACCTCCCTTATAATTCTAACAACTACAAATAACTCCCCTAAGGTTTCTGAAATGACACTTATCTCCCTTGTCAAACTTAAAAAATATAATTTGACTATTTTATCCCTTATAAATTTTTTATTTAAAATAATAAAAAATTTAAAATTTAAGTAATAAATTCCCCATAATTTTTAAATTGATTATTAAAACTTTTAAACCTTAAAAAATTATTTTTTTATTATAAAAAATCTCAAAATCTTACACTTTTTTTGTATTTAAAGAAAGGTATATTCATCAAAATATATTAAGATTTTAATAACATTTTTTCAAATGGGAGAGATATGAAGTAGACAACAAAAGTGGGAGTTAGGTGTGTGTCATTTTGAAAACCTCAGGCGAGATATTTGCAGTTGTTAGAAACCAGAAGCGAACTTTCTCTTTATCTTTTTCTTAATTTCCGTTTCTATTTATTGTTACTAGCCAGGTGAATGTGCAATACTACATGTACAGAGAAAGGAGGAACGGTTTCTCAACTGATTATTAAGTTTTTAAAAAATTGAGGCAGTTTTGACTATTATACCCTTTTAGTAATGAATATTCACAATGATATGTAAGAGCTATTTTGGAAACTTGAACATTTTAGTTGGTACGATTCCCTAGGGAAGCTTCGCTTTATATATAGTATAGATTATTATTATTATTTTGGTGCAACAGCTACAATCATTGCCTGCTCGGCACATAGTCAAGTTCAAGATTCACATGCACACACACATCTATTTACCTATATGGGAGCGCAACGTCAACAGACCTACATGAGCCGTACAGGGCGACAACTCAAACAACTGCCTTCTCCCTATTAAAATTGTGTTGTTGAGTAAATCTCTTTTTATTATTTGTATTATTTTTTTTTTCGAATTTTATTTGTCCCTCTATATGTTGAAGAAGTTGGTTCATGAATAATTGGTATACAAAAACTATCAATTGGATGTTGCAAATTATTTGTATTATTATTATTATTTTTTTCAAATTTTATTTGTCCCTCTATATATTGGAGAAATTGGTTCATGAATACAATTGGT
Organism: Buxus sempervirens; assembly: GCA_947561395.2. Taxonomy (NCBI): domain Eukaryota; kingdom Viridiplantae; phylum Streptophyta; class Magnoliopsida; order Buxales; family Buxaceae; genus Buxus; species Buxus sempervirens. The sequence goes on along the minus strand of OX387194.1, from coordinate 13,178,185 downwards.
ATACGAAAACTATCAATTGGATGTTGTTTTGCAAGCGAAAAATGGAATAAAAAGCGTATTTTATTGCTTTTTTAATCAATTAAAAAATATTACTCTTCGAGTTAGAAATATAACAAAAAGCATTGAATGCAAAATGTATTTTATTACTTTTTATACACTTCTGCATGGTATGAATCTGAAAAATAACTCTTTAGCGATTCAAGAACTAATTCTATCATATTTCTCAAACTCGAGAGCTTATGCTACACAAAAATAAAAAAGGCCGCGTGCCAAATTCGGAGGGACGGCCTTATTGAAGAACACATGGGGGACGAAATGCGAAGAGATGTTCACTCAAAGGTATGTGAAAGAGGCTGCAAGTGGGAAAATTCAAAAAGGCACAAGCTATCAAGAAGAGCATTTGAGAGTTGCAACATGGAGTAAAGATAAGGGTACAAGTTTAAAGGCGCAAAAAGACGAAGGATGAAAGATCCAACAATAACGACGACACCCAATCAACAAACAAATTTTTTATCATCATTTGATATCACTCATCTTCCATGTCACACTAGCAAGGTGAAATTATCTTTCCCCTCCTTTGCTTCCTATTGCATGTAGTGGTGTACAAAGATATCTCCTGCTCTAGACCACTGGAGATCTTACCATTAGTGAATTGATCGTGGTCCGTCTTCATTGAGGATTCCACCATCAATTTCGATCAAGCTAAGTGAGTAACTGCAACAATCATGACCAGGAGTGCTCTTTTCATGGATCCCCGAATTGATAGTATCGGTGACCACCCTTAAACTCGCTTGTCTAATCGATCAATGATAAGAGAGACACTGATCCCATCGATCGTCATGGTTTTCTTTGTAAGTAACTGCAACAATCATGACCAGGAGTGCTCTTTGCACGGATCCTCGAATTGATAGTATCGGTGACCACCCTTAAACTCGCTTGTCTAATTGATTCGATGATAAGGGAGACACTGATCCCATCGATCCTAATGGTTTTCGTTGTTTTATTTATTTTCCATTATAAAGTTGATTGTCTTGGTGTTTACACCTGCCGTGACCTAGCGAAAAAAGAGAGTCCACATGGAGAAAGACTCTCTAAAAATATGGGGGTGGGGTCCTTTAGGAAACCCCCACTACATAAAAGGTGGGATCAGTTGGGAAATCTTTTAACCGATTATACAAGTAAATTTAGTTGGGGAAGTTATCTACTATTTGTGCAAAATGGGGTCCCAATTTCCTAACCGATTGAGAGAGTGGATTCACTGGATTGGTTAGGAAATTTCCTAATCAAGAAAGAAGCCTATAAAAAAGGGGCTTGAAGGCAAAGGCATGAATCTATCAATCTCTTGATTAACACAACTTAATTAGCTATCTGGTTTTCTCATACCTCTCTACTGCCATGCTATCATCATAGCATGAAGTGGCTATCTTTCCTTGTTGTTTCCTGTCGCAACTATACATGGAGATCTTCCTTACTCCTCATGATCAAGGCTAATGAAGATCCTCCTTACTCCTTCAATCAAGTCTAGGGACAGCTCTCCTTACTCCTTACTATCAAGGCTAGGGACTGTCACTATGTGCACCCTAGAACCGATGATCATCAAGACCACCCCTGATCTCTTCTCTCTATACTCCGTGACGACGGCTATAGGAACAAAAGGCAGCAGGTATCGAGATATTATTGGTTTTCATTTTTATCTTTGATCTCTTTTCATATTTCTCTTTGGAGTGACCATCACCCCACATGGCCTACAATTCCTACAATTCTACATCAAACAGCTAATACCAACTTGGTCGTCATCTATTCTACATTAATTGGCCGGCCGTCATTCCATACGGCCCACCATGTTAACACTTTCACCATCAAAACGGCCACCACTAACGTGGCTGTCATTTGCTATGGCCCATGGCCATTTCATTGCCATAAATTGAGTGAGAGAACCTTGGAGGATGAACCTCAATCCTCCCAGCAATTGTCAGATTAGAAGTCTCTTCATCTACAGGTGGCTAATCACATGGCTATTTACTTTGTAATGTTACTCGGCCAAGTTGGAGCACTTAGTCAATTTCTTTTTGTCTCTAATTGTTGTTCTATATGGCTATTTGCTTTGTATTAAGACTCGGTGTTTGTTTTATTATAATAACATTGGCCAACAATCATTGGCTAGTTATCTACTAATCCACGTTTGTCATATATATTAATTCCATTTTTGTTCACCACAAAGAACTCTTATTGAAGGAAGAACCTAAACCTTCGAACATTTACTTTACGTAACATTCTTATATAGGTGGCTTGTCATACAAATGAACCGACTACAATTCCAATTTTCCCTATGTGTAGACACCCCAAATTGCACCAAAATATGAGAGAATGGTAGAAATATTTTGAGTTTAAAATACATGTATTATAAATACAAAATAATTTAATTCCATGTGCATGGTATATAGTATATCGTTATCTATTTTTCTGTTGTACCATATTGTAAATACAGTGTGCCGTATATAAAAAGCAGCTCAATTGAAAGTGTGCGTGTTGAGTTTGTTGTCTGATGTGGTGTACGGAAGATTTGGCTGTTACGCCACATCAGCAGCGCCACATGGGAGGGTAACAGAATTGCAACCGTGCTAGATATACGGTTCTTAGCTTTTTGTGGTGTACTGTATTATATGTGTGGTGCATGTTGCATTGCATTGAGAATACATTACAACATGTTTTATACTCAAATGAAAATCCTCGATTTCTTTGGTATATTATGGTTTGTACCTCTCTCTAAGAGCTTGAATTGCCAGATCTATCCTCAAAAATCCCTCTAGTCCCTTCTAATGCATGCCTTAATCCTTAATTGGAAGGATCTAGAGAGAATTTTGGCTCATAACATTGGACATCTCTTGTTCCTCCTTGTGCCTATAAACAAAAGGCTCCTCCTCCTTCCAAAGGATTGGAAATTTGCTGATCTAGAACTCTTGCTGGAAGAGGGAAAACTTTGCCCAATTATGCACTCAACCTCTCAAAGCTTCTAAAGGCTCTCAAGGTAAAATCTCTTCTAATTTTTAGCATTTTCTCTTCAATTTGAGCAATCTCATCTTCTACCTTTATCTAGGATAGAGCCTTTGTGTGTATGTAGCCCCAAACCTAGATATCAGTGCTTGCGTTATATCTACTAAAATGTCTCATTTCCTCAAAGGTTTTCCATGATACGAAAAAATATATTTTTTTTCAACAATGACATTAGCCATCAAGAAGTTATTTCAAATATTGATGTGTTGTGGTATTCAACCATTAAATTTTTAGTATTTGAGCTTCTTGAATAGTATAGCCAAAGATGTGTCTAGGGTTAGGGTTTCTTCACGTGCGGCATTTTGGGTCTCTTCGATCGGCGCAGTTTGTCTTCTCTACGGGGTTCTATAGCTGGCGCTTGGGTTGTTCCTCAGCGTGTTCTTAAGGTGTGTGATACCTTCGTCTTGACTGAGATTATTGGAAGATGATGCAGACAATTGAAAAGGGTGATGAAGATGGCGGGAACGATGATGATGAGGGTAAGGATCAAAATTTGATCGATATCATCTGGTGGATGTGTTGGTTTCGCATGGGGATGCTAGAGATCTTCTACCTCAACCCCATTTTCCCCAAAATGAAAGACGACCAAAGAAACCTTGCCTTGCCTCCTGCTCCGCATCTAGTTTTGCTTGTGGCTAGTTTCTAATCTACATTTCAGTTTGAGGTTTCAGCCATAATCCTTTTTGTTGCGTTTCTGTCCCTCAGGATTTGCACTAGTGCATCTTGTATGATTGGCCCCTAAGATTGTTGATAGTTTTTCTTTCTTTTTGGAGAGTGTTTTTTGTTAAGCTTGAAGGTTTAAGTTGCTCATGGTGTCGCATTCCTGTCCAATTTGCTAAGTTTTTTCGGCTGGGGTTGTGCCAGATTCCTAATCACAACCCCTTTTTGTTGTCATGTGTTTAACACGTCAGTCGGTTCTCCCCTTTTTGGGATTATCAATCTGCATGGTTGTGGACCCATTGTTAGGCTGTTACCATAGGTTTCCATAGGGTTTCGTGGCTCTATTCATTCGCCTAAATCTTCTTGTTAAGAAATCTTCTATAAGTTTGTGTAAGGATCTAGCATCCATGGCTCTTTGAAACTTCATTTTGTTTAATGTTTCATTTGTTATTCAGTTCAGTTGGGATGTAAGCTATTTGGATATAAGTTTGATCTTCATTAATGAAACTGCTTAGCCTGGCTTCATATATAAAAGAAAAAAAAAAAAGAGCTCCTGTATTTGAGGACATAAATTTTGAGCATAAATTTTTTGTTTTTGACAATAGAGACCGGAGAATTTTGTTTAAAAAAAGGAAGTTTCCAAATTGAATTAAAAAAAATAGAAAAAGAGAATCATTTTAATAATGTTGTCTGTTACCTTTTTAAAGTATGAAAATCTTTTTTAGTTTTTTGGAGTCATTTTTATAATTTTTGTTTGATAAATTTAATCGCTTAAGGTTTCAATTCCTACCATCACCACCATATTATCAATGTCATTTCCACCACTACCACAACATGCCCACCATCACCTCACAAATCTACCTATGCTACCATCACCACACCACCATAACCACAACCGGTATCACTGCCACCACTGCTGTCACCAATATCCCTAATCTCACCCCTGTTCACCACGACCACCATCAATACTATTATCATAAATAGTTTTTAGGTCAAAATCATATAACTCACCAAGTGTTTTTCTTTTGCAGATTTTGAAATAAAAAAATGATTTAAAATGATTGGTACTTTTCTCTCGTTCCCTTTCCAAAATCACAAAAATAATTTGATAATTTTTGGTTTTTATATTGTTTTTTTCTTTTTTTGGTTGTATGTATATTGTATAACATCCGTTTGATTGGCCCCTTAAATTTGAAAATAAAAAGGTCAATTGATTTTGTTTTTTTAAAAATTACTTTTTGAGGCAATCATAGGTCCGTTGTATGATTCATTGCACAGTCCTTGTTATAGTGGATTGCTAGCTAAATAACCTTTCAGGCTTAAATCAAGCAAAAAAAAAAAACAAATTTTTTTTTAGGATTTGCCTTGACTTGCAAAAGCTCTACTTAGACCAATAAAGCTATAATTGAGGTAAGCCTACTCAAACTTAGCTAATGTACATAATTTTCTCATAATTTTTAAAACTAGTGGGTCTTAATACTCTTTTTTGCATGAAAGTTTGTAATTATTGCAATCTCCCTTATTTTCTTGATGTCCCAGCATGAGTTCGAATATTTTGCAAATGAGTTTGTAGTGTCTCCTGTGATGTGAGATTAGCAAGTAAACAGCAACCTAATTTTCTAGTTACTTGTATATTACCTGCCAATACACAGGGGATATCTAGTGATCAAAAACGAGTCACCAATCCTATAGTGTCTCACATGATAGGAAACATTGTAAAGGATTTCTTCATTCCAGACATAACCAAGAAAAAGGGAGGATGGATTGACTTGATCATACTACACAGTTGTAATAACCCAACCCAGCGAGATATTGTCCGCTTTGGGCCTCAGCCCGCACAGTTTTGTCCTCAAAAGACGCCTCGCTAGTTAGAGTGTTCTCCCTGACTCTTATACCATACTGGGTATTCATCCGTTTCCAATGTGGGATCAGGGTATCACAACAGTGCTAAATATTAGCATTTTTAAATAAATATATACATTAATTAAATTGCTTATAAAACTTGAATTTTTATTCATAATACATATTAAAAACACTAGCGGGGTGCATGTGCAGTGCTACACTTATGTAGGAAGCAAACGGCTATAGGTGTATGGTTGGTAAGGGAAGAGGGGAGGGAATTGTTGAAGTTTTTAATGCTTGAGATGTGAATGTCTTTTATCTTAGCAACGAAGCCTGCTATCCTCCACGGAATTTGACTAGAGTCTTTTTGAAGTATTTGTATAAGAGATAGAGCATCTTCCTCAATGATCAATTTTGAAATTTGAAGTGCCTGTGCCAACTTAATTCCTTCCAAAGCATCTTGAACCTCTGCCATAATAGGTGATGATGCTTCACACTCAACTGCAAAACCTCCTTGGAATCTTCCTTCTTCATTCCTTATCACTCCTCCAGTCTTTGTCTTGATCACGACGGAAAGCACCATCAAAATTCAGTTTTCTCCAAGACATCTCAGGTTGCGATCAAGTCACCATCTTAGCTTGACGATTATTTGAATCGTCCTGCACAAGAGAATTCAGTAGCCATGACTCGTTGAGAATTTTATTAAATTCATTAGAAGTGAGATCACTTATAGCTTTTTTCCATGGAAAATAGCCTCATTTCTTGCTTTCCAAATAGTCCAACCAAGAATTGCTACCTACGAAAGATAATCAATTTTAGCTAAATTAGTAATTGGCATGCTTAGAGAGGCAAGAAATTTGAATTAGGAGAGGAAGCTATTCTGAGGATCAGTTGATTGCGTTGTACCGCCCAATGTGTGTAGCCACACCGAGCTAGAAAAAGGGCACTGAAACCAAACATGCTCAATTGTTTCTTTCACCGAACTGTAAAAAACGCATTGATTATCAATATTCTGAAGACGAGAAGCCAGGAGATCTGCTGTGGGTGATCCACCTGCAAGGCATTTCCACAAATAAAGCTTAATTCTAGGCAAACATTTTAAATGCCAGGATGTGAGTCATAAGGGATCACAATCCTGATCCACTTCCCCCTGGATAAATCTATAGGCCGAAGCCACAGAAAACCACCTCAGGAAGTAAGTTTCCAATGCCTCTTATCTAAACCCAGACTAACTGAAATCGGCGTAAACAAAATTTTTTCAGCCATACCAGCTTCCCAAAATTGATGTCTGCTGGTTTATCAATTGATCAAAATCTTTTAGTCAAATTGGTTTTTAGTGATACTTTTCTAAAATAATTCACATTCAGTCGGTTAATTTTTAAAGAATGAGAATTAGTAATATTTTTAAAAATAATTGTGAATCGGTGTTATTGTATTATTAATAAAGAATTTCTTCCAAAAATTCCCTCAAAAGACTTGCAAACCTCACTTGTACCTAAATGAGTGAAAAGATTTTCAAAGTCTTTTGAGGGCATTATTGGAAGAAATTTTCTATCAATAGTAAAATGATATTGATTCTCAATTATTTTAAAAAGTATCACTAATCCTTAATTTTCAAGAATTATCTGATTGAATATGAATTCTTTTGAAAAAGTTGCGCTAAAAACCAATTTCCCCAAGTGAATGAGGCGATTTCGAAGTCTGCGGTGGGTCTTTTGCTCTTGTCCCGAGGTTGTTTGGTGGGTGTGGCGGTGGGTGGTTTTCTTTGTCCTTTGGTTCAGTCAAGACGGTTTCCCCTCCTCTACCTTGTGAAAGCGGTTTTTCTCTGGGTTTGGGCGGTTTTCGATTTTGGTCTGGTTTTCGTTCTGGTTGCAGAAGCTTTCCTCGCCCCTATCCTTTCTCCGGCTTGCGTCCGATTTCCTGTTCGTGGGTTTTGCTTTTCCTCTTTGTCTTCTTCTCGTTTTCTCCTTGCATCCTAATCTTCTTCTTCTTGCTCCCCCATCTTTTTTTTTTTCGGTTTTTTCTCTTTTCCCTCCTCACCTTCTTTTCGCTGCCTCCAGTCATAGCTTCAGTGCTCGAGTTTACTCCGCCACTGTCGGTTGTAGCTTCCGTGTTCGGGTTTCTTCCCTCTCCTCATTCGGGTTTCCTTCAGAGCGGAATTCGCAGCACCATCCTCCCTCACCTGATTAGTCGGGTGCTTCTATCAATGAAATTCCTCCTTTGGAATTGTCATGGCATTGGTCAGCCCTTGACACAGCTCCACCTAAAGGACCAAATTCTGAAACACCAGCCTGATATTGTGTTCTTATCTGAGACTTTCGCCTCTTCTGCGCAGGCGGCTAAACTTACTAGAAACCTACATTTTAAATATGATTTTGTGCTACCTGCATCTGATCTTAAAGAGGGTTTTATCATTTTATGGAATGAAGGTAGTTCGGTGACTGTGGTCTTAACGTTCACATGGGCTGTTCTAGTGTCGGTTTCGTTCAAGGGTTTAACTTGGCTTGTATTTTTTGTTCATGCTAGCTCCAAACTGAATATCCAAGTGGATCAATGGCGTGATATCGCTAAGACTTCTAGAGCATTCCCAGAGCCCTGGATTCTAATGGGGGATTTCAATGCAAAATTATTTGCAAATGAAAAACGTGGAGGCCTTCCCCTTAACAGAAGACAAATGAATCTGTTCAGAGACTTCATTGAAGATTGTCATCTTACTGAAATCCAAATGAAGGGACCTCGATTCATGTGGTGCAATGGGCAGCAGGGGCACTGATGAATTTCTGGAAAATTAGATCGGGTATTTGGGTTAGTCAATTTGTTTAATTTGTTTCCTAACCCCGTTGTGTTCTCTCAACCAATAATAGCATCAGATCACTACCCCCTGTTACTAGAGCTGATACCTTCAAATAAGGCTCGCCGAAAACCTTTCAGATTTGAAGCCTTCTGGATTCAGGAATCCAGTTGCTATGGGACCATTCGAGAATCATGGATGAAGGGTGCGGCCAATGGTACTAGCAGAAATATTCGATCAAAGTTGGCAACCTTATCAAGGGACCTGAGGAAGTGGAATAGAGAAGAAGTTGGTGATCTGTATCAGAGGAAAGAGTGGTTACTTGATAAACTGCAGTATATTCAAAACAGTTCACATGCTACTCCTCACAATTCATTCTTCGGATTGGAGCTGAAGTTCCAAAGAGAATATGCTGAGGTTTTAAGAAGGATTGAAATCCTATGGTTTCAGAAATCACGTGTGTCGTGGCTGCGATTTGGCGATGGAAATACAAAATTTTTCCACCATTCTACGATTTTCAGAAGACAAAAAAATTTCATATGCTCTCTGTTAGATTCGGAAAATCGGGAGATTTCCACAAAATCGGAATTGGAACGGTTTGTAGAATCTCACTTTCAGCAAGCCTATTCTCAACCTATGGAATGGTGTGATATGGATCTTCCTGGACTTATCTCTCATAAAATTTCTGATGAACATAACCAAGCTCTTTGCCACATCCCATTGCCTGCGGAAATTTGGGCAACTGTTCAAGGTATGGGTCCATACAAGAGCCCTGGGCCGGATGGCTTTCAGGGAATTTTCTATCAGTCATTCTGGGAGATTATTGGGGAAGATGTGATACATACGGTCCAAACTTTCTTCCGGGACAAGTATTTACCGGCGGAGCTCAATCACACTTTCATCTCTCTTATCCCTAAGGTGAATCATCCACGGAAAATTCAGGATTTCAGACCGATCAGTTTATGCAACTTCATATACAAAATCATCTCGAAGATTTTGGTTAACCGTATGCGACTGGCTCTGCCTTCGTTGATTGCTCCCACTCAAGCGGCATTTGTGCCTGGAAGGTTTATTCGAGATAATATCATGATTCATCATGAAGTTCTACATTGTTTCCAAAGAAAGAAAAAGAAGGCAACAAAATCCAGATCACGTAGGAAGATGAATAAAGGGATGTTCGCATTAAGAATAGATTTTTCCAAGGCTTATGACAGATTGAACTGGAACTTCCTACAAAAAGTGCTAGAATCATTCGGCTTCAATCCAAATTTCATAAATTTGGTCTTGGTATGTGTTAAATCTGTCTCATTTAGTGTTTTGCTTAATGGAGTTCCGTTGCGTAGGTTTGATGCAGAAAGAGGGCTGCGCCAGGGCGACCCACTGTCCCCGTATCTCTTCATCCTATGTCAGCAAGTGTTGTCAAGTGCAATTCATCGAGCAGAATTGGATGGTAGGTTTAACGGTGTTAGACTAAGATCAGGAGGTATGCAAATCTCTCACTTAATGTATGCAGATGATGTTAACTTGTATGGTTATACGTCTGGAATTGAGGCACATGTGCTTACTCGCATACTCCACTGGTACTGTGTTGAATTGGAACAGATGATAAATGAAAGTAAATCTTTGATACAATTCAGCAACAACACATCCAGGATCAGAAGGGCCCAGATACGGTGAGTGTTATCTGCCCCTAGATCCCAAGCCTCAAACAGATATTTGGGGATTCCCGCTTTGGGACGGAAAATTAGAGCGGGAGATTGTGATGAACTCATCTTGAAAATGAGGTCTCGTCTAGCTGGGTGGAAGGCACACACGCTCTCCCAAATGGGGTAAATTAACATTGATCAAATCTGTCCTAAGTGCACAGCCCATTCACTATATGCAATGTTTTTTGCTACCTGCTGCTATTACTAACAAGTTGGATCAACTAGCAAGAGAGTTTTTCTGGAGGAAAAGCGAGGCACAATCAGGTCTTCATATGGTCTGTTGGGAGAGGTTGATGCTACCATGGAGGCAAGGTGGTCTTAATATCAAGAGATCCAAAGAAATGAACCAAGCCCTACTTCTGAAGGCTGCTTGGCAACTAACTAGGAACCATGATTCGTGTTGGGACAAGCTTATGGAAAATACTTACTTTCCACACTCTCAGTTCCTCCTTGCTTTATGCAAATCAAATCATTCCTTTGGATGGCGCCAATTGCATGCGCTTAAGAGGTGGATTTCCATTGGTAGTACATGGACTATCTCCACAGGAACTGAAGTCAAAATATTAGATGACTCTTGGGTCCAAGCATTGACTGAAAATCTTCAGATCCAGCAAAATCATGATCAGTTCTCTCTATCAACAGTCAATCAGCTAATCGACCAGTACACAGGCACATGGAATACTCAGCTTGTGAATTTTTTCTGGAACCCGGAAGTGGCTCAAAAAATTTTTAACACCCCAATTGCTATCAATGGTGACCTAGACTGCCGTTTCTGGGCTAAGACTTCATCCGGCAAGTTCTCAGTGGCATCTGCGTATAGACTGCTTACGCAGATCCCCACAATTCCATCTAGACCAATATGGCTGACAATGTGGCACCTTTCTTGTCCAAATCGACTGAAGTTGTTTATGTGGAAGTGTCTCTCCAATGCTGTGCTTACGGTGGATCTTCTCAATGCGAGGATTGGAGGGTTTGATCCTTTGTGTATTCTCTGCCAAGAACAACATGAATCTGTTGAACACTTGCTACTAAACTGCCCTTTCTCTCGGGCTGTTTGGCCAAAAGGGATTGGTGGGAACAGCCTTAGTTTTGGACCTTCTTCCTGCTTCTTATCTTGGTTCTCTCATTTCAGCTCTTACACATCCCAGGCGCTGCTCCCCTACCAGTATAACAAAAGCCTCTTTCTTTCTTCAGTTATCAACTTTACTTGGGCAATATGGAAAGCTAGAAATGAGGGGACTTTTGAAGGCCGGCGCCCCTCGGTGGTCCACACATGTAATTACCTCTCCAAGCTACAGGAAGATTCAAGTTATTTGGATAGTTTGTCAAGTCAATCGGCAGCCCAAACTTCTGTGGAGGTCGTTTGGAGAAAGCCACCTACAGATTCCATTAAAATCAACTTTGATAGTGCTCTACGCCAATCCTCCAGACTGGCTTTGGTGGGTGGTATTGCACGGGATGAAAATGGAAATTTTCTTGCTTGTTTTGCCTCTCGTGTTGATGTTGTTTCCAGCCTTCAAGCCAAGGCTCTTGTCGCTCTGGAATCGGTTCGCCTTGCTATTGCTCTCAATTTCTCCTCCATAGTCTTTGAAGGTGACTTTTTGGTATTAATTCAGATCCTCTCCAATGGTGTGAAGCCTATCCCTTGGCGTGTTAGTGCTATTATCAACAACATTCGGACTCTTTGTACCCAGTTCAGCTCAGTTTCCTTCTTGCACACTTTAAGGGAAGGAAACAAATTGGCAGACTCTCTTGCAAATTTTGCCCTTGATAAATTTAGCTGTTGTTGGTATAGAGTTCCACCTTGCTGCCTCCTTAATTTCCTGTTTGATAAGAGGAGGGATGTTGTTTATTTTCGGTCACGTTAATGCATTGGTGTCTTGTTTACCAAAAAAAAAAAAAAAAGTGGCCCAACTCAACCTCATTTATGAATTACCGAACCCTAAGTTCCTAACCCTTAGGGATGGATCGGATATGATCCAATTAAGCTGCCCCGTCACCATCCCTACTAAAGAGAGACCTTATTTTATTAGGGCCTGGGGGTGTCCATGTTATTCCACATAGGAAAATGGGTAAATTTGTCAATCAGAATATAAAAGTATCTAAATGAGATATCCAAAAAGACAGTACCGGAAGTCTCCAATGATAATAACGTAATATAATTCTAAAACGGAAAAGAATTAAAAAAGAAAAAAAAATTTACAGAGTCACCAGACAAACGCATTTCCAAAACATAATAAAAGGGTTTTTGTCTCCAGATTTTCTTCCCTTTTCACTTCTTTTCTCTTTGCAGCGGCGAAGAGAAAGAGATAGAGAGATACGGAGAGGGAGATACTCTCTCCTCTGAATAAAGCCTTATTTCCTCTTCCACTCCCTATCTAATCTCGTAATTCCTTTTCTGTCCCTTGGGTTCGGCGTATTGTTATTGCCGATACACTGTTGTTGCTCCGGCGGTCGGACGGCGGGTGTTCTTCGGATACAAACACGGTGAGAGACAGTGAGTTATGCAGGCAGATCAGACGGTGATAAGCTTGAGGCCTGGTGGTGGAGCCAACCGAGGGAGCAGACTGTTTGGACCTCGCTTCGAGTCCTCTGCTTCGGGTGCTGGTTCGTATTCGTCGTCCTCTGAGCGTGCTCATGGTGGTGTCCGTCTTTCGTCGTCACTGAAGGTCGGCGTAAGATGAAAGAAAGAAAACCCCAGTTGGTTATAAGCATCTAGGGTTATTGTTCTTATCGTAGCTTTTTTGTGGGTTTTATTGAATCTGAATATTGATGTTGTGCTTGGTTTGAGCTAATGTTCTAAAGGTTTGATCTTTTGTGTTATTTTATTGAGTTGTGTGATCTTAACTTGCCCATGTGGTTGGTGGATTTGTTGTGGATGTTTTTTTGAATGTTACTTGATGCTGCTCCTGATATGAAGACTATAGATCTTTTTCCTTTTCTTTCTTTTAAGTAATTTTTCTCTCGGTAGTTTATTTCGTTAATAATTTGGATCCTGTAATATGAATTTGATAATCTGAGAATTTTAATTTATGTTTCTTTTAGTTTTTATTCTGTCCTTTGATTGATTGAAATTCTGAACAGGATAGGAATCTTAAAAAGTGGTTTTTTGGTTTATTTTGATAAAGCTAGTAATAGTTTAGGATTGTGGAGTGAAGAAAATATAATAGATTGTATTAGATATGAATGTCCAAATTCTTGGCAGGGCGCTTCTTAGTTTGTGTCTCTGCTGTAAACATGGACAAACAGCAATACGTGGGCTTTAGGCGGGCATGTCAGAGTATTGGGATGCCCATAAAGGACCTACTTACAAGGAGATACGTGTATGGGTCACATTACGAAGAGAGGGAAATGTGTTATCAAGGTTTCAAAATAAGAGAAATTCACTTTACACATAGAGGGAAATCTATTATGGAGGTTTGACATTATGGAAATGTGATTCTCATCATTGTCAATGAACTCTACCCCATATTGTGGAGCTTATGATCAACTGATTTGTCATTCTTTCTGCCTGATTGCTCATTTCCCCGTTGATGGGGTTTTCCTGTTGAGTTGGCTATGATTAGTGGCTACTTGCATGGTAAAGCGAGTGGGATTTGTGAGGATTGGGTGTTTTGAAAATTGTTTGATTTTTTTATGTCTATATAATTATTTTCTTTACGAATTGAGAATGGTGAAGGACAAAATTTGCAAGAAAGAAATATTTCGATGGTGCTGTATCTTTTTTTGACTGCAACAAGATCAAGAACAGCCTAAAGAGTTTCAAGCACTAATAACTAGAATTTCTCCTCTTAATCAAATGTTCTATTTTATTCTCTCAACTCAAATGGGGGAAGCATGGTCACCTCAAACATGCTTCTTTCAGATTGTACATATTTCTCTTAACAGAAAACTGCAACAAGAAGACCAAAAATACATTTATATGGAAGTAACTGTAAATTTATGCATGTGTCATACAAGCTAAATATATATTTTTTCCATGTTTTAGTTTGTTCTGTTGAGAGATGGAATTTATGCATGATAATCACACAAATTTTCAATATCAATGGCTATTGATTTCAGTCATACTAGCTAAATTTGTATTTTCAATGTTTTAGTTGGTTCCGTTGAGAGATAGAATTTATGCATGATAATCACACAATTTTTCAATATCAATAGCTATTGATTTCTGATCCTCTGTGTTTGCAACTTTTACAGAGCCACTAATTTCTCATATTGTAAATGGAATGTTACGTTTCCATGTGTGTGCATGTCTAATAATTTGCTGGCATATCACCCTTTCCTAATAATGCATATTTCCCTTGTTAAAAATGTGTATATATGTCAATATATCAAATATTGATCTTGCTTTACATGAGAAACTTGAAAACTGTTTTATTGTCGCTGTTGCTACAATAGCTATATATATTTTTTTCTCGTTTTATTCTTCGGGCATATCTTATGGTTGATTTTTTGTATACAAGTCAGAAGCATCTTGTTGACTCTTTCTGCTCTTTTGATGTTATAGACTGGAGACTCATGGTTTGAAGGTCATGAGCGTGTCCACTACACCCGAGACCAACTTTTACAGCTTGGGGAGGTAATTACTTTAATCGTGCTCCTATTGAACATTATGTTTCAAGTCTAGTCATACTGATTCGTCAATGGCCGTGTGTTCATCATTTAATTGTTAAAGTGGGAAGCTGGTTGCAATAATGTACCAAAAAATTGTTGGAAATGGCAAGGGAGACTTTTGGTTGAAGCGCCATTTTTTATCTGTTACTTCTGTGTCATTGGGCTATTCTCTTTCATGTTTTTTGGCCCTGTCCAGTATTTTGAACTATTTGAATGGCCTCTTATGTGGGCGCTCACACGCACACACACACACACACACACACACACACACACACACACACACACACACACACACACACAAGCACAAGCATGTCTTTGGTGTTTTGTTGCTTCTATAAGAATATAATCCCTCTTTTATTTGTGATATCATCCAAATGCAGGGGAACATCTAGAAAGCAGATGTCACTTATCCTATTTATTGGATCAATTATGTTTCCTTCTGATATTTTATGATAGATGAGTTACATGTAGTGTAGTTATATTATCTTTTTATTTTTGTTAGTGTAGTGATGTTGTCTTTTTATTTCTCTTTGTTTATTCCTATATATGCATCCTAATTTTTTGTAAACCTATGCGGCAATCCAATTTTTGATGTTCTAGTTTCTAGTAAAAATTATCTTCACTGGTATTCTGATTTTGTTGGCTGTGTTTTTTGCACAGGCTGTTGTTGTTCCTGCAGACATTCTGAAAATTAAGGAAGAAATTGAGGCAGAATTTTTTGGTGAAGATCAGAATTGGAATCGTGGAGAAACCAATGTGTGTTTGTTTCCTCATTTGTATTATATCATGATTCTGCTAATATCTTTTGGATGGAAAAAATTATTGAATTTGATGTCATATTTTATTGGATGTATTTTTTTGAGCAAGATTTGAATTTCTTTGATATTTGTGTTTTTATTTTTATTTTTGTGTTTGTGTGTGTGTGTCTGTTTTTTTTTTTTTTTTGGGTGTATCTGGTTTGCAGTGACGTTGAAATTATTATCGTTGTTATTAATTTTTATTATTTGTGTAGTTCAATTATGGATACTCCATGCATTTTTATCTATGGCACTTTTTAATACTTATCTTCTCTTTTCTATAGGCGCCCCCAAATCGCTACCCAGAGCCAGAAAACCGTGATTGGCGTGGCCGTTCTTCTCAGTTACCCATCTCTGGAGAAGAAAGATCCTTGGAAACAGTTCGAGAGAATAAAGAGTTCTATGGTCATGTAGACCTAAGAAAACAGGATTCAAATCAATATAGTCGCCAAGATCAATTGAACTCACAGCTTGCAAGAGCACAGATCTCTTCTAGCCAAGGGGTAATAATTTATTACATAAGCTAACTTGATTCATCTTTTCATGGTATCTTTTTTTTACCCTTTATCATTGCATTTTGTAAACAAAGCTTCTTCATGAGGGAAGGATTTAATTCTTCTTTTTTCTGTTTTCAAATCACCTTGATATGATAATAGCAACTAAGAGGCTTTTTATCGGGAAAAAAAATGAAAGCAAAAAAAATTTCCTAATTGTGTAGGTTTTTAAAGATATCTAACAAAGATGGATATTTGGTATTTGCATTAATGAGTAATTCAATTTGGCATGAGCCATCAGTGAGATATGATTATGGAAGAGATAGAATTGTAACCTTTTGTTAGGACTTGTGGTTCAAGGGACAGTCTCAGGTAGACAGTTTCTATGGGGCTTAGGCAGTACTTGTGGTTCAAGGGACAGTCTCAGGTAGACAGTTTCTGTGGGGCTTAGGCTTCTCAAAACGTAACAGAGTCATGCAAAGGTTTCCTCGGGATGAACAGAGATTGACCCTCAAGTATAAAGGCAGAAGGAGCTTGACTACAATACAATAGTCGGCCTTAGTGATTGGACAGTGCTGAGTGGAAGGGTATTGCTCAAAGGATAAAAGTCTCTAAGAATGACAGGCTGATCTTCCCTAAGAGTTCACATTGATGGGAATGTTTGGCACCTTGATGTTGGCTCTTGGTTTTCAAGGGTTGGGCTAAGGTAGCATGTGAGTTGGGTTTAGAAATTTGTGAGAAAGTTTGGTTCATATCCTAAGTGGGCATTAGAACATTGAAGAACCTTTCCATGGTATGAGAGGACCATAAAGGACCCACCTTTGGTGTACCAGTAATTGTGTCCATAGTAAATGTTTACTAGCTCAGTGTGGAGTGGATAGCGGTTGAAAGTATTTAAGGAGTAAGCCCATGCCAAGATGAGTGCTTTCATATTCTGAATATTATAGAGCTTTTGTTAGCACAGCTGAAACAACCGGTTTTATACCCGTGCGGGAATCGAGTGATATAAGTTTTGACACTTCAAGAGAAGTTCATGATGAGAGGAGCCGTTTATTTTTACCGCAAGTGTCAAATGGAACTGCAGTGATATATGCAGTTGGGGCATAGAAACAGACTGTTAGACTTGAACCTTGTTCTTACATGACCTGATCAATTTGATTGGGCACTCTCCATCTGATATCATTATTAAACACTGTTGATAGGATGAAAAAATCTATTTTTCAACTCGAACACCTAGTATAAAAATATTGAGCAAGAAAAGTTGATTCAGAGTGATTTTTAATTTTTTTAGGTGCATTGAAGAACAAAATATGGGAACTGAACTATAATTGGCTTTATTAAATAAGAACAGGAAGATGGAGTAGAAGTCGCACATGAACTCTGGGAACTGCAATTGTACAAGACAGTTCAAAGGGCAGTTATTATAACTATGAGTAGTTAAATCTCAATTACCTAATTCCACATCAAAAAATGAGTTGTAGTTGATTTGTTTTCTGAACTGAAAAATTTTCATGTCGAGAAACCGGATCAATTTTTTAATTTTTTTTTTATGGGGCTCAAAAACTATCTCACCGCACACATTTTGGCCTTTGTTGCCTGAAATGGTTTCTTCATTTTTTAAATTGCTACAGAACACTCTTCAGCTTATTCTCATTTCATCTTTTTGCTATTCTGTCAAACTTAGTTTCCAATTTAGAAAGGTTGGAAGAGTATATCATTATATCTTGTTCTTTCTGATAATGCAACATGATACTCTCTTGTTCAGCTGAGAAAAAGTAATACTTCGGATATGGATAAACAATTGACTGAAAAGTTTCTGACTTCATGTGGATCTGGATAAGGACTTGAACTGGGGGGTGTTAATGGGGAAAATAACCCAGGATGTGGTGTAAATCATTATGCAGAAATTTTTTCTAGTTGCTGGAGAAAGAGAGATGTTTTTTTTTACTATGGAGTGTGAAATGTGAAGCTAGGACAGTAAGAAGTGGAGATCCAAGGGATAGATTACTAATTTTATTTGGATGAATCCGCTTGGAAACTTCACAATGAGAAAATAGGAGATCTATTGGGGAAGGGATAATTTGCCCCTTTAATGAGACGGGTGATGTAGCAAATGGTTAAAAAGGTGTGTTTGGAGTGTATGCCTTAACATATGTCTTGATGCTTGCACACCTAAAATGCCTTGAGGTTATAATGTGGAACATGTTCTGCATATGACATGTATTTCTGGTATTTTGGGTCCTACTATGAGGCATATATTTCACACCGTTTTACACATTAGGAATGCCGCCAATGCCTTCATTTTTGTGAAAAACTGACAGAGATCATTCAGGATATGCATACTGAGATCACTTGTTGATGCTTTTCGGTGCAGTTTGTTAAGTTTCACATTTGCAGTGATGGGAATCTTTTGATAAGGATCTGATAGCAATAACTAATCTGTCTGTCTAGCTTACCAGCCATTTTTGCTCACATAAAGATGAAAGGAAAAGTTTTAAAACCTTGGTGCTCGACATATTGCAAAATGAAGAGGAAAAAAATGGCAAAGGTGTTGAAGAAACCTTTTCTAATGTTTTTGGAAAAGCAAGGGAAGGGAAGTGAACTGGTTGAAGCATGAAAGTAATAGGCAGAAAGTGACTAGATATTTGAGAGGAGATGGTTGAGAGAAGAGAAAATGAAGATTAATTGGGAAACAAGATGGGCAGCGATCAGTACTGCTTGCATATGCTGCTGTCTTTTATTACAACAGATGATCTGTTTTTATATAGAGGCATCAACCATACCAAACTATAGTTATTGCCAATGATATCTAGATATGTGGCATAGCTATCTGGAGTCTGGATGTCAGTAGGTGTCTGACACTTTATAATTTACAACATGCGGATACAGCCACCTTAACAAAAGTTAAGCATGTGAGTTTTAGTTGTGTGAATCTAATCTGTATTCATACAGTTTTGATGCTTTATAACAAAGTTTAAGCTATTGAGTTATATTAAAGTAAATGCATGGATACTTTTCTGTTATAAGATTAGATACGATGTTTCTTGTCTGATCTTGTTAAGTTACATCATCTTATTAATTGCTCAGATCTGCACATGGTTTGATTTCATTTATCTAGCCTTATGTTATCAGAAGTTTTTACCTAAAGCAGCATTTTTAGAGTGTCAAGCAACTTAGTCAAGGTGGCCATAGGCTCATAGCAACTTAAGAAATGCTTGTTTTGCCATGTACAAGTTTGCTATGTTATGCCAAAGTTATCAGCAGCTTTGAAATGAAGTTTCTTATAACTTAGTAACACTTGCTATGTTATGCCCTTGATAGGCAACATCTATAATTACTTTCGTGTAAAAAGATTTTATGGTCTGGCCCCATGGTTTACTGGACCGGCCTGTCCAAACCGGGATTGGATGACACTGGATTGGCCGGTACCAATATGGTCCATTTGTTCCGGAACGGTATTGGTCCGGTCCAGAACGGTATTGGCTGGGTTCTGGACCGGCTAGTTTTGTCCGCTCCAAAGTCGTCCCAGTAAAGAAAAAATTAGAAAAATTTTAAAAATAGTAATAAAATCCAAAAAAAAAGAAGGAAAAAATCATTTACAATTGTCAAATTATATCTTTAAATGCTAATATTATATAACATATCATTATTTTTCAAATTATATTATCACAAAAAGTAACATATAAAATATAATTTTATATTATATGTTTTATTTATCATAACATATAATTTGATATACGCCAAGTTATATTTAAAACAAATTATAATGTTAACTTTTATGTCAAATTATATTATATGTTATAACATATAATATGACATGCTATAATGTCAAATTATAAAAAATAACATATCAAATTATATATTATAATTTTACATTTTAACATAGATTTCCAACTTTATTATATATTATATCAATCATCTATAATTTATAACAATTATAAATGAATTTTCTTTTTTTTTTTTGGATTTTTTTGCCATTTTGAAATTTTTTCTGAATTTTAAAACCAGACTGGAATGGACCGGCAGGTACTGTTCTAGACCAGACTAGTACCGTTCCAGACTGGCCGATCCAAAGCAAATCATTGTTTTTCTCATTTATTTG
This sequence comes from Buxus sempervirens, assembly GCA_947561395.2. Taxonomy (NCBI): domain Eukaryota; kingdom Viridiplantae; phylum Streptophyta; class Magnoliopsida; order Buxales; family Buxaceae; genus Buxus; species Buxus sempervirens. The sequence continues at coordinate 13,158,125 of OX387194.1, read as the reverse complement.
CTAGATTGCCTCGGACCAGCCGGTCCAGCCGGTCCGGTAAAGTTTGCACCGGGATTCGGCCGGACCGGTCCAATCCCCGATGCCGGTCTAGAAAACCTTGTTATATGCTAATATTATAACATATCATTATTTGTCAAATTATATTATCACAAAAAGTGACATATAAGTTATAACATATAATTTTATATTATATGTTTTATTTATCATAACATATAATTTGATATATGTCAAATTATATTTAAAAAAAAGAAAAACTTATAATGTTAAATTATGTCAAATATATAATATGACATGCTATAATGTCAAATTATAAAAAATAGCATATCAAATTATTTATTATAAGTTTACATTTTAACTTAGATTTCCAACTTTATTATATCTTATATCAATCATATATAATTTATTACAATTATAAATGAATTTTCCTTTTTTTGGATTTTTTTTGCCATTTTAAAAAAATTTCTGAATTTTAAAACCAGATCGGACTGGAACGGCTATGGATCGGCCGGTACCATTTTGGATAGAACTGGTACCGTTTCGGACGGGATGGACTAGACCAGTACTGTATCAGACTGGCTGATCCAAAGCAAATCAGTGTTTTTCTCATTTTTTTGCCGGATCGCCTCGGACCAGTTGGTCCAGCCGGTTCAGTACAGTTAATACCAGGATCGGGCCGGACCGGTCCGGTTTGATCCCCAGTACCGGTCTGGAAAACCTTGTCTGGCCCACCATGTATTGCTGCTTGGTGAAACATGGCCTTTTCTTTCTTTCTTTCTTCTCTCCTTCGGCCACATGCAGTTATGATGTAGACTATCTAGATCATTCTCTTGATAGAGGATTTGACCACTATTGGATGGGTCACATGGATGATATTTAAACCAACATACACAATTGATACGCGCGTGATATTATTTTGTAACATGCAAACATGTTCTAAATGTCATGATACATTGGTATTTTTAACGTAGGTGGCATGAAGTAGCATTAGAAGTTGCTATACCAACCTTTTTTTTTACTTTTTCTTTTTTCATTTTTCCCAGGTGTTGCAGTATATTGTTGCCAGGTAACCTAGATGTTTTGACATATCGTTAAATGTAATTGAATGCTGTGACATTTAAAATATTGCTAAACATATTGTTTCAAATGCGAAGCATATAAGACACATAAGATCCAAATGCCACAAAATATCATCCACTTTTTGGTAGAAGACATTTTGCCATGAATTATGGGAAATAGATTTTTTTTCCATTTTATTATACGTTCTTTCAAAATTCATACTCAACCTACCATTATTTTTTTATTTATCTTGGCATCTTCTATTGGATATTTACAAGTTACTTGAAGCTATCAGTGATGACTCTTTTAAGGTAAACTTATTTTTTTTATGTTCTTCCCATGCTACACACAATCAGACCTCCTCAAATATATGTTATTCAATATATAGGCATTTTTTGTTCTATTTGAGCATATTTAAATTATTTAGCTCTAAATCAGATCCTTTATTTCATTTAATTATAAAACATATTTTCATCATTTTTTTCAAAATTTCTTCTTGGCATGTTGACATGTTACCGGTTAAGCAATGTATCTGTCTAAAAGTGACATTTATAACCTTGAGTATGGCAAGATTCTAATTTTTCTAATAAACATTTTAAGTTTCGATGAAGATGTCTGATTTAAGAGAGCCCATTTTAGCCAAGTATAAGTGGTTTTTGAAGCTGAAACTTGAATAAGTGGTTGCTGGAATTAAATGAGGACAATTGGGGTTAACCAAATAGTCTGTCTCATGTTAAATTTGTATCTTGCCAAGTTTCCAAGTGATCTTATGATTGGAAATTCTATTGACTGTCTGAAACCTCCGTTACTCTCAGTTGGCAGCAAGTTACGTCAATTGCCCTTCATCACCGTGTAGTCTCCTAGCTTAATGGAGTTTCAACACCCTTTCAGTTTATGCCATCATGCAAGTTGATTTACACATGAAAACATTCAAGTAGGGAGAAGAATAATGCCCATACATGACCTTTGAAAATTTGGGTGATGCCTGGGCGGTGATTGCAACGATGATGTTGCTTGTGGCTAGGCATTTGTTTAGTGATAAGGGTCTATAGGTCTGGCCATGGCTCATGTTGCTTTCCTATGGTGAAACTTGGATGGCAGTCACTGCACGGTGGGGATGACATACATTGGGAAAGTATTGCTAGTTGGAGATAAAAAAATGTTCACTTTCTGGTCTTCGGAAAGATAAGTTGGTAACAAATAACAATTATTGGTTCATATTAATTATTGGGTCTCAAGGGAAATTTTTTTTAGTATTATAAAGGAAAGAAATCAGTACAAGAGATGTGAAATTGTGAAGGATGATGAAGACAACATTGCATGTGATACTGAATGCTTTGTATTTAATTTCATATATGAACATTTTGTTTCAAATCAATTATTTTTGGTTACAGGTCAGGTTCCTAATGTATTGATGAACACATAGTTAACTCATATTGCCCATCTTAATTTATTTAGTTTTATAAAGGAAAGCAATCAGTACAAGAAATGTGAAATTGTGAAGGATAATGAAGACAACATTGCATGTAATACTTGATGCTATGTATTTAATGTACTTGTGAACACAGATATCTCATATTCTACATCCTTATTATCTGGGATTTTTGGCATACATGTTAAAAAATAAATTTTAAGGAGGTGCTATGCACCCGAAATTGGAACATGAACCTTGTGTGTTTGTGTGAGGGTGTATATGTGTTTGGAGGATGGTGCATGCTGACATACCCAAATTGATTTCGAAATGTCCACGTGACCCCACAGCTATTAGAGGCAGGGATTTTAATGATATTGTTAATTTGAATGATAAAGATGCTATTGATAATGATTTATAGATAAAATAGAAACTAATATGTTAATAAAGACTAGGTTAACAACAAGCTAATATGAATTATATAATTATACAACTAATCAATTATCTGATGTTCTGTGTGCTGTCTTTTATCGTGGCACTTTGTTTTAATCCAATTCTCTGCATCTATGCATGATTAATTTCCTATTGCATTTTTGTCCCCTAATATCCTATAAAATTTGCACCAGGTAGGCCCTGTTCCTGCCCTCCCCAAGGCTGAGGTACCATGGTCTGCTCGAAGGGGGAATCTGTCTGAAAAGGAACGTGTGTTGAAGACAGTGAAAGGGTAATATATGTTGGTATATAATTTTAGGCCTTGTGATTTGGAATTTCCTTAGACGTGTTATATTATAGATCTTTGATGGTGATTAGCATGTAAGTGATTAGATTATTGGTTTTTGTCTAATTTCACAAGAAATGTTAACCTTCCTGCTTCCGTTTGTTCTCTCTCCTATTTCTAATGTGGCAACTGTTTTTGCTGCCATTTTTTCTAATCTGTGACTGATAAAATTACTTCATATGCAGTATCCTCAACAAGTTGACACCAGAGAAATTTGATCTTCTCAAGGGCCAGTTGATTGATTCCGGGATCACAACACCAGACATCTTGAAGGTTCCCTTACTTCGAAATAATTGCATCATCTACTGATTTTTTTTTTTTTAATCTTTTCTTCTTGGCTGTGCAACTCATGTGTTCTGCTTCCTGCAGGGTGTTATTTCACTGATATTTGATAAGGCGGTGCTAGAGCCCACATTTTGTCCCATGTATGCTCTTCTCTGCTCTGACCTTAACGAAAAGCTCCCACTTTTCCCCTCTGATGAACCTGGTGGCAAAGAAGTCACTTTTAAGAGAGTACTGTTGAATAATTGCCAGGAGGAATTTGAAGGTGCTGACAGATTGAGAGCAGAAATTAAGCAGATGACTGCCCCTGAGCAGGAATTGGAGCGGAGGGATAAGGAAAGAATGGTAAAGCTGCGCACTCTTGGAAACATTCGCCTTATTGGTGAACTTCTGAAACACAAGATAGTACCTGAAAAGCTTGCACATCACATTGTTCAGGTTCTTATCGGAGCTGAATTTCTGTTGTTGTATGGTCCTTTGGATATTGTGTAACCTTAGTATTGTAGAAGTTGTCTGAGCTTTGCTCTTGTGTAAACTAGGAACTTCTGGGCCAAGATATCAAAGCTTGTCCAGATGAAGAGAATGTTGAGGCAATATGTCATTTCTTCAATACCATTGGTAAGCAGCTGGATGAGAGCCACAGGTCCCGGCGTATTAATGATATTTATTTCAACAGACTAAAGGAGCTGACTGCAAATCCCCAGCTGGCACCACGGCTGAAGTTCATGGTCCGTGATGTTTTGGATCTCCGGTCCAATAATTGGGTCCCAAGGCGTGAAGAGGTGAACTTTCTGGTTTCAGTAAGTTGATTGTTTCACATCACTATCAGCCATTGATTCTAATGATGTTCTCTCCCTGGTTTTGAAGGTGAAAGCCAAGACCATTACTGAGATACACTCAGAGGCAGAGAAGCATCTGGGGTTGCGTCCAGGTGTAACTGCAAATATGAGAATTGGACGTGGTGCGGGTGCTCTGGGAGGTACTGGACCAGGAGGCTTCCCCATTTCCCGCCCAGGCTCTGGTGGTATGATGCCTGGAATGCCTGGAGCAAGGAAGATGCCCGGAATGCCAGGTATTGATAACGAAAATTGGGAGGTTCAGAGATCTAGGTCAATGCAAAAGGGTGATGGGTTGGTTATGCATCCCCCTGGACGTGTTCAGGCGTCTTCCGTCAGTAAGTCGTCATCCCTTAACTCAAGGCTGTTGCCTCAGGGAAGTGCTGGCTTGACATCCGTGAAAACAAGTGCACTATTACAGGGTGCTGGTCCCTCTCAGCTCCGTGCATCTAACTTGGTCTCAGGAGTAGATCCGGGAGCTCCTGTCCATGGACCTGCTTGGCCTGGTCCTCCGATTGCATCAGTTCTTCCAGTTCCTGATAATCAATTTGCTCCCACAACAAAATTGAATCCTGCTGATCTTCAAAGAAAAACTGTTGCTCTTCTGGAGGAGTATTTTGACATTCACGTCCTGGATGAAGCATTGCAGTGCGTGGAAGAGTTGAAATCACCAGCATACCACTCTGAGGTTGTCAAAGAAGCTATCATCCTCGCCCTGGAAAAGAGCCCTCCCTGTGTAGAACCAGTTGCAAGGCTTCTGGAGTTCTTGTTCGCTAGGAGGGTTTTAACATCTAGAGACATAGGGACTGGATGTCTGCTTTATGCCTCTACACTGGATGACATTGGCATTGACCTTCCTAGGGCGCCAAGCAACTTCGGCGAGGTTATTGCGAAGCTTATCATGGCTGGGGGTCTGGACTTCAAGGTGGTGAAGGAAATTTTGAAGAAGGTTGAGGATGACATGTTCCGGAAATCTATCTTTGATGCTGCTAAAAGGGCAATCAGTTCCAACCCTTCCGGGCAAGCGGTGTTGGGTGCACAGGGGGCTGATATACAGGCCTGTGAAACCCTTATTTCCTGATCCAAATCTTAATCTTAATTTTCATGGGTAGCTGCTATTCTTTTTCAGTTTTCTGTAAACAGGGAAAACAAGTCCTGGTGTTTATTTTGTTCTCTGTCTTCCATCTTTTCTTTTTACCTCTTCATTCAACAGAGGCAAGCAAATTCTGTTACAACTGCGATAAGTGGAGCTACAAGGAAGAGGTAGCCTTATTTGAGTTGTATATTTTTCGAGGTCATAGTAATGTTCCACTAAAATGAGAAGTGAACAAGACTCTATCTGGATCTCCTGCTAATTTTCCTCGGGAGATACTCAAGATAAACAGGCTTTTTTGGTCATCCCGTTGTGTCATGTTTAAGTAAGAATTTTTTTTCCTTTCATTAACAATAATATTTGTTCTGTTCATGCTATGTTATCCTTTGTACTTGTCCTATTTAGAATGCATCTGGTATGGATCCCGGTGCCGGGCCGTCGGTGCCTGAATGTACCAAAAATAAAGAGGGCATCTTGCATGCGTATCTATATGTTATGCTTCATTTACATTTATATCATCTTGTTTTTAATATTTGTATTTAAATCTCTCTATTTTGCATAAGGTTGTGTTAATGTTTGATAACTTTTAATTTTTATTTTTTATTAAATGGTTAAAGTAACCTTCTATAATATAAAATTATTTTGCATTTATGTCCTTGTTTTGCTCTTATATTATCTTCTATGTTCATTTATGTCCTTATTATATTTATTGTATATAAATTTTAAGACATTGAAATTTATTTGCTAAATTGATAATTATTCATTGAATTTCAGCCTAGCCACTCAATCATTTTGGCTATTTAATATTCTTTTTATCTTATAGAAGGTTATTTAAGTCATTTAATAAAGATAAATAATAAAAGTTAATGGAATTTAATTTCAGGGGTATAGTTGTAATATTTATTCTAAACAAAAAATATAAATACAAATATAAAAAACAAGAGGATATAGATGCAAATATATTATAATATGAGGATATTAATACAAAGTACAGTGGATTGAACTTAAATGGGAAATGAATTGGTTAATAGGTTAAATTTGTCGATGGGAAATGAGTTGAACTTAAATGGGAAATGAATTGGTTAATAGGTTAAATTTGTCGATGGGAAATGAGTTGGTTAATTGGTTAACTTGTCTTCCTCTAATGATTAGGGTTTGGTAATTAATAAATTGGGTTTGGGTCGGGTTAGGGTTTATCCCACCTGACCCTAACATTAATCCATTCAAATTAATGTTATATATATATCCCATAAAATATTCTTTTTTAATTTTATCCCACCTGACCCTAACATTAATCCATTCAAATTGATGTTATATATATATGTACCATAAAATATTCTTTTTTAATAGAATATATCATTAATTGATATATTCTATTAAAAAAGGAATATTTTAAATTTTAGAGTTTAGCTAAGCTGACTTGCTTCTCTCTGTTATCAACCCAATAGGGTTAAGAGCATGTTTGGTACGAGGTAACGTAAAAACTTGCCTGGAACATGCCTTGTTGCCACTTTTTTCCATTTCCGGTAGCAATTAGCAAATGATCAATGATCAATTAAATCAAAAATAAAAATAGTTACAGTAGCCGTAGCATGACCTAGGTAATCGCTTTCACTATGGCATTTGTTTGTGTGCAATTTTATTCATAGGCTATTCCCATGTTTTGTCAAGGCTTAAGGCGGCGTTTGGGTTGTTTATGCTTATGGGTAAGGACTTATAGATGAGTTAGCTTATTTAAGTTCTTATCCGCACTTATAAAAAGTTGAATGTTTAAAGAAATTATTGTTCGGTAAACAATTATATTCAAGCACTTAACATACACTTTTAACGAGAATGGGGTAGAGAGAGAAGACACTGTAAATGCAATGAACATCCGCTGAGAGAGAGAGAGAGAGAGAGAGAGGGAGAGAGAGAGAAGGCTTATGAAATCAAAAATCAAACGTCAAGTAGAGAGAGAGGACGAAAGAGAAACTTCTCAGGCCAACACCTCTCTCGATTCACTTCGTTTGATGCTGTATTTTACTATTTAACCATTAAAGATTTCACACCATGAGAAACCCTTAACACGCCATACCACGAGAAACCCTTAACATTCTCTCACGAGAGAACTTGCAGAACCCCAAACCTTCTCTCTTCCCCTTTAACAGAGCTCAGTGGAGGCTCTGCATTCCCACCATCACCTTTTCTCTGCCTTCTATCTCTCTCCTTCGAAGTTATAGAAAAACCCTAACCCTTCTCTCTTCCCTTTATAGCCCAGCACATTCCCATAATCACCTCTCTCTCTCTCTCTCTCTCTCTCCCCTCTCCTTATTACAACTCAATAGAGGCTTCGCACTCTGACTATCACTCCCTCCCTCCCTCTCCCTCTTCTTCCTCATCGTCACCTGTTCTTGCCTTCGATTTGCAGAGAAATTTTGTTTCCTCACTGGATTAAGAATTGTTGGCTTTAATAGAGGGTTTCAATCGATCTTGATTGATCTTTGTCCGTTAGTTATTCACAAAACGACAGAGTTGCCTGAAGATGACCTGTCCTGGGACGTTGTGGAAATAATCTTCCACACGAGCTAGTCATCTAAACTCTAAAGCATTCTCAGGAGAAATCAAGGTGATCTTCAACGTGTAAAACCTGCCGAAGACGGTAGCCTGCTTCAACAAATACAGGGAAATGGTGAAATCTTGAGCTAGTGGAAGCTTCGGAAATGACAGAAGTAGGGAGGATGAGGACAATGTGCGATGCCTCGCTATGGTAATGAGATGATGAGGTTGTCGAAGAACGAGCAGACTTCTGCATAAGTGGGAGGAGAAGCTGCTAACAAGGGCTTCTCCTTACGGGTAATCTCCCTCTAGTGCTTAAGGGTGAGTGTTGGCCCATTTAGCATTACCAAACATATTTTTTGCTTAAATAAGCTATAAGCTACATTAAACACTTAATTAAGCAACCCCAAACACAGCCTAAGAGTCGTTTATCAAGTAGGTCCTCATTGACACTTTTCAGGCTTTTTTTTTTTTACGTCTAGTCCACCTTCGATCCAACACCGGAATATTTTTCTTATTTTCCCGAATGTGTGCGAAGAGTATTTTTGAGATATTAGGGGAATTCATGCACTATGGGCATAGCAAAAGAATTAAAAACAAGAAAGGACTTCTTGGGAATAGAATGTTATGCGGCAATTATTTATGATACTCATAAACATGGCAGTAACAAATCTTGATACTCATAAAATGACACTATTTTCTTCTTTCAGTGATACATGCCAAGAATCTCCTAGCTTCCTTTTTCAAAAAAGGGTCACTTCTTTAAAATATTTATAAAAACAATTCACTAAGATGCCGAATTGCAAAAAAGTGCCACTTTTCAAAAACTAATTGACTTGGAGGGTCACTTTTCAAAAAAATAGTGTCATTTTATTTTTAGTAAAACATGCTTGTGTTCACGAATGATGCACTCATATCCCATGCACAATGCGTTTGTATCCTATGTAAGAAGCTTGCATCTCACGTACATGCACTTGTGTCCCAAGTAAAGTGATTTTCAAATTTAATTATCTTTGAAAAGTAATCTTGTAATTTAATTTTGATGGATTTTTTTATAATTATTGACGAAAAGTGATCTTTTTTGCAATTTGGCATCTTAGTGAGCTGTTTTTATAAATATTTTTAAAAAGTGACCCTTTTTCATAATTTTTCCTAATTTTTATGCCAACTCGTAATTTCTTGCACCCAATAAGGAAATGGGGCATTCCCGCAATTTATTGACTTGATGAGGGTAGTTCAACATGCTTGTGTAAGAAGGTTGGCATGACAATTGGAAAATCTTGAGTTTATCCTCAACTCCAAGGCAAACTTATCAAAAGACGTGTTGAAATCGCCTACCGCATTATAGCATCTCATTACTGCTATTTTTCACATTTTCCAATGTAAAATGTCAATTGAAACTACATTTAACTTTAAAAAATGTGAAATGAATATTAGCCATGAGATGATGCTTGTGGCAACATCCCATGGATGCAGGAGTTTGGCGGCAAACGATTTCATCTTGTTCATTGAAGCTCCCAAGTAGCTACTTGTGCAACTCGTAACTTGGTAAATTACAAAAACCTCCCTTGATGTTTGCACTAATGAAACATATCTCTCATCATATTTTCGAAATAACACTTTCCCTTTAAGTTTTACTCGCAGGTGCCCGTGTAATACTACACGTGGGAAGGGATGTAGAGAGAACAGTTACAAAATTGTTTAACCGTTAAATGAGGGGAATTGAGTTGTCATGACAATTGCACCCCTATTATTATTGAATCTTAATCATGTGAAGAAGGGCTTTTTTGGGAAGTTGCACATTGCGTTTGCATGCTTCCCAAGGGACCTTCATGTTAAACATAATATTGATAGAAAGGTCATACTCACCACCCTCCGTTAAGTTGCATTCAAGTTAATTTCTTGACAAGTATGACTAATGTCATCAATCTTTAAGTATAGGAAGACAAATTTATCCTTTCAAATTAATTATTTGGTGAGTTGGAAAAATGAGTAAAAAAGAGAATTAATTTCCTAATAGATAAAAGGAACTGGTCAAATAGAGGGAATTTAAATAAAAACAAATAAAATTTTAAATTTAATAAAAATGGGTTTTTATAAGGTGAAAATTTTTATTTCAAAAATGTGAAGGGGGTATGTGTGATTAGTGCATACCTTAAGGGATGCTTCTGTAATTTACTCTAACTTTAATCTGAAATGTCATGATGGAGGAAAGGACTGAGTTGCTATTTTTACTCGGTTCATACTGGTTTAATAACCAAAACACGCTGAAGTTCGAATGAATGGGATATCCGGTCGACGATTCAACCGGTCTGGTTTTGAAGTGGAGAGAGAGGATTTAAACCAAAAGAAGGCGCGAGATTTCACTTCGCAGAGAGAGAAAGAGACAGAGAGAGAGGAATGGCGAACACAGAAAGGGAACCAGCTACGAATTCGTCACTGAAACTCGCTATAGCAATCGCGCTTCTTCGATCGAAACTACTCTCAAAGCCTCCCGATGTGTCTTCTGATTTGGCTGGATCGGATGTTCAACGTTGGAAACGAAAGGTTTCTTCGAATGCATTTGGTCCACTTTCTGTGTTTCTTGCGTATTTGATCGAAAGACAGCGTAATTTCGTTGCTGTTGTTGGTGTTCCAGGCGAAGGAGAGGAAACTAGAGCTTCTAAGGCTCAGAGAAGAACTCAAGGAGCTCGAAGGTTTTTGAATCTTCTGTCTTCTTTACTTTGTTGTCTATCATTTCTTTTTCGCTGTTCAGATGGATATAGCAATGATCTTTTCTCTTGTTTTCTTTTAGATGGAACGCAGTACGATCTGTTTCCACAGAGCGCTTCTTGCAAGTGCTATTTCTTTGATAATTTCGGGAAACTGAACCCTAAGCGTTTGGGAGATGACTGCGATCGCAGAGTCAATGAGGTTTTGCACCGTAGATTTCTGAGACAAGGTTTCTTCTTCTTCTTCTGCTGCTGCTTTATATTTGTGTTCTCAGGATTTGGTTTTTTTTTTATTTTAATTTTCCTAGTATTTATTTATTGAATTTTTTTGAAGTGCGTTTTAAGGAAAGGAGGAAAAAATCAGATGGTTCTCTCCGGAGATGGCGACTTCTAGGTACTTTGGTAAACTATTTTGATAGAAATAGCCTATTTAAAATTAGGTTCGAAGTTCAATAATCTAAACTGCAATTCCTCATGTATGGAAACTCATCGCTTTTTAAATGCAGAAATTCTTTTGTTGTTGTGATAATTCTCTTCGTTTGTGCTACTTTGTTTCCATTTTGATTCAACGTTCCTCAATTTATTCAGAAAATTCTCAATTTGAAAGTGAAGAATTGTTTATGATACCATTGAGCAAGGCTACTCTTGCATTCTTTAAAATCTTGTGGGTGAAGATTTTTGGTTGCCTGGATTATAGACATATTGGAATATTTCTCATTTTAAGGGAAATTTTCTATGTTCTGTAAGACTTCTTTTGTCATGATTTTATGGTTGCAGACATAAACAGCGAGGATGAAATAGATCAGCTTAGGGCCTCAGTTGATTTTTTGGTGGAGCTGTGTGACAACGTTTCCCTGGTCAGTCCACAGTACTTTTGCTTCTGTGTGCCTTTCTTCTATTACTTACATAGCACCTGCAAGAGGCATCCCCTTTTGTTTTGGCTGTCATGTATCTCTTGGGTTTAATGTGTTTTTTTTTTTTTTTTGGTTTCTCAGATGGACACTTCTTTCTGTAGTTTGTCACACCAAGCTGTAGACTTCATTTTAGGTAATGCCCATTTTACTTGGACATGGCTCTTTAATGTTACTCCAAAAATTTTCTGCAAAGAACACCTGCTATCCTTCACACAAAAGAGAGATAACCAATGTTATTCTTCTGATTATTGGAATCCTGTGGAAATACAATAAACCACAATCCCTTGATTCAACTAAAATGTCAGTTACAGTGGTACCGATACATGTGTCAGAACCTGTTAGAGATGCATAGTGCTGAATTTGGCAAATTTGAGAAGCAAGAATTTTTGGACCAGGCATGACATTTGTGTAATGTAGTAAGAAAGAGTTTAGCTCATAAGATATGTTGGATTACACACTACTATATTAATTTATTTGACTCCTTACATGTATAATTAATCGTTTTATGACCTTAATTATGTTATGTCATCCACTAAAAACCTTTTAGGAAGACAGAGAGTCTGTACACTATGCAAGATGTGTAAGTTTTGAAAGTGAAAAATGTGAGTTTCATACCTTAATCTTTTTAATGCCTTTGTCCAATGTGTGTCCAACATGGGTAAATTATAAATCTAATCTGTCCATGTAACATTGCCTAGGACATCATGTAGCCAGAGATGTGATCATTGAGTGCTCCATGCTTTTCCATTAGTCCTGTATTTGTCTTTGAGTTTTAATATCTGCACTTCGTTTACAATCAAAAGCATGAGTTAAACAAGAAGTTGTCCACATTTACTCAACATGGCATAAGTTTAATTCCAACGACCATCTAAAATAAATTATAAAGGTAGAATTTCAGCAGCTTAAATGATCTTAGCCTGAGATTAGCTTAAAATGGTTTATTAATCATAATTTCATTATGGGTTTCTGGTAAAGGCTTTCTCTTGTTATCATAGTATTGACATGTGGAACCTGTACAAGGACATGCTAATTTTTGACCTTATACCGTTAAGCGTCTTACGTGCTAATTATGTCTTATTCTCTTGAAGCTTCCTTGAAGAGTATATTGTCAAAACAGAAGAACAAAGAGTCCATTGAAGCAATTGTTAATAGCTTAATTACACGTTTGGTCAGAAGAATGTGTACCCCCTTGCAGAGAGATGGTAAGAAGCTATTTATGCATGAAATATAATTCTGCCTTCCATTCCATGCTTCTAAACATGTACAACTGAAGTAAGAATCACATACTCGAGTCTACTTCACCATTTTCTGATAGAGGAATTTTGGATGATTTTTATAAATATGAACAAAATTGTTACTTTCTTATCTTTTGTTCTCTGTTGCTAGTGATTTTCAAAGGTACATAATGTGCTTGTATTGAAGCATGGTAGCAAGCTTTTCTGATGCAATTCTCTTGACCAGCTGTAGCTACATCTTTCTGGATCTGTAGAGATTTTGAGAAATCAGATGCCTTTGTCCATATTAACTGGGTTAAATCTTACAATCTAGTGTTTATTTCAAAATATTTTCTTGGATGACAGTACCAGGGCCTTCTTTTCTCCTTCTATAATTATTTTCTGTAAAATAATGACTGGCCTCTTTGCTTAGGGCATGAATCATATATGCACCATCATTACTAGTAATTTATATTTCAGTAGCTACCATGACTTTCAGAAGGATCTAACTCTGAAGTCTGAAAGTGCCAAACTGGGTGCATTGTTGCTAATAATTACCATCAGGAGTTATGAATTTGAGGTACTTGAGCTGAAAAATTGTCAAAGAACCTCAGGATTTTCAACAACGCTATGATGAGGTAGTTGCATAGTATTATTAGTAAAACAAGCTTTCTGATGGTCTGGAATCCAGTTCAGGCAGGTTTACCTAGATCTTAAAAATACTTAACTTAATTTTGTCTGGAGTTATGTCTTGGATTCCTGTTTGATGATTTGCTTTGTGACCATCCTTTGAGAGATCATTTTAGCTCTTTCTTGTTCACATAGGAGGTGTAATTGTGGATCTGTGGAGGAACATAATCTCATATGCCCCATCATTTAGTAACTTCTTTGACATTAAGAATACTAGTAAATTTTATGTTGGCTTTTCTACTAATTTTGCAATAGTAATTGTCAGTTTCATTCTTTTTTCTGTTACAGAGTCTTGTGATTCTGGTTCTGATGCTGAATTCTATATTCAGCACCTAATCCGTAAGCTCGGAATTGATCCATATATTGGTCAACGCATACTGCTTTCAGTTTCTCAAAGGATTTCCTCACTAGCAGACAGTTCTCTTTTTATGGACCCATTTGACGATGCTTTCCCCAGTATGCACAGCTCTATGTTTATGATGTAGGTATTCTACAACATTACATTTTGCAATCATTTTGCTAATATAATCTCTAGTTTCCTGTATGGATGCTCAAATTATTATGTTGGAAGTTTCATGCTTTCATATAATCTTATTAATGGAAAGATTCATAGAGTGCAAGTCTGACTTCCATGTTAATTTTTGTGATCACTTGAATGCTGGTCATTTAACATAGGTCAATGTTAATTTGGAATTTTTCCTATCAAAAAGTAAAAATGGGGAATTTGTTAATGTTCACGAAATGTTTGGTATGATCTTTCAAGGACTGATTAGCACTAGAGGTATTGGATCCTGAAACACTGAGTTTACTAATTTGATTCTTTTGTATGAGTTGTACCAGGACTAAACTCATTTGAGTATTGCACTTACTAAGGATTATATCCCAGTGTTATGAATCTATTTCTTTATCTGAGAATGTCAGAGCTTGCATCTTGCTTTATTCTCTTGTAAGGCTGACAACTTATTTTTAATAGCAGTTGTAACTGATTTTGAGAACTGAGAACAGTTACAGTGACCTAGCTTTCAAGTGTAGATATCTTTCCTTTAGAAAAGAAATTGATGCAATAAATCACAGAATGCTTCATATTTCACTTATGTGATTCAGAATTGTGTCTTGTTGAAGCTTCGCAGTCACATTTTTCTGATTGATTGGTGCCATTTTGTAATATATTATTGTAGATATACTGGAAAAGCTTCACACACAAGCACACATATATTAAAACTGGATCATTCTCAGATCAAAATCAAGTGTGTGCATGACAATGATGTTTGTTTCTTTGATATAGTAGAAGGGTTAATGCCCTCTGAAGTGTCAAATTAGTTTTCCATAGGACAGGGAGAAGCCAACTCTACCAATCAGACTTGTGTATGTGTATTTTGTCTTGTTTAAGTGGCCAATTCTTATGTTTTTCATCATATTTTAGAGACCAACTTACTTAGATGGTTGTTGGACAATTAAACCTTAGAATACAAAATAAGAGTTCGTAATTGCCATTATTGATTTATTGCTTGTTTTTGAATGGAATGATATGTTTTAAATTAGAATTGGGTTTTCCGTATCCTTGTTTTTTGCTTCTAAGAAAGGCCTTTCTTTATCTGATTCTTTGACATGTATGGCAGGATCCTACTTATTGAGTTTTTGATAACAGAATATCTGAAATCTTGGACAAGGGGTGAAGGTTTTGATAACGGTGTGTACTTTCCTCGCACTCTGCTTGTCTTTATTCTATTGACATCATCTCTAATACTCAAAAGTCACAATGACAATTTCAGTTTCCTCTTTCATGAGTCCTAAAATGATAGTGCGGATTTTGTTATGCATCTTATTAATGTAGCAGATGTCCAGATTCAACTATATAATTTAAACTGGGTCAAACTAGTCAAAAGTCAAACCATGTGGATAGTTTCCTAAGTCAATTGTGGATCAATATTATTTATATCATGTGGTTGACCATGTCATATTCTTCAGACATGATGTATATGTATTTGAATAACTGATTTTATCCAAATAAGATTTCTTGATCATCTGAAATTTCTCTTTTTATTGTCATCTGTTTTACTGAATTCAAATTTCGACAAGAGGCCAAGGTAGGCTTTGAGTGACACCTCATGATGAAAATGCAGGGCTATTTCAGGAATGGTTTCGGTCAGTTTTGCAATCACGGAAGGCATTGGAGCCCTTGGAAAGCAGGAATGGGCTTTATGTACTTTACATGGATAAAGTGAAAGCGGAGTTAGCTAAACAAGTGGGCCAGATTTCTTCATTCCAGACTCTTGACCAAGAAATCCTTGATAACCTGTTTTGCTGATTGCATCTTTGCAAAATTATCAGAAATGTGATCCTCTCTTTGTAACTCCAAGAACCATTAATATGTAGGAAATTAGAACAGATGCTTTAATGTGACCATTAAAATAGTAAGATTTCAAGTTTATCATCACTCTACCTCTGCATGAGTATCTGATTTTTATTTTCTTTTTTTTTTTTTTTTTTCATTCTTTAATCTGAGTTTCCTCTCAATATTGTATGTAAAACCATTGGTTATATCAATAAATCTTAAAATTTGTTATCCATGGACAATGAATTGCAGTAAAAATCACAGTTAAATGTAGACTTCTTGTAGTTAATGTATAGTTCTTACAACATTTCTGTTATATTTTGTACACATTCCCTTTATTTCCTTTTATGCATGTATCTTTTTATTGGTGAGTGACACATTTGTATCATGGTTGGGAAGCATGGAAGAAGCCCTCTTTTGCTTGCAAGTACTAGCTTACTGTCGCTACCATCTAGGAAGGACAATAGGAAATTTTTCTATCAAAACAGTGACTCTTGGATAATCATAATCTTGTGTTAACTTTGGAATGGTCTAAACCGATATTTGAACCGTTAAATTGCGAAGCAACATGAATTTGTATAGGATTGTTGGCATTGAAGTGATTGATTAAATATTTGCCATATGATGTCTACCAGGTGTAATCTGTTTTGTGATGTGTTACAGCAACCTGATCATATCTTGTTTGCTAGACTTGAAAATAGCATTTAAATTAGACAATTGAGTAGCTGAATATATATATATATATTTCTTTCTTTCTTTCTTTCTTGTAAGCATGATTAAATTTCCTTTATAGCAGGAAGTCTGTACATCCAAATATCTTCCTTCAACAAGTTCAGAAACCAGGGGGTTATTTACTTTTGCAACCATAAAGAACAAGCATTCTCTTCATAGAAATTGGCTTCAATATTAGTTATCTTTTTTCTACACTGATTAATATGCACAAAATGTCGAAAATAAAAAAGAAAGACTTGTTTCTTCAGGTGATTCATCAGGTCTAAATTTTGTGCTTCTGCTTCTTCCTGGCCATGAACCAAAATGCTTATTATATTTTTCGAGCCATCTGAATAATAGGATATTCTTTACTCCTTCATAGCCATCTCAAATGCTTCCTTAATGTCAACTTCAGCTGTTTCTGGAGAACCAAGCATCCTTGCTCTCCCTGAACTGCAGACACAAAATTAAAAGAATTAAAATGTATGCACACAATCTTAGGCAGTGGCTGACATCATTAGTTTTTGATTAAACATCCGTTCATTTCTAGATTTTTGGATCAACCAAAGGATTGCGGCTACTTGTCTATCACCACCCACCCATTCTTCGTTGGCCTTTATATGCTGGGAATTCAACTAAAACACTGTATCAGTGAAATCTTGGTTATTGAAATCTGTACTTCTTAGAGTCAATGATGATCCAAACCAAACTACTTTCACCCATTCACATCTGAACAGTACATGGTTATGACCTGCTGATGTTCGCATATGTTACTCAGCTGAAGGGATGATGATTCCTCTTCTTGCCAACTACAAGAAGTTGGAACAGCTTCCTGAACTAATTTCCAAAAGAAAAAAAAAAGTTTAAACCACTCCAAAAATTTCAATTTCCTAATGTTAATTCGTGCCTGCTTAATTAATGAGTGTTAATCATTTTGTGATTTTCTGCTTCATAAGCAGATTTTTCTGACAATTCTTTTTTTTTTTTTTTCCAACCACGGAAAGCAATCTCTCGTTATTGTTCAAGTTCTGAATGGTCAGTATACATCAAACTATTCTCTTGAGGAATAGATTACTTAAAAGTGGCCTACTCCAATTTTGATTTGTAATTAGTTCACTTACTGATTTAACTATTGGATGAGGAGGCCAATGTTATTAAATCGCCTAGTCGATAATTTGTTTATAATATTGTTGTGTTTATCTACGTCTAACACGTGTATATTTTGCTCTTTAGGTGCAATTTTGCAAGGATTTTTGTAGTAAACTTGCATGTATTATTTGCAAACCTAAAAGAGGGTAACACATAATGCAATCCAATCAAGAGTCAAGACCATATCCTGTGGGATTCAGAGGTCTGATGCAAATCAACAATCATACTAATATGATAAATCCATCCGGAATTAAATTTGTATCAAAACAGATAATTTGATAGAATTCACAAGGCAACCTGCCTTTCAGATAAAAATCCGTTCTCTTCTCTAAGAGCTGGGCTACTGCGGGTTCTCTTTCTAATTCAAACCCCTTATGCTTCATTTTGTTTTGTTTTATGATGTATTAAGAAAATATAATTATATTAAAAATAGATATCAATAGTCGCCTATTCACAAAGGCGCTAGCCCAGGCGAAAACAGCCTAGGCGAGCATCGCCTTAGATTTTTAAAAAACGCCTATGCCCATAGGTGGCGGCTGTGCCTAGGTGAGCTCCTTTAATAACAGTGGAGGAGGCTATATCAGTTTTATCATTTTAATTGGTCCTGTGAAAATAACATACCAAAATAAGCTCCTTTCTGCCATTTTTCATTTGTCAAATCCCGTATGGTGTGTGAATTCGTTCACCAATAGGATTGAATTCTATAACCATGAACCAAAAGGACAAGAATTGAGGTGCGGAAATCCTTCATTTTTCAGGTACTTGTTTCTCATATTTGTATCCATATGTTATTTGAATTTTCCATGACAGCCCATGACAACTATTCTAATAATGCTCTACTCAAATGCTTCGTTAATCTGAAGCCTAATTTTCCATCCCCCACCCCCTTTTTTTTTTTGGATAAGTGCATCCTCTGCCAGGCTATTGGATAAAGCCCTCTGATGTGATTTATTGGATTCCATCAGAATTAACTGTTTATGGCATTCATCTGCTTCAAAATCTTCTGAGGAAGCTGCATATGTGACATTAGATGCACCGGAATAGTATGTGTCCAGAATGTCTTTCAATTCTCTTGATCCTTGTAAGGTTGCTTTTACAAATAAAAAGACAAGTATCTGCACATAATAGATGGCTAGTGGAATGGCTTCTCCTTGGGAGCTTAATCTAAAACATAACTTACTCATCAAATACGATTTCTAGGCTAGGAAATATAAAATCTGAAGTCAAAAATTCCCATTTTTACTTTCAAACTCATTTGCTGGGCCTGCCATATAATATTTATGCTTTCTATCCCTACACTGTATGAAACTGCTTCGTTAATCCTATCTTTCATATTATCTCAACAACTTAAAGTTATTCTGCTCTTGATACCTTAAATTTGGTTCATATGGTTCCATGTTTCTCTTATGATGATTATCGGCACCTGGTATCGGTGTTATTACTTTTCCAATATGATATACTCATTATTGTTGAATTGCAAGTCGATGGCACTGCACAAAGTTGATGACATTATTATTACTGAACCTATATTGAATTATGGAGCAGAATGTTGGTTAACAAAGAAGCAGCAAATTAAGGGATAAGTGGAGCTAAGGATGTTGAGTATGGGAAGACTGGAAAAAGTAAGATATCCAAGTCAGTTGGGTTGTTATAACCTCTAACAGGAAATTAGGTAAAAATTACCAGGGCATGTTGCAGGATCAAGCCTGTGAAAAAGTGCCCAAAATGCTGCATGCTGAAGTATCTAAAATCATTAAAGGCAGACCAAAAAGGACCTTTTTTTCTTTCTTTAGAATGGGATGATGGGGAAGTATTTGTGTTGCTAAACCTCATTGATATCGATGTGCTTTTTATGGTGATTATTGGGAAGGAGAAATAGAAATCGGTCAGAGGGTTGGATTGTCTCCAAAAATGTTTAGGAGAGATTGCCATAGTTGGTTTCACTACATACGGTGCTTTTGGATGACTCCTGAATGGTTTAAATTTTCATGATTATGTATCATGACCTTTCTGCATCACCTAATGAAGATACTGATTTCCTCAGGATTGTTAAAACAGTTTCAATGTAACTCAACACTATGCTACCCTTACCAAGCATGAGCAATTTTTCTTCCTTTGTTTCCTCAACCAGTACAGAAAATGGGAAGGATCAATCAGGGGAAATAGATTGGAATGGCAAAACATATACAAGATGTGGGAACACGGCCCGTGGGGGTCGGTTTGGGTCAATGGAGTCGTCACCATCCATGGTTCGATTTCAGGTGTGGATGGACACCAAGAGAAATAGTTAGTCACATGCGAGTTTTAAATTTGGTTTAACCAGATTTCTGGGTTAGGGGGTTCAATTAAATGGTTGGGAAGGTGTTAGGCACCCAACCACCCCTGGTTCAATGAACCAGTTACCTTATCTAGATTTCACCCTGAAAAGAAATTATTTATTCACAATTTCAAAATTTTAAATATTTACAAATACTAAGGAAAGTTCCTAAGTTTGTTAAATTTTATACAAGATAATTATTTCTAAAATCCTAATTTACAAAATTTAAATTATTAAAAAAGAAAGTTTCTAAATTTATTAAAAGGAAAGTTTCTAATTTTCTAAATGTTTTTAAATTTGATAATATACAAATCTAAAAAGAAGAAAATTTTCTAAGTTGGTTAAATTTCATACAAGGTAATTATTTCTAAATATTTAAAAAGGAAAATTTCTAATGTTCTAAAAAAGGAAAACTTCTAATTTTCTAAATGTTTATAAATTTGATAATATACAAATCTAAAAGAAGAAAATTTTCTAAGTTGGTTAAATTTCATACAAGGTAATTATTTCTAAATATTTAAAAAGGAAAGTTTCTAATGTTCTAAAAAAGGGGAAACTTCTAATTTTCTACATGTTTCTAAATTTGATAATATACAAATCTAAAAGAAGAAAATTTCTAAGTTTGTTAACATTTATACAAGGTAATTATTTCTAAATATTTAAAAAAGGAAAGTTTCTAATGTTCTAAAAAAGGAAAATTTCTAATTTTCTAAATGTTTCTAAATTTGATAATATACAAATCTAAAAGAAGAAAATTTCTAAGTTTGTTAAAATTTATACAAGGTAACTATTTCTAAATATTTAAAAAGGAAAGTTTCTAATGTTCTTAAAAAAGGAAAATTTCTAATTTTCTAAATGTTTCTAAATTTGATAATATACAAATCCTAAAATGGAAATATTTCTAAATTTATTAGATTTTGTACAAGAGAATTTGTTTCTAAAATTTCAATATTTACAAATTTCTAATCTAATAAAAAGGAAAACTTTTAAATTAAATATACCAAAAAGGAAAGTTTCTAATACAAATGCTAAAAAAAGAGACATTTCTAAATTTGCTACCCTACACAAATCTTAAATTTTCTAAATGTTACTACATGTGTGTGCGCACCTAAATCTTGACCTAGATCGCACACCAGGCGCACGTTTTGTAGTTCGTGCGTGCCTCGGGACTTTCGGAGTCGCTACTACCTGAGATGTGCAGGCAGACACGGGTTTGCCCTATCCAGGTCTAAGTCTGGTCTGCGGCTTTTCTAGAGTTCTGGCTAAGTCTTCGGTTACGGCCGGGGAAGTCCTAAAGACACCCTGGTCCGCCCGGCCGGTCTGACGGGTCCCTCGGGTCTCCCTGATTTTTGAGTCAAGTTCACCCTTTCCTAGGCCAGCATTCTACCTTATTTGGTCTTGTGGGGCCCTCTTAAGGTGTGGGTTCCTTTTATTTGATTTTATTTTTTTATTTATGTGATGTGAGTCAGATTCGGGTCCCGTTGGAAGACCCGTGGGTGGTCAAGGTTGGGCCTGGGGCCCAGTAGGGTTATTGGGTAACCCTATTTTGGTTATTTACTTAGCTTATTTATTTACATTTTTATTTGGGTTTGATGGGCTTGGATTTGGCCCGTTAGCCTAGGATCAAGTGGCCTTGGGCCCGTTTTATTGAAAACGGGCTTGGTTTGGGCAGGTCTAGGGTGGGCCCAGGGTGGTCTTGGTTAGGTCCATGGTCCACAAATGGGCTTGGGATAGCCCAGCTAACTCATTGGGTTAAATTAGGCCGGTTCGGGTTGGATCAAGTCAAACCGGGCCGAAGAAATTGATTTTTTAAATTATCTTTAATGCTGCCCGTATTTACTATACGGGCTGGTCTGAACCGTAAATTCAACACGGTTAAGACCGGACCGTATATTGAATACGGGCGCGCTTGGACCGTACATAAAATACGGGCTTCGCCCGATTTCACTGTTTTGCTCCGATTTTGGTTAGGACCATTCTGGTTATCTTCTAGGATGTTTGGCAGCTTCTTTTGGGGTTCTAAGCATCTTCAAGGTGCTCCATTTGATTTATTTGGCCTAAAAGGCCTTCTTCTCTCCTCTCTTGCATTCTTTGGAGATTTGAGATTTTGTTTTAATCACTTGTTGTCAATCTCAAGAAGGGAAGGGAAGGGGAGAGTATGGGATACATGAGACAGTTCAAAGGGATAATTGCCTTCTTTAGAAATGTCATGGAATGGGTTTCTTTTTACCCATTTTTTCTAATGGCTCTCTTTTTCCACCTTTTGAATGAGTTCTTCCCCTTGTCATGGGGAACTCATCATCATGCCACAGAGAGGAAACAGGTGAGAAGTAGTAAAAAAAAAAATAAGAAGAGAAATCAACTTAACGAAGAACTGAATTTATTGAAATTTACCCAAAAGCATTCCTTTAATGTTACCTTTCACTTCTGTTGTGTTTTGGATTCCCCGAGTAATTTGAGCAACGCTTCCGCTCCTCCTTTGATTTTCCGAATTGGGTTTGAAAAGGGGTTCTTTTATTCTTAGATTGGAAGGAGATTGAAGGTGAGGAGAAGGGGCACGGTCTTGTGATTTTTCAGAGAGATTTTGGCAGCGCTTTCGCGCTCCCGTTCATTCTCCGAAATGGGTTGAAAGGGGTTCTCCTAGAATTTTGGCAGTGCTTCCGCGTCTTTGTTGGTTTTCTAAATTGGTTTTGGCAGGGGTTCGATGGGTTATCTACGCTTACAAGGTGGAAAAGCAGAGTTTGGACATGGTTTGGAGGTAGCCTAAGGGTATTTTGGGGTTTGGGTATTGAGGGAGATGTAAATTGGGTGGAGCTTGGACGTGGGAAAAGACCAAGAAGAAGAGGGGAGGAGCTGTAGGAGAGAGCAAGAGGGGGAGAAGGAAAGGGGATTTCTTGATGGATTGAAATGGGTGGGGGGGGGGGGGGGGGGGGGGGGGCCCTCCCTTTTTATAGTTGAAAAAATGACCTGAAACTGAATTTTAATCACTTTTTTGACTGAATTTTAATTTCTTGTTTGACATAACTAAAACGTAAATATTTTTTATTCTTATCTCTCCACATCATCTTATCCTCCTACGAATGTGGTTACTATTTTTTCTTTATTTTTTATTTATTTTAATCTTAAGATTCTTTAAGTTTTAATATTATTTTATTCTTTAAGATTGGTTTTCTTTATTTTTTATTTATTTTAATCTTAAGATTCTTTAAGTTTTAATATTATTTTATTCTTTAAGATTGGTTTGTTAGAAGACACATGTCTTTTCTATTTTCTATTTTATTTTTGATTTAGTTTAATTGTTAGATATTTACAAAATATTATTATTTTATTCTTAGATTTTTATTTATTTATTTTTGTCCTTTCTTCAATTTTGCCACATGGGCAGATTTTTCGAGATTTTTGACTGCTCATAACTTTTTCATTTGATATCCGATTTCAGCAAACTTAGTGGTGTTGGAATCAGATTGAAATCTTCTATCTACTGAGCTAGAGTTCGGCAGCAAATTCGGGTTTTTTAGCAAAAGTGCAAAGCCGCGTCCCGGAGCCAGTTTTGCTCATATCTCCTTATCCGGGACTCCGATTCCAGCAAACTCAATTGCGTTGGAGTCGTGTCGATGCGCTCTTTCTGCTGATGTCCAATTGAGCAGCTAATTTGGAGTTTTGCAGAAAGCCGATTTCTGCTATTTTCAGACTTGACCAGCCCATAACTTCTTTATTTGGACTCCGATTTGAGCAAATTCAGTTGCGTTGGAATCGTATCGAAGTCCTCTTTCCAATGGTATAAAGTTTAGTGGTCAATTTGTACCCGATCAAAAAGTCAAAATTTTGACCCCCTTAGGTTTGACTTTTAATTTGACTTTTTATTTTCTTCATTTCAGGGGTGCAAAAATCAGGTGTCTACAATGTGCAAACCCTAAAAATACATACACGTCCTAGAAAGGAAAATTTAAGTTTCTAGATTTTATACATAGGAAAACGATAAAAATTTTAAAGGAACAGAATCCGATTATCTAAAACCCAATCTACTAATCTTAGCTAACTGTAGGCATATACAAGGGATCAAAGAATTGCAATACATCTCGTTGGAATTAATTAATCAGATTTGAGTGTGATAGCCAATTTAACAAACTCTTATGAATACGTTAACAACAATCAATAGATCAACCAAAACTTTCTACGAACATATCTTATATCATTGCAACAGTTGATACAAAAATTCTCTTTTGAACAAAATAAATACTGTACACAAATTAATTACCCGACTACTAGAATCAGCAATAGAAGCATAAGTTTGGAAAATTGGTAGTGGCCTACCTGAGTTCGAGAGAGTAGAATAACAGATGAAAACAATCGCTTGCAGCAGAAAAGTGAACTGCCGATTGCTGAACCGCCACGAAAGAGTGAGAGTGCTACGTGCAGATGCTGCTGTAACAAGGAGAGGATGAGTGACTTAGAGAACCGTCAGCGGGTCTTGGAGGTTTCGACAATACCCACACAGAAATGGGTTTGTCCTCCACAGAAGAATATAATGAGACAGGTGAACGGGGGTCGATGCAAGTAGGGAGTTGCGACAGAGAAAGGTTTTCTATTTGGAGTTTCGGAAGTTCACCGCAGATCCAAGGTTTTTGTAGTGGCAAGAGAAATCACACCAGTGGAGACTTCGACAGAGAGAGATAGGTTGCGAGAGGTTTTTTGCGAGAGAGAGGGAGTCTCGAGAATTCCCAATAGGTTCCGAAAATCTCCTAAGAATAGATGAAGCTCTCTTTCTTCCCTCTCGAAATGGTGGAAGCCTCCATTTTATAGAGGCGGATTGCCTCCGGTAGGTTCAAGAGAGAGAATCACAGCAAAAGGGAAAGAAGAAATCTTTCCTCTTAGGAAGTTTCTAATCTAGAAAAGAAGAGAGGGAGAATAGAGAGCCAATAGCAAGAAAAGAGAGGGAGAACAATAGATTGGAACGACTGTCACCAGTCGTTAGGAAACTTTCCAAAGTTTGAAATGATTTGTTAAATCCTTCTACAAAACCTTCTATTCCCCTCTTAATCAACTTTTTTAAACGTGGGAAACAATTTGGAGTGGTTTCCTCCTGATTTGGGTTGCAAAATGGCAACCCACGATTTAAAATAGAAAGTGGATGTTCGTTGGAAACTTGGGGTCAGGTTTTGTAAATTTGAAAAATTAATTCCCTTTCTGTTATTTTAAAAAGTTTAGGGTGCAAAAATTAATTTTGAAAATTTCACTTTTCCCCGTTTTCCAACTTTTATTTCAAAAAGTTCCTTTTTCTGTTTTGCAAATTAAACCCCCAAAATTAGGGTTCTGACAGCTGCCCCTCTTTGCTAGAGTTAGTTACTAACGAACAGCAAAGACTAATGGAACCCTAATTTTGGGTAATATAAGAAGATGTCGAATCATTGATTGCTCCCTTTTTTTTTTTGCAAGGATAAAACCACTAATGCCGAAGTCTTACATAGTGTTTTATTTTTCTATTTTGCAAAGTGTCCAATGCCGAAGTCTTACATGGATCACTTGTATCCAATGCCGAGGTCTTATATGGTTACCTTTCTAAACAAAATTCAATGCATTTTGACATTCAATGATTTTCCAATTTCTTATATTATCTTGGGGCCTTGACATGAGTATTTTTGTTTTTAAGGATTTAACTCTCTTTGATTAGCTCTGACGAGGAATGATGAGAAGGAGGAGTTGATTGGATTCAAAGGAATTTTCAGATGAGAGTGGAAGTATGGTAGAGAACAGAATGATGCCTGGGTTGGAGAGTGGAATCCCTATAAAATTACAAAAGTGGGAATAAAAATTTACATTAGGGCCATCACTTCAGCCCTTTGAACCTCTTGAGCAGCTCCCTCAACTCCCTGGGAGGTCTTCTGTTCTTGACACTCTTCTTATTTGAGCTCACACATTACTGAGGACTGGTATGTGCTTCAAACCTCCTTGGAGAATTCACAGTATGGACTTCTTGTCTTGCATTTGCTGAGGAAGACTTTCTTGCTTATGAATCTTCAGACGGCATCATACAGCTCTGCATCTACTGAGAGACTTCTTTGATTGACTCATGAATTTTCAGACGGCATCATGTAAATTTGCATTTGTTGAGGGCGACTTCTTTGATCCGCTCATGAATCTTCAGACGACATCATGCAAATCTACATTTGCTGAGGGAGACTTCTTTGATCCACTCCTGCATTTTTGGCACATTCTCCTTTGAAAACGACACTATACCTGTTTCTGTTTATGGATGATCAAATTGATCTCCTCTGTTTCTAAGGACAAATTTGGGCATTTCTTAATAAACAAATTATGAAAGCCTAATAATGCAAAACAAAAGAGAAGTCTGAATAATGAGAAGAAGTAACATGAATTAGGAATTTTTGATTAAGGGAACTTTATCATTAACCATCCTAGTACTTGTGAATTTATCCATGTGTTTCAATCTAGATACCATTTTCTCCCTTAGAACAGATCATATTGCTTCAAGATTGTTAAGCATAGAATCACCAAGTTTAATCAGAGGAAGAATCCAGATATTGCCATCCATTCTGAGAATCACTAGTATGAGGTCATAAAATGGTTGCCTTGCTCATTTCTTTCTTCTTCTTCTTCTTCTTCCTTCTTTTTTTTTTTTTTGAAGATTCTTCACAACACTATCACTTGATTATCAGCACATTCATTCTGAACATTTGGACTATCATTCCTTCATTACCAATCTTATCAGTATAATTTTGCTATTTCCAAGACATGATTTGATCGGAGAGGACTTAACAAATAGGACGAAACGTAGGCTAAGGTTTAGGTTTAGAAAAGAAGGGATTTTTAGGCTCAAAATTTCTTAAATTCATAGGTCAAACCAAGGCTTGCAAGGTCACTTGAATTTTCTTTTGTACCCAATTCCCTTGTTCATTGCTCCCTTTTATTGCTTATTTCCTTATCCCATTTCCTTCCTTTCCACTTCCTTAGCCCGTTTTTCTTCATTTCCCCTTTCCTTTCCAATTCCTTATCCCATTTTCCTCTCATTTCGTTATCCCAATTCCCTTGTTCTTCAATTTCCCTTCTTTTTTTTTTTGACACTTGATTTCCCTTTTCCCTTTTGTATCATTTCTCTTTCTTCTTTCCTTTTTTTTTTTTAAACTTGCTCCATTGTAAACATTTCCGAATTTGCCCCAGTGTGAACATTCCCTTTTAAAACTGAAATTGCCCCAGTGTGAAATTGCAAGCCTTGATTTTAGGTAAAACACAAGTAGTATAAAGGCTCAACTGGTCTAACTAGGGTTTTATTTTATTTTATGAAAAGCAAAGACGGCCTCTCGTCATTTCAAAAATTGTCCTGGTTTAGGCATAATATTTTTTCACAGCATCTGAGTTGATTGGTTCAGGAAGTATTTCACCATCCATATCTGTCGGTATCAGAGCTCTTCCAGTTAATTCCTTTTTGACAACATTGGGTGGCAACATTTTCTTTAACATCAAATCCTCCGGTTCAAAAGTCCTCGGCCTAACCTTCTTGTTGTAAGCCCTTGCAATTCTCTTCTGATAGGACATAGTGCCTTTAGTCTCTTTTCTTCGATCAGATTTAACTGATCATATCTGGCTTGGACCCATTCTGCTTCATCGAGCTCTGCTTCCATAAGGATTCTCAACGACGGAATTTCAACTTCAACATGTAATATTGCTTTCATTCCATATAATTGCCCCTGTTGACATCCAGATCATGAAAATTTTGGAGAAATCACAAATATTTCTCAAGACTATCTAGTGATCCATTATCAGCATATATCTCCATCGTTTTCTTTTGCCTCAGTTGTCAATCATCAATTGTGAATTGCATGAGCTTCTACTTCATTGCTTTTTTTTTTTTTGGGTCAAGGCTGTAGTCTATGAATAACGAATTCTGTATCCATCCCTGAAATATTTTGGTAATACTGTGCAAAAACATCTTTATAAGCTTTTTAGGACATCAATCACTTCCATTCTTTGTCGGGAGGAAAGTGAAATCCAGATCTCCACTTCTGGAGCTGTCCTTGGTATTGAGGTTAATGATTTCAGTTTCCTTGATATTAGGTTGAATTCCTTTTTCATGCTTATCCACCATATGTTGGATTTCAGGTGGTGTGTTGATTTCAACGTCGAACTTCCCTTCGAGTCTCATAAGATCAAAGTTGAGTTCGATGCTGAGATCACACTCTTTTATCTCATATTCAACTTTTCCTTTTGTTCATTATTACAAGGCACTTCCATAAGATATTTATTTTGACAAAATAGAGATATTGAGAAATGTGCTCTGCTATCTGAATAAATCCATAGAGTTCAATGTGTTGCCCCATTTTGGCAAAATTTCATATTCAAAATAAAATGTTTCAAGAAACAGCAATATTGAAAAAAAAAGAGTTCAAAAGGATATAAGGCAGCTTATTCAACCTTTCACCAAACAACTGACCCATGAGGATACTTCATCTTGTCAGCAACATCGTCAGTTGACACCATGTTTACATCTCCTGATGTACTTGCCATATTGTGATCGTGGAGTGGGTTCTGGTTAATACCAAAAACAGGAGTTGGTTGTAGCTGGATATTGTTCAGTACAATTGTGCCATTGTCAATCAGATCCTGTATGGTGTGCTTTAAAGGCCAACATGCATCAGTTGTGTGCCCTGGATATCCATGTGATAATCACAAGTGACATTAGAGTTGTAATATGAACTTTGAGATGCATTTGGATGTGGCTGCTTTTGTGAAAGGTACCCTCCCTTAAGTAATTTTGGCAATAGTTCAGAAGGCTTGTATGGTAGAGGAGTGAACACTCGATTTCTCCTTGCTTGATGTTTTGCCGCTGCTTCTTCTGTTGATCCTTTGGTCATCCCAACATTAATGTTGAAGGGTTGTTGATTCAGGATTTGGTTTACTTCAGGTTCAGCTTCCTTCTTTCTTTCATATCTTTGAGATCCATTTACCCCTTTCTTGTGCATAATCCCATGTTGAGAGGTTGAATCTTGCCCTGCACTGTAGTCAATAATTTTTCCAGAACGGATTCCATCCTCAATCCTATCTGCAACCTGAATCAACCCTGCAAAACTTGTTGCTGTTTGCCCCACTAGATGACCGTAATAAGGTTGCCCCAGCGTGGAGATGAATACTGTGATCATTTCTGGTTCAGACATCGGAGGTTGGACATGTGCTGCCATCTCTCTCCATCGATGAGCATATTCTCGAACTGTTTCTTCCTTCTTTGTCATCCTCATCAAATCATAGCGATCAGGAACCATCTCCGAATTGAATTTGTATTGTGTCAGGAAAGCATTAGCCAGGTGTCAGCACCTCATTTTTGCACCCCAAAAAATGAAAGAATAAAACCCTAATTGAAAAAGTCAAACCTGAAGGGCTCAAAAAGTTGACTTTTTGATCGGGTGCAAATTGGCTACCAAACTTCATACCATTGGAAAGAGGACTTTGATACGATTCTAACGCAACTGAGTTTGCTCAAATCGGAGTCCAGATGAGGAAGTTATGGGCTGCTCAAATCTGGAAATAGCAGAAATCGGCTTTTTGCAGAACTCCGAATTAGCTGCTCAATTGGATATCAGCAGAAAGGGCGCATCGACACGACTCCAACGCAACTGAGTTTGCTGGAATCGGAGTCCCGGATAAGGAGATATGAGCAAAACTAGCTCCGGGACGCGAGTCTGCACTTCTGCTAAAAAGCCCGAATTTGCTGCTAAACTCCAGTTCAGTGGATAGGGAATTTCGAGCTGATTCCAACGCCACTAAGTTTGCTAAAATCAAACACCGAATGAAAGAGATATGAGCAGTCAAAGTTTCAGAAAATCTGCACATGTGGCAAAAACAGCAAAAAGAAAAGAATCTTCAAATAAAATAATAATATTTTCATACAACACCTAATTAAGAGGTTTAAAATAAAGAAAAAAGAAAATAAAAAATCAAAGCATGCATGTGCTCAAAAACCAAAAAGATCTAAATAAAATAATAAAGAAAATCTAAAAATATCTTGTAATTTAGATAATTAGAAAATAAAAGATATTAGGAAATAATAAAATATTAAGCATTTTGCACATGGGGGATACGTGTCCCCCATGAGGTGTCCAAGATAAGATTAAAAGTTATTTAAGTTTTAGTTACATTTAAATATAAAATTAAAATTTGGTCAACAAGTGTGATTATAATTTACTTTTGGTTCATTTTTTTCATTATAAAAGGGGGGCTACCCCCCATTCTTTGAGGGGAAGCCAAACCCCCTCCCTTCTCTCCCCCTTTCATCTTGCACGACCTCTCCCACTCCTCCATTTCCTTCTCATCCTAGTCACCCCTCTGCTACCAAAAGCTTCCCATACCATTCCCTACTAAACCCAAGCTCCATTCAATACCCAAAATGCCCTCCTAATTCTCATCTTCTTCCCTTTTCTTGTTCTCACCCACAAGGAGACAAAAAGAGGTTATCCCTTGAATCAAAGGAGGTTCCAAGCTGCTGTCTACAGCAACCGGAGGATCTATACTTGTTTAAAAGAAAAAGGTAATGCTGTGGTAAGTTTTGTTTTAGCTTTGTATTGAACATATATAAAAAATCAGACTTTTTTCCTTATTTTAATTGTACTCCTTCCTAACAGTTTGATCTACTCTTTGGTGCATCTTTTTCACCATTTTGTTTCCTTCTGTTGCATGCTGTGGGAGTCCCCATGGTAAGGGGGACTCCCTACATGACTAGATGGGAGGAGAGTGCGATGTAAAATAAATGGCATGGTGAAGATACTCGCGGTTTTATCATTTTATCGTGATTTATTAAGGAGGGGTTTGTCCTCCTAGAATATCTTTTGTACCCCAGATCCTCTCTCCCTCATTCCCTTCACTTATCCATTTCTAGGTATATTTGTCATTCTTCTTTTATGGTCATGTATATAGACAGTAGAGTCATCAGATACACACATGCACGATTTCACCTCATATTTATTTATTGTTTTTAAGACTACCACACACACTCAATGATGGTATATTAGAAGTGTGTTTCAGCCTATTTTATGCTCTTACCTAAAATATATTTTCATTAAAAATTTGTGCAAAAAGAAGATTTTTATTAATTTGTGATCTTGAGAAACTTCTCCTTTATGCTTTAATTTTGATTTAATTGGATCTTTCCCACTGTAAACACATGTATGGGATTTCATTCTTACTTTGCTCTTTAGCACACACTTTTTGGATTATCTTTAGTATTTTAACTCACTTTCCAAATCATGTTTTGGTTACCTAATAAGCTTATTTCGTTTACTGAATTTTTGTATTTCATATCATCATTCCTATACATGATCATATGTGTTCTCGTATTGGTTCACTAATTGGGTTAAGACATGTATGAATGGCTTGGTAAAGAAAAATCATCCAAGATGAAGGATTGACATCGTGAGTCCACTCTGATGCTCACAACAAGTTGCAAAAGACTTAAGGAAGCTAGTGGACGGGGTTTAGTTAAGCTTTTGACCATTTTTCGCGATTCGGGTCGAACTGCATACTCAGTGCGGTTCGGGCCTGATCGCACCATATATGCGGTCGTGCTAAGACCGCACCAAGTATGTGGTTGTGACCAAATCACAGGGTATATACGGTCAGACCCTGAAAACCCGTTTCTTTGATATCGACCCGATCCGATCCGACCCAGTTGTAAATAACTCGAACCCAATGGGCTCTTGGGTCAACCCTAAGCCTACTTTGAGACTTGGGCCTGTGTCGGCCCAATAAGGCATCATGGGCCTTCCAATGGGGCCCACATCCCGACCTGCCCACACTAAGGCCTGTTTCAATAAATGGGGCCTACATGGCAACATGAATAATGTCTTGGGCCAAGACCAAGCCTAGTGGACTTTAAAAATCTGAACCCACTAAATCTTGCATACGTAATCAAACTTTTAAACTAAAGAACCAAATCCAGAAAGGGTTATCGAACGTAACTCTAAGTGGGAATTGAGCTTGCCTTAAGCCCAACTTGGTCATCAATGAGCCTTCCAACGGGGCTCATACCAGACCCACCTCATCTTGGATAAAAAGATAAAATCAACAAAAATAAAGGGGACCCGCACCACTCTGGTGGTCCCCACTCATACCAAAAATATGCATACTGGTATAGGATAAGGGTGAGACTAAGTTGACTCGAACCAGGGAAACCCGAGGGACCCGTCATTTGACGGGGCGGACCGGGGTGTTTTCGGACTTCCCCGGACCGTAACCGAGAACTTACCCGAATCTCTAAAAAAGCCGCAGACTAGAAAATTAGGCCCGAATAGGTTCCCCATTTTGTGTCTGCCTGCACCGCTCAGGCAGTGGTGACTCCGAAAGTCCCGAGGCGAGCATCACTTCGCATGCACCTCGTCGTGCGACTCGAAATGGGTGCGCACACCAGGTCTTTCCAGGTCCGGATTCTTCCATGATCTAAGTTCGAGAACCATTTCAAAGCAGATCCCGTTAGTGACCTTTGGAACAGTTGTATCAATAGCTTCTCATTCTTTCCATATTGACTCATCATTCCACAGTATAATTTCAAGTGTGACAAGGGATAGCCGGTTCCATCATACTTCTCAAAATCTGGGCACTTGAATTTATATGGAAGCTTCAGATTAGGACAAAAAACAAAGGTCTTCGAAATCCATAGCACTATAGGAATCCACCCCTTTTACTTGTCTTAATTTCTCCTGAATAACCTCGAACCTTTGAGCAATCGTCTCCTCCAGTGCTTTCTGCTTTCTCAATTCTTCCTCCTCTTTATGTTTGACTTCCACTGCTTCTTGAAGGTGCACAGGGGGTAAAGGTGCATGGCCTTGAGGTGGGGGTTGGGAGGTGGAAGCATGATTATTTCCATTCGGATTCTGCATCATTTGCTCGATTATTTTAGTCAGACTAGCAACCTGCTCCTTTAATTCTTGGATCTCTGAAGATGACGAGTTGGTTGGCTGCTCAGTATTCATTTTTCTTGATCTTAGAAGATAAGGGCTTCTGCCTGCCGAAAGTTTTCGAGATGTTATTATGTTAAGACTCTGTGAAATAAAATCAAGATATTAGTGCTATGGATAAAAAGAATGCATGATGTATCTGTAAGGGTGATGGACCCTCAAAGTGTTGTTGGAAATGATGTAAGGCCTGAGGGGTGGTAAGGATTGGGAATCATGCCATATCCTTTACCGGACAGGTGGGGTCTGGGCGGTGGTAAGGGTGATATTCCCTCTACCAGGTAGACAAATGAGATAAAAAAATACCTGGGCGGTGGTAAGAATTGGGAACAATGCCATATCCTCTACCGGGCAGACAAAGGATCCAACTTGTGAAAAAATGGTCCAACTTGTGGAAAAAGGGTCCAACCTGTGGAAATGGTCCAACTTGTGGAAACAATGGTCCAACTTGTGGAAAAAAGGTCCAACTTGTGGAAATGATCCAACTTGTGGGAAAAAGGTCCAACTTGTGGAAATGGTCCAACTTGTGGAAAAATGGTCCAACTTGTGGAAAAATGGTCCAACTTGTGGAAAAAAGGTCCAACTTGTGGAAAAACGGTTCTTGAGTATTTAACATGGTCCATCTTGTGAACAGGATCACCAAGGCTAGGTCTTGGGTTCAATGATTGGGCTTTCTTGGATTGGACTTTGGTTTAACCTATTTTGGTTCACTGGGTTCATATTGTGGACTGGGCCTTCAGGGATTAGGCCTTGGTTTGGTTCCATCTGGGTCTATTGGGTCAATCTTGTGGATTGGGTTGAGTTGGGTCCAACTTGTGGATCAGGTTTTGGTCATGATGCATATGAGACCATTTATATGAGCATACCCATAAATGCTAATTTTGACTTTGATGGAGACTTAATATAAATGAGTCAAACCAGATGAGCAAAACATAATTCCTCAAATTCAGAAAAAAAATAAAATGTGTGTGCAAATCCTAGATGGGATATGCCAATTATGGCATGACACCTAGACTGACTTGTGCAAGAGAAGTGTCCATGAGTCCTTGTCTCTGTTGCTGTAGACACCCCAAATTGCACAAACAATCATCAAAAATCATTATCTCCTGGAAAGCCAGCACAGAATTTGAAAAAAATAAGCTTTTACTTGTATCCGGATACTCAATCCGGATACAAGTACTCCTTCCCGTATCCGGATACTCAT
Source organism: Buxus sempervirens (assembly GCA_947561395.2). Classification (NCBI taxonomy): domain Eukaryota; kingdom Viridiplantae; phylum Streptophyta; class Magnoliopsida; order Buxales; family Buxaceae; genus Buxus; species Buxus sempervirens. Next base: position 13,123,933 of record OX387194.1, on the reverse strand, counting down.
ACCGGATACTTGTGGGCTTTAGCGTATCCGGTACCATGTACCGGATACCTTAAGCCCCTTTGTTATCCGGTCTGATATACCGGATACCTTAAGTTTGCTCAAAATTAGGGTTTTCCGAGAGCTTTTCACTTTTACCATCATGTCCCTCATTAAATGAGGGGAAATCGCGGAAATAACCTTAGGGTTTAGGTTGGAGGGGTTCTAGACATTAAGTTGTGTCTACCAATGACCTTGGCCCTTGCCTATAAATAGGAGCCTCCTCCTTGAGAAAAGGACAGAACTCTTGTTTTGAATTCTCGCAAAGAAGAACTCCAAGAGAAGAAGAAAGCCGCTGTGGAATCGCCTCCAGCACTCAGGTAAGCCTCAACTTTTCTTTTTATTTTCTGTCTTTACATTCCTAGATCTAGATCTCTTCTTCTACCTTTCTGTAGTGTAAAGCCTTGTTTGTATGTGTGGAAATCCTTCCCCGGCTCAAAGTATCTCAAGACTCCCCTAGCCGTAAAACGTGAAGGCGGATCTAGGAGAAACGAGACTGGGGATTGACCCTAGTGCTAGAACCTATGTAGCATAAGGCCTTTTTGATTGATTGTAAACCGTTCCATATTCAAAGTACCCTTGATTATCTTAAAGAGAACAGAGGGAAACGATAATGGAACGGAACCCTAGGCTATGCTAGAACATATTTTGTTGAATCTATATGCATGTTGTATTGATCTTGTTTGGGTTTTTACACTTGCACATACATATCACTATTTTGGCGGGATAGGTTCATATTTGGGGTTTATTACATTTATTGTGATAAAACTCAAATAAATGGCCTCAATCAAATTCTGGAGTGTTTTTAAATGTTTTTCAAAGGTTTTGGATTCATTTCACACGAATCACACACTTTTTGTCAATTTTCGGATTTGGTTTTCTTCAAAAGTGGCTTAGCTTGACAGCACCTGTACCCTTACTTCGGACGTCCGTAACTTTATCATCCGGATGAATTTTGGGGCGATTCCAGAACCATGGGAAAGGTGAGGCTGTCTAGTTTATGTCCACCAAATTTCATGAATTTCCATCTAACGGATTTTTGACACCTCTCTGTCGAAGTTGAGTGGATAGTTCAGGTCCAAGTACAGAACTTGTCACTTCGACGGACCGTCATGTGTTCGTTTTAAGTCCGATTCGAGTGATTTTTGTTTCTGAGTACTCTTTTATGAGTCTATTTTCAAATCCAGTTGGTTTCATAATTTTTGGATTCCATTTGAATTATTGGTAGCCGATTTACTCAGAACTGCTCATTTGCATTTTTCTGGGTAAATCTGTGATCTTCGGGGCCTGTTCGGGAGACCACCCAAGGCACATCCGAAGGGATTTTTGTATGAGGCTAGTTTCTTTTGAAAGATGGCCATACAAACTTCAATCACACCAAATTTCGTGGACTTTTATGCAGTGGATTTTTCTAGACAATTTTCCAAAGTTGCCTACTTATCACTTTTAAAAATCCCCAGCAGCAATTTCAAAGGAGCATAACTCCTAGGATTTTTATCAGAATGGATTGAAATTTTGCATGAGTTCCTTATTTACCCTAATCTTTCAAATGGATTTGATTTGGTTCAATTTAGAATTGGATTTGAATGATTTTAAGGCAAATGGCATACTTTTTACCAAACTTCCCGGATTTGATTTAACTTGGTTTTGAGCAACTTGTGCTTTGATTTCCACCTTTTCAATGTTCCAGAAATGATATTGACATAAAAGGAGAACCCAAAATTCATTTGGATTCTCATGTGAAAATATCATACATTGTTCCTTTTTCAAGGCTTTTTCATGATTTTTAGCAAGCTTCTTATTTTCTTTTTAGCATGAACGTACACTTGGCAACCACTTCGTGTGGATGAATGGGGGTGCCTAACACCTTCCCCCGTTCATAATCTAATCCCCTTACCCATCTCTGGATTTTATTTTCAAGTAGGGTTATTTTTACCCTAGAATTTGTCTTTTTTTCACTTTTTGCTTATTTTTAAACTTTTGGTGTCCATTCTCACCCCAAAATCATGAATGGTGGCGACTCTCCCAATTTTTGCGTTGAGCCCGTGTGTTGACGGAGGGATGATCACTCCGGTGATTTTTTCCCATGTCTCACAGTTGCTTGTTTTGATCTAGCCTGCTTCATTTTCACTATGAGACTTGGATTCATGGACACTTCAACGGACTCAATGGGCCTAGCCCACGTCTCTCAGGACTCCAATGCATGGGCCTGGGGTGGCTCCCCTGGCTTACTTGGGTAGGCTTCTTATTCATGGGCCTATTGGGCCCATTTACTAGGTCTAACTCAAAATGCAATGGGTTGGGGTGTTGTGGGCCCCTCATGGACTCTTCAATTTTAACAAATTTTAAATTTGGTTGCATTAGTCCTGAAAAGGAAATCACGTGCTACTTCATCAATATTCACCACGTATGCATGCGGGTTCATAGGTAAGGAAGAGGTAACCCAACCCCTTAGCCAAAGCTAGGTGGTTGGGCTGGCTAGGTTCTGCCTCGCTTTCTTAGATTGCGATCTTGGGTGCGCTGGACTACTAGCCGGGTTTAGTTTATACTGGTGGGGGTAAGCTGCTATAAAAATCTAATGACTATGCATGTTCATGTACCATTTAGATAGACGGTTCATTTGCGCATTCTCCCTCGTGCGCATCACCCCACGCAGATATAATAAAAGCAATAAATACAACAATTACATCTATGGTGGGTGTGTGTCTATGCACATGTGTACAGCTATTATACAAATTATTCTAAAAATAAATAAATAAATAATAAAAACAAACAACAATTAATATTACAAAATTAGGGTGAAATCTAGTCTAGGGTTGAACCCACAAAATCCCCAGCAGAGTCGCCAGCTGTGGGAACACGGCCCGTGGGGGTCGGTTCGGGTCAATAGAGTCGCCACCATCTATGGTTCGATTTCGGGTGTGGATGGACACCTAGGGAAATAATTAATCACATGAGAGTTTCAAATTTGGTTTTAACCAGATTTCTGGGTTAGGGGGTTCAATTAAGTGGTTGGGAAGGTGTTAGGCACCCAACCACCCCTGGTTCAATGAACCAGTTACCTTATCTAGATTTCACCCTGAAAAGAAATTATTTATTCACAATTTCAAAATTTTAAATATTTACAAATACTAAGGAAAGTTCTTAAGTTTGTTGAATTTTATACAAGATAATTATTTCTAAAATCCTAATTTACAAATTTTAAATTATTAAAAAGGAAAGTTTCTAAATTTATTAAAAGGAAAGTTTCTAATTTTCTAAATGTTTCTAAATTTGATAATATACAAATCTAAAAAAAATAAAATTTTCTAAGTTGGTTAAATTTTATACAAGGTAATTGTTTCTAAATATTTAAAAAGGAAAGTTTCTAATGTTCTAAAAAAGGAAATTTTCTAAATGTTTCTAAATTTGATAATATACAAATCTAAAAGAAGAAAATTTCTAAGTTTGTTAAAATTTATACAAGGTAATTATTTCTAAATATTTAAAAAGGAAAGTTTCTAATGTTCTAAAAAAAGGAAAATCTCTAATTTTCTACATGTTTCTAAATTTGATAATATACAAATCCTAAAATGGAAATATTTCTAAATTTATTAGATTTTATACAAGAGAATTTTTTTCCAAAATTTTAATATTTACAAATTTCTAATCTAATAAAAAGGAAAGCTTTTAAATTAAATATACCAAAAAGGAAAGTTTCTAATACAAATCCTAAAAAAGAAACATTTCTAAATTTGCTACCCTACACAAATCTTAAATTTTCTAAATGTTACTACATGTGCAAACCCTAAAAAAACATACATGTCCTAAAAAGGAAAATTTTTAAGTTTCTAGATTTTATACTTAGGAAAATGATAAGAATTTTTAAGGGACAGAATCCAATTATCTAAAGCCCAATATACTAATCTTAGCTACTGTAGGCATACACAAGGATCAAAGAATTGCAATACATCTTGTTAGAATTAATTAATCAGATTTGAGCATGATAGCCAATTTAACAAACTCTATGAATATGTTAACAACACCCAATAGATCAACCAAAACTTTCTATGAACATATTTTATATCATTGCAACAATGGATACAAAAATTCTCTTTTGAACAAAATAAATAACTATTGTACACAAATATATTTTCCGATTTTTAGAATCAGCAATAGAAGCATAAGTTTGGAAGTTGGTAGTGGCCTACCTGAGTTCGAGAGAGTAAGAAGAACAGATGAAAGACAATCGTTTGCAGCAGAAAAGTGAACTGCCGATTGCTGGATTGCCGCTAGAGAGTGAGAGTACTATGTGCAGATGCTGCTGTAACTAGGAGAGGATGAGCGACTCAGAGAGCCGTCTGTGTGTCTTGGAGGTTTCGACAATTCCCAACAGAAATGGGTTCGTCCTCCACAGAAGGAGATAATGAGACAGAGAAGGGTTTTCTGTAGGGAGCTTCGGAAGTTCACCACAGATCCTAGGTTGCTGCAGTGGCAAGAGAAATCACACCAGTGGAGACTTCGACAGAGAGAGATAGGTTGCGAGAGGTTTTCTGCGAGAGAGAGGGAGTCTCGAGAATTCCCAACAGGTTTCGAAAATCTCCTAAGAATAGATGAAGCTCTCTTTCTTCCCTCTCGAAATGGTGGAAGCCTCCATTTTATAGAGGGAAGAAAGAGAGCTTCATCTATTCTTAGAATATTTGCGGAACCTGTTGGGAATTCTCGAGACTCCCTCTCTCTCGCAGAAAACCTCTTGCAACCTATCTCTCTCTGTCGAAGTCTCCACTGGTGTGATTTCTGTTGCCACTGCAGCAACCTGGGATCTATGGTGAACTTCCGAAGCTCCTTACAGAAAACCCTTCTCTGTCTCATTATAGCCTTTTGTGGAGGACGAACCCATTTCTGTTGGGAATTGTCGAAACCTCCAAGACACACAGACGGCTCTTTGAGTCGCTTATCCTCTCCTAGTTACAGCAGCATCTGCACATAGTACTCTCACTCTCTAGCGGCAGTCCAGCAATCAGCAGTTCACTTTTCTGCTGCAAACGATTGTCTTTCATCTGTTCTTCTTACTCTCTCGAACTCAGGTAGGCCACTACCAACTTCCAAACTTATGCTTCTGTTGCTGATTCTAACAATCGGAAAATTTATTTGTGTACAGTAGTTATTTATTTTGTTCAAAAGAGAATTTTTGTATCCACTGTTGCAATGATATAAAATATGTTCATAGAAATTTTTGGTTGATCTATTGGGTGTTGTTAACATATTCATAGAGTTTGTTAAATTGGCTATCATGCTCAAATCTGATTAATTAATTCTAACGAGATGTATTGCAGTTCTTTGATCCTTGTGTATGCCTACAGTAGCTAAGATTAGTATATTGGGCTTTAGATAATTGGATTCTGTCCCTTTAAAATTCTTATCATTTTCCTATGTATAAAATCTAGAAACTTAAAAATTTTCCTTTTTAGGACATGTATGTATTTTTAGGGTTTTGTTGGTTAAAATCGCCAGTGCACGAGTCGCCACAAGTAATAAAGTGATAAATTTAGTATTGTTCCCTCGAGGACTGAAAGTTACTAATAAGTACCAAAATTGGATTAAACGATGGTCTATCTGATCAACCGAGTTTGATGAAGATTAGAACTGGAAAATTAAAGCAACAAAAATAACACACAAACTAAAATTAATGGAATGGGATTCTAGGGCCACCAATTCACCGTAACTAATCTTACCCAAATTATCCAATTGAACTAATAGCATTAAACTCCTGTTGTTGCCAATCGAGTTTCTCTAATGTTTTTATTAATCTTTTTTTCAAGCATTAATAAAGCACTTTAGCAGACAAATTGACTGCATCTCTGTGACAATTTAAGACATGCAAAAGACATTGTGCATAAGACTCTTCTAACGACCACACAAGTTCCATAACTATCTCTAGCCTATGGTCGCTTATGGCATTCCACACATAAAATGATTTGATCATTCACCTCTCGGTCTCAAATCAAATCCTTGATCCTGCAAACGATGGTTGGTCATTCACAGGCAATAAGATCAGAATGAAATACGCAACAACATGAACAAACACTAAATCAATTTAATTGAAAAACATCATTTAATCTTCGTTAGGTTTCATCTTGGCCCTAGAAAATAAGAATTAACTCATGATTAAATTGAAACAAAAGATGATATCATTGGAGTTCAACATCAGAACAAGGCAATAAAGAAAAGAATTTTGAGTCCAGGAATTAACACAAAGGCATCCACACTCTCTGCTGCTCCTCACGTTCTTGTTTTCCGATTCACGCCCAACCGCCTTTTTCCCCCAAAAACGTTCACTTTCTGCCTCCGTTTGACCCCTTAAACGTCATTATCTCCAAAGTCCCATTAGACGAGATTTTGTTCGCCTTTTCATCAGCTTTCCAACGCTCCAAAAATCATCCCATTCCGAGATCGTATGAGGAAGTTACGCCCCAAATACCGAATAGGTCTCAGTTTCCTTTTAATCCTAATCGTTTCCTGATTTGTCTCTGTTTGAAGATGCCTTTTTGCTTGACTTACTCCAGGATTTTTGGTCTCTATACCTATCTTTTCCTTTTCTTTATTCACGACCCAAACACTTTCTATTTTTTTATAAACCCAACTCCTTTCTTTTATTACTCCATGAGCTACTCTTATTCAAACTTGTTCTCTCCTTTAAAGAATTCTTGACACTGTTATTGTAGCTACTTTTCCTGCAATAAAAAATACTAAAATTGATTAGATTATTAGACTTTCATTATTTTAAATATATCAATGAAAATAATAGAAAAATCCAATATTGATCACAATTCTTGACAAATTAACTTAATTAAAAGGTAACCAAACTACACTTTTGTGCATTTATCAGGTTTGCACATGTAGTAACATTTAGAAAATTTAAGATTTGTGTAGGGTAGCAAATTTAGAAATGTTTCTTTTTTAGGATTTGTATTAGAAACTTTCCTTTTTGATATATTTAATTTAAAAGCTTTCCTTTTTATTAGATTAGAAATTTGTAAATATTAAAATTTTGGAAAAAATTCTCTTGTATAAAATCTAATAAATTTAGAAATATTTCCATTTTAGGATTTGTATATTATCAAATTTAGAAACATGTAGAAAATTAGAGATTTTCCTTTTTTAGAACATTAGAAACTTTCCTTTTTAAATATTTAGAAATAATTACCTTGTATAAATTTTAACAAACTTAGAAATTTTCTTCTTTTAGATTTGTATATTATCAAATTTAGAAACATTTAGAAAATTTCCTTTTTTAGAACATTAGAAACTTTCCTTTTTAAATATTTAGAAACAATTACCTTGTATAAAATTTAACCAACTTAGAAAATTTTATTTTTTTTAGATTTGTATATTATCAAATTTAGAAACATTTAGAAAATTAGAAACTTTCCTTTTAATAAATTTAGAAACTTTCCTTTTTAATAATTTAAAATTTGTAAATTAGGATTTTAGAAATAATTATCTTGTATAAAATTCAACAAACTTAAGAACTTTCCTTAGTATTTGTAAATATTTAAAATTTTGAAATTGTGAATAAATAATTTCTTTTCAGGGTGAAATCTAGATAAGGTAACTGGTTCATTGAACCAGGGGTGGTTGGGTGCCTAACACCTTCCCAACCACTTAATTGAACCCCCTAACCCAGAAATCTGGTTAAAACCAAATTTGAAACTCTCATGTGATTAATTATTTCCCTAGGTGTCCATCCACACCCGAAATCGAACCATAGATGGTGGCGACTCTATTGACCCGAACCGACCCCCACGGGCCGTGTTCCCACACAAGATATGCAGAGTAATTATTTGTTAGCTAATAGAAAATATGATATATTACAATGCTCAACAATCATCATTATTTTTCAATAATTTTGATGAATTTTTGCATAAAACTAAAACCAAAATTTTTTTACTGTAAATGGGTTAAACGGATAAACTAGGTTGTAACTTGTAAGTACCTTTATGTGGATTTGTTATCATCTCAGATCATTCAATAAACATGTAGGGTTTGTTAAGGGTTGGGTTAAGATTCAAGGTGGATTACTATAAACAACTCAAAACAAGGACAGCCTATTCTCCTCCATTATTATCTTTCAGTAAAAGAAGTAATTACGTTTACAAGAGCACATTTGCGTTCTCTTCCGCTCCATTTTACCTGTTAAGGATGTTAAGAAAGGGGCAGATCCTTCAGAAAGTTTACCTGGGCTGTTAGGTAGGAAAATCAAGAATATGCACTGGCATACCAAAGGACATGATTATTGCCACTAAGCTACTTTTGTAACTGACATTCATATCTACTACTCAATCTCTTATAAGATAAGGCTCATGGATCCTTCACAAAGTTGGAAGAAGTTCCAGTATCTATCATTTCTTGTTCAAAGGAGACGAGCAAGTTCAGGATTCTGCGATGCCTGTTGCTGAGATTCTCCTTATGCATAAATCTCTGTACAAGTTCTGCTCTTAAGCATGTATTAGGATGCTTGCTGTAATGCCTGGATGCTTGTTATCCATAAGAACTTACTCAGTATGGGGGAAGGTTTGTGGGATGCTGTTCATTGGGCCACCATTCCAGTTATTCCCCAGAAATTGTAAAAACTCTGTACTCCATGTGTATGCTGCTGTTGGATCTGTAGTTTTCTTCTATTTCTTAGTCCATGTCTGTTTATTTCTTAGTCCATGTATGATTTGAGATTCCTTCCAGTGGGTGGATATGTTCTCTTCATCACACTATAAGGAACCATCCCTCGAATGTTCTTCTATTTGTGGGAGATTACATGTTCCATTCAGACTGGGGTTTACCTAAACTTCTATGCTAAATGAGTAAATACTTTTTAGTTTTGATGCTTAGTATGGTAAAAAAAAAATATTATTCTGTCTCAATTTTTTTGGGTATCAAGAGGCAGAATTTGTTTGTGCTTTGCAAGAATTCGACAACTAGCCAGCATGAGATTTGCCTATTCACTTGACTAACATAGCTTAGTTTCTAATCTAGGGATATTATATATATACACAAAAAAGAAAAAAAAAATCTGATTTGACATGTACAGCTATCTTGAGCCCTCAATTGCTGCATTATCAACAATTAAAAGAACCATCTACATGACAACATGTTAATTTCCACTGTGGTTTGAAATGTTTAGGTAATATGCTTGAATGTTTACTGTTTCTTGTTCAACAGTTTACTTGTGTCCTATGACATGTGAACACCAATAAAATATGCTTGATGTTCCCTTGTGTTAAAGCATGTTATTGATGGACTATCTTAGCTCCAATTTTCTACATTGTCAACACAATACACCTCAAGAGTCATAATGCACATGGGGTATCTTGCTCATGCTTAGTGCTCAAGCAATACACTTGAGGCCCTTTTCTGCCATTGCAGAATCAGCATGAGAATCCAAGAAAATGCAGGGGATTATGTTTGCTTTGGATCTTTTCCCAGCAAGCACTGAGTTGATTGCAAATGTTGAACATGTGACTATGCTGAACCATTCAAAAGATATGATCTCTTTATTCCTTTCTTTAGCACCAAAAAGAGGGCTTTAGCCCTTTCCATTGTCCAAAGACACCTCACCCTTCTTTTGGGAGAAGCATCTGGAAAAATGAGATTCTTTGCATAGGCAAGCTCCTGGTTAAGTGTTCCCCCAAGTAATCTGTGGCCAAGACTTACAGATCAAGCATCTCACCCCATATATCCATCAATCTAGCCAACTTGAGCCAAACCAGTTTACTGCAACTGAGGGGAATCTATTGAGAGCTCAACGCCATGAATGATGTGGGTCATCGGCAGCTTTTCAGATGGAACTTGGATTTTTTTAACGGTGTGGGGCTTCCAGAGCCTTTCACATCGAATCTGGAATGAGTGAAGAGAGCTGATCAGATCTACAATTTTGCTCTTCTTTTAAGCCTTTTAACTTTCCTCTCTCTTCTCTTCTTCTTTCCTTTCCTGGGATCACCTTTTCTTCATTTAACAGACAAAAATATTCCCTCCCATGAGGGAACATCCTATAAAATGCTGAATTAATATAGGCTAGTTACATCATTTCTACACCTCCACTCATACTCCAAAACAAAAAAGACGACGGAAAACAGAACAGAAGAAAATAAAATGAAAATGAAGCTGCTTACATGTTTCTTCTTCATTATGTGCTGTCAATCTCATGTGATTTGGAGCCATGAAATGTTTACCACAAAACAAGGAGGACATGGGAATTTGGGACACTCTTTACAGGAGCAACAACATCAAGGTAATCACTCCTTTAATGTCCTAATCTTCTATTTAAATACTGAAGCAAAACCAGCCATCAATGTTTTGCGAAGTAGGTTACCTTTTAGTTTATTTGCTTTTCTTATTTTTGAGACATTTGCAGATGTAAGTGAGATGATTGGATCAAATGGAGAAGGTGAAGGAAGAAATACTGGAGGAGCCAATGAACTTCTCCAAGTGAACAATCTTCAGAAAGGTAAGGGAGTTTATGGCAGTGCGGGTTTGGTTCGACACCGACCTAAAAAAAGTAGTGGTTCATCATCCTTGCAAAAGAGATCATCTTCCCTCATTTCATCCAGTTTTGTGCAAATTAGCATCAATTCACTCCTTGTTATTCTTTTCTTCTTTTGATTACATGGTTTGAGGGAGTAGCTTTGTGGTAAGGCCTTAGCTTTATGTAATCCATCAACAGACAATTGAATCCCTACAGTATGTACCAATGCCTATCTTCACTACTAATAATACTCCTTTACAGAGTTTGAATTGTTCAATGATGTAACAAAGTTTCATTTGCTCAAATGATACTTAATTTACTGTATTACCAAGTAAGGGTGGAAAAATCTGACCCCATACATCAACAATCTTTTGGGTATTCTAGTTCTGGTTATATTGATGTAGGGTATGCTTCAACTAGATCAACTCAAACCTGTACTTGAATGAGATCAAGCAAGGGCCAACCCACCCACTACTACCCCTACCAAATCATGATCATGTTGGATTAGTTTCATGGGTGTATTTAAATCCCTCCAATTCCCCTTTGTAATCTCATCAACTGGTGTGTGGCAGCTTTACCTTAACATAAACATCCATACCATCCCTTAGTGTGTTCTGAGGCATAAACTATCTTTTAGTTTCCATTAGCCCTACTCTTTATTTACATACCTTCCAACACAACCTACTTAGAAATAAGGGTAAATTATAAAAATCTCCCCTGAGGTTTTTTGCATATTACAACAACCTCCCCTCATTTTTTTTTGAAATAACACTAACCTCCCTTCATCTTTATGTTTTCTAATGTTTTTTATTTTTGCCTCCCATCAGTTAAATTGCAATTAAATCATCAGCAGAATCTGCAAATTTTAACTACTAGTAACTCTTTTACCCGGCAATTTAATAATTAGATGACTTCTATATTGTTTAACATCTTTCTTAAAAGTTTGTATATATTACTGTTGATGTCTCCCTTGGTCACCTATACCATTTAGTTATTCTCAAGCTACTATTATCGCTTGGATTAGTATTCTTTGACTCTACTTGAATTTTAATCGACAAATATTAAACCTTGATGAAGACATAAAACATTATATAATAAATAAATTTTACAAAATACTATACAAGTGTATGATCTGAGAAGAAATGAATTTTTACATCCCATTGTTGCCTATGCTTTAAATGTTACAAACTAAACAAATATTAATCCTTCCAATCTTTTAATTATTAGAAATTAAATAAAGTTTCCAAACGTGCATTCAACATAATTAGCATGTACCATTTTTTTCAACTTAAATACTTGGATAACAAAATTATAATTCTCTTCATTTTTGAAACCCAAGACTAATAAATTCATGTAATGAGAATGTTTTCACTAGTTATTCTAAATATGGTGTAATTCATTCCAAAAAAAAAAAAAAAGTTCAAAAGTAAATAAATGTTTAAATGTATATGCTCCATCGGAATCTATGTGTGAGGTCTTGGAATCTCATATTGCTCGGGGAAGAGAACGTCAAGGTCCATATATGTAGGCTTGCGACTCCTTCAAGTAATGAGACATTTCGGTTAAAACCTTGGAGCAAAATTGTGAAGCTTTGTGGGCGAAAGGGACAATATTGTTGTGTGTGGGATAAGAGCATTACAAAGTACTAGTTATAGTTCTAAACCTTAAGGGATGAATTTGTATGTATGAACCTTCAAAGGAGTAGATGTTAATAGCGTGTAAAGTAATTGATTATTAAGTTCTTAAAAAATTGAGACCATTTTGACTATTATACCGTTTTATTAAAAAATCTTTACAATGATGTGAAAAGGCTGTTTTTGGAAAGTCTTAAATTTTACTTGGCATGATTCCCAAGGGGCGCCTCACATTATATATGTGATAGATATAAATATGGGTAAAATAGATTTCAATAATTACAACTAGTAGGGTGCACGTGCAGCTTGCACGTATGTAGATAAAAAGGTTAGGACATAAAGGATGAGAATTTGTTGAAGGGTATCTTTTGGAAAAAGAAAAATGACAAAGACAAAGATAACCATGTAAATATATTCGAAAAATGACCTTCAATAGTTATTTTCAGAAAAAAGTATTTGTTTGTCACACTTTCCAAAAGGTTGGTTAATTTTAAACACCAATATAAATTTTGTCTCCAAATTATTTATGCTTGCAAGGATCCAAGAAAGTTGAATAGCGCGACTCACCTGCAGTTAAGGAGGTCTATCCTAATGGTCTACTCAACAATCCAAGCATAATTAAAAAGAGTTCAGGATATTCAAGGCTTAAAGTTTGTTAAAGGATATTTTTTGGAAAGTAAAAGATAAAAGGACAAATTTATCCATATATAAATATAAGACAATATGATATTATAAGATTGTTTTGGGGAAAAAAATTTATTAGTTTTGGCATGCTTTCCATGCTGTGTTTTCTTTATATATAGTACAGATATAGATTTATAAAATTCTTAATTTAGCCAATGACATTGATTCAAAAGCCGGTTTATGTGAAGTGCTTCGCAGTTAAGCCCATTTATTGGCGCCTAAAACAACTCAAGGATGAAATAGTTAAGATGAGAACTTTAGTAATATGGTTCAAATTTAATCACAAAATATAATGTTATTGCATCATTAGAATGTCATTTACCTATAATTAAGTAGTGGGTAGCATGTGCAATGCTAGACTTAAGCAGTTGAAAGATAGTATATGAACAATTATTTAGGACATTTGAGGGTCTAAAAATTGCTAAGGGGTTTAAAAGTAAAAAAAAAAGAAAAAAGGGGGAAAAAAGAAGAGAGACCAACATATTTGAATTCATATCCTCTTGTTTTTAGTTTTTATATTTATATCCCTCTATTTACAATAATCCATATCTATCTATACTTCTATTAAAATCATGAACTATCTTAAGTGTTTTTCATTTTCACATACCTAAAACATCCTTCCCTCTAACCTTTAATTTCACATATTTATTTCTTTAAAAAGACTTTTAGTAAAAACATAAAAGTAAATTACTAATCTCAAAACGTTAAATGTTTATTATTATCTTGTAAACTACTTATCTACTTAAAAGAATTTTAATAAACGTAAATTATTATTTTCTTCTCTAATACTTATCTACTTAAAAAGAATTTTAATAAAATTGTTACCTATTTAATTTTTTCCATTTTTATTGATAAGTTTATTATAGACAATAAAGAGAAAATTGAACCAATTCATTTTCTAAATAAATTACTAATGTCGTAAGTATATCTATATCCTTTTGAAGAATCTCTAATTTCAAAAATACCTTTTTTTTCTTTGAAAAATTCCTAATAAAACAAATTTAATATTTTTAATAAGATCCTTGGGTGTTTAATTGTGTATATTTCTTCTCAGATAATTATAACTTTAATAATTAATAACCCATGTATATCTAATTAACGTTATTATGTGATAAGCAAATTTGAGAAAAAAAGGGGAATAACAAAGTTCTCATATATATATATATTTAATTAGCTATTTTGTAATTTTGCTTAGATATATTTACGAATAAAATTAAGGATCTAGTTAAGAGATTAATAATATACTCACGACTAATATCTAAAATCGTTATTCTATTCAATCAATTAATTAATTATTAGTGAAAATACATACTTGATTATAAGAGATTATATAAAGATAGTAAAATTCTCATATAAATCCAATTTTGACATAAATTCATAAAATACATGTTTGTGTGTGTGTGTGTGTGTGTGTATAGTATTTTAATTTTGCTTAGAGATTTCTACTAATAAGAACCTACTAAAACAACTAATCTATAATCTATAATACATACATACATATATATATATATATGCACTATTAAAGGTACGAACTACCTTAAGTGTTTTTCATTTTCATATACCTAAAATATCCCTCCCTATAGTCTTTAATTTCAAATATTTGTTTATTTAAAAAACTTCAGTAAAAACATAAAAGTAAATTACTAATTTTACATGTTTATTGGTATCTTTTAAACTTCTTATCTACATAAAAGAAATTTAATAAAGATGGAATATGGGAGTCTTATAAGTATGTGGATAAAGATTAATTTTAACAAAAATATTAGTTACATAAAGATTAAATTATTTCTCGAGTCTAAACGAATCATCTAATATTAAATAACCCAAAATTTTCATATCTAAACAAATACTTTTAATTTTTATTTTTATCTATAATGTTATTTAACCCACATAATGTTATGTAATCCACATTTTTAAAAGGGAAAGTTGGTTTTTAGTGTTGCTTTTTAAAAATAATTCTGATTCAATCAACCAAGTATTGGTAATTAAAAATTATGGATACTTTTTGGAAACAATTGCGAATCAGTGTCATTTTACTATTTAGGAAGGACTTTTTCCAAAAATGCCCTAACTTACCCATAAAAATTTTGTTTGTTATCATGTTTAATGAGGTTAAGAAGTGTTTTGAGGGCATTTTTGGAAGAAGTCTTATGTGAACAGTAAAATGACACTCATTTTCAATCATGTTTAAAAAGTATGACTAATTTCCAATCACCAAAAATTTGGTAATTGAATCAAGGTTATTTTTAAAATATGTCATTAAAAACCAATTTCCCCTTTTCAAAATTCCCATTTTTATTTAAGATTATGAATCATTATAATATTTTAAACTGCTAAAAGTATTATGTAAAATATTTACATAATATAATCTTAATTAGTATAACATCCAAAAACTGTTTCAATATTTTAAAGATTAATCCTAATTATAATTGGACATAATAATTTCAAATTGCCAATTAAAAAGTCAATAAATTTTAAATCAAGAAATATAAATCCAATGGAATGTTCAAAAGTAAAGTATGTTTTAAATATGACAATAATAATTTGTAAAGCCTTATCTTTGGATTCGATAATTAAAAATTAGTTGCTAGAAAAAAAACTTTTAAAATCAATCTCAACATGAAATTAATTCAGCAATTTATTATTGTTCTTTGATTGCAAATTTTCGGGGTTCTATCTTAATAATAAATGTTTAATTTTGATGAACTTTTATCATATGAATTCATTCTCATTAGTCATTACTAGGGTTGCTTATCGGCATGGGAATGGCATGGCCCAATACGCTTAAAGTGTGCCCATACCCAGCCAGGCTCATGACCCCCTAGCGGGCTAGGCAAATGACCCGTTAAGGCACGACTTGCCCAACACGGTGACCAGGTGGCCCGACAAGCACGTGGTAGCACGACTTGCGTCAAGTGGGCCATTCAGGATATGCCCGTGTGTTGGCCCAATGGTAGGCACGTGTGCTTGCTGTTGGGCCTAGCTGGGTTGGCCCGTCGTGTCGACCCGCTTGGCACGAAAAACGGTTAGCCATTTTTCCCCCCAAAAAGTGCTTTTTTGTGTTTTTTTACAAATTTACCCCCAATAGCCATATAACAACCATATTAGGGGGTATACTTGTAATTGATTATAAATGACCATTTCTATCCTTCCAACAGCCAAATAACAGTCATATTTGAGGGTAGAGGTGATAAAAAGCCACTTTTGGTTTTCTATAAATAGGCCTAACCCATCCCACTCTAAACCACACCTCTTCTCATCTCTTATCTTCTCTTCTTACTTTCTTAGAGTCCTGTTTAGAGATTTGGCCAATGGCTAGCAGACTTGGTAGAGTGCTCACATGGGGGTGTCCCTAGGCCGACCATTGGCAAATCTCTTAATAAGACTAAGAAAGTTATCAAAAAAATTTTTTTTTGTTGCTTTCTTCATTTTCTTCTTAGAGTCATGTTTAGTGATTTTGCTAATGGCCAGCAGAGTCATAGTGCTCACATAGGCGCATCCTTGAGCCCGACCGTTAGCAACTCGTTGAATAAGGCTCTTACAAAGTTATCAATTTTTTTTACTTTCTTCATTTCTGCCTCTTCACGTCTACTATCTATATAAGAGTTGCAAAAGTGTTACTTGTGTTGATTATTGTTTGGACAGTCAATCAGTAATAGACGCAATTAACACTTTTGCAACTCTTCATCTCAGCATGGTTCACCAATATGCAATTATTGTTGCATTTTCAAGAACTATTTATGTGCAATCCATGTTTTGCAAAACCTTCTTTGCTTTTCTCTTGCAGCCTTCACGCGTATGCTACGTAAATGGGTTTTTTTTTTCCAAAAACCTTATTTAATACTTTTTTTAAAAAATTTTTAAGTGTGGCTTGCGGGCCATGGCCCCGCACGGCATGACCCACCTTCTGCCGTGCCGGGCCTATTGATAATGGGCTGGGCATAGGATAAACGTGCCGGGCCGGCTCGATTAGCAACTGACGCCAAACAGAATAGAGATTATTCTGTAGGCTAATTCGAACAGATGATAAACAGGGAAGAACACAAGCAGCTTGCCCAAAACACAGAGAAAAACGTCTCTGAAGTTCAATTCAATATTAATTCATCAAAGTCCCCTAAACTGAGTCCATAAGCCGGACTTTATAGCCAAAATCGTCTATACTGGAAAGTTACTAAAAACTGCAAAATCCCTTAAGGCATGCCTAAATAAAATATAGAAATAAATAAGCATCCTATGAAAAATCTAGCCCAAATCGGTTTTAAAATCACTTCCTAATTAACAAACGAAGTATTACCAAAAATAGCAACAAATAACTAAGAATAGCAATTCGGAGGGAAAAACAGCGGATTTGGAGGTCGATAAAAGTGCACATCGACTTTAGTCATGTAGCATGGCGTGCACACCGGAAATATCTTTCCGAATTGGGGTCATATACGCGATTCCGATAACCGTAGCCAAAGTTATGGCCAAAATACTAAAACGCGCTCAAAACTGCCCCAATTAGAAATATATCACCATCACTTCCTGCCTTTGCGATGCTCTGCCAACTCATGGTATTCCAGCGCCATCAATGTACAATCTGACAGCTCCGCATCATCTGTCTCGGATCCCCCTGCATCAGCAACCCTACTCATTACTAGCTTGAATTGTTAATGTATGGCCATTTTATATTTATTATTTCTTATCACTATATATATTCAAAGTAATATATAGTTTGAAATAATTATTGTATTATTGAGGAGAAATGACACATGCTATATGGTTAGTTCTTATAAATTATGATATCATCCCTTACGTGCCTTAATTGCTAGTGCATTAAAAGAAGGAAAAAACTAAGAAAGAAGGACGTTACCAAAAAAAAAAAAAAAAACTAAGAAAGAAGGAAGATTTTAAAAACTTTTAATTCCTAAAAGGAAAAAGGAAAATAAGAGCTGAAATTATAATAATACTAATAACAATGTATTATTAACAGATGGAATAAAAAAACAGCATAAACCCTAAAATGGTATATCAAAAGCCCTTCAATAACAAATTCACTAGTGCTTGATGCAATCAGCAGGAAGGAAGGACACCGTTCGAGCTTCAAGATCATAGCCAATCAAGAAGTTCGTCTGAGCCAAGTTGCCAAAGATTGAAGGGTCTCCGTCTGCCCCAGAAACCATAGTGAAGCACAACAAGTCTTTAATCCTAACAAATGTGTTGGACGGCTCCAACTTCACATCAGCACCTGTAAAATGGACAGTGATAGTGGGAACATCAATCTCAGTTTCAGTTCTGTAGCACAGTTTGAGGATCTCTTCAGGCCCTTCTACTGGCTCAAGATCAATTGCTTTCCTCACGGCAGGTTCCACTCTAGAGTATATATCAGGAGAAAGATACATTAATGTCGTTCCTGAATCGATAATGGTGTTACCTTCCTCAGCTACAGCAGCCTTAGACTTCAAAGGACTGGAATCGATTCTCTTCTCTCCCACACTAATGCCTTCCATTGTTAGATAATAGAAGGTGTCAGGCTCCTTTGCAACTAGACTAGTAGACACAACCCCAGAACCAGAGACCACACCATTGCTTCCAAAATTTAGTCTGCTTGTTCTGTTACTATGTACTGTGGACAATGGTATCAAGCAGTAGGAGAATTTGCCTCTAATTGATGAACCCATTTGAGAAACTAGAGACTCAGAGCCACCTCCAAGCCCAACTAGACCAGATGTTTTCTTACTAAAGGTGCCAAAGTTGTCATGTCCGCAACCAAATGCAATCTTTGGAAGGGCAACTGACCTGCCAGAAGTGGAACCAAGGATCAATGTCTCTGTAGCAAGAAGTCCTTTGGTGTAAGATTGATCTCCATATCGATAACTGTACCCACAGGAGTTGTTGCCGGAATCACAAAAGTGATGTGGCATCTTTTTGCAGCGTTTTGATTCACAAGAGATTGTTCTGTAAGTCAAGGAGTTCTGAGGATCAAACATTGGGAGAGTTTGGTCGTAGCATTGAGAACAAGGCTTGCACTGTGTCCATATGAGATCACTTCCTGTATCAACAATCGCCAAGACATCTACCGGTGGAGTACCAATGGTAGCTTTCATGACAAACTCTCCATCGCCAGTACTCTTCACTTGTGCTTGTGGTCTGTTGGGAGAAACTGAGGTTGATGATCGGAAACGATTAATCCGGTTAGTCGAACGACGTATGGCGTTCCTTAACCGTTGCGATGGGGTCTCTAAAGGGTTATAAAATGGAGAGAGTGGCGTGTCCCGGTGGATAAGATCAATGGTGAAACCGCCATTAACGGTGGCTTCTGTCACTGAAAGGATTGAGAAGTATACAAAAGCTACAACCCCAAGTGAGAATGTTGAATTTAGACCAGCAACAAGGGCTGCCATGGCTGACCACAGAGAGAGAGAGGTGGAGGAGGAGGAGGAGAAGGGTGTGAAGGCGCGGTATTTATGATTAGAAGGCTTTCAGATATAGAAAATATTCTTGCCATATTAGCGGACCAATGTTCTACCATGGCCAACCAGGATTTTTTGAAAGTTATTCGTTTCATACCAGGTCCAACCAGGATTTTTTGAAAGTTAATTCGTTTCATTTTGAAGAGTGATTATAGCGACCCGGTTGTCGATTACATAACACAACTTATGTATGCCAAGCCCGGCCCGGCCCTACATCGGGCCAAGAATTGCTTGTCCAAGCCCGCCTATAAATTCTTATTAAGCTTGGCTTTGACCCTTCTATACTTCCTTTTAATAACAAAAATATATGTTGCTTAATAATAATTGTTTATTTTTTTGATTTTAATAAACTCAATAAATCATGTGAATATATACACACAGATACACTAATTCAATAAATTGTAAACAGTACAAACTACACTTATTATTACATTAACTTTATTACACGATCATAAAAAATATTAAAACATTATTGCAACAACATTTTGTACGGAATATATATCAAGATTTCTATATAAATAGTGTAAAAATATTCCTAAACAAGTAATTAGATCTTTAGAGTGGACTGGGCCATAAATGTTTGAACCCAAACTCGCCTTATAACTTATATAACCCTTAAATATGAGGCTCGACTTGGCCCTATGGGCTCATAAACCTTGCCCAAGTACGGTTTAATATCAGGTTGGGCCATGCAGGTTGGGTGGTTCACCCGGCCCATTACATCCCTTCCTTCTATGCAATACTCCACGTGCACCCTTGCTATTAAGAAGAAGGGAAAATGGTTTTCAGTGATATTTTTTTTAAATAATTCAGATTTAGATGGCTAATTCTTGAAAATTAGAAATTAGTGATACTTTTTTCAAAGAATTGGGATTCAATGTCATTTTGTTATTCATAAAAAATTTCTTTCAAAAAGACTTGCAAACCTCACTTGTAATTAAATGAGTGAAAAAGTTTTTAAAGTATTTTGAGGGAATAGTCGGAAGAAAGTCTCTCTCAACAGTAAAATAACACTAAAACCCAATTATTTAAAGAAAGTATTACTAATTTTCAATTTTCAAGAATTATCCGACTTAATCTGAATTATTTTGAAAAAATATCACTAAAAACAAATTTTCCTTAAAAAGAAAGGAATGATAAATGTTCACACGTGTGGTTTTTTGCCGGTGCATTTCATACGTTTGCTTTAAGGGTAAATTACACTTACCTCCCTTGAGGTATGCTATAAGGTTTCTGAAATAACACTTTCCCCTCCTTGAGATTTGTGTATGGGTCAAAATAACACTCTTTCATTGAAGTTTCCGTCAAAATAGTAGTGATAGTTAGTAAAATAATTTGAACTGGACAATATTACCCCCATTTAAGTTAAATGATAGTTATGCCTTAAGTCATTAAAATTTTTGTTCTGATCTTTATGAAGGGGTAATCTTGTCAATTTCAAATTATTTTATTAACTATCACTACTGTTTTGACGGAAACTTCAATGAAAGAGTGTTATTTTGATCCATACACAAATCTCAAGAAGGGAAAGTGTTATTTCAGAAACCTCAAGGGAGGTAAGTGTAATTATAGCATACCTCAAGGGAGGTAAGTGTAATTTACCCTTGCTTTAATTGGTTCGAAGTAGGCCGA
The DNA here is from genome assembly GCA_947561395.2 of Buxus sempervirens. Classification (NCBI taxonomy): domain Eukaryota; kingdom Viridiplantae; phylum Streptophyta; class Magnoliopsida; order Buxales; family Buxaceae; genus Buxus; species Buxus sempervirens. Next base: position 13,102,997 of record OX387194.1, on the reverse strand, counting down.
GGAAAATCGTATAATAGCGGTTCACACGTTTGGTTATTTGCTAGTGCATTTCATATGTTTCCTTTAACCGGTTCGAAGTAGGCCGAGGAAAACCGTCGTTATAACCTATCGCCAAGTAAAGAAAAATAATTCAGATTCAGGTACCATATTCTTTGGAATTGATGATCAATGATACTTTCTTCAAATAATTAAGGACAAGTATTATTTTAATGTCAACTAAATTTTTCTTCCAAAATGCCTTTATAAATCTTTTGTAGTCATGGCGGTTTACTGTAAGGCTCTGTTTGTTTCAGCGGAAAATAGGGAAAAGAAAATATTTTCCGGAATTTTGAAGTTTTCCGGACGTTTGTTTTAGAGGAAAACGAAAATTGAAGGAAAATATTTTCCAAATTGAATAAAAATTGGCGGAAAATAACTTCCGCTAAAATTCAGCGGAAGTTATTTTCCGCCAGTGCATTACGAACATAATTCGTGATTCGATTTTTTTTTCCTCACTTCGACTCTCTTCTTTCTCCTCTTAGGGCATGACGAACGCCTTCGACGAAGGTAAATTGGAACAAAGCCAACACGCATTGCCTGGTTTAAGATGGTTTCTCCGGAGCAATCCCCCCTCCGAACAGCATCATTCGCCACTGCCATGGCTAAAACCTCAGTTCGGAACAAACCCTCTTCGTTTCTTCTCATAGATGGATTTCTCTTCGTTGGGGGAGCAATGTCGGTCTTGCTAGTGGTTTGGGCACTGTAGTCCTTTGTAAGCCCTAATTCCATTCCAACACCTAGCTTTTCTTCCTTGATCATCAAACCGGAGATCAAGACGAGCACTGCTTCGGAGGTTTTCACTGCAGGCGGTTATGCAGATGATGCGCACAGTGCTAATATAAGGCAAGATCCTCCTGCTCGGACCTTTTACAGCGATCCCACCCTCAGCTACTCTATCGGGAAGCCTATCAGGAATTGGGACGAGAAACGGAGAGAATGGCTGAGACACCATCCATCCTTCGCTGCCGGAGTTCGTGACCCGATTTTCCTTGTTTCAGGCTCACAGTTGTGGCCGTGCCGTGACCCGATCGGCGATCACCTCCTGATGAGAATGCTTTTTATGAGCAATTGATGGATTTTGAGTTGGTGGAGCAGTAGTGCAATTTGAGGATCAAGGAGCAATGATTCGTTGTGGGGCAGATTAAATCCTACCAAATCATGGATTGTGATGGAGCAACTAATGCAAGAACTGGTCAATATCAAGAAAATTATGAGCAATTGATTGATGCCCCAGCCGCTCACCTTTTCTTCACGGTTACGACATCTTCTACAACAACGCTTTCTTTGACCCCAAGATGACGAACGCTTGGGCGAAACTTCCACTCGTCCAAGCCGCAATGGTCACTCACCCGGAGGCCGAGTGGATCTGGTGGGTCGACTCGGACGCGGCATTCACGGACATGGAGTTTATCACGCACTTTTGCAGGGTGTCAGCCTTGGGGTGAAGGCGGGGCTCCCATGCACGACGCCAAACCCCACTTACAACCACTGTGTCAAAGAAAAAGGGAAAAAATTCTAAAACATTTTTCATGTTACATCCAAACACTTGGAAAATTTTCTTCCGAAAAATATTTTTCAGTGAAACAAACAGAGCCTAAGTGTTTTATAAGTCTTCTAAGGGCATTTTTGAAAGAAAATTTTCATAAGCAGCAAAATAATCTCTGTTATCAATTATGTGAAAAAAGTATCATTAATTGTTAATTATGAAGAATTTTGTGACTGAATATGAATTATGTTCAAAAAGTACAACTAAAAACAAATTTTCGCCGGTGATCTTTGACAGTTATTACCGTTATTTTCGTTCGTTGGAATGCCAAAACCTGATAGAGCACTGCAGCGGGAAGCAGCAGATCGATTTCAAACCTTATTTCGTAGAAGCAAAAGCAACGGCAATTTTTTGTTTCTTAGACAGCTGATCATTAGCCAAAGTACTATAAATTTGAGACGCTAGTCGCGTCTCTCTGTTTCTTACAAGTTAGGTTTCTGTGAGTTGATTGTTATTTCAGAATCTTAGGTTTAGGGTTTTTTTCTGGTTAAGACTCCGAAGATCCCAAGTGGGTTTCAATTTTCATCTCCAAATTCGGATTTTCCTGAACGTCAAGAAAAAATGAAGAGAGAGCTGTTGTTGCAGAGCGAAGGAAGGGATTGGAAAAGAGGTGCAACGATCGGAAGAGGATGCGGTGGGATTGTTTCTTTAGCCATAACAAAGAAACCCCGGACGCGTCAGAGCTATTTTCCTCCTGTAATGGTCGTGAAGTCTGCCGAGTACTCTCGATCTTGTGAGCTTCAAAAGGAAAGAATCGTTCTTAGCGTCCTTGGAGAATATCCGCACGTGATTCGCTGTTATTATGATGAGGTTTCCACTGCTGAGAACGATCAAGAGATCTACAATGTGTTGTTGGAGTTTGGGTCAGGAGGAACCCTAGCTGATCAGATTAAGAAATCGAACGGTGGGTTGCCAGAATCACAAATCAGGTGCTATACCAGGTCGATTCTTCAAGGGCTAAATCATATTCATCAGCATGGATTCGTTCACTGTGATATCAAGCCAGAGAACATTGTTCTTGTGCCCAATTCGTTGCATTGTTCTTTAGGGTGTGATAATGGTGCTGATAAGTTTTTTGCGAAGATTACCAATTTTCAATTGGCTAAGAATACTGAACAGGATAAGAGGAGGAAGGTGACTCCCATCAAAGAAGGCACTCCTCTGTACATGTCACCAGAATGTGCTGCTGATGATGTACAGGAATCTCGGGCAGATATATGGGCTCTTGGTTGTGTTGTGGCAGAGATGGTTAATGGAAAGCCTGTATGGGATTCAGTAGGAGACTTGGATGTTGATGAGCTTCTGTTCCATATAGGGTCTGGAGGCAAACTGCCAGAAATACCAAGTGAGATGTCGGAAGAGGGAAAAGATTTCTTGAAGAGATGTTTTGTGAGGAATCCTATGTTCAGGTGGACAGCTGAGATGCTCCTGTTTCATCCATTCGTGGCAGCAGATGACGAAGAGATTGAAGAATCAAAGGCAGATGTCACTGGATTGGATACAATTTCTATCACTACTGTTACAAGTACTAGTTGTCAGATGACCAAAAAATCTAAACGGGCATCACAAGGTACAGTGCAGCGTCAGCAAGGCAAGAAATCTACAAAAGGGATACCAAATCTTGCTATCCATGCAAGAGGTTAGCTATGAAGATTCAGAATCACCAAGGACTTCTTTTTTGATTTAGATTTATGTAGAGGAGGTCTGCTTCTTATATTTCTACTGAATCAATCCTTTACCATTCTCTTTCATAGTCTTACAGGATGATTTACATTGATTTGTTAATTGTAAATAGTGAATACAGGATAAAAACTCAACTATAGACACTATTTGTTTCTACCATTTTCCTTAGGTTTTCATGTATGGATTTGTTAATTCAAACTCATAATGAAGTTTGTGATGGAAAGTTCTTGCTCCTTGTTTGCTTAGTTGATTTTCTCCATTTTCATTGCAGATATCACTATATATTTCTGTACGTTATATAAATGCATAAATACAAAGAGAGAGAATCTATTAAATTTGAGAGAGAATCTATTAAATTAGCTGAAGGATTTTATTAGTTGGATGCTAACTAGAGTATTACAAATGGTTAATTAAAAAAATTTGAACCGGAAAAATTCCTTCACTAGGTAAATTCATTATTTTTAGGAATTATTATGCAACTTGGGTACTGACAGTGAACCCCTTAACTACAATCTCTATTGTGTTACAGTGGATAAATGAATAAAATAACCATAACGTGGTTATGTCCTACAGAAGTAGAGTCTTGGGATGGTTGGACTGTCAGCAGACCTAAACTTCTGCTTTTTACTTGAAGAGAATGATGCAGAGAGTTAAACTCATGTTTCTATGCTGACAGCCCCATGAATTTACTATTACACCATATCCCACTACTACATTTAGTTCGATCTTCATATCAATTTCAATGAAAGTGTAAAGTCATTTTGATGAACTTTTCTTGCAATTTAATCCCAGCTTTTCTTCAACTGAAGGTTGTTTTATGAACTTTCCTGTACTGTATCTGTTTGGTTGCCAGATCTACAAGCTGGTTACCTCTTTCAATTTAATCCCATCTTATGTTCAACTGAAAGATTTTTCTGAACTTTCTTGAACTGTATCTGTTTGGTTGCCCTGATATAAAACAGATCATTAATTGGCATGTTGCTTCTTGTATATTATCATGTACTTTTCTAAGCTGTTTGTGGATGGAGCTTGGGGTTTATTCCTAATACACTTTCTTTGTTGTATTTTTGACATAGGATGAAATAGATCAAAATTTGCATTCCTAGAGGCTGTTCTTTACTTAATGAGCATGATTCTTCAAATATTGAATCCCCTTATTGAATCTTCAGCTATGACAGCTTGGTTTTTCTAAATAATCTCAAATTGTATCTTAAGAGTCCTTATAATTTTCCATCTAGTAATTTACATAAACTTGGAAGGCCTGGTACACAGAGTTCTGCCCAATCCTATCTGAATAGGACATTTTGTCACAAAAATTTCCCTGTTCATATTTTGTTCAGTCTTGAATTAAAGAAATAAAATAAAGGTTTGTATGTAAGAAACAGAAGTTCAATGTGTAAGCATAAGATTGAAGTTCCAATTGAATGCACCGGATGAAAACTTTTGAATGATTATAATAACTCATTATTATTAGCACAGATGCTCAATCATCATTGACCTGCGGAGAAAATTTGTTGCTTGTAATCATTGACAGTCCAAAAAGGCAATGGAGGAACTAGATAGGAGCTCCTAACCAGCATCTCTTTAGCTCATATATCCAATGGTTGTTATCAGTGAGATAGAAAGTGCGAATACATCTTATAGAAATATATTACCATGATTTCTGACAGATAACACAGAGTATCTGGATTATTACTTGTGAATGTTTTCATTTAAGGCAATACCATGCAACAAAAACCTTTTTGGAAACTAATATTAATTTGAGAAGATAAAATTGGAGGCAGAAATTTCATACTTCTAACTTCATCACCATTTTTTCAAATATAATTGTGTTTGCTATGTATTACAAAAGGATACAACAATTTAATTGATTGTCTTATCATCCTTATATAAAATTTGTTTTTCTTGAGGCCAGACAAGAATATTACCCTTGTTGATTGCTTTCAAACATGACATACATAATCAAATTGAACATCAGGCAACCTTGAAAGACAGGAAAAAATATGATTAGAGACAAACCATTTCATGGAAGAATAAATAAATAACAGTAAACCAAGATTGTTTGCACGGGTTAAAAGGGAATCAATAATTGTGGTTGGGTGAGTGCTAAAGACAACATTGATGAAGATGGGAAAAAAGAGTTGAAATGAAAGATGGGTTTTGATTCGGAAATACCTGTAAGTTCTTACTCTGAGATTGATATGTTTGACTGTTCTCATAGAAATTCGATTACCTTTTCTTAAATTAATTAAATGCAAGGATATCTTGAGTTCACATTATGAGTATGGGGATTCAGACTGGTGAGATCCATCTTACGTATAAATAGATTGGGATGGAAGTAAAAAAAGCCTCTTACAGCATCATCCAAATTAATGTTGAACTGCAAATCCAGGCACCTTCTTTCTTTTTCTTTCCCTTTCATATTTTGTTTCTCCTTGATATTCATGATTGAACTTATCAAACCCCTTTAACCCCTTTCCTGTTTGTTTATGGCTGTCATGAAGACGAAGATATCTGGATGATGTGGGTACATGCCAAGCAACCATCCATTGAAGAAAACCAGAATACAGATTCATCGGATGTGCATCGCTGGTCCTGTGCTTTAAGGTGCAAAAGCAACATCTGAAATTATGCCATTTAGTCCCCTAGGATGTTTGCATGGTACAGGTCAGGGGTATGGGTGACATTATGTTGCACAAGTCTTTTACTGACTATTTTTCTCGATCCTCCCAAGCTTCGACTATTCAAACTAATAATTTTCATGGTGCACCTATTGTCCTTCCTTCACTAGCCCTAAATCTAAAAACCCAACTCTTATCGTGGAACAATCATTCTAACTTATTTAATTCTCTATCTTGGCCAACCACTGATCCTTGTTTTTCACTCTTAAGACTATCAACTGCATCTTGAATATGAATGGGATTACCTTTTTTTTCTTTTATCACAAATCTCAACCTGAGACATTGACAATATAATTGCGACATCCCTTTCCACTCATCTTCTTCCTCTTCTCCCAAACAGCCTGAAGTTCCTCCATTATCTATCTCATGGGTAACTTCCAGGTTATTAGCATTCTGATACACAGGTAATGGCACCCCTCATTCAGTCATAGAATACTTATGCATTATAGTGAAGGAAGGAAGATCTGAAATATACATAAAAACTAGAACAAGAATTAGACCTACACAGAGAATTTGAAACTGTATTTGTGATACTCTTCCTTTCTCGAAAAAATCCAGAAGTGTCATCAGGAATCTTAGCAATCTTACCATTTAGATAGAGTTCAATATGATTTCTATCAATATTGTACTAGATATTGTGTCCTGAATAATTAATCTTCCCTTTGTTCCATAAAATGGCACTTTAAACATTAGATAAATTTAATCTCTCATTTTCATCATCAAGGCATTTATAACTTTTTTTTTTTTTTTGGGTAATATCAAGGCATTTATAACAAAATGAATTCTAGGACATCTAACTAAGTGATGAAATCCAAAAAATGAAATGAAGTCAATTGAGTATATAAAAAAGATGGGATGAAGATAATTTTATTCTGACATATGGACTATTCATAAAATTATATGAGGATACTTTTTCACTTGACTGAACATCTTATCATTCCTTATCAATGGTCTGGGCAAATGATGAAGATACTTTTCCACTCAAATGGACTACAACTCTAAGCACTTGTGGCCAAAGTCGGGAACGGATGCGCGGGACACCCTTCGACATTGAACAGTAATGCAGTGTATGTATCGTATTTGAATTCAAAGCCACCATGCTTCTCAATTTTAGAGCAGCCGCATTTGTCGTACATCACAAAATCAGTACGGTCGCAACTTGGTTTACTCCATACAAATAGAGAACTCGCATTTGCGGGGTTGCTTGAGATTGCCATGAGCATCAAAATCACCACAACACCAATAAGGAAGTTGTTATTACGAGCCATGCCTTCAATACAACTACACAAAAAGATGAGGAAGAGCTTGAAACTGAAACACTTTTGGGTATTCAGTGTCCTTGGGGATGCTAAGCTCCATGTCCTTTGATCTCTACTTATAGGCAAAGAAGGGAGCATGCTTTCAAGGTATAACCATCTTTGTTACCTAGAACAATGTACTTTAATTTGTAATCTAGTGCTTGCACCTCGTCCTCCTCTGGATCCTTATTTGTATTGTTACTTTGCATGTTTCGGCATTGGATGTCGCAACCTATAGACGGGTTATAACTTATGAATGGTAGGTCCCACAAGACTTTGATTTATAGTCAGCCGGCATTTATATTCTTACTATAAATCTTGTTTCTTCTTTAATCCGCCACCGGCTTCAACAATAATTATCTGCGCCAAAGGTTATTTTATTTACAAGAGCTAAAATGAAGTTATAGAAAATGCATAAGGACCATTTTTAAATGGGTTTTTAGTGATACTTTTTTCTAAATAATTCAGATTCAGCCATCAAATTCTCGTTAATTGAGAATTAGTGATACTTTTTAAAAATAATTGGAAATCAGTATTATTTTAATGTTTATAAAGAATTTCTTCCGAAAATGCCCTCAAAAGACTTTTAAACTTGTAACAAAATGAGTAAAAAGCTCTTCAAAGTCTTTTAAGGGTATTTTTCGAAGAATTTTTTCATGAATAGTAAAATAACACTGATTCTCAATTCTTTAAAAAAGTATCACTAATTCTCAATTAACAAGAATTAGGCAACTGAACATGAATTCTTTCGAAAAAATATCACTAAAAACCAATTCTCCCATTTTTAAATAGGCATGCAATTTCGGCATGTAATAAAAACCATGGTAGACTCTTCATTCTTAAGTTATTGTATTTGATCCAATCAGGCACCTCGTCCTTAATTATGTTTAGACCCCAAGATTAGTCCCCCACTGGAGCTTCATACCTCAGTTGACTAAATCATATTAGGGTTTAATACTATTATAAAGCCAATCGTCTCCTTCTTTCTAGCTGACAGTTAATACCCAAATTACCCTATTATTAGAGTCAAACCCATGATCTATACTAAACAAGATATAGATGAATTTGATATTCAATTAAAAGAATTGTTAAAAAAACAATTAATTGAAGAAACCAGAAGTCCTCATTCTAGTCCAGCCTTTATGGTAAGAAACCATTCAGAGATTAAAAGAGGAAAGGCGAGAATGCTAATCAACTATAAACGCCTCAATGAACAATTAGAGTTTGATGGATATTTTATCTCGAGAAAAGATGTCTTAATTAATCAAATTAAGGGATCTACAATATTCAGCAAATTTGATTGTAAGTCTGGATATTGGCAATTAAAGTTGAATGAAGAGTCAAAATCATTGACTGCTTTTAGCACACCTAGAAGACATTATCACATTATCAGTGGACAGTAATGCCCTTTGGACTAAATACAGCACCTTAGATCTTCCAAAGATGGATGGTGTTAGCACCTGATTTTTGCACCCCAAAAAATGCAGAAAATGAAAATTTCAACTAAAAAGTCAAACCCTGAGGGGGCCAAAATTTGACTTTTTGATCCAAAGAAAATTGGCCATCAAACTTCCTCTCATTGAAAAGAGCATTTCGACACGGTTCTAGCGCAACTGAGTTTGCCAGAATCGGAGTCCGGATGAGGAAGATATGAGCCGGTCAAACTTTTGGGGAAGCGAAAGTTGACTTTTTGCTCGACCCCAATTCAACTGCCCAATTTGATCCCAGTGGATAGTGGATTCCGAGCCGATTCCAACGACATCAAATTTGCTGAAATCGGACATCAGACGGAAAAGTTATGGGCAGTTGAAGTTTCAAGAAAGCTGCCCATATGGCAAAACAGCAGCAAAAAGCAGAATAAATGAATTAAATAAATAAATAAATCATATCTGTATTTTTTAATAATATTTTAATAAAAGAATCTCGTTTTATAATATAATAATCAAAAAATCGGATAAAAATCTTTAAATAAATCAAATTTAATAAAGCATTTGAAATCCAACATTTTAAAAACGTGCTGGACCGTATTTGAAGTACGGGCGAGGCATGCCCGTATTTCAAATACGGGCAAGCTTCTAGAAGGGGACGCGCGTCGCTGTACGGCGGGACACGCGTCCCGTACGGCCGATTTTGCGAGATTTGAAAATGTGCGTTTTTCGCCCGTATTTGAATTACGGGCAAGGCACGCCCGTACTTGAAGTACGGGCAAGGCATGCCCGTACTTCAAATACGGGCACGAAAATTTTGCCTATAAATAGAGAGGCCACCCCCCTCATTTGAACAAGCAGGTCCCCTAGGCCGTCCCCCCTCTCCATCCTCGACTTTTCTGCAACCAAACTCTGCCCATTTGTCACCATGCCCAATACCCAAAATACCCCCATCCTACTTAAACCATGCCTAATCCCTCTCTTTTAACCTTCATTCAATTCCACCTCAACAAACCTCTTTCAAAATCATCCTAAGAAAACTCAGAGGACGCGGAAGCGCCGCCAAAATCATTGGAGGACCTCAATATCATCTAAACAAAGAAATAAGAGTGTGGTAATGTTTTCTTTTAACTTCCATTTCAATACATACATAAACTTCTTTATTTAAAGAATGTTAAATTTCTGTTGCTTTATTACATTATCTACTAACCCTTTAGTCTATTGTTGATAAGATTCCTCTATGCAAGTTTGAATGTCCATATGAAAAGAGAAAGAGGAAATTCCAGAGAAAGAATGAAATTGTCATAAGATCCATTCAATGGATCCATTTGGAAGGACAAGAGGAATCCATCCTCCATGAATCATCCCCTGTAATCTCCCCTATTCTCCCCTTTGAGAACAGCCATGAACGATTAAGAAGAAGGCTTTGTTTCCTCGGTGAAACATAAAGGAAGAAGAAATGGCTTTATAAGCCAAATGGAGCAAATGAAGAGTCATGAAGGCCATGAAGAACTCGACGGGATACGCCGGACGTCCCCAGAAAACTAACCAAGCTGATCCCAAATGAATTTGGCATCAAACATGCAAAATAAGCTGCGCCCGTAAACTCAGAGCGGTCCAGGCGTGCCCGTAGTTAACCTACGGTCTAGCCTGAATCGTATTAAAATTACGGTTCTGACCAGACCGTGAATTAAATACGGTCAAGACTGTAAATAACTTAAAAAATTAATTTTTCGGACCCAATCCTACCCATTTAAACTTGACCCGACCAATTGGGCTTCTTGGATAATTCCAAGCCAATTCTTGAGACTGTGGGCCTAAGTGGGCCCACCAAGGCTTATTGGGCCCTCCAATGGGGCCCACATCCCAACTGGCCTAACCAAAGCCCGTTTTGATAAACGGACTAAAGGTCACATGATTAACTGCCCATGGGTCAAGTCCAAGCCCATTGGGCCCTAAAAGACATCAATCCACTAACTTTGTAAATATAAATAAATCTTTAAACCAAATAGCCATAATCCAATAAGGGTTACCCAATAACCCGGACTGGGCCTTGGGCTTGACTTAAGCTCAACATGGATTCCACTGGGCCCTCCAACAGGGCCCATACCAGACCCACTTCACTAACTTAATAAAAAGATAAAATCAAATAAAAAGGGGACCCACACCATCAATGGTACCCACCAGACCAAATAAGTGTGCATGCTGGCTTAGGAATTGGGTGAAAACTAAGTTGACTCAAGACCAAGGAGACCCACGGGACCTGTCAATCGACGGGGCGGGCTAGGGCGTCTTCGGGCTTCCCTAGACGTAACTGAGAACTTACTCAGAACTCTAATAAGCCGCAGACCAGAATAATTAGGCCCGGATAGGTGCCACTTTTGTGTCTGCCTGCACCTCTCAGGCAGTGGCGACTCCAAAACAGTCCCGAGGCGAGCACCACTTCGCATGCACCTCGTCGTGCGGCCCGAAATCGGGGTGCGCACAGATGGATCAAATCTTTAAAGATCACCTTAAAGAATTTTGTGTTGTGTATATTGATGATATTTTTGTGTTTTCAAAAAACTTAGAAACACATAAGAAACATTTAGAATTACTTTGTGAAAAATTCCAAAAACATGGAATTATTTTATCACCTAGGAAAATAGAAGTAGAAAAGGATTCTATTGAATTTCTTGGAATAGTTTTAAACCAAAAAGGAATAAAACTACAAGAACATATTATAGTAAAATCAAAGAGTTTCTTGAAGAATTAACTAAGAAGAAACAACTTTAACAATTATTAGGACTATTAAATTATAGCAGAAATTTTATAAAAAATCTTTCTCAAACAGAGAAGCCTTTAATAGAAAAATTAAAGAAAGATAAAAAATTTGTTTGGACAGAACAGGATAAACAATTAATTAAACAAATCAAACAAAACATTAAAAAAAAGGGAAATTTACAGCTTCACCCCCTGAGGTTTGGCTCAAGGGCACGGACACCCCCCGTGGTTTAAAATTGATCACTTATAACTCTCAACCTTTTGTAAATCGGCAATCACTACCCCTACCGTCAATTGACGTGGAACGGTGTTAACTTTCTAATTTTTAAAGACAAAAATACCCTCCCCTCCTAGACACTCGTACTCTTCTAGTTTTCTTCTCCAACTAAAAACCCTTCGTCACTAAGCAATCTGAAGCAAGTTGAACGTGGAGACGACCATTACAGTCAAAATACGCAGGTAAATTGTCCTCCATTTCCATTTACAGCTGTGATCCCTATAATTTATTTGCTCCTATCCCAACATGGATGAAGTGATTCAACGGGGTTTCCTGCCTATTACAGGTCATTTTTGAGGAATTGGTGGGTCAGAGTATGATCCATCAACAATTCGATGGAAGATCCACCTGTTCGCGACTTCTGTATTGTGTAGTGAACACCATCCCAGTTAATGGCAGCGGACGGCTTGGCATGACTTCCCTAGTAAGATCTGTTTCCCGTCCATTGTAACCCTTCCGTCACATCCCACAATTCTATTTTAGTTGTACTTTCCGCCATGATCGCAACAAGCTTTGAGCGGATGCTTGAATCCTGCAAATTGAAGAAAATCAAAGACATTCAACACGTCCTTATTACCAAACACCAAAATTGAATATTTTTAGATAGTTAATTACCATGATGTTTGGCATGGCTGATGAGGGAGTACTCGACTAAGTAAACATTGACGTAGGTGAAGGTAGCCGATGGTGCTAGTCAATGGAAGCTCCTTTCGCAGCCTTTGCATAGCCTCTTTCAATCGACGGTTTAAATGTTGAGCCACCTCATAGATAGGAGATTCTCAATAGAGACAAATGACATGGGCTTGTGGAAGACGATTCCCGATAAGGGTCTTGATTCAAATCAAGACTGCGTGGCCGGCGTTTGGTACGTGTCGGGTTCCGATGTAGTGGTGAAGGATTCACTAACTTTTGCCAGAACTGTTTAGGTCATCGGCGAAGGGAAGGATGCCTGGGTTTTCGACATCGATGAGATGTTGCTATCAAATTTGCTATTGGAGAGGAAGAATCGTCCCCCGTTTGGGGTGCCGGCGCCGGAGCCTGTGAAGTATGAAACGAATCTACAGAAATAAACGTGCGTCCGAAACCCTAGATCGACGAAAATGGCAATGCAACTATTCAACCAGATCTAAAAACAGAGTAGCGACTCGGGAGAAAATGAACTGAGTCTCTACATCCCAGCAACGCCGTTGAGTAGGAAAAAACAGAGGAACGAACTGAATGAGGCCTTAGATTGAAGTGGTGCAGAAAACAACGAAGAACCTTCACCAAGCAAACAATTTCTACACAAATTAACATAGATCGATTCCCATCATCGGAATAGAAACAACAAACTCAGCTCCTCAATTCAATACTCGATTTCAGAAGTAATCTCCGTTGGCACCTGCGCGTGAATCGCCTGAAGCCACAACTCGGCAATGGTCGCTCCCTCCAGGTGGGTTAGGGACGAAGGTGTTTTCCTTTGCAGAAGAGGAGAGCATCTCTTGAAGGGAGAAGGGGCAATTTTGTCTTTTAAAATTTTAAAGTTAACAGCGTTTCACTTAAATTGACGGTAGGGGCAGCAAGCGACGGTTTTGAGAAGCTTGAGGGTTATAAGTGATTATTTTTAAACCACAGGGGGTGTCCGTGCCTTTTCGCCAAACCTCAGGGAGTGTTGTTGTAAATTTCCCTAAAAAAAATCCCAAAAGTATATTTTCTTGAACAAGGAGATAAATTAATCCTAGAAACCGATGCCTCCGATGAATATTGGGGATGTGTTTTGAAAGCTATTCCAAAGAAGTTTGGCAACAATATGATAAAAAAGATTCAACAATTGATATCAGAATTAAGGCTAGAAAAAGCCCGTTACCTAAAAGTCTTCAAAAAGAAGAATTAATCTGTGGATATAATTCAGGAAAGTTTAAACCAAATGAACTAAATTATATTATCTATGAAAAAGAATTGCTTGCAATAAAGTTAGCAATTAAAAGGTCCCATATTTATAACTCTTGAATATTTCCTCTTCTTGACCAACAAGAGAAACCCTCTTAACGGTAGAAGATTAAAATGGTATAATTTTATTGCTTAATATTCTTTTTAAGTAGAACATATAAAAGGGACTAACATTTTTCTTACAGATTTTCTAAGTAGAGAAGTTTGGGAAAAGAACTAATCAAGTATCTATTCTTTCTACAGGACCACTAAACAAGTGGATAATGGACAAAGGCAAAAGGCCTATGTATGAGAAATTCTTAGTTCACAGTACTAATAAGGGAAATTAGCCGATTAGATATTATGTAGTATTTGTTGGGAGAAAACCCGTCATATACACAAATTGGCACCAGTGTCATGCCCAAATCAATGGGTATTCTGGTAGTTGTTTCAAAGGTTACAGTACATGGGAAGAAGCTAGAAAAGCTATTTCTGGTTTCAAACCACCCCTACCTTTTACTTCAACAAAAGAAGAAAGTGGTTTTGAACATCAGAAAAAATCTGAAAATAAAATCAAGGATTTTTACAACCCTGGTCTTTCTAGAGAAATTTACACAGGATTAAATGGGGTTTGGAAAGCACATTTGCTTGGTGAAAACCATCGAGCAAAGTTCAGGCAGCACATGGGGAAGCTTGCCATTAAGATTTTTAATCAAACAGAAAAGTTTGAAATAATGAAAGAATTATGTCTCAATATCATTAATCAAATGAATTGGGATGAAGAATATTCTTTCAACCAAATAAACAATTTTTTTGCAACTTACTGATATTTTGAAAACAGATGAATTTGAACCAAAATTTGAAAAAAATCAGAAGAATTTGTTTGTATGAGAAAGCTGTGAGACATAGGAAAAATCAATCCAGTGACTTTCCGGTCATCACACAGGATTCGTAAAAATGGGAGAGTCGCCACCATTCTTTTTAGGTGTGAATGGACACCAAAATCATCACAATAAGCGAAAAGGAAAATCTAGAGTAAAAATAACTTTACTTAAAAATAAAATCCAAAGATGGGTAAGGGGATTATATTATGAACGGGGGAAGGTGTTAGGCACCCCCATTCACCCACACACGGTGGTTGCTGTGAGACATGGGAAAAATCACCGGGATGATTTCCCCTCCATCAGCACACGGGGCTCAACGTAAAAAGTTGGGAGAGTCACCACCATTCAGATTTTGGGTGTGAATGGACACCAAAAGTTTAAAAATAAGCAAAAATAGCCAAAAGGCCAATTCTAGAGTAAAAATAACCCTACTTGAAAATCAAATCCAGAGATGGGTAAGGGGATTAGATTATGAACGGGGGAAGGTGTTAGGCATCCCCATTCATCCACACGAAGTGGTTGCCAAGTGTTATTCATGCTAAAAGAAAATAGAAAGCTTGCTAAAAAAATCATGAAAACCTTGAAAAAGGACAAATATATGATATCTTCACATGAAAATCCAAATGAATTCCAGATCTTCTTTTATGTTAATATCACTTCTGGAATATCACAAAGAGATGGAAATCACGGCCAAAGTTGCACAAAACCAAGTTGAGGCAAATCCGGGAAATTTGGTAAAAAGTAAGGCCATTTCTCTTGAAATTAATCAAATCCAATTTTAAATTAAATCAAACCAAATCCATTTGAAAGATTAGGGTAAACAATAGTCTCATACAAAATTTCAATTAATTCCGATTGAAATCCTAAGAGTTATGGCTCTTTTAAAGTTGCTGCCGGAGAAAATCAAAAGTAGCAAGTAGGCAAGTTCGGAAAATCACCTAGAAAAATCCACTCCATAAAAACCCACGAAATTTGGTGTGATTGAAGTCTGTATGGCCATCGTTCCAAAGAAACTAGCCTCATACAAAAATTCCTTCGGATATGCCTTGGGTGGTCTCCCGAACAGGCCCCGAAGATCACAGATTTACCCAGAAAAGTGCAACTGAACAGTTCTGAGTAAATCTGTTACTAATAATACAAATGGAGTCAAAAAATTATGAAACCAATTGGATTTGAAAATAGACTCATAAAAGAGTGCACAGAAACAAAAATCATTCGAATCGGACTTAAAACGAACACATGGCGCTCCGTTGAAGTGACAAGTTCCGTATTTAAACCTGAACTGTCCAATCAACTTCGACAGAGAGATGTCAAAAATCTGCTTGATAGAAATTAATGAAATTTGGTGGACATAAAGTAGATAGCCTCACCTTTTCCATGGTTCTGGAATCGCTCCAAAATTCATCCGGACGATGAAGTTATGAGCGTCCGAAGTAAGGGTACAGTTGCTGTCAAGCTAAGCCATTTTGAGTAAAACCAATGCAAAACTGTGACCAAGTGTGTGTAATTCGTGAAAAATGAACACAAAACCTTTAAAAATCATTTAAAAACATTCCAGAATTGATTGAGGCCATTTATTTGTGATTTATCACAATGAATGTAATATATCCCCAAATGTGAGCCTATCCCGCCAAAATTGTGCTATGTATGTGCAAGTGTAAAAAATCATACAAGATCAATATAATAAGATAGCATGCATACATATTCATCAAAATAAGGTTCTAAAACAACCTAGGGTTCCGTTCCATTATCGTTTCCCTTTGTTCTTTCTCCCCGTTAAACACGGTTCTTCAAGATAATCATGGGGTACTTTTAATATGAAACGGTTTCAATCATCCAAAAAGGCTTTATGCTACATAGGTTCTAGCACTAGGGTCAATTCCCAGTCTCGTTTCTCCTAGATCCCGCCTTCACGTTTTACGGCTAGGGGGAGTCTTGAGATACTTTGAGCCGGGGAAGGATTTTCATACACACGAAAGGCCTTATTCTACAGAAAGGTAGAAGAAGAGATCTAGATCTAGAAATGTAAAAACAGAAAATAAAAGAAAAGTTTGAGGCTTACCTGGGTTTTGGAAGCGATCCCGCAGCGGTTTCCCTCTTCTCTTGGAGCTCTTCTTGGCAAGAATTCAAAGCAAGAGTTAATGGCCATTTGCTTAAGGAGGAGCCTCCTATTTATAGGCAAAGGCTAGGGTTAGGGTTGGTGAGGATGGTAGACACAACATAATATCTATAGCCCACCAACCTTAACCCTAAGGCCATTTCCGAGATTTCCACTCATTTAATGAGGGATATGATGGTAAAAGTGAAAAGCTCTCGGAAAACCCTAATTTTGAGCAAAACTTATGTATCCGGCATATCAGGCCGGATACACAAGGGCCTTAAGGTATCCGGTATATAGTACTGGATACACTAAAGCCTTCTTGTATCCGGTATCTTTCACCGGATACAAGGAGGAGTACTTGTATCCGGCCTGAGTTGCCGGATACAGGTAAAAACTTATTTTCTTCAATTTTTGTGCTACCTTTCAAGGAGATAATGATTTTTGATGATTATTGATCATTTTGACAGTGCAATTTGGGGTGTCTACAATTGCCAAGTGTTGTTCATGCTCAAAATAAAGAAGGCTTGCTAAAGTAATAAAAAAAGGCTTGAAAAAGATTAAACACATGTATGATTCCTCCACATGAGAAGTCCAATGAATCTTAGACTTTCTTTTATGGAAGTATCACTTCTGGGATATCACCATTTAAACGGAAATCAAAGTAAAACTTGAACACAAACAAGTTAAGACAAATCTGGAAAATTCAGTAAAAGATGGAGCCATTTGACCACAAATCATTCAAATCAAATTCAAATTGAATCAAACCAAATTCATTTGAAAGATTATGATCAATAGAAGACTCATGAAAATTTTCAATTGAATCCGGTTAAAACCCTAAGAGTTATGCTCCTTTGAAATCTGCTGTTGGAAATCAGTAAAAGTAACAAGTGGGCAACTTTGGAAATTCATTTGGAAAAATTGGTTCCATATAAATCCGTGAAATTTTGCATGAATGAAGTATGTAGAGCCATATTTTAAATGAAACTAGCCCCATACAAAACTTCATCCGGATGTGCCTTGGGTGACCTCCCAAATAGGCCCCGAAGATCACAGATTAGCCTAGAAATATGCTGTTGAGCAGTTCTGAGTAAATCAGTTACCCACGACACAAATGAAATAAAAAAAATCTGAAACTAATTGGATTTGAAAGTAGACTCATAAAGGAAAGCACCGAAATCAAAATCACTCAAATCGGACTTAAAACGAACAGATGGTGCTCATTTAAAGTGACAGGTTCAGCAATCTGGCTTGAACTGACCTGTCGACTTTGATCGAATAGTGTCAAAAATCCACTTCATAAAAATGGCTGAAATTTTACAGACATGAACTAGACAGTCTCACCTTTCACATGTCTTTGGAATCACTCCAAAATTCATCCGGATGATGAAGTTATGAGTGTCCGAAGTTAGGGTACAGATGCTGTCCCGTTTTGCCATTTTTAAGTAAAACCAACCCAAAACAGTGATCAAGTGTGTGTAATCCGTGCAATCCAAACCAAAATCATTTGAAAAAGCATTGAAAAATCTCCAGGAGGGAATAGGGCACGAATTTGGCTCACCATTCTCTTCGATTGGAGAGAATATGCCAAAAACCCTAAAATGGAACAAAAATGCCCAAAACCGAGAGGTTAGACCATGAGGTCTTCAATACTCAAAGATAAACTTGCTTGAAATCATTAAGAAATATCCCAGAAATGCTTGGGGCTATTTATTTCAGATCTATCACAATGAATATGATAGATCCAAAATACAAGCCGATTCCGACAAAACGGGTGCTATGTGTGCATGTGTAAAAACCATCTCTCTAAACACATACATCACAACATATAGCATTCAAAGTACATTAATTAAATGGGGTTCTATGTCTAGGGTTCCATTCCCATTCTCGTTTCCCCTAGTTCTCTCTCCACGTTTTACGGTTTCGAGATAGTCTTGAGGTACTTTGAGTACGGAAGGGGTTTTCACACAACAATAGGCCATTCAAGAGGGTTCTATGACTAAGGATCAATTCCCAGTTTCGTTTCCCCTAGATTCCCCTCACGTTTTACGGCTAGATGGAGTCTCGAGGTACTTTGAGTAGGGAAAGGGGTTTCAAGCACAAAGAGTAGGCCATTATTCTACAAAAAGGTATAAGAAAGATCTAACCCTAGAATGTAAAACAGAAAAATAAAGAAGTTCCAGGCTTACCTGGGTTTCTGGGAGCAATGCGGCAGCGGTTCCCTTCTTCACTTGGAGCTCTTCAATCTCCAACTTCTGGCTCTCAAACTCTTGGCCATTTGCTTGAGGAGAGGCCTCCTATTTATAGGAAAAAGCTAGGGTAGGGGTGCCCTAATTCTAGACACAAAATGATGTCTAGAATCCACCAACTTAAACCCTAAGGCTATTTCCAAGAATTCCCACTCATAGAGATGTGTAAAACAGTAAAAAAGTGAAAACTCTCGTAATTTTCCAATTTTGAGTAAAACCCTTGTTTCCGACAACTCAGGTCGGATACAAACAAAGATCTTTGTATCCGACATAAAATTTCGAATACAAAGAAAAAGGCTTTTATCCGACATATAATGTCGGATACAAAAAAAAAAAAGCTTCTCTGCACAGCTTCTGCATGGCACTGACCCTTGCCTGCACAGGTAATACTTATTTACATGTAATATCGTTTAAGTAAATGTCCTCGTATTTTTTAATCTCCATTTACTTAAGATATTACATGTAAATAAGCAAACACCCCCCATTTGAATCCATTAAAAATAGTTCCAGACCCAAATTCCAAGTGAATAAAAAGTCAACTTTTCAGTTCAAGGCAAAATTCTGATTTTTTCGGTCTGGTAAAAAGGTTTAATATGTTAATACCAAGGTATTCGTTAAGATTTAAAATATCAAAAAATTCATTTATGCAATAACATTGCTAAAAACCTGATTACCTGGAAAAATTATCTTGAAATCTTGCTTTAAAAAATATTTCATTTTTTGGGGTCAAAAGTCAACAAAATTCAACCGGAAAAAGTTTGACTTTGCACAAAAGATTGAATTGGGCCTTTTCCTTTATGGTTTTGGATTCAAATGAATTAAGGATCTCAAACCTAATGTTAAGAATTGAAAATTCTAATAAAATATCTCTCATTCAAGATTTATCAAAAATTGTGCAATTTCAATTTTGGGGTGTCTACAAAAGCAAAAAAATTGCTTCCTCGAGAAGTTTTTGAGCAAAAAATTCTTTCAAAAATTGAAGATCACAAAGTGGAAATCAAAAGTGCTTTATTGCAAAGTTTTTCCAGAGTAAACTTTTTTGATAAAATTCCCAAATTTACAAATTTCATAAATTACGAAACTTATTTTGAGCAAGATAGGGAATGGGGATTGGTTAATGAAATCGTTTTTGAATTATGGAACTTTGAAAAACTAAAAGATTTTTCACAGTTTATCAAAACGATGCTGATTTTGGTTATGAACAAAACAAATCATAATCAGCATTACACTTTCTGAATAGAAAGTTCAATAGCATGGAGAGAGAGAAATCTTTTACTATCCATATCAAATCTGGTACTTCAGAAAAACTCAAGAAGACGAATTTATTGGAGAATCATAAATCAAGGCTGTTTCAGTCATAAATAGTCTTGATCTGACAGAGTATTTCTGCGAAAGCCTGCTGCATTCACTACAAAAAAACCTGGTTCTAGCGGCAGGGTTTAGTAGACCTTTAGCAACGGTCTTTTAATAACCACCGCTAAAGGTAATGTCCTGTTCTCCGATCTGTCTTGCGAAAGCTATCTTCTCTCCACCTCTCTCCCAAATCTCTCTCCTTGCGAAAGCTATCTCCTCTCTGTCTCTCTCACTTTAATCTCTCTCGCGGCTACAAACGCGTTGTGACGGTTTAGACCCTTCCATCGCTTCTATAAACGAGCCTCCAAACCGAACCAGACTGGACAGGCACTAGACCTTCTTCAATCGAAATCCTGACTGGAAAGAGCACAACGTTTTGAGAGAGACGATAATAGAAAGTGCGAATGGAAACCCTAGTTCGAAACCTTATGTGTATCTGGACAATGAGGAGGAGCTAGAGAAGGTTTTCAAATGGTTCGACAGCAATGGCGATGGGAAGATCTCCGCCGCGGAGCTCGTCGACATGCTCCGTGCTCTCAGCAACGAGGTGGTGCCGGAGGAGTCGAAGCGGATGATGGAGGAGATCGATACCGACAGCGACGGATTCATCGATCTGAAGGAGTTCGTGGATTCTCTATTTCTTTCTTTTCTCACCAACACAAATTTGTTCTTCTCTTTTATAAAGTCAAATCTTCACCATAGTATCAGAGCATTAACTTATGCTGTTTTCTCTCACAGATCTTTCTCATAGATTTACAAGCTTGTTCAATTCCTAGCAATGGTTGGTTCGGTTTCCAATTCTCAAAATCATACTTCCGCAAGATCGGATCGCATGGAAGATCCATCAAATCCATTCTTCTTGTCGTTCTCACAAACATGAATTGTTCTATTTTTCATGGTCGAATCTTATCAAACTACAGAATACCTAATTCCATCTCAAAACCGCTGGGAAATATAGCAGGAAAGGTAAAAAGGGATAAAATCACACATTTATGAGGAAATATTGAATGGCATTGGCCCGATTTTCTTTCCAGAAAGCCTTGCACCGTTCCTCTTTGAAGAACCTCTTACAGCAATCCACGATACTCCATCTCTGCACGTGCCCTCAACGTTTCTCTCACTGATTCTTCAAAACATAGCTTCCCCTTTTTCGAGTCAGACAACCATGGTATCTCGCTTCCTCGACATTGTCGATCCGATGGGGACAATTGCAGTATTGCACTTTCCTGCCCTAGCCCTAGCATTTCCAATAATCGCAGATAACTCAGGTCTCAGGTAAATACCTCTTAGGTACGATTGCAATAACTGTTGCAGGTATTATCTTGGTCATTTCTATTGCATTTCCTCTGTACCGTCATCTGCTCGTGCATGTAAATTGGGGATATTAATTAGTTTCTTTGATCTGCTTTTCATATTTGTTACAGGCATTCAGGTTTTTCGATCGAAACCGAGTGGGCTACATCAAGGTATGACACAATCTTTCAATTATCCTTCTTGGTAAATTTTATGCTGAGACTGGTATAGGGCTAATAGAATTCCTGTCTTCATTTCCAGGTTGAAGATTTGAGGTTTTTCGATCGAAACTGAGTGGGCTACATCAAGGTATGACACAATCTTTCAATTATCCTTCTTGGTAAATTTTATGCTGAGACTGGTATAGGGCTAATAGAATTCCTATCTTCATTTCCAGGTTGAAGATTTGAGGATGGTTCTCCACAGCATGGGGAAGTTTCTTTCTCATAGAGAGGTCAAGGTGAGTTGATTGTGCCCTTGCTAGAATTTTTTTCAGGGGTAAGTGTGTGCGTGGAGAGAGATAGGAGCACTACTGGGGTGAGTGGCAAGGGCAGGGAGCATGTGCGACGGGCACTGGGTTGGGGCAAGCGGGTAGGGGGTTGGCAAATTTTTTTTTTCAAAAAACGCAAAACTATTGTGGTGGTCAAGAAACCGCCGCTAAAAATTCAAAAGACCGCTGCAAAAACATTTAGCGACGGTGCTTTCCGTGGCGGGCAAGCGTCGGAACATACTACTTTTAGCTGCGGTTTTTGTACCTTTACTAACAGTCACTGCCCGCCGGTAAAGGGCTGTATTTTTGTTGTGATTTGTCAGAAACTGCATCAATGATATTGGGATCAGCAAGATTGCCCTTTATCATGACCAATGGACGTCAAGTGTTTGTCACCGATGAAGAGGTGGATTACCCTAGAACAGAGGAGCAAATACAAGTAGTGGAATTTTTAAGGAAAATGAAGAATAGAAATGGACTGCGAAAATTTTATGGGTCACGGTCCATGTGGGCGGGGCGGGGGGGGGGGGGGGGGGGGGGGGGGGGGGGGCGGCGCGGGGCGGCTAGGGTACTGGCACTGTAAGTATGACACGATGACGATTTATTGAGGCATGTCATGGCAGGGTACGAAGCACGATAGCCACAGCTCCGGAGGGCTGTGGGCCGGCAAGATTTACATCCCTAGAGGAGAGTGAACCTATGCGGTTGATCTGGTAACGGTTGCAAGAGTTTGCTGCTTTTCCAAACAATTTTTGCGAAAAGTTTGGCTTTGTCCCTGTGAGACATGGGAAAAATCACCGGTGTGATCATCCCTCCGTCAACACACGGGCTCAACGCAAAAGTGGGAGAGTCGCCACCATTCATGATTTTGGGGTGAGAATGGACACCAAAAGTTTAAAAATAAGCAAAAATAGCCAAAAGACAAATTCTAGGGTAAAAATAACCCTACTTGAAAATCGAATCCAGAGATGGGTAAGGGGATTAGATTATGAACGGGGGAAGGTGTTAGGCACCCCCATTCATCCACACAAAGTGGTTGCCAAGTGTATGTTCATGCAAAAAACAAAGTAAGAAAGCTTGCTAAAAATCATGAGAAACCTTGAAAAAGGTCAAATGTATGATACCTTCACATGAGAAACCAAATGAATTTCGGGTTCTCCTTTTATGTCAATATCATTTCTGGAACATTAAAAAGGTGGAAATCCAAGCACAAGTTGCTCAAAACCAAGTTAAATCAAATCCGGGAAGTTTGGTAAAAAGTATGCCATTTGCCTTAAAATCATTCAA
Source organism: Buxus sempervirens (assembly GCA_947561395.2). Classification (NCBI taxonomy): domain Eukaryota; kingdom Viridiplantae; phylum Streptophyta; class Magnoliopsida; order Buxales; family Buxaceae; genus Buxus; species Buxus sempervirens. The sequence goes on along the minus strand of OX387194.1, from coordinate 13,079,721 downwards.
ATCCAATTCTAAATTGAACCAAACCAAATCCATTTGAAAGATTAGGGTAAATAAGAGTCTTATGCAAAATTTCACTTCATTTCGATAAAAATCCTAGGAGTTATGCTCCTTTGAAGTTGCTGCTGGGGATTTTTAAAAGTGATAAGTGGGCAACTTTGGAAAATGGTCTAGAAAAATCCACTACATAGAAATCCGTGACATTTGGTGTCAATGAAGTCTGTATGGCCATCTTTCGAAAGAAACTAGCCTCATACGAAGACTCATTCGGATGTGCCTTGGGTGGTCTCCCGAACAGGCCCCGAAGATCACAGATTCACCCAGAAAAGTACAAATGAACAGTTCTGAGTAAATAGGCTACCAATAATTCAAATGGAATTCAAAAATTATGAAACCAACTGGATTTGAAATAGACTCATAAAGGAGTACTCAGAAACAAAAATCGCTCGAATCGGACTTAAAACGAACACATGGCGGTCCGTCGAAGTGACAAGCTCTGTACTTGAACCTAAACTGTCCACTTAACTTCGACAGAGAGGTGTCAAAAATCCGTTCGATGGAAACTTATGAAATTTGGTGGACATAAACTAGACAGCCTCACCTTTCCCATGGTTCTGGAATTGCTCCAAAATTCATCCGGACGATGAAGTTATGAGCGTCCGAAGTAAGGGTACAGGTGCTGTCCAGTTAAGCCACTTTTGAAGAAAATCAAATCCGAAAATTGACAAAGTGTGTGAGATTCGTGTGAGATGAATCCAAAACCTTTGAAAAACATTTAAAAACACTCCAGAATTTGATTGAGGCCATTTATTGGAGATTTATCACAATGAATGTAATAAATCCCCAAATGTGAGCCTATTCACCAAAAAAGTGTAATATGTGTGCAAGAGTGAAAAACCGAACAACACATCATGCACATAGATTCATCAAGATAGGTTCTAGCATAGCCTAGGGTTCCGTTCCATTATCGTTTCCCTCTGTTCTCTCTCCCCGTTAAACACGGTTCTTCGAAATAATCAAGGGTACTTTGATTATGGAACGGTTTTCAAACATTCAAAAGCCTTATGCTACATGGGTTCTAGCACTAGGGTCAATCCCCAGTCTCGTTTCTCCTAGATCCGCCTTCACGTTTTACGGCTAGGGGAGTCTTGAGATACTTTGAGCCGGGGAAGGATTTCCACACACACAAACAAGGCTTTACACTACAGAAAGGTAGAAGAAGAGATCTAGATCTAGGAATGTAAAGACAGAAAATAAAAAGAAAAGTTGAGGCTTACCTGAGTTCTGGAGGCGATTCCGCAGCGGTTTTCTTCTTCTCTTGGAGTTCTTCTTTGCGAGAATTCAAAACAAGAGTTGAGTTCCATTTGCTCAAGGAGGGGGCTCCTATTTATAGGCTAAGGCTAAGGTCATTGGTAGACACAACTTAATGTCTAGAACCCCTCCAACCTTAACCCTAAGGTCATTTCCGCGATTTCCCCTCATTTAATGAGGGACATGATGGTAAAAGTGGAAAGCTCTCGGAAAACCCTAATTTTGAGCAAAACTTGCGTATCCGGTATATCAGGCCGGATACACAAGGTCCTTAAGGTATCCGGTATACAATACCGGATACACTAAGCACTGCTTGTATCCGGTATGTTCCACCGGATACAAAGAAAGGTACTTGTATCCGGCCTGAGTTGCCGGATACAAGGAAAAAAGCCTTTTTTTCCAAATTTTAACACAGGCAACACTTATTTACATGTAATATCGTTTAAGTAAATGGATCTCCATTTACTTAAGATATTACATGTAAATAAGCAAACACCCCCCCATTTGAATCCATTAAAAATAGTTCCAGACCCAAATTCCAAGTGAATAAAAAGTCAACTTTCCAGTTCTAGGCAAAATTCCGATTTTTCAGGTCTGGAAAAAAGGTTCAATATGTTAAAACCAAGGTATTCGCCAAGATTTAAAATCTCAAAAAATTCTTTCATGCAATAACATGGCTAAAAACCTGATTACCGGGAAAAATTATCTTGAAATCTGGCTTTAAAAAATATTTCATTTTCTGGGGTCAAAAGTCAACAAAATTCAACCGGAAAAAGCTTGACTTTGCACAAAAGATTGAATTCGGGCCTTTTCCTTTTCCGTTTTGGATTCAAATGGGTTAAGTATCTCAAACCCAATGCAAAGAATTGAAAATTCCAATAAAATATTTCTCTCCTTCAAGATTTATCAAAAATCGTGCAATTTTGGGGTGTCTACAGTCCCCTGAAATCTTGTATATAAGAGGTTCTTTCTGCACAAAATTTCATCATCACTTCATTAACCACAAACCACCCTAACTATTTGATCTTGCATCCAATAGATGCGCATTACTATTAGGCCAAAACAAGGCCAAGGGACCTTTCTTGTTGGTGGTTGATTGTAGGTTAGGTAGAATATAAAAAGTTCAAAAATTAAGGCATTAAAATAGTTGTTATCTTCTCTTAGCCTTGGATTTTTGGGCCCCAACAGTCCTAGAAATCTTACCATTTAGATGATGAAATCTAAAAAAAATGAAATCAAGTCAATTGAGTATATAAAAAGATAAGATGAAGATAACTTTATTGGACATATAGAGATAAAAAGGTAAGATGAAGATAATTTTATTGGACATATGGAATCTTCATAATTTTATGAAGACACTTTTCCACATGATTGAACCTCATATGACTCCTTATCAGTGGTGGAGTCGGCAATCAATGTAGATATGTTTCCACCCAAATGGAGTGCAACTCTTAGCACTTTCTGCGAGAGTGGTGTGCGGATGTCCATAACACCCTTCGTGGTTGAACAGAAATGTAGTGCGATAATTGTAATCAAATTCCCAGCCGCCATGGTGCTCAATTGCAGAGCAGCCGCATTGGTCGTATATCACAAAATTAGTATTCTCGCAACTTGATGCATCCCACACAAGCAGAGAGCTGGCGTTTGCGAGGTTGGTTGTGATTCCCATGAGCATCACAGCCACGACAACACTAAGAAGGAACCTGGTAAGGGACATGTCTTCAATAGGGCTGAAACTAAAAAGATTAATTGAAAAAAAGGAGCCTGAAACTAAAAGACTTCTGGGTATTCAGTGTCTTTGAGATGTAGAGCTATGTTTGCTTTTGATATCCATATTTATAGGCAATGAAGGGAACGGATCATGGTCTTAAGATGCCTGTCGGCTTTCTCCTTTGATATCAATGTATTTTTTGCTACCTAGCTAAAACACTGTAGTTTGTAATCTAGTCAACCTCACCCTATGTCTATCCGTCATGTTTCGGCATTGGATGTCGCGATCGACCGACCTGTAAACAGGAGTCATTACCTATGCATGGCAGGTCCCAGAAGACATTGATCAGCCGGACCAGCCGGAACTTCTGTTCCTCTATGTATGGTACGTAAGTGTAGTGTCTTAACTGTTCATTCTCTGGTAGATTTGTTTATTTTAATTTGGATAATAATCAAGTCGATCGTTATTGAGTTATCATTTAGTTGTTGGCTACTGGTTGTCACCATGGAAATTAAAGGGCAAATTTAAGTAAAAGAATGTAGTGTCTAAGCCTATGAATCTTGTTTTTTCCTCAATCCTCCACCAACATCAACAAACACAATTGAAATCCTGTAGGGCCTTTATTTACAATCTTATTTGCATCCTGCATTGGGATCATTCCATGTATACCGTGAATACTATAATTGCAAAATTTTAAGCAATCCTATGAAAAGCTGCAAATAAGGTTGTAGATAAAGGCCCTATAGGATGTAAACCGCAACAATAATTAATTGTATGCACTTATTTAATTCTTTTGCTGCGCACATAAATTCTTCGTTCTAATGTAAGTCATAAAATTATGTATGTCAATTTTTATTAAAAATGGCTATCCTTGGGAACTAGACAAGAATATATTCGGAGACATACGTGACATATATAGGACGGATGAACATGCCCAAAATTCATCTAACAAGAAACGTGTTGGATGTAAAGATGGTGATGAGTCGAGTTGTAAACGGGTTGATGGGTAAACGGGTTGTATTAAAAATATTAATTGTGTTTTCTATATAATATAATTATATATTCATGTCCCTTATTTATTGTACAATTTTAAAATAAACAACTTGTGTAAAGTGTTGATATGGCAATGTTATTAATCCTAAAAATTAATAAAATTATATTAGTCATAAAAATAATTTAGTGATAAAAGTCCCAAAATATAAATTAAACTAATGAACTTAATTAGTTAGGTATCCTTGATAACATAATAAAATAGAATATAAATAGGATAGAAGTCGCAAAAATAAGGAAAAAAAAAAAAAAAAAAAAAATTATGATCTAAGCGGGTACCCAAAGCCAAAGCGTTCGTGGGTTGGGTTCAGTTTGACCCCTTTTTGGACGACTTGAGGAAACCTAAACCCAAAGCCATTTAGTTAAGAAATTTTAAACCCTGCAACCATGGAGAGGTTAACCACTGTCTTCCGCTGACATTTTGGCAAAGGTTTATACCACTATATCATTTATTATATATCTATATCTACGATAAATTTATAAACTTAACAAATACTTAATAATTGTATATATATATATAAACTTGTATGTACATATATTAGTTATAAGTGCATGTATATAGTAAATATATATCCATACATATGTACTTAATATAATTATTAACTTAATAATAATAAATTATATAACTATACTTTAAGTTTGTACTAAATGCATGTACTAGTGGGGTGCATGTGCAATACTGCACGTATGTAGAATAAAATTATTTAGGAAGTGTAAGGCATAAGGAATTATTAAAGGGTCTCTTTTGGAAAGTGAAAATGAAAAAAAGACAAAGTTATCTATGTCAGTATATAAGAGAAGGTTATTTTAGGAAAAAAATAAATTAGATTGGCACGTTTCCCAGGGGACGCGTCGCGTTATATATAGTATAAATAATGTATGTTAGGTTTTATAGTAAATTTTGTACATAGCTTTACACGTACGTAATAACTTAAATATGTGTGTATGCATGTTCAAAGGAATATCTCGAAGGATAAAAAAACTACAATTGATTCTAAACTTCAAATATGATAAGTATAAGGAATATACTTTACATAAATTAATTTATACTAATATATTTAGTATAATTTTCATACTTATTATATAACTATTATTAATTATGTAAGCACGCTTAAGTATATATAACAATCATTTTAGTGCTTAATAATTATAAATTCCATCAAGTTACAAGTTATATATATATATATATATACACACACACACACACACACAAATAGAGTACTGGCATTTGCGAGGTTGTTGCTTGTGATTCCCATGAGCATTACGGTCACCCCAACACTAAGAAGGAACCTAGAAGGGGCCATGCCTTCAATGGAGCTGCACCAAAAGTTGAAGGAAGGAGCCTGAAACTAAAAGACTTTTGGGTATATATTCAGTGCCTTCGAATAATTTTCCCATTTTTTTAATCTATGAAATTCCAATTTAGTAGATGTCTATGAGTTAGGGTTCGATAAATCAGAATTAGAATTAAACATTTTTTTTTGTTAAAATGGACTTATTTTGTTTTTTATGCCTTATCAAAACTAATTTTTAACTTATTTTTCCTTTTTTTTTTATTTTTTATAGGGATCCAACTAAAATACAAGGCTTTGATACGGTTAATTTGGATAAAATAAAAAGGTAAGTGCTTTAATTCATATGTTTACCAAATACTTTCCTTAACTAAAAAACAAGTATTACTATTTTAATAAGTGCTTAAATATATGTGTTTACCAAACACCAATTTTTTGAAATGAGCATTTTTTTTACAGCTAGCTACGTATAAGTCCTTAAATAAGCTAACTTATCTTTTAATTACTTATCCATAAGCACTAGCAATCTCATACACCACCTTAACCTGTCCGCCGATATGCCATTGTAGGTGACAGGGATCCCACCATAACGAGATGTTGTTTAAATTGACCACCCTGAATTCAATTAGTGCTTTTTCTGTGTCATGTGATTGGTAGAACTTGCGCCAAGCCCATGAACAATGAGTAGGTACTTTAATTACCTAGAAAAATCGATGACGCAGGAGATACTGATTTATCCATCGACACCATCAGGAGGTTGATGAACCAAGAGGCCAAATTTGCCACAAAATAGCAGCCTTGTTAAGAAGATCCAGCCGACGGACCCTCACCCTCCCTTAAGTAATGGTTTTACACAATTTGCCCCAACCAATAGGAGAGAATTTTTTTAACAAGTTTGCAACCTGACCAAAGGAACCTGCAATAGATTTGTTTCAGGATGTCCAGCATAGGAAAGTGTAGCCATCTTCCATGCTTGCTCTTTGACCTTAATTCTCTCAATTAAGGGCATAAAATGTTGCCAAGTTAACCTTGAGTATATAAGGGCTGGGAATGCCAAGATATTTCGCAGGTAGGCTAGCTTCAACAACATTCCAAGTATTATAGATGGATATCTTTACATCTTGTTCTACATTGGACATAAAAACTGCACTTGTCATGAGGTTAATTTGCTGTCCAATTACGTTGCCAAATAAAACCCATGCTTGCCAAAGAATCTCAAAGGATTGAATGTCTCCTCGTGAAGAAAGAAATATATCATCAGCAAAGCAAAGACGCGTTAATTTCAAAGCTTGGCAATGAGGATGAAATGAGAATTCAGATTTCTGAATTTTCTTAATTATTTATAATACCTGCGAGGGCCTCCATAGCCAACACAAAATGAGCAGGGGACATTGGATCCCCCCGTCTCAATCCATGTTGGCCTTGAAAGAATCCATGATCTGCCATTTATCACCAAAGAGCTCAATGTCATGGAGATACAGAATCCAACTCAGAAGCTTATATGGGAAATTCATGGCAGTCAGAATCTTCTTAATAGCATACCAAGAAATAAAGTTATAATCCTTTTGAAGGTGCACTTTAAAAGCACATTTGGGAGATCCACGAGAGTGGTGATAATTGTGAAAATCGGGGCATGCTTGTCTAATGTGCAGCAAAATGAAATGTCACGGTTCTTGGCAGATTACAAGGATGTGTTTGCTTGGTCGTATGAGGACATGCCGGGGTTGGACACGGACATGGTGGTGCATAAGTTGCCAATTTTGCCAGGGGTTAAGCCAATTAAGCAGAAGCTGAGAAGATTGAAGCCTGAGTGGACTCTGAAGGTCAAAGATGAAGTGGTCAAACATTTCCAAGCCGGATTTCTGGCAGTCTCAACGTACCAGAATGGCTCGCAAACATAGTGCCGGTACCCAAGAAGGACGGAAAAGTCAGAATGTGCGTGGATTATAAAGACTTGAACAAGGCAAGCCCAAAGGATGATTTTCTGCTTCCACACATCGACATTCTGGTCGATAATACTGCGGTACATAGCCTGTTCTCCTTCATGGATGGGTTCTCGGGATATAATCAGATTAAGATGGCTAAGGATGATCAAGAGAAAACAGCATTTATCACACCTTGGGGCACATTCCACTACACGGTCATGCCGTTCGGACTCAAGAATGCCGGGGCAACATATCAGCGGGCCATGACAGTACTATTCCATGACATGATCCACAAGGAGATGGAGGTCTACGTGGACGATATGATTGCCAAATCATGCAAAGAGGAGGACCACTTGATCAATCTGAAGAAAGTGTTTGATCGACTCAGGAAGTACAGTCTACGGCTCAACCCTGCTAAGTGCGTCTTTGGGGCTACATCAGGGAAGTTACTGGGATTTATTGTGAGCCGAAGAGGAATTGAAATTGACCCGGCTAAGGCCAAGGCCATAATTGAAATGCCAGCACCCAGAACCGAGAAGGAGGTTCGTTGTTTTCTCGGGAGGATTCAATACATAAGCCGGTTCATAGCACGACTCACTGCTATCTGTGAACCAATTTTCAAGCTTCTAAGGAAGGATAACCCGACGGTCTGGAATGAGGATTGACAGCAGGCCTTCGATACGATCAAGGAATATTTACTGAACCCACCTGTGCTAGTGCCACCAACTCCAGGAAGACCACTGATCCTGTACTTGTCAGTGTTGGAAACATCGATGGGATGCGTCTTGGGGCAGCACAATGAGACTGGTAGAAAAGAAAGGGCCATTTACTATCTAAGTAAAAAATTCACGAAATATGAAGTCAAGTATTCATCATTGGAGAAGACCTGTTGTACTCTAGTGTGGGCAACTCAGAGGCTAAGGCATTACTTCCTTAGTCACTCCACACTATTGATATCCCGGATGGACCCGCTGAAGTATTTATTTGAGAAACCGGCACTGACTGGCAGGACGGCAAAGTGGCAACTACTACTGTCCGAGTTTGACCTCACGTACATCACCCAGAAGGCGATCAAGGGTCAAGCCATAGCTGATCACCTGGCTGCACATCCTTTGCCAGAATATCAACCCTTGAAGACCAACTTTCCAGATGAGGCAATTCTGTACACTGAAGAGGAGGAAAGTGAGAGTTCTTGGCAGATGTTTTTCGATGGGGCCGCCAACATGAATGGGAATGGAATAGGGGCAGTCTTGGTTAAACCAGATGGTTCACACATCCCGATTGCAGTAAAGCTGAGATTCCAGTGCACCAATAACATAGCAGAATATGAAGCATGCATAATTGGATTGCAAGCAGCCATGGATCATGGAGTAGAGGAACTTGACGTATACGGAGATTCGAGTCTTATCATCTTCCAAACAACTGGTGAGTGGAAAACCAAGGATCACAAATTGATCCCTTATCACCAGTATTTGGAAGAAATAAGCACAAATTTCACTCGAATTTCCTTCAACTATATGCCAAGGGCCAAGAATCGGTTTGCGGATGCTCTAGCAACCTTGGCTTCAATGGTTAGCATACCAGAAGGACTAGACATCATACCGCTGGAAATTGAGGTTAGAGATGAACTGGCTTACTGTCTCGTTCTAGAGGGAGCACCAGAAGAAGAAGCACCGTGGTTTCAAGATATCAAAAATTTCTTGAACAATCGGAGTCTGCCAGAAAATGCCATTGCTACTGAGAAGAGGACAATACAGAGATTGGCTGGTCAATTTCTGCTAAGTGGTGGACATGTGTACAAGAGGTCACATAACGACATTCTGCTCAGATGTGTAGCCAAGACGGAATCGGAAAGACTGATTGAAACTGTACATGGAGGAGTTTGTGGGCCCCACATGAGCGGGCACATGTTGGCAAAGAAGATCTTGAGGTTGGGATATTACTGGACGACCATGGAACATGATTGCTGTATACATGTCAGGAGGTGCCACCAATGTCAGATATATGCAGATAATAAGCATGGACCCCCAGGTTTGCACAACATGACATCACCATGGCCTTTTTCTATGTGGGGCATAGATGTCATCGGCATGATTTCACCTAAGGCATCGAACGGGCACAGATTTATCCTGGTTGCGATTGATTACTTCACTAAATGGGTAGAAGCAGCTTCATACGCGAACATCACAAGCAACCATGTTATTAAATTTTTGAAGCACAATATCATTTGTCGCTATGGACTGATAAGTGCCATAGTATCAGACAATGCTTCAAATATTAAGAACAAGGACATGAAGAAAATGTGTGAGCAGTTTCAGATCACCCACCATAAGTCAGCTCCGTACAGGCCAAAGATGAATGGGGCAGTGGAAGCAGCAAACAAAAACACAAAGAAAATCATTCAGAAAATGGTAGTGAGCTACAAGGATTGGCATGAAATACTGCCACTTGCTCTACATGCCTACAGAACCTCGATCCGGACCACAACCGGGGCAACCCCGTATTCCCTAGTCTATGGAATGGAAGCAGTTTTGCCAGTGGAAGTAGAAATCTCGTCACTCAGAGTGCTCATGGAAGCAGAACAAGAAGAAGCCGAATGGGTACAGTCAAGACATGATCAACTCAACCTAATAGAAGAGAAGCGATTGAAAGCACTATGTCATGGCCAATTGTACCAGAAGAGAATGGCCCGAGCCTACAATAAGAAGGTGAGGCCCAGAACTTTCCAAGAAGGAAACCTAGTTCTAAAGAAAATTCTACCATTTTTGGAAGACCCTCGTGGTAAGTTCAAGCCCAATTGGGAAGGGCCATATGTCGTCAAGAAAGTCCTATCAGGGGGTGCACTCATATTAGCAGAAATGGATGGGACAGATTTTCCTGAGCCAATCAACTCTGATGCAGTAAAAAGGTATTTTCCTTGAGTGAATATTTCTAGGAAATGATCCGAGGCCATTTTTCTTTATTTCCTTCAAAAATTTTAATCCCTAGTCTAGCCAAGTTGAGCCGGTTCGTTTCTTTGATAAACCCAAACCGGATTTATAGTCTTAAATTGGGGCAAAACAAATTGGGGCAAAAATAAGGGAAAAAAAAAAGAAAAAGAGAGAAAAGCAATGAAAATGGCAAATGAAAGCCAAGTGTGAAAAAAGGATGCAAAGAATGCAATTTGGGGAAAAAGGGTTAAATTCATCATGACTGTAAGTCCGGTTGAGCTATTTCCACACTTGAAAATTTTTGGGCCTTTAATACCCTCTTTTTCATAAACCGAGCCTAGCCTTTGTTTCGTCCTATTTCTAAGTCCTCGGTGATCTTGGTATGTTCATTCAAATTTTAGAGTGAAATTGGTAATGACGGAATGCAGAAGCCGGCCCTAGTGAAAACCGTAACTGGCGCTAGGGGCAATATTGGCCAAAGGGCAAAAAGAAAAAAAATAAAAAATAAAAAAAAATGAAGAAAAATCAGAGGTTGAGTTGATCATAGAGATCTGAGCTTGAAGCAAAGTTGGCATGAGTAGAATGGGGTTAGTTTTGGCATTTGGGGATGACTCTAAAGGTCCTAAGATGGACGGTTCTGATCCCTTATTATTTTGTGGACTACCCTTTTCATTATTTAACCTGGTTTAATTCCTTTAATTATAGGTGATTAAGTGCATGGACCAAATTTCAAAAAATAAAAAAAAAATATAAAAAGGAAAAATTATACTTTGGCCAGTGATGATAAATCAAATACTTTTCATAAAACCTTTGTTTTTACAAGCATATGAGCATTCTGAGGCCAATAATATAAAAATTTTATTTTGAATTAAATCCTTTGTCTTTCCACTATTGGAGTTTGCTTTTGTACAAAGGTAGAAAAAAAGAAGAAAAAATGTGTGCAGGAAATAAGGCTAATCTCTGTCTCCTAGCCACTCCTCAAGTTCTCGAATCCGAGCTGCAATAATTCCTGAAGCCCCCTCTGCAGCGGGATCACTCAGGAAGGAAATGACCTCATCTAAAAGGGCCTGTCTGATCCGCATACTCCTAAGGCTGGCCAAAGTATCCTGGTACTTCTGCCGTATCATACGGACCTCAAAGCGACGGGCCTGCCTCTGCTCCTCCAGCTTCTCCTCCATGGCGGTACAGCGGGATATCTGCTCCTCAAGCTGCCTCTCCAGATAAAGGCCCTATATCCTGAGCTCCTGGGCCTCCCGTACCCATATCTGCTGAAGTTGCTTATGAGAAGCTCTCTCAGACTCTAAAATATCCTCATAAGTAGGGGCCAAGATGGCAGGAGGATCTTCAGGTACTGGTGCCTGACTCTGTATCTGCTCCTTGATCCAGAAGAGATAATCTTTCACATGGGCTTCTGAGAAGACGGGGCCACGCATGAAGCAAACATAGGACCACTCCCTCATCAACCAGGCATTCAGCTTCATGGTATCTAGAGAAAGGGGCCCAAGATGATCCTCATACCCACTTGGGATTATAATCCCCTGGGTCGCTCTGAATTGACGAAGGACCCGCAGAGGAAGATACATCACTGCATGTCTCAGGCCAGCTAGAATCAAAAAGTTGCGGTCACGAAAGCTAATCACTGTCTCTGCAGTGGGCTGATAAGTACCAGGCCATCTCACCTGGTCATCCTGAAGTGAACCCAAGAAAATGAACCAGCCCTGTTTGCCTCCTGGAATGTCGGGACACCCCCGGTTGCTCATCAAGGTGGGGACTTTCAAGCTCGGGAAGAAGTGTCGATTGATTTCTTCAATCTGACTCAGATGATCAAGTAGCCAAAGCTGCAAAGGAGAAGAGATATATCAGCACATTGTAAAAGGAAAAAAAAGCAAAAAAAAAAAGCAAAAAGAAAGCAAAAAAGCAAAAAAAAAAAAAATAAATAAATAAAATTTTTTTACCTGCAGGATCTGGGCACATGCTAAGGAGTGTTTCGACTTCTTATTGTAGCAATCAGTTAAGGCCTAATACATCCCAGCCAAAATCATAGGGGCCAACCTCTCCCTCTCCCTAACCTGGCATATCACTGAAATCAAGGCCAAGTCCACCTCATCATCATCTCGTGGGAAAAGCAGCTGGTTGACCACTATCAAGGTCAAGGCGTTGAACCGGGCTTCTTTATTTTCCCCTCTCAAAAGCTTCTCAGTCAAAAAAGCCTTAGACAAGGTCAATAGGGTGTCAGAATTTCCTAAGTCCTTCTTCCCTATGCCCAGAAAAGTAGAAACCTCCTTTTTGTAGCTGGGCCTAAGAGGTGGATTCACTACCTTCTCATCAAACCTCAAGCCCAGGATGGTTTCCACCTCCTCAATGGTTGGGGTCATCTCATGGTTCCCAAAACGGAACAAGTTGAGGTCGGGAACCCAATGACCAATCATGGCCTCTATAATCTCTCACTTGAAGGGAACCTTGGGAATGAGCAGGGTGTGGCCTAGATTAGTAGAATCCCATCTCCTCTCCTCATCTAGGGTCATAGAGTTAACCCATCTTGTGTAAAAGGAATCCACAGGGTTGTACCTAGTAAGATTTGGTGGTTTTGATCTAAAAGGTTGTTTTGCAGGGGAGGCAGTGTGGACAGACAATAATGGGGCAGAAGATGATCCGGATTCCATTGGAGTTGATGGGAGCAAGCTAGAACTCGAGGGGAGGAAGAAAAAGGCGAAAAGGGGGTTTCTAAACTCAAAAACTCGTAAAAAATACGCAAATCCCGAGGCTGGTTGCATTTATAGCATCTTTTAATGTATTCGGTAACTCAGACCGGATATAAAAGGTTTTATTCATATCCAGTTAAGTATACCGGATACAAAGGGGACCATGTGTATCCGGTATGTTATACCGGATACAAAGAACAATCAATGTATCCGGTCTGATATACCGGATACAAAGAAAAAGTGCAAAAAAAAGAGTAAAGGGAGGAAAATCTGAATTTTTACCTTGTTTTACCCGTGTACAAGTCATAATTGCATGAAATGGAAAAGAAAAGAAGTACAAGACAAGAGAGAAAAAAAAAAGAAAAAAGGAAAAAGAAAGAAGAAAAAAGAGCAAAATATGCTATAAATTCTACTATTTTCTCATAAAATCCTATTTTTGCCTTAAAATCCACCTCACAGCCACGAGAGCTCAGTGGAATTTAGGACAACCTTGGGAAATGTGCTGGTCAAAAGGATGATATCCACTCAATTTTTAACTTGGTTTGATAAAAAATCAGTTTTCAAAAATCCTATTTTTGGGCTTAAAATCCACTTCACAGCCACAAGAGCTCAGTGGAATTTAAGAACTCTTGGAGAGATGCCCCTCTTAAAGTTAGGGCTTTTTGGCAAATCTTCACCCAAAAATTGCTTTTTACAAAATTGAATTAAATCAAGCAAATCATGCTTAAGGGAGTGCAATTTGGGCTTGTCTAATCTTTACAGCTCACTGCTTCGCAGCTCCCGCAAAGAGGGGCAGTTGTAGACTCCCCAAATTGCACAAATAATCATCAAAAATCATTATCACCTTGAAAGCCAGCATAAAAATTGAAGAAAATAAGTTTTTACCTGTATCCGGCAACTCAGGCCGGAATGAAGTATTCCTCTTTGTATCCGGTGGAACATACCGGATACAAGAAAGCTTTAGTGTATCCGGTATATAATACCGGATACCTTAAGGCCCTTGTGTATCCGGCCTGATATACCGGATACATAAGTTTTGCTCAAAAATTAGGGTTTTTCGAGAGAAATCACTTTTTACCATCATATCCCTCATTAAATGAGGGGAAATCTCGGAAACAACCCTAGGGTTAAGGTTGGTGGGCTACAGACATTAAGTTGTGTCTACCAACAACCCTAACCTTTGCCTATAAATAGGAGGCTCCTCCTCAAGCAAAGGGCCAAGAAGTTGGAGATCCAAGAGCTCCGAGTGAAGAAGGGAACCGCTGCCGGATTGCTTCCAGAACCCCAGGTAAGCCTCAACCCTCCTTTACTTTTCTGTATTTACTTTCCTAGATCTAGATCTCTTCTTCTACCTTTCTGTAGAATAAGGCCTTCTTTGTGTGTGAAAATCCTTCCCCGGCTCAAAGTATCTCGAGACTCCCCCTAGCCGTAAAACGTGGAGGCGGGATCTAGGAGAAACGAGACTGGGGATTGACCCTAGTACTAGAACCCTAACTTGCATAAGCCTTTTGATTGATTGTAAACCGTTTCATATTCAAAGTACCCTTGATTATCTTGAAGAACCGTGTTTAATTAACGGGGAGAGAGAACAAAGGGAAACGATAATGGAACGGAACCCTAGACTGTTTTAGAACCTTATTTTGATAAATATGTATGCATGCTATGTTGTTGTATTGATCTTGTATGGTTTTTCACACTTGCACATACATAGCACTATTTTGGCGGGATAGGCTCACATTTGGGGATTTATTACTTTCATTGTGATAAATCTCAAATAAATGGCCTCAATCAATTCTGGAATGTCTTTAAATGATTTTTAAAGGTTTTGTGTTCATCTTGCATGAATTTCACACACTTTGTCACAGTTTTGCATTGGTTTTACTCCAAAATGGCTTAGCTTGACAGCAACTGTACCCTTACTTCAGACGCTCATAACTTCATCGTCCGGATGAAATTTGGAGCGATTCTAGAACCATGGGAAAGGTGAGGCTGTCTAGTTTATGTCCACCAAATTTCATTAATTTCTATCAAGCAGATTTTTGACACCTCTCTGTCGAAGTTGATTGGACAGTTCAGGTTTAAATACAGAACTTGTCACTTTGACGGAGCGCCGTGTGTTCGTTTTAAGTCCGATTCGAATGATTTTTGTTTCTGGGCACTCCTTTATGAGTCTATTTTCAAATCCAGTTGGTTTCATAATTTTTTGACTCCATTGGAATTATTGGTAACGGATTTACTCAGAACTGTTCATCAGTACTTTTCTGGGTAAATGTGTGATCTTCGGGGCCTGTTCGGGAAGTCACCCAAGGCACATCCGAATGAGTTTTTGTATGAGGCTAGTTTCTTTTGAAAGGTGGCCATACAGACTTCATTGACACCAAATTTCACGGATTTCTATGCAGTAGATGTTTCTAGGTGATTTTCCAAAGTTGCCTACTTGCCACTTTTGATTTTCTCCGGCAGCAACTTTAAAAGAGCCATAACTCTTAGGATTTCAACCGGAATTAATTGAAATTTTGCATGAGACTATTGTTTACCCTAATCTTTCAAATGGATTTGGTTTGATTTAATTTAAAATTGGAGTTGATTAATTTCAAGTGAAATGGCCTTACTTTTTACCAAATTTCCCGGATTTGCCTCAACTTGGTTTTGTGCAACTTTTGCTGTGATTTCCATCTTTTTGTGATATTCAAGAAGTGATATTAACATAAAAGAAGATCTGAAATTCATTTGGATCTTCATGTGAAGATATCATATATTTGTCCTTTTTCAAGGTTTTCATGATTTTTTAGCAAGCTTTCTATTTTCTTTTAGCATGAATAACACTTGGCAACCACCTTGTGTGGGTGAATGGGGGTGCTTAACACCTTCCCCAGTTCATAATCTAATCCCCTTACCCATCTCTGGATTTGATTTTCAAGTAGGGTTATTTTTACTCTAGAATTTGCCTTTTAGCACTTTTTATCTCTTTTTGCTTATCTTTATTCTTTTGGTGTCCATTCTCACCACAAAATTCTGAATGGTGGCGACTCTCCCAATTTTGCGTTGAGCCCGTGTGCTGACGGAGGGATGATCATCTTCGGGTGATTTTTTCTCATGTCTCACAAGTACAGGCTTATGTGTTGCAGGCAGTGCTTCCGCAGCAATGCCAAGGAGATTGGATTTGTCAAGTATCGCTGAAGGAGGATACTTCTGGAAAATGGTCACCAGAGGAAGGTGGAAGATCGTTTTGGCTATTAGAACTTGTTTAGTTGAGTTTTAGTTTTGTTAAAATATTCAATTAACGTTGGGATTGTTATATGATTTCTACTCTACTGCGTGATCATTAAATTTCATCGTCAAATGGAATCCTGAAAAAAAAAGAGAGACAGCTAAACCTAAAATCCAAAAATCTACCATTTTCAAGCCGATTGTGTGTGTGTGTGTTAAACAAAAACCTAAATATGATACTTTCAGATCGAAGCGAAAAGGCGACTAGGCGAGAGGGTGAGAGAGAGACAGAGAAAGAGATGCAGAGAGGGGTCACTGCGAGTACCTTGTCCAATTGCGAAGAGAGGAGCGACGAGAACTCTATGGCTGATCAGTAGTGAACCCTGTCCCTGATCCAACTATAGAGCCTCTATAGTTGGAAGAGGGCGGCGTCGCGCGAGACAAGAGGAAGAAGGCGGCGTCGCGTGAGACAAGAGGAAGACTGGAAGAGGAAGAGGGCGGCGTCGCGCGAGACAAGAGGAAGACTGGAAGAGGCAAGCCGCAAGCGAATCGTGAAATGTGAATGCAAAAAAATGAATGCCCTAAAATTTTTTGTCTTAAATAGTCGGGTAACCTGTCGGTTCACGGGTTGTAATCGGGTTGACCCGATTCTGGGCGGGTTGGGAAAATCCCAACCTGCACCCAACCCAATAAACAATCGGGTCAAGCCAAACCCGTTTAATACGGGTCATTTCGGGTTGACCCGTCGGTTCGGGTCACCTATTGCCGGCTCTACTTCCATCGCTTCTATAAACGAGCCTCCAAACCGAACCAAACTGAACAGCCACAAGACCTTCTTCAATCGAAATCCTGACGGAAAGAGCACAACGTTTCGAGAGAGACGATAATAGAAAGTGCGAATGGAAACCCTAGTTCGAAACCTTATGTGTGTTTGGACAATGAGGAGGAGCTAGAGAAGGTTTTCAAATGGTTCGACAGCAATGGCGATGGGAAGATCTTCGCCGCGGAGCTCATCGACATGCTCCGTACTCTTAGCAACGAGGTGGTGCCGGAGGACTTGAAGCGGATGATGGAGGAGATCGATACTGACAGTGACGGATTCATCGGTCTGAAGGAGTTCGCGGATTCTCTATTTCTTTCTTTTCTCACCAACACAAATTGTTCTTCTCTTTTATAAAGTCAAATCTTCACCATATATAGTATCAGAGCATTAACTTATGCTGTTTTCTCTCACAGATCTTTCTCATAGATTTACAAGCTTGTTCAATTCCTAGCAATGGCTGGTTCGGTTTCCAATTCTCAAAATCATACTTCCGCAAGATCAGATCGCATGGAAGATCCATCAAATCCATTCTTCTTGTCATTCTCACAAACAAGAATTGTTCTATTTTTCATGGTTGAATCTTATCAGACTACAGAATACCTAATTCCATCTCAAAACCGCTGGGAAATACAGCAGGAAAGGTAAAAAGGGATAAAATCACACCTGTATGAGGAAATATTGAATGGCATTCGCCCGATTTTCTTTCCAGAAAGCCTTGCACCGTTCCTCTTTGAAGAACCTCTTACAGCAATCCACAATACTCCATCTCTGCACGTGCCCTCAACGTTTCTCTCACTGATTCTTCAAAGCACAGCTTCCCCTTTTTCGAGTCAGACAACCATGGTATCTCACTTCCTCGACATTGTCGATCCGATGGGGAAGATTGCAGTATTGCACTTTCCTGCCCTAGCCCTAGCATTTCCAATAATCGCAGATAACTCAGGTCTCAGGTAAATGCCTCTTAGGTATGATTGCAATAACTGTTGCAGGTATTATCTTGGTCATTTCTATTGCATTTCCTCTATACTGTCATCTGCTCGTGCATGTAAATTGGGGATATTAATTAGTTTCTTTGATCTGCTTTTCATATTTGTTACAGGCATTCAGGTTTTTCGATCGAAACCGAGTGGGCTACATCAAGGTATGACACAATCTTTCAATTATCCTTCTTGGTAAATTTTATGCTGAGACTGGTATAGGGCTAATAGAATTCCTATCTTCATTTCCAGGTTGAAGATTTGAGGTTTTTCGATCGAAACTGAGTGGGCTACATCAAGGTATGACACAATCTTTCAATTATCCTTCTTGGTAAATTTTATGTTGAGACTGGTATAGGGCTAATAGAATTCCTATCTTCATTTCCAGGTTGAAGATTTGAGGATGGTTCTCCACAGCATGGGGAAGTTTCTTTCTCATACAGAGGTCAAGGTGAGTTGATTGTGCCCTTGCTAGAATTTTTTTCAGGGGTAAGTGTGTGCGTGGAGAGAGATAGGAGCACTCCTGGGGTGAGTGGCAAGGGCAGGGAGCATGTGCGATGGGCACTGGGTAGGGGCAGGCGGGTTGGGGGTGGGCAAAATTTTAAAAAAAAAAAAAACGCAAAACTAATGTGGCGGTCAAGAAACCGCCGCTAAAAATTCAAAAGACCGCCGCTAAAATATTTAGTGACGGTGCTTTCCGTGGTGGGCAAGCGTCGGAACATACTACTTTTAGCGGCGGTTTTTGTACCTTTACCGGCGGTCACTGCTCGCCGGTAAAGGGCTGTATTTTTGTTGTGATTTGTCAGAAACTGCATCAATGATATTGGGATCAGCAAGATTGCCCTTTATCATGACCAATGGACGTCAAGTGTTTGTCACCGATGAAGAGGTGGATTACCCTAGAACAGAGGAGCAAATACAAGAAGTAGTCGAATTTTTAAAGAAAATGAAGAATAGAAATGGACTGCGAAAATTTTATGGGTCACGGTCCTTGTGGGGGGCCTAGGGTACTGGCACTGTAGGTATGACACGATGACGATTTATTGAGGCATGTCATGGCAGGGTACGAAGCACGATAGCCACAGCTCCGGAGGGCTGTGGGCCGGCAAGATTTACATCCCTAGAGGAGAGTGAACCTATGCGGTGGATCTGGTAAAGGTTGCAAGAGTTTGCTGCTTTTCCAAACAATTTTTGCGAAAAGTTTGGCTTTGTCCCCTGAAATCTTGTATATAAGAGGTTCTTTCTGCACAAAATTTAATCATCACTTCATTAACCACAAACCACCCTAACTATTTGATCTTGCATCCAATAGATGCGCATTACTATTAGGCCAAAAGAAGGCCAAGGGACCTTTCTTGTTGGTGGTTTATTGTTGGTAAGGTAGAATATAAAAAGTTCAAAAATTAAGGCATTAAAATAGTTGTTATCTTCTCTTAGCCTTGGATTTTTGAGCCCCAACAGTCCTAGAAATCTTACCATTTAGATGATGAAATCTAAAAAAAATGAAATCAAGTCAATTGAGTATATAAAAAGATAAGATGAAGATAATTTTATTGGACATATAGAGATAAAAAGGTAAGATGAAGATAATTTTATTGGACATATGGAATCTTCATAATTTTATGAAGACACTTTTCCACATGATTGAACCTCATATGACTCCTTATCAGTGGGGGAGTCGGCATTCAATGTAGATATGTTTCCACCCAAATGAAGTACAACTCTTAGCACTTTCTGCGAGAGTGGTGTGCGGATGCCCAGAACACCCTTCGCCGTTGTACAGGAATGCAGTGTCTTTACCGTATTGGAATTCCCAGCCGCCATGGTGCTCAATTGCAGAGCAGCCGCATTGGTCGTATATCACAAAATTAGTATTCTCGCAACTTGATGCATCCCACACAAGCAGAGAGCTGGCGTTTGCGAGGTTGGTTGTGATTCCCATGAGCATCACAGCCACGACAACACTAAGAAGGAACCTGGTAAGGGACATGTCTTCAAAAGGGCTGAAACTAAAAAGATTAATTGAAAAAAAGGAGCCTGAAACTAAAAGACTTCTGGGTATTCAGTGTCTTTGAGATGTAGAGCTATGTCTGCTTTTGACATCTATATTTATAGGCAATGAAGGGAACGGATCATGGTCTTAAGATGCCTGTCGGCTTTCTCCTTTGATATCAATGTATTTTTTGCTACCTAGCTAGAACACTGTAGTTTGTAATCTAGTGCTTACTAGTCAACCTCACCCTATGTCTATCCGTCATGTTTCGGCATTGGATGTCGCGATCGACCTGTAAACAGGAGTCATTACCTATGCATGGCAGGTCCCAGAAGACATTGATCAGCCGGACCAGCCGGCACTTCTGTTCCTCTATGTATGGTACGTAAGTGTAGTGTCTTAACTGTTCATTCTCTGGTAGATTTGTTTATTTTAATTTGGATAATAATCAAGTCGATCATTATTGAGTTATCATTTAGTTGTTGGCTACTGGTTGTCACCATGGAAATTAAAGGGCAAATTTAATTAAAAGAATGTAGTGTCTAAGCCTATGAATCTTGTTTTTTCCTCAATCCTCCACCAACATCAACAAACACAATTGAAATCCTGTAGGGCCTTTATTTACAATCTTATTTGCATCCTGCATTGGGATCATTCCATGTATACCGTGAATACTATAATTGCAAATTTTTAAGCAATCCTATGAAAAGCTGCAAATAAGGTTGTAGATAAAGGCCCTATAGGATGTAAACCGCAACAATAATTAATTGTATGCACTTATTTAATTCTTTTGCTGCGCACATAAATTCTTCGTTCTAATGTAAGTCATAAAATTATGTATGTCAATTTTTATTAAAAATGGCTATCCTTGGGAACTAGACAAGAATATATTCGGAGACATACGTGACATATATAGGACGGATGAACATGCCCAAAATTCATCTAACAAGCAACGTGTTGGATGTAAAGATGGTGATGAGTCGAGTTGTAAACGGGTTGATGGGTAAACGGGTTGTATTAAAAATATTACTTGTGTTTTCTATATAATATAATTATATATTCATGTCCCTTATTTATTGTACAATTTTAAAATAAACAACTTGTGTAAAGTGTTGATATGGCAATGTTATTAATCCTAAAAATTAATAAAATTATATTAGTCATAAAAATAATTTAGTGATAAAAGTCCCAAAATATAAATTAAACTAATGAACTTAATTAGTTAGGTATCCTTGATAACATAATAAAATAGAATATAAATAGGATAGAAGTCGCAAAAATAAGGGAAAAAAAAAAAAATTATGATCTAAACGGGTACCCAAAGCCAAAGCGTTCGTGGGTTGGGTTCAGTTTGACCCCTTTTTGGACGACTTGAGGAAACCTAAACCCAAAGCCATTTAGTTAAGAAATTTTAAACCCTGCAACCATGGAGAGGTTAACCACTGTCTTCCGCTGACATTTTGGCAAAGGTTTATACCACTATATCATTTATTATATATCTATATCTACGATAAATTTATAAACTTAACAAATACTTAATAATTGTATATATATATATAAACTTGTATGTACATATATTAGATATAAGTGCATGTATATAGTAAATATATATCCATACATATGTACTTAATATAATTATTAACTTAATAATAATAAATTATATAACTATACTTTAAGTTTGTACTAAATGCATGTACTAGTGGGGTGCATGTGCAATATTGCACGTATGTAGAATAAAATTATTTAGGAAGTGTAAGGCATAAGGAATTATTAAAGGGTCTCTTTTGGAAAGTGAAAATGAAAAAAAGACAAAGTTATCTATGTCAGTATATAAGAGAAGGTTATTTTAGGAAAAAAAATAAATTAGATTGGCACGTTTCCCAGGGGACGCGTGTGAGACACGGGAAAAATCACCGGAGATGATCATCCCTCCGTCAGCACACGGGCTCAACGTAAAATGAGAGAGTCGCCACCATTCAGAATTTTGAGGTGAGAATGGACACCAAAAGATTCAAAAATAATCAAAAATAGCTAAAAGGCAAATTCTAGAGTAAAAATAACTCTAGTTGATAATCAAATCCAGAGATGGGTAAGGGGATTAGATTATGAACGGGGGAAGGTGTTAGGCACCCCCATTCACCCACACAAGGTGGTTGCCAAGTGTTTGTTCATGCAAAAAAGATAAGAAAGCTTGCTAAAAATCATTAAAACATTGGAAAAGAATTAAGCCAATGTGTGATATTTTCACATGAGGAATCCAAATGGATTCTAGATCCTCTTTTATGTCAATATCACTTCTGCAATATCACAAAAAGATGGAAGTCAAAGCACAAGTTGCACAAAACCAAGTTGAGGCAAATCCGGGAAATTTGGTAAAAAGCAATGCCATTTGTCTTGAAATCGTTCAAAATCAATTTTAAATTGAATCAAACCAAATCCATTTGAAAGATCATGGTAAATAAGAGACTCATGCAAAATTTCAAGTAAATCCAGTTGAAATCCTAGGAGTTATGCTCCTTTAAAGTTGCTGCTAGGGAAAATCAAAAGTGAGAAGCATGCAAGTTTGGAAAATCACCTAGAAAACTCCACTCCATAAAAATCCACGAAATTAGGTGTGATTGAAGTCTGTATGGCCATCTATCGAACGAAACTAGCCTCATAGAAAAATTCATTCGGATGTGCCTTGGGTGGTCTCCTGAACAGGCCCGAAGATCACAGATTTACCCAGAAAAGTACTGATAAGCAGCTCTGAGTAAATCTGTTACCAATAATACAAATGGAGTCAAAAAATTATGAAACCAACTGGATTTGAAAATAGACTCATAGAGGAGTGTCCAGAAACAAAATTCACTCGAATCGAACTTAAAACGAACACATGGCGCTCCGTCGAAGTGACAAGTTCCGTACTTAAACCTGAACTGTCCAATCAATTTCGACAGAGAGGTGTCAAAAATCCACTAGATAGAAATTAATGAAATTTGGTAGGCATAAACTATACAGCCTCACCTTTCCCATGGTTCTAGAATCACTCCAAAATTCATCCGGACGATGAAGTTATGAGTGTCCGAAGTCGGGGTACAGTTGCTATCAAGTTAGGCCTTATTTGGAGAAAAACAATTCAAAACTGTGACAAAGTGTGTGCAATTCGTGCAAGATGAATACAAATCCTTTAAAAATCATTTAAAGACATTCCAGAATTGATTGGGGCTATTTATTTCAGATTTATCACAATAAATGCAATAAACCCGAAATGTGAGCCTATCCCGCAAAAATCTTGCTATGTATGTGCAAGTGTGAAAAATCATACAAGAATAATATAGCAACATAGCATGCATTCATCTTCATCAAAATAAGGTTCTAAAACAACCTAGGGTTCCGTTCCATTATCGTTTCCCTTAGTTCTCTCTCCCCGTTAAACACGGTTCTTCAAGATAATCTGGGGGTACTTTGAATATGAAACGGTTTTCAATCATTCAAAAGGCTTATGCAAGATAGGTTCTAGCACTAGAATCAATCCCCAGTCTCGTTTCTCCTAGATCCCGCCTTCACGTTTTACGGCTAGGGGGAGTCTTGAGATACTTTGAGCCAGGGAAGGGTTTTCATACACATAGAAGGCTTTATTCTACAGAAAGGTAGAAGAAGAAATCTAGATCTAGGAATGTAAATACAGAAAATAAAGAAGAGGTTTGAGGCTTACCTGGGGTTCTGGAAGCAATCCGGCGGCGGTTCCCTTCTTCACTCGGAGCTCTTGGATCTCCAACTTCTTGGCAGAGATTCTTGGCAAGAATTGTTGGCAAGAGAGTTAATGGCCATTTGCTTAAGGAGGAGCCTCATATTTATAGGCAAAGGTTAGGGTTAGGGTTGGTGAGAATGGTAGACACAACATAATATCTATAGCCCACCAACCTTAACCCTAAGGCTATTTCTGAGATTTTCCCTCATTTAATGAAGGACATGATGGTAAAAGGTGAAATCTCTCGGAAAACCCTAATTTTGAGCAAAACTTATGTATTCGGCATGTCAGGCCGGATACACAAGTGCCTTAATGTATTCGGCCTATGATGCCGGATACACTGAGGTCTGCTTGTATCCGGCATGTTCCATCGGATACAAAGAAGGACACTTGTATCCGACCTGAGTTGCTGGATACAAGGGAAAAACTCATTTTCTCAAATTTTGTGCCGACTTCCAAGGAGATAATGATTTTTTTATGATTATTGATCATTTTGACTGTGCAATTTGGGGTGTCTACAACTGCCCCTCTTTGCGGGAGTTGCGAAGCAATGAGCTGAAAAGATTAGACAAGCCCAAATTGCACTCCCTTAACCATGATTTGCTTGGTTTAATTCAATTTTGTAAAATAATTTTTGGGTGAAGATTTGCCAAAAGCCCTAACTTTAAGGGGGGCATTTCTCCAAGAGGTCTTAAATTCCACTGAGCTCTGGTGGCTATGAAGTGGATTTTATGCCCAAAAATAAGATTTTTTGAAAACTGATTTTTTTATCAAACCAAGTTAAAAGTTGAGAATATCTTCCTTTTCGACCAAGACATTTCCCCAAGTTGTCCCAAATTCCACTGAGCTCTCGTGGCTATGAAGTGGATTTTAAGGCAAAATAGGGATTTTTGTGAAAATAGCAGATTTTGTAGCACACATTTTTTTCCTTCTCAAACCCAATGCAAAGTATTGAAAATTCCAATAATATATTCCTCTCCTTCAAGATTTATCAAAAATCGTGCAATTTTGGGGTGTCTACAACTACCCCTATTTGCTGGAGTTGTAGCACAATGAACAACAAAGAATAGATACAACTCAAAATTGCACGTTTGAAAGACACCTCATTAATTGAACTTGCTTTGGTCAAACAAATGAGTGATAAAAAACATGGATTTGAAGATAGCCAATGAAACCCTTGCTGTGTATAGTCTGACGGGGTGACGTCTCTTCCTTATCTCAGATTTCTTTGAGCTCTCGTGGCTATGAAAAGAAATCTGAGACAAGCAAATTTTGAAAAGAATGTGAATTTAAAATTGACTTCTGCAAATTCAATTGCTTTTGATGTTGTGAGACATGGGAAAAAATCACCGGAGTGATCATCCCTCCGTCAACACACGGGCTCAACGCAAAAATTGGGAGAGTCGCCACCATTCATGATTTTGGGGTGAGAATGGACACCAAAGATTCAAAAGTAGGCAAAAATAGCCAAAAGAAACATTCTAGGATAAAAATAACCCTACTTGAAAATCAAATCCAGAGATGGGTAAGGGGATTAGATTATGAACGGGGGAAGGTGTTAGGCACCCCCATTCATCCACACGAAGTGGTTGCCAAGTGTATGTTCATGCAAAAACAAAGTAAGAAAGCTTGCTAAAAATCATGAGAAACCTTGAAAAAGGTCAAATGTATGATATTTTCACATGAAGATCTAAATGGATTTTAGATCCTCTCTTATGTCAATATCATTTCTGGAGCATTTCAAAAGATGGAAATCAAAGTAGAGGTTGCATCAAAACCAAGTTAGATCAAATCCGGAAAATTCGGTAAAAAGTATGCCACTTGACTTGAAATCATTCAAATACAATTTTAAATCAAATCAAACCAAATCCATTTGAAAGATTATAGTAAATAAGGGTCTCATGCAAAATTTCACTTCATTCCGATAAAAAACCTAGGAGTTATGCTCCTTTGAAGTTGCTGCTGGGGATTTTTAAAAGTGGTAAGTGGGCAACTTTGGAAAATTGTCTAGAAATATCCACTACATAGAAATCCGTGAAATTTGGTGTGATTGAAGTCTGTATGGCCATCTTTCTAGAGAAACTAGCCTCATACAAAAATCCCTTCGGACGTGCCTTGGGTGGTCTCCCGAACAGGCCCCGAAGATCACAGATTTACCCAGAAAAATGCAAATGAGCAGTTCTGAGTAAATCGGCTACCAATAATTAAAATGGAATCCACAAATTATGAAACCAACTGGATTTGAAAATAGACTCATAAAGGAGTACTCAGAAACCAAAATCACTCGAATCGGACTTAAAACGAACACATGGCGGTCCGTCGAAGTGACAAGTTCTGTATTTGAACCTGAACTGTCCACTTAACTTCGACAGAGAGGTATCAAAAATCCGCTAGATGGAAATCCATGAAATTTGGTGGACATAAACTAGACAGCCTCACCTTTCCCATGGTTCTGGAATTGCCCCAAAATTCATCCGGATGATGAAGTTACGGACGTCCGAAGTAAGGGTACAGGTGCTGTCAAGTTAAGCCACTTTTGAAGAAAATCAAATCCGAAAATTGACAAAGTGTGTGAGATTCGT
Source organism: Buxus sempervirens (assembly GCA_947561395.2). NCBI lineage: Eukaryota > Viridiplantae > Streptophyta > Magnoliopsida > Buxales > Buxaceae > Buxus > Buxus sempervirens. The sequence goes on along the minus strand of OX387194.1, from coordinate 13,053,485 downwards.
GTGATATGAATCCAAAACCTTTGAAAAACATTTAAAAACACTCCAGAATTTGATTGAGGCCATTTATTGGAGATTTATCACAATAAATGCAATAAACCCCAAATGTGAGCCTATCCCGCCAAAATAGTGTAATATGTGTGCAAAGTGAAAACCCAAGCAAGATCCATACACATGCATATAGATTCAATAAAATAGGTTCTAGCATAGCCTAGGGTTCCGTTCCATTATCGTTTCCCTCTGTTCTCTTTAAGATAATCAAGGGTACTTTGAATATGGAACGGTTTACAATCAATCAAAAAGGCCTTATGCTACATAGGTTCTAGCACTAGGGTCAATCCCCAGTCTCGTTTCTCCTAGATCCGCCTTCACGTTTTACGGCTAGGGGAGTCTTGAGATACTTTGAGCCGGGGAAGGATTTCCACACATACAAACAAGGCTTTACACTACAGAAAGGTAGAAGAAGAGATCTAGATCTAGGAATGTAAAGACAGAAAATAAAAAGAAAAGTTGAGGCTTACCTGAGTTCTGGAGACGATTCCACAGCGGTTTTCTTCTTCTCTTGGAGTTCTTCTTTGCGAGAATTCAAAACAAGAGTTGTGTGCCATTTGCTCAAGGAGGAGGCTCCTATTTATAGGCAAAGGCTAAGGTCATTGGTAGACACAACTTAATGTCTAGAACCCCTCCAACCTAAACCCTAAGGTCATTTCCGAGATTTTCCCTCATTTAATGAGGGACATGATGGTAAAAGTGAAAAGCTCTCGGAAAACCCTAATTTTGAGCAAACTTAAGGTATCCGGTATATCAGGCCGGATAACAAAGGGCTTTAAGGTATCCGGTACATGGTAGCGGATACGCTAAGGCTCACATGTATCCGGTATGAGTATCCGGATACGGGAAAGGGTACTTGTATCCGGATTGAGTATCCGGATACAGGTAAAAGTCTATTTTCTTCAAATTCTGTGCTGGCTTTCCAGGAGATAATGATTTTTTATGATTGTTTGTGCAATTTGGGGTGTCTACAACTGCCCCTCTTTGCGGGAGCTGCGAAGCAGTGAGCTGCAAAGAGTAGACAAGCCCAAATTGCATTCCCTTGAGCATGATTTGCTCGGTTTAATTCAATTTCTGTAGAAAACCATTTTTGAGTGGAGATTTGCCAAAAAGCCCTCACTTTAAGGGGGGCATCTCTCCAAGAGTTCTTAAATTCCACTGAGCCCTTTGTGGCTGTGAAGTGGATTTTAAGCCCAAAAATAGGATTTTTTTTGAAAAACTGATTTTTTATCAAACCAAGTTGAAAATTGAGTGGATATCATCCTTTTGACCAGGCACATTTCCCCAAAGTTGTCCCGAATTCCACAGAGCTCTCGTGGCTGTGAGGTGGATTTCAAGGCAAAAATAGGATTTTGAGAAAATAGTAAGAATTATAGCACAAGTTTGCTCCCTTTTCTTTTCTTTTCTTTTTTTTTCTTTTTTTTTTCTTTTCTTTTCTTTTTTTTCTTTTTTTCTTTTCTCTTTTTTTTCTATTTTTTCCTTTTTCTTCTTTTTCTCCATTTTTCTTTGTTTTTTTTCTATTTTTTCTGTTTTTTCTGTTTTTTTCTGTTTTTTTTCTATTTTTTTTCTTTTTCTTTGGTATCCGGTAGATATATCCGGATAATCCAAGGCCTGCGGGTATCCGGATCCCCTAGGTTTTATAAGTCGCGCGCGACCGCGACTTTTCCTCTTCTTTTCTTCTTGCTCCGATTACTCAGACCGGCCCCAGGCTTTGCTTCTTCGACGACCGACGATCCTACTTCTTCTCCGGCGATCTCCGACGACTCTGGTGCTCCTTTTGCTGCCGGCGACAACCTGTAACTCCGGCGACTTCTGTTCCTTGCCGCGACTAAGCCCTAACTCGGCTTTCTTCAAAAATTTTCGATTTCCAGCGACTTTATCAACTCAGTGTGGGGTGTTGATCTTCGGTGATTGCTTGTGCCTGATTCTTCATCAACCAGATTCCCTTCTTTGCTGCTCAACTAGTAAGTGCAATCCGACCCAGTCAAGCATGCCTTTTTTTTTCCTTTGCATGATTCCATCGAATTCAAGCATGTTTTTGCTTTGATCATGTTGGATTATTGTGGATTGGATTTTTGTCATTGATAATTCACCACTGTATTGTGCCCAGCATGACTTTGTATTTCCCATATAACTATTGATAGAATTTTCAGACTTCATGCTATGTGATTTTTTTCAAAATTTGTCTTGACTTTCAATTGCCATTTTTTTTTTTTGGAGCTGCCCATGTGACTGTGGCTTGTGCAAGCCTTGACTTGATAGTGTCCAAAACTTAGGACTGCCTTGCTGCTACTTCTTTTGTCTTGATATGCTGGGATTTATTTTTCTCAATCCGCCCGGTGTTGATGTTGTGCTCTAACTGCCAGGACCATTCTATGGTTGGTTCTTGTACTCCTTGATTTAGCTCAGACCATTTGTTTTTGCACAACTGTAACGATCCTGCAGTAAATTATCAGATATTAGGCCTTGTAAACAAAATGTTTTAGAATAATATAGGAATATTTTCTAAACTTTAAACTAAAACACAATTCCTGAAAAATCATATAAGATTCCTGATGAACCAGAGTTGGAACCTATACAATCAAAAATTTTTCTTTTCAACTTGATCTGAGCAAAGTAGGATTCCAAATAGATTTGAACTGAAATTTATAAAACACTTCCCTGTTGTAGATGGCTAGGAGTCGTTCCCGCGTTCGTGAGGAGGTTGACCCGGCCGACCGGCCTTCTTCTTCTCGAGCTCGGATTGAGACTAGTTCTAGTGCCACCCTGTCCGAGCCATTAGGCGACTCTCGAGAGAGCTCTGCTGAGGTAGACTTTCAAGCCCTTTCTCTCTTTTCTTTCTTCTATTCTCCTTTCTACACAAATTTTTACGCTGTTCCTTTGAAATTCAGCCCGTGGTTGCATCCGCTCGTGGTCGAGGCCGAGGCAGAGGCCAGGTTCAGGATCAGGCCCCTGAGGGCGAGAGAGGCCGTGGCAGAGGCCGAGGCAGAGCCAGAGATACGGCTCCGGAGGGGGTTGATGTAGCTCTTGCAGGAGTTCCTGAGGAGTCGAGGGCCTCTGTGCATGATACAGAGCTCCTCCGTGGCTTGGATAGCCACCCCTCCATGTGCATCAGGGCCGATGTGCCGCTTCCATACCATTCTTCCCACTTGCGAGGCAGCTGGGGGAGATTCAGTGAGTTGGCACAGTCACTTTCTCCGGCACTCAGGCGGGAGTTTGGGAGGTGCCACCTGGATCACTTTCTTAGCATCCCATCCTTCAGAGCTGACCGTCCGCTCATCTTTGCCATGATGGAGAGATATTTCCCAGAGACACAGTCATTTCATCTGCCGGACGTGGAGCTGGGGATCCGCCCCTCGGATTTTGTGATGATCACCGGTATCCCATTGACTGGGCGGACCATCATTTTGGAGCGGCCTTCTGTGGAGGATATGGGACTTCTCTTGGGATATCAGGCCCTGCCACCTACTGCTTGGGATGGGAGGAGTGGCCGGCTCTCCATTAGCTGGCTGCGGGAGAGCCTGGCTCGTCATTTTGAGAGGAGGCATGAGACCGTCTCTGTGGAGGATGCAGCCTTTGCACCGATCTTCCGACATGTATTCCTGCTGATGTTGGAGAGCTACTTCTTCCCGGAGGATACGACTGGCGTCAGTCCGCTCTTTTTGGACGCCTTGAGAGATTTCTATCAGACCCGCCAGCTAGCATGGGGTCGGCTGATCTATGGGACCATCTTGGCCGGGCTGTGCCGAGCGGTTCGAGGCTTAGCATCTCCGAGAGGTGATGGAGTCAGTAGCCGGTTCTTCTGGCAGATTTTACAGGTATTGCATTCGTTTGTCTGTTTTAATTCCTTAGGCTTTATCTTTTCTTGACTGACTTTTCTTTTGCTAGGTGTTCATGTACACCTATATGACCTTCTTCCGCCCCTCTCCGGTTCCTGAGGTTGCGGATTTCCCTGTGGCCCTGCGATGGTCGGCCCAGGTTCGAGATGCTGATAGGAGCCAGCCTCGCACTGCCCGGGTGCACTTAGACCGTGCCCGCCGATCTGATGTAAGCCTTATTTTTTTCTTTTCTTTCCTTTCCTGTATCTTGACTGTACCTGACAGTTTCCCTTTTTTGCAGCTCCTTCTGTCCCGATTTGATGACGTGGATGTTGGGGTGGCTCGTGAGATGGCGGTACAGGACGCCTTCGATAGAGATCGACGACGTCAGCCCTACCAGTGCTTCCTCGGGAGGCTTGGTAGGGTGATGTACTTAGGAGAGCGCCTGTACTTCCAGCACACCAGCGCACTTCGCATCCCCGTCCCTCCTCCTCCTGTGGGTCCAGACACACTCCTCCCAGGTTTTGATGTAGATCAGTTCGATCATTTCCTGGATGCAGAGGGGCTTACAGTAGCCGGAGATTACGACGAGTGGTTCCAGAGGGTGTCTATCGGATGCTTGATGGATCGACCCACTCGTGCCGGGGTGACTGAGATCGGCGGGATCCGTATCCGGATCCATGAGGACACCGTAAGTCTTATACTCTTTATATTTTCATTTTTTTTTCCTTATGCATTTCTGACCCTTCTTCTGTTCTTGTTGGCAGGTACACGAGCTGAATACCATCCGGGACCGGTTTGAGAGTCAGCGGGCTGCGATCGATGATATGATCGTGGAGCACGATGCGGTCGTGGCTCAGCGGGATGCCCGGATCAGGGAGCTGGAGGCCTTGGTTGCTGAGCTCCAGGCTAGACAGGTATCTGGTCTTCTCATATATTCATTTCTTTCATTTTTCTATTTCTGCCATCCTGATATGCCTGTTTGACTTGTGCAGGGCCCGGTCCCGGATCAGGATGCTGCCTTCTTTGAGCATGATTTCCTCATTCCTGACCCATCCCCAGCTCAGGCTGCTGATCCCGAGGATACCCCAGCGGCTGGTCTTGACGAGCCGGATCCTCCTGCTCCTTCTGCAGACATTCCTGGTATGATCTTCTTTTAATTCTCCTCCTTTATTCTTCCTTATATCCGAGTCTTCTGATTTTTCTCTTTTCTGTGGACTCAGCTACTTCTGATCTCGGCCCCTCTGCTGCTGATGCTGGGCCTTCTGGAGCTGCGGGAGCAGAGGATGCTTTGGATGAGGGCCCAGTTGGGCCGGTTGCTGCTGAGCCCGAGGCTTCTTCCCCAGATTCTGCTCCTGCTCCTCCCCCAGATCTCGAGGATTATTGCTTGGAGTATCAGCTTCAGCAGGTGGTAGGTCGGCATCCTCGCCATGCAGCCGAGCGGATCCTTGCATACTCTAGAGGCCGAGCACTTTGGGGGAGACGCCGTAGAGGTGGACGCGGCCGAGGACGCGGGGATGATCCTGCATAGGAGTAGATTAGGATTTTTTTTCATTTTCATGTATTTATATCATCATCCCTGTACAAAACTTCCAGATATATATGAAAAACTTTTTATTCATTCTATCATGTCTTGTACATCTTTTGTTCTCAATTTTATGCAATTATGACATGTAAGCAGGTAAAACAGGTAAAAAAATTGGGATTTTTCATCCTTAGCTCTTTTTTTGCATTTTTTCTCGGTATCCGGTTTGACATACCGGATACATTGATTGGTCTTTGTATCCGGTGTGTCATACCGGATATTCATGGAATCCTTTGTATCCGGTATACTTATCCGGATATTACCAAAGCCTTTGTATCTGGTCTGAGTTACCGGATATGTTAAAAGATGCTATAAATGCAACCTGCCTCGGGATTTGAGCATTTTTTACGAGTTTTTGAGTTTAGAAAACCCCTTTTTCGCCTTTTTCCTCCTCCTCCTGGGTTCTAGCTTGCTCCCGTCACATCCAATGGAATCTGGATCATCTTCTGCCCCATTATTGTCTGTCCACACTGCCTCCCCTGCAAAACAGCCTTTTAGATCAAAACCCCCAAATCTCACTAGGTACAACCCTGTGGATTCCTTTTTCACAAGGTGGGTTAACTCTATGACCCTAGATGAGGAGAGGAGATGGGGTTCTACTAATCTAGGTCATATCCTGCTCATTCCCAAGGTTCCCTTTAGGTGGGAGATTATAGAGGCCATGATTGGTCATTGGGTTCCTGACCTCAACTTGTTCCGTTTTGGGAACCATGAGATGACCCCGACCATTGAGGAGGTGGAAACCATCCTGGGCCTGAGGTTTGATGAGAAGGTGGTGAATCCACCTCTTAGGCCCAGTTACAAGAAGGAAGCTTCTACTTTTTTGGGCATAGGGAAGAAGGACTTGGGGGATTCTGACACCCTTTTGACCCTATCTAAGGCTTTTTTGACTGAGAAGCTTTTGAGGGGAGAAGATAAGGAGGCCCGATTCAATGCGTTGACCTTGATAGTGGTCAACCAGCTGCTTTTCCCACGGGAGGATGACGAGGTGGACTTGGCCTTGATTTCCGTGATATGCCAGGTTAGGGAGAGGGAGAGGTTGGCCCCTATGATTTTAGCTGGGATATATCAGGCCTTAACCGACTGCTACAATAGGAAGTCGAAACGCTTCCTAGCATGTGCCCAGATCCTGCAGGTAAAAAAAATTTCTTTTCTTCTTTTTTTTTTACAATGTGCTGACATATCTCCCTTCCTTTGCAGCTTTGGCTACTTGATCATTTGAGCCAGATTGAAGAGATCAATCGACACTTCTTCCCGAGTCTAAAAGTCCCTCTCTTGATGAGCAACAGGGGGTGCCCTGATATTCCAGGGGGCAAACAGGGCTGGTTCACTTTCTTGGGCTCGCTTCAGGATGACCAGGTGAGATGGCTTGGCACTTATCAGCCTAATGCAGAGACAGTGATTAGCTTCCGTGACCGCAACTTTCTGATCCTAGCGGGTCTGAAGCATGCAGTGTTGTATCTTCCTCTGCGGGTCCTTCGTCAGTTCCGAGCGACCCAGGGGATTATCATCCCATGTGGATATGAGGATCGTCTTGGGCCCCTTTCTATGAAGCTGAATGCCTGGTTGATGAAGGAGTGGTCTTATGTCCGCTTTATGCATGGTCCAGTCTTCTCAGAAGCCCATGTGAAGGATTATCTCTTCTGGATCAAGGAACAGATACAGACTCAGGCCCCAGTACCCGAAGATCCTCCTGTAGTCTTGGCTCCCACCTATGAGGACATTCTAGAGTCCGAGCGGGCTTCTCATAAGCGGCTTCAGCAGATATGGGTGCGGGAGGCCCAGGAGCTCAGGATACAGGGCGCTTATCTGGAGAGGCAGCTTGAGGAACAGATCTCACGCCGTATTGCCGTGGAAGAGAAGCTGGAGGAGCAAAGGCAGGCTCGTTGCTTTGAGGTCCGTATGATCCGGCAGAAGTACCAGGATACTTTGGCCAGCCTTAGGAGTATGCGGATCAAGCAGGCCCTTTCAGATGAGGTCATTTCCTTCTTGAGTGATCCCGCTGCAGAGGGGGCTTCAGGAGTCATTGCAGCTCAGGCAGCTCGGATTCGGGAGCTTGAGGAGCGGCTAGGAGACTAGCTTTATTTCCTGCACATTTTTCATACCTTTGTACAAAATTGAACTCCAATAGTGGAAATACAAAGGTTTTAATTCAAAATAAAGTTTTTATATTATTGGCCTCAGAATGCTCAGATGCTTGTAAAAACAAAGGTTTTATGAAAAGTATTTGATTTCTCATCACTGGCCAAAGTATAATTTTTCCTTTTTATATTTTTTTTGTATTTTTTTTTTGAAATTTGGTCCATGCACTTAATCACCTATAATTAAAGGAATTAAAACCAGGTTAAATAATGAAAAGGGTAGTCCAGAAAATACTGAAGGATTAGAACCGTCCATCTTAGGACCTTTAGATTCATTCCCAAATGCCAAAACTGCTCCATATATCTCATGCCGATTTTGCTTGAAGCTCAGATCCCCATGATCAACTCAACCTCTGATTTTCTTTCATTTTTTCTTATATATATATTTATATATTTTTTTTTGCCAATGTTGCCCCTAGCGCCAGTTACGGTTTTCACTAGGGCCGGCTTCTGAATTCCGTCATCACCCATCTTACTCTGATATTTGAATGAACAAGCTAAGATCACCGAGGGCTTAAAAATAGGACGAAATAAAGGCTAGGCTCAGTTTATGAAAGAAAGGGTATTAAAGGCCCAAAATTTTCAAGTGTGGAAATAGGTCAACCGGATTTACAGTCATGATAAATTTAACCATTTTTCCCCACATTGCATTTTTTGCATCTTTTTTTCACACTTGGCTTTCATTTGCCATTTCCATTGCTTTTCCTCTCTTTTTCTTTTTCTTTCCTCACTTTTGCCCCAATTGATTTTGCCCCAATTTGACTGTAAATCCGGTTTGGGTTGATCAAAGAAACGAACCGGCTCAATTTGGCTAGACTAGGGATTTGAATTTTGAAGGAAATAAAGAAAAATGGCCTCGGATCATTTCCTAGAAATATTCACTCAAGGAAAATACCTTTTTACCGCATCAGAGTTAATGGGCTCAGGAAAATCTGAGCCATCCATTTCTGCTAAGATGAGTGCTCCCCCTGATAGGACTTTCTTGACGACATATGGGCCTTCCCAATTGGGCTTGAACTTACCACGGGGGTCTTCCAAAAATGGTAGAATTTTCTTTAGCACTAAGTTTCCCTCTTGGAAAGTTCTGGGCCTTACTTTCTTATTGTAAGCCCGGGCCATTCTCTTCTGGTACAACTGTCCATGGCAAATCGCTTTCAACCGCTTTTCTTCTATCAGGTTAAGTTGATCATGTCTCGACTGGATCCATTCGGCTTCTTCTAGTTCTGCTTCCATGAGCACTCGGAGTGATGGGATCTCTACTTCCACGGGCAAGACTGCTTCCATCCCATAGACTAGGGAGTATGAGGTTGCCCCAGTTGAAGTCCGGATCGAGGTTTTGTAGGCATGTAGAGCAAGTGGTAGCATTTCATGCCAATCTTTGTAACTCACTACCATCTTCTGAATGATTTTCTTTATATTCTTGTTGGCTGCTTCTACTGCCCCATTCATCTTTGGCCTGTACGGAGCTGACTTATGGTGGGTGATCTGAAACTGCTCACACATTTTCTTCATGTCCTTGTTCTTAATATTTGAAGCATTGTCTGATACTATAGCACTTGGCAACCCATAGCGACAAATAATGTTGTGCTTCAAAAATTTGATGACATGGTTGCTTGTGATATTTGCATATGATGCTGCTTCCACCCATTTAGTGAAGTAATCAATCGCCACTAGGATGAATCTGTGCCCGTTCGATGCCTTAGGGGAGATCATGCCAATAACATCTATGCCCCACATAGAGAAGGGCCAGGGTGATGTCATGTTGTGCAGCTCACCTGGGGGTGCATGCTTATTATCTGCATATATCTGACATTGGTGGCACCTCCTGACATGTATACAGCAATCGTGCTCCATGGTCGTCCAGTAGTAGCCCAGCCTCAGGATCTTCTTAGCCAGCATGTGCCCACTCATATGGGGCCCACAGACTCCTCCATGTACCGTTTCGATCAACCTTTCCGATTCAGCCTTGGCTACACATCTTAGCAGAATGTCGTTATGCGACCTCTTGTACACATGTCCACCACTTAGTAGAAATTGACCAGCCAATCTCTGTATTGTCCTCTTCTCAGTAGCAGTGGCATTTTCTGGCAGACTCCGATTGTTCAAGAAATTTTTGATATCTTGAAACCATGGTGCTTCTTCTTCTGGTACTCCCTCTAGAATGAGATAGTAAGCCGGTTCATCTCGGACCTCAATTTCCAGTGGTCTGATGTCTACTCCTTCTGGTATGCTGACCATTGAAGCCAAGGTTGCTAGAGCATCCGCAAACTGATTCTTGGCCCTTGGCATATAGTTGAAGGAAATTCGAGTGAAATTTGTGCTTATTTCTTCAAAATACTGGTGATAGGGGATCAATTTGTGATCCTTGGTTTTCCACTCACCAGTTATTTGGAAGATGATAAGACTCGAATCCCCGTATACGTCAAGTTCCTCTACTCCATGATCCATGGCTGCTTGCAATCCAATTATGCATGCTTCATATTCCGCTATGTTATTGGTGCACTGGAATCTCAGCTTTACTGCAATTGGGATATGTGAACCATCTGGTTTAACCAAGACTGCCCCTATTCCGTTCCCATTCATATTGGCAGCCCCATCAAAGAACATCTGCCAAGAACTCTCACTGTCCTCTTCTTCAGTGTACAGAATTGCCTCATCTGGGAAGTTGGTCTTCAAGGGTTGATATTCTGGCAGAGGATGTGCAGCCAGGTGATCAGCTATGGCTTGACCCTTGATCGCCTTCTAGGTGATGTATGTGAGGTCAAACTCGGACAGTAGTAGTTGCCACTTAGCCGTTCTGCCAGTCAGTGCCGGTTTCTCAAATAAATACTTCAGCGGGTCCATCCGGGATATCAATAGTGTGGAGTGACTAAGGAAATAATGCCTTAGCCTCTGAGTGGCCCACACTAGAGCACAGCAAGTCTTTTCCAATGGTGAGTATTTAGCTTCATATTCTGTGAATTTTTTACTCAGATAGTAAATTGCCCTTTCTTTTCTACCAGTCTCATCATGCTGCCCCAAGACACATCCCATCGATGTTTCCAACACTGACAAGTACAGGATCAGCGGTCTTCCTGGAGTCGGTGGCACTAGCACAGGTGGGTTCAGCAAATACCTCTTTATTGTGTCAAATGCCTGCTGGCAGTCCTCATTCCAGACCGTAGGGTTATCTTTCCTCAAAAGTTTGAAAATTGGTTCACAGATAGCAGTGAGCTGTGCTATGAACCGGCTTATGTATTGAATCCTTCCAAGAAAGCCCCTGACCTCCTTCTCGGTTCTAGGTGCTGGCATTTCAATTATGGCCTTGGCTTTAGCCGGGTCAATTTCAATTCCTCTTCGGCTCACTATAAACCCCAGTAACTTCCCTGATGTAGCCCCAAAGACGCACTTAGCCGGGTTAAGCCTTAAGCTGTACTTCCTGAGACGATCAAACACTTTCTTCAGGTTGATCAAGTGGTCCTCCTCTTTGCATGATTTGGCAATCATATCGTCCACGTAGACCTCCATCTCCTTATGGATCATGTCATGAAATAGTGCAGTCATGGCCCGCTGGTATGTTGCCCCAGCGTTCTTAAGCCCAAACGGCATGACTGTATAGTGGAATGTGCCCCAAGGTGTGATAAATGCTGTTTTCTCTTGATCTTCCTTAGCCATCTTGATCTGATTATATCCTGAGAACCCATCCATGAAGGAAAACAGGCTATGTACCGCAGTATTATCGACCAGAATGTCGATGTGTGGAAGCGGAAAATCGTCCTTTGGGCTTGCCCTGTTCAAGTCTCTATAATCCACGCACATTCGGACCTTCCCGTCCTTCTTTGGTACCGGCACTATGTTTGCGAGCCACTCAGGGTACGTAGAGACTGCCAAAAACCCGGCTTGAAATTGTTTGACCACTTCGTCCTTGACCTTCAAGGTCCATTCCGGCTTCAATCTTCTCAGCTTCTGCTTAATCGGCTTAACCCCTGGCAAAATTGGCAACTTGTACACCACCATGTCAGTGTCCAACCCCGGCATGTCCCGATACGACCAAGCGAACACATCTTTGTAGTCTGCCAAGAACTGTGACATTTCATTTTTCTGCACATCAGACAAGCATGACCCGATTTTTACAATTTTTGGGTCATCTTTGGTCCCAAGGTTTATGGATATGGTCTCCTCAATATTAGGTTGGACCCCCTTTTCATGACGTTCCAATTGGTATTCAATTTCTTTTGGAACGTCTTCTTCTTCGACCTCGGTCTCTTCTTCAACCCCCATGAGATCAAAGTCGAGCTCAAGGTCGAAGTCATATTCAACCCGGTCCAATTCGGTCTGATTATATGGCTCATAAGTGGTTTGGACTTTTTTGAAAAAATTAAATTTTCTAGAAAAAATAGAAAAATCTTTTTGGGCTTTTTGTGGGCCTTCTAAACATAATTCCCCTGAAGACGAAGGCCCATTAGAACCTTCAGGGAAATGGCATTCCACTATTGGAGTTTTTTTTTGGAAGCCGCGTCAGTTTGCCGAACTAACGCTGTTTCAAAGGTAAGGGGAGTTTCCTCCCAATTGTTCAGTACAAAATTTTGGGGAGCAGGGGAAATAGGGAAAGCCTGCTCCTTAAGCCCAGCATCCGATGCCATCATCACCGGGTGGGTACTGCCCTTTTCTGCTACGGGGCCCAATCCAGAAATGACCTTGTCTGGAACCTTTACTGCGGCCCAATCAATGAATGACAGTTCCATGTCTGCCCCTGTTTTTTCGCCCTCAGTCATGGCGAAGAATGCACCAACATCTTCAGAAAAGTCCACCTGCTGCTCGGGCTGTGGTCCAGGCCCATCCACTGCTCCCAGTATTGGAGATGGGTTATAGGGTTGTAGGGCCGAAACAACAGGCTTCTGAAATGGGTTGACATTTCGGTAAGGAGGCTTGGATTGGTCTATGGGAGGAGAAATTTGGATTATGTAGGAGGGTTTAGGGAAACTTTCCCTTAAATGAGAGAGTTTTCCTTTGCTTCTGCTCTCCCCTTCTTCGTGCTTCATTCTTCTCCAGCCTCTGGGCTTGAAGCCCAACCCTACCTTTGGGACCAGTTTCTTAGCCGTGATTGGCTCCACCATCCCCTGCAGATTGATCCCCAGGCCTTTCCCTGGGTGAAAGTGGTATTTCTCCATCACTTTCTTGACCATCTTTTCTGCAGTGGTCCCCTTTTCCTTCTTTTTCTCACACCCCCCAGGTATGTAATTTACCGCCTCAAATTGGAATGAGTGGAATGCAATCTTGTCAACAGTCAAGTCCACATTGATTAATGGTACATCAGGTGACACGATGGGCGGCACCAAGTTTTCAGCTAGGACTGTTATCACCCTTTGCCCTCTTATGTACTTCACCCTCTGGTGGAGCGTGGATGGTATTGCCCTAGCCGAATGTATCCATGGCCTTTCTAGGAGCAGATTGAAGGCTGCGGGTATATCCATCACTTCAAATGTGATGTTAAAGAAATTCGGCCCAATTGTGACCGGCAGTTCAATCTCCCCTAGGGAGTGGGTCTTGGAGCTATCAAAAGCCCTCACTATCCGCCCATTCCGTTTGATCCTTGACTGGTCCAGGCCCAGCTTGGTAAAAGTGATTAACGGGCAAACGTTTAACGCTGATCCGTTGTCAATTAAAACCCGTGCAACCATGCAGCCCTTACAAAGCACAATGATGTGCAAAGGGTCCACATGATAACACCCACCTGGGCTGATCTCACCCTCTGAGAAACTTATCACATTATGTGACAAGATTTGACCAACCATTTTGCCAAGCTGGTCTGGATCGATGGTCTGGGATACATGTGCACTCTGTAGCACCCTTAACAATGCATCCCTGTGCTTTTCAGAATTCAGCAAGAGGCCCAGTATTGAAATCTGGGCCGGGACCTTGTTTAGCTGATCCACAAGATTGAATTCACTCTTCTTTATTATTTTTATGAGGTCGGCTGCCTCATTTTCTGCACCCTGGGGGGTGTCTTCTCCCACTTTATTTTTTCCTTTTTGTTTTCTTTTTTCTTCATTTTCTTTTTTTTCTTTCTCCACTTCTGTCTCTTTTTCTTTCTCTTCACCCCCTGCACATCTCCCCGACCTCGTCATGAGGTTCACCTCCTCCTGGTTCTGGTTCCTGACCATTGGAACCGTAGCCGTGATTCCCTCGCTGTAGTTCCATGGTACAGCGGCCTCTGAATAGGCTAATTTAGGGATGTCAACCACTAGTGGCTGGAGTTTGGACCGGGATGTATGGGCCGGTTTAGGGATAGTTTGGGCTGGCTGCACATTTACAACCAGGGGTTGAAGTTTGGATTTGGTGGGGACAGAAGAAGTGATGGAAGCAGTGGTGGGGTCAAGATTGATGACCAGTGGAGCCTTAGACGGCTTGGATGGGGAATAAGTGGGTGGACTGCAATTGAAGACCAATGGAGGCCTTGCAGTATTCATCTGGGCCATGAGTGAAGAGACCCGGTTTAGAGAGGAACTTATGTCCTCAGCAGCAAGATTACTATTTTTTTGGGAGACCATGTTGATCTCCTCCTCTTCCTCCTCTGAGAAAAATCGGACCTGGACCGTGGTCCCCACGGGAGCTATGAGCTGTGATGGGTCAAAGGCCCTTCTGGTGGTGGATATGGCAGTAATGGAGTTGGATGGGCCTGCCCCATTGTGGTAAGGCAGAGGGTTCTGCCCAATATCATTCCCGGACGGGGCCGGTGCAGCAGTGTTAAAGACCAAGGCCTTCTGGTCCAACAGGTCCTGGACCGCATGCTTCAGCACCCAGCAGTTATCAGTAGAATGCCCCGGTGCACCCATGTGGAAATCACAGGTGACCGATGTGTCAAAATTTCTCCCCCTGGTGGCATTCGGGTTGGGCTCTTTCAGAGTCAAGTATTCACCCTTTAGCAGGGTTGGCAATAGTTGGGAAAGAGATATGGGTAGAGGGGTGAGGACCCGGTTCTTTTTGTTGGCTAACCAGGCCTCTCTTTCCTCCCGGGTAAAGGTCCTCCTTGGGTTTGTTGGTACAGAGGGAGTGAAATTGACATTCTGCGGGCTCTGATAAGACTGCTGGGCCTGTTGAGCCTGCTGGGGTTGCTGGGGTACAGAGATGTTGACGTGCAGTGGCTTCTTGGCTGGAGGAGCCTGGACCAGGTTCACCTCTCCTTCTTTTCGGGCCCCTGTCTTCTTGAACCCAGTTCCCTTCTTTTGGGCCATGAAGGCCGAGGGATCAGACTGCCCAGTCAAAGTAGAGTAGTCTATCAGCCTTCCTGATCTGACCCCTTCCTCAATCCGGTCTGCCACTTGTACCAGGGCAGCAAAGTTGGTGGTGATCTGGCCTACCAGATGGTTGTAAAAAGGCTGCCCCAGTGTGCCCATAAATGTGGAGATCATCTCCGGCTCTTGCATAGGTGGCCTGACCTGGGAGGCGGCCTCTCTCCATCTCTTGGCGTACTGCCGTACTGGTTCATCTTTCCCCTTGGTCATCCTCATCATGTCGTACCGGTCCGGCACGATCTCAGAGTTGAACTTATATTGGTCTAAGAAGGCGTCGGCTAGGTCCTTCCACCTCCTGATCCTTCCATGGTCCACTGTAGCGAACCACCGAAGGGCTGACCCGGTCAGACTCATCTGGAAGAGCTGGATCAGTATGCCATCATCCCGGCCAAACTGGCACAGGGCCCCGCAGTATAATTTGAGATGGCTTAATGGGCAGCCCGTGCCATCAAATTTATCGAAGTCTGGGCACCTGAACTTAGCCGGTAGACAGACGTCCGGGTACATGCACAGGTCTTCGAAGGTGGTGCCTGCATGGCTGCTTCCCCCCTTTACTTCCTTTAGCTCTGCCTGGATCCTCTCTATCCTGAGCAGCATTTTCTTTTCCATCTCATCCCTAGCCTTTTCTTTTTCCAGCTCTTTCTCAGACTCGATTGTATTTTCCCTGATCAGAATGGGCTCAGGGACTGGTTCAGAAATGGGCTCAGGCATGGGCTGAGCCGGAGGCGGAATGTAAGCCTGAGGTGGTGGTGCCTGATGGGAAGTAGATGCCTGGTTCTGGGCTTGGGCCTGTTGGGCCTGAGCCGCCAGTAGGTCCCCCAGCATCTTGGCCAGACCGGCCACTTGCTCCTGCAGTTGAGTAAAGTCCTGAGCAGGGACAGGAGCTTGGGCTTGGTTCTCTTCAGTATTCATTGTTCTTGCTTTAGATCTGGTCACGGGAGCAATGATTGCAAATAAGTGTAAATGTACCTGA
Organism: Buxus sempervirens; assembly: GCA_947561395.2. Classification (NCBI taxonomy): domain Eukaryota; kingdom Viridiplantae; phylum Streptophyta; class Magnoliopsida; order Buxales; family Buxaceae; genus Buxus; species Buxus sempervirens. The sequence goes on along the minus strand of OX387194.1, from coordinate 13,037,646 downwards.
CATAAGAAAAACAAAGACACAAGTCAGCTTCCATTTAACTTGAAACACACCCCTATAAATGTAGACAGATAGGTCAGGTGAACACCAGTTCAAAAATTTTTTGTTTTTTTTTTTTTTTTGTTGTTTTGATTTTGTGTTGGAATATTCTAGGGCTTCCAAGGGTCCCAAAAATTTTTTTTATTTGATTGATAAAAATAACCAACCAAGGTTTTCATGGAATATTCTAGGGCTTCCAAGGGTCCCAATTTTTGATTTGACTTGATTGGTAAAAAGGAGACCAATCAAGGGTTCATGGAATATTCTAGGGCTTCCAGAGGTCCCACTTTTTTTTTGACTTGATTGGTAAAAAGGAGACCAATCAAGGTTTTTGTATGGAATATTCTAGGGCTTCCAAGGGTCCCAATTTTTTTTGACTTGATTGGTAAAAAGGAGACCAATCAAGGGTTTTTTATGGAATATTCTAGGGCTTCCAAGGGTCCCAATTTTTGATTTGATTTGATTGGTAAAAAGGAGACCAATCAAGGGTTTATGGAATATTCTAGGGCTTCCAGAGGTCCCACTTTTTTTTTTAGTTGATTGGTAAAAAGGAGACCAATCAAGGGTTTTTTATGGAATATTCTAGGGCTTCCAAGGGTCCCAATTTTGATTTGATTTGATTGGTAAAAAGGAGACCAATCAAAGGTTCATGGAATATTCTAGGGCTTCCAGAGGTCCCATTTTTTTTTGACTTGATTGGTAAAAAGGAGACCAATCAAGGGTTTTTTATGGAATATTCTAGAGCTTCCAAGGGTCCCAATTTTGATTTGATTTGATTGGTAAAAAGGAGACCAATCAAGGGTTTTTTATGGAATATTCTAGGGCTTCCAAGGGTCCCAATTTTTGATTTGATTTGATTGGTAAAAAGGAGACCAATCAAGGGTTTATGGAATATTCTAGGGCTTCCAGAGGTCCCACTTTTTTTTTGAGTTGATTGGTAAAAAGGAGACCAATCAAGGGTTTTTATGGAATATTCTAGGGCTTCCAGAGGTCCCCTTTTTTTTTGACTTGATTGGTAAAAAGGAGACCAATCAAGGGTTTTTTATGGAATATTCTAGGGCTTCCAAGGGTCCCAAGTTTGATTTGATTTGATTGGTAAAAAGGAGACCAATCAAGGGTTTTTTATGGAATATTCTAGGGCTTCCAAGGGTCCCAATTTTTGATTTGATTTGATTGGTAAAAAGGAGACCAATCAAGGGTTTATGGAATATTCTAGGGCTTCCAGAGGTCCCACTTTTTTTTTGAGTTGATTGGTAAAAAGGAGACCAATCAAGGGTTTTTTATGGAATATTCTAGGGCTTCCAATGGTCCCAATTTTGATTTGATTTGATTGGTAAAAAGGAGACCAATCAAAGGTTCATGGAATATTCTAGGGCTTCCAGAGGTCCCACTTTTTTTTGACTTGATTGGTAAAAAGGAGACCAATCAAGGGTTTTTTATGGAATATTCTAGGGCTTCCAAGGGTCCCAATTTTGATTTGATTTGATTGGTAAAAAGGAGACCAATCAAGGGTTCATGGAATATTCTAGGGCTTCCAGAGGTCCCACTTTTTTTGACTTGATTGGTAAAAAGGAGACCAATCAAGGGTTCATGGAATATTCTAGGGCTTCCATAGGTCCCACTTTTTTTGACTTGATTGGTAAAAAGGAGACCAATCAAGGGTTTTTTATGGAATATTCTAGGGCTTCCAAGGGTCCCGCTTTTTTTGACTTGATTGGTAAAAAGGAGACCAATCAAGGGTTTTTTTTATTTATTTATTTTTTTTCTTCAAATTTGCTGAATTTTCTCAGTTTTCAAGTTCCAAAGTTTGACTGACACATGTTTGAGTTGAGTTGATGTCAAAAAATATGACACCTTGGTTTCCTCCTTGATTTTCAAACTTAGGTTAAATCCTGAAAGAATATTTTAATTTATTCTTTTTTGTTTTTTTTTGGTATTTTTTTTGATTTTGTATTTTTGGGAACATTTCTTATGTTCTTTTCGGGGTGCCTAAGGATTATCCACAGTGTTTTAGGCATTTTATTCTGAAAATTTGGGCTGAACAGCCAATTTGTGCATTTTTTGAACGTATCCGGTATAATATACCGGATAAGAATATGCCTTATTGTATCCGGTCACACTAACCAGATGGATGCATATGCCTTTGTATCCGGAAATATATACCGGATATGAACAGAGTTGTTATTAACCGGCCTGAGTTGCCGGTTATTGCCGAAATGGCCCTTTTTGACTCATTTTTTCACCGGATTAGGTTTTTTTTTCATTTCCACTTGATGTTCACCTTAATTTGACCTTCAAAACTTGCCCCAAATTGGGCTTGGGCATCATACTTGCAAAATTCCCTAAATTTAGGAAAAGAACATGGCTTTACCTTGCCACCTTGTATTACCTTCATTCAATATGGTATTCACATTATACCTTGGCCTGTAAAACATGCAAATGGCCTTCCCACATTTACACCCAATTCCCCAAACGCAATTGTGTGCTTTTAGCCGAAAACGTGTTTCTCCACCTTCAAGCGTATGGGTTTTGGCTTAATTGGCAACTTAGAACTCAAGTCTAGTGATGCCCGGAATCGAATCACAGATCCCATTGTCATCACATCATTGACTCAAATTCTAAGGTAAATGTTTTCACTTTCGCTTTCCGAAGTCACGACCTCGGTGCGCCAAGCTACACACATTCATGGTTCAACTTCCTAATAGGTAAAGGGTAGGCTGTGCAAATTGTTTCAAGTGCTCAAGTGCAATTTTAAATTGTGGTAACATTCACAACGTCCCAGCCCCTTGCCACTCTTTTTCGTAGCCATGCATTCATTTCAAGCCAAGGTACAAATGACAAAGATAATGAAGCTAAATACAAGCAAGCAAGCACCAAAGTAACCAAATATGCACAAAAAATATTACATGCCCAAAAAGTGGTATACAAAACATGTTATTTGTACAAACAACAATTAAATCATGTAAGCATGCTTGACACCCAAAAGCATTCCCTAAAATCCCAGATTTTAATGCTTTTTTTTTTCATGCTCAAAGTGTACCATTTTACCACAAATTGAAGCCTAAAATTTTAGCACTTACTTGGCATGGTTCAAAAGTGTTTCAATGAGGTAAAATATGCTCGAAATCTCCCAAATCATACACTAAAATTTCCAGATTTTTTTTTATTGCTTTCATGCTCAAAGTGTATCACTTATACCCCCAAATTGATGCCTAAAATTTTAGCACTACTTGACATGATACAAGAAAGGTTTTGATGGTAAAAACATGCTTGAAAACCCCCAAATATACACTGAAATTTCCAGAATTTTCATGCTCAAAAGTGCTTCCCTTATACCCCAAATTAATGCCTAAAAATTTAGCAACTACTTGACATGATATAAAAGTGTTTTAATGAGGGAAAACATGCTTGAAAACCATCCTAATGGCTACTGTATTTACAGATTTTTGCTCAATGTTTTCATGCTCAAATCATGGCACTAAGAACCTCCTAACACAAGGCAAACAAAAAAAACAAGTAGGCATGCACAACAAGGTAAGGCCCTAAACATGATCCTAAGCATATCCAAGCATACACACATGCCTTTATCAATGTAAAATTTAAAAGCATCCCAATCAGATTTAGAATACACCAATATACACCAATAAAGTAAACAAAATAGCAAGCATTCAAAAGTAGAGAAAAGCATGAATATACACAAAATGGCTTAAATCCACAAGTCCCCAGCAGAGTCGCCAGTTGTGAGACATGGGAAAAAATCACCGGAGTGATCATCCCTCCGTCAACACACGGGCTCAACGCAAAAATTGGGAGAGTCGCCACCATTCATGATTTTGGGGTGAGAATGGACACCAAAGATTCAAAAGTAGACAAAAATAGCCAAAAGAAACATTCTAGGATAAAAATAACCCTACTTGAAAATCAAATCCAGAGATGGGTAAGGGGATTAGATTATGAACGGGGGAAGGTGTTAGGCACCCCCATTCATCCACACGAAGTGGTTGCCAAGTGTATGTTCATGCAAAAACAAAGTAAGAAAGCTTGCTAAAAATCATGAGAAACCTTGAAAAAGGTCAAATGTATGATATTTTCATATGAAGATCTAAATGGATTTTAGATCCTCTCTTATGTCAATATCATTTCTGGAGTATTTCAAAAGATGGAAATCAAAGTAGAGGTTGCATCAAAACCAAGTTAGATCAAATCCGGAAAATTCGGTAAAAAGTATGCCACTTGACTTGAAATCATTCAAATACAATTTTAAATCAAATCAAACCAAATCCATTTGAAAGATTATAGTAAATAAGGGTCTCATGCAAAATTTCACTTCATTCTGATAAAAAACCTAGGAGTTATGCTCCTTTGAAGTTGCTGCTGGGGATTTTTAAAAGTGGTAAGTAGGCAACTTTGGAAAATTGTCTAGAAAATCCCACTACATAGAAATCCGTGAAATTTGGTGTGATTGAAGTCTGTATGGCCATCTTTCCAGAGAAACTAGCCTCATACAAAAATCCCTTCGGACGTGCCTTGGGTGGTCTCCCGAACAGGCCCCGAAGATCACAGATTTACCCAGAAAAATGCAAATGAGCAGTTCTGAGTAAATCGGCTACCAATAATTCAAATGGAATCCAAAAATTATGAAACCAACTGGATTTGAAAATAGACTCATAAAGGAGTACTCAGAAACCAAAATCACTCGAATCGAACTTAAAACGAACACATGGCGGTCCGTCGAAGTGACAAGTTCTGTATTTGAACCTGAACTGTCCACTTAACTTCGACAGAGAGGTATCAAACTCCGCTAGATGGAAATCTATGAAATTTGGTGGACATAAACTAGACAGCCTCACCTTTTCCATGGTTCTGGAATTGCCCCAAAATTCATCCGGATGATGAAGTTACGGACGTCCGAAGTAGGGGTACATGTGCTGTCAAGTTAAGCCACTTTTGAAGAAAATCAAATCCGAAAATTGACAAAGTGTGTGAGATTCGTGTGATATGAATCCAAAACCTTTGAAAAACATTTAAAAACACTCCAGAATTTGATTGAGGCCATTTATTGGAGATTTATCACAATAAATGCAATAAACCCCAAATGTGAGCCTATCCCGCCAAAATAGTGTAATATGTGTGCAAAGTGAAAACCCAAGCAAGATCCATACACATGCATATAGATTCAATAAAATAGGTTCTAGCATAGCCTAGGGTTCCGTTCCATTATCGTTTCCCTCTGTTCTCTTTAAGATAATCAAGGGTACTTTGAATATGGAACGGTTTACAATCAATCAAAAAGGCCTTATGCTACATAGGTTCTAGCACTAGGGTCAATCCCCAGTCTCGTTTCTCCTAGATCCGCCTTCACGTTTTACGGCTAGGGGAGTCTTGAGATACTTTGAGCCGGGGAAGGATTTCCACACATACAAACAAGGCTTTACACTACAGAAAGGTAGAAGAAGAGATCTAGATCTAGGAATGTAAAGACAGAAAATAAAAAGAAAAGTTGAGGCTTACCTGAGTTCTGGAGACGATTCCACAGCGGTTTTCTTTTTCTCTTGGAGTTCTTCTTTGCGAGAATTCAAAACAAGAGTTGTGTGCCATTTGCTCAAGGAGGAGGCTCCTATTTATAGGCAAAGGCTAAGGTCATTGGTAGACACAACTTAATGTCTAGAACCCCTCCAACCTAAACCCTAAGGTCATTTCCGAGATTTTCCCTCATTTAATGAGGGACATGATGGTAAAAGTGAAAAGCTCTCGGAAAACCCTAATTTTGAGCAAACTTAAGGTATCCGGTATATCAGGCCGGATAACAAAGGGCTTTAAGGTATCCGGTACATGGTACCGGATACACTAAGGCTCACATGTATCCGGTATGAGTATCCGGATACGGGAAAGGGTACTTGTATCCGGATTGAGTATCCGGATACAGGTAAAAGTCTATTTTCTTCAAATTCTGTGCTGGCTTTCCAGGAGATAATGATTTTTGATGATTGTTTGTGCAATTTGGGGTGTCTACAGATGTTCTTCAACAATAAGGAAGGAAATATTTTATTGAATTTTCCTAATTGATTTTCTTATTTGATTTACCTGGGTGCGATTTGATGCCCAAACCTGTGCTTGAATATTCTGCAACTTGCTTTTGCTTCCTCATCTTCTTGCTCTCTCAATAAGGATGTATGTGTCATTGCTGCCCATAGCCTGCCTTCATTCTTTTCAACTGCCCAAGTGAATGCCTTTTCTTGATTGATGGATTTGAAAATCATGATCTGTTGATCTAACCTCATGCCTTTACGACCCATGACCTATCATTCATGCCTTCTTACTGTTCCAGTAAAATCCTTCTTCAGAATTGGAAACCTTTGTTTAAAGGAGAAAACATGGAACTGCTTTGAAGCTTCTTTTTTTTTTTTTTCAAATCCGAATACTAAGGCCTGACTGCTTCTTCCAAATGCTGTAATTTATTTCAATGAAAACCCAGAAGGAAAGGTGCTGAGCATGCCCCGGTTTTGATTGCTCAAGGTAGTATTTGCCCCTCAACAGAGATGATCCTCTTTTTTTTCCCTTTTTTTTTCTTTTCTTTTTTTTTCTTTTTCTCTTTCTTCTTCTTTTTTTTTTTTTTAACCTTTGCAAAAAAGAAACCCTTATAAAGGAATGCAAATACAAAAATAGGTTTTATACTAGTGGCCTCAGAATTCTCTAATGCTTGCAAAACCAATGTTTTTATGAAAAGACATAGATGCTCATCATAGGCCAAAAATATATTTTTTTGCTTTTTTGTGTTATATATATATATCTATATATATATATTTGAAAAGTGATCCCACCACTTATGAGCATATAGTCCAAAAGAATTAAAATCAAGTTGAATAATGAGAAGATTATTTCAGAAAATGAAGAAAGACCAAAATAAGCCTTCAGAACCTTTAGAATCATTCCCATGACCATTTTCAACTTCAGCAACAATTTCTTAATGGCAATTTTGATGGCCATCGACTTGTTCACAGATGTTTCATATCATAGTTCTGAGTATGTTGCTCCAGTCTTGAAAAGAGATTTTTCCTGAATCACTTGAAGAGTGACTGTATTTCAAAATAACCACCAACATGAGGACTTCACCGAGATCTATGCCAATTCTGGACTTTCCTCTTTGACAATTTCCTTCTTGTAGATAGCTGATTATTTGCCATGTAGCGCCCTTCCGGGTTTTCACTAAATTTTCTCCATTTTCTCCATTTTTTCTTTCCTTTTTCTTTTTTCTTTTTCCTTTTAATCCTTCATCACCAGCAACTATGTAGTCAAAACTGCCTTAATTTAAAATTTCTTAATCCAAGAGGACTTATGAATGGGACGAAACGAAGGCTTGGTGTTTGTTTAGAAAGAAAAGGAATAAAGGCTCAAATACCATATGATCAAATAGGTTAACTGAAATTGTAATTCTTAAGGCATTTTTTTTCTTGGAATAAATAAAAAATTGTCCCCCAGTAATGAAGTTCTTCCTCCATTTTGATTTCTTCATTTGAAACTTATTTCTTAATATTGAACTTTTTTTTTTCCATTCTTCTCTTCACAATTTTGAAGACATTCTCCAAATATCCCATAGCTTTTGATGATTTCTTTTTCTTCTTTCTTCCTTTTTTTTTTCTTTGCCCCCTTTTCATAAAACATCTTCAAAATCCCTTTTGAACTTCAATAATGCCCCCTTCTTTTGTTTTTAAAAAAATTGTCCCTTCATTCCTTTTTTTTTTTTGCCTTAATAAATTTGCCCCAGTGTGGGGTTACAATTCTCAGTTTAGGTTACTTGGAAAAATTTATCAAGCTCAAAGGGTCTAACTAGGGATTTCAAATTGTTGGGGATATAAGAAAGAAAGGCCTCTTATTCTTTTAAGAAAAGTTTGAATTTTCAGACTTGGTAGAGTTGCACTACATGACTGGCTCAGGATTTTTCCTTCTTTTCTTTTTTTTCTATTCTTTTTTTTTTAATCAACTTCTATCAAGATAAAAGCCTCTTCAAATAGAACCTCTGTTATGAACAAGTTCTTCACCTTTTGATCAATCTTATGAATTTGGATTCTTTCCATTAGATGATACTCAATTCGATTTCCAACGAAAAGGTAAAATCTTCTCCCATATTTTCAAATGCAAAGCCTCAAAATTTCTTCAAACAATATTATCAACTTCCCTTTGAACGAATCAGCAAGTGATGCGATCCTTTCTGTATTCTAATGAAGAAACTTCAAATCTTCTTCTATCTTTCTGTTGAAGACTGTGGGTCATCTTTGGTTCCAAAGGCTATAAAATTGGTCACTTCATAATTTTGCAGAATATTTTTCTCATGACACTAAAAAGATTTGAATTTTCATATAAAATGTCTTTTTCTTCGATTTTGGTCTCAAAATTGAGCCCAATGTCGAAGTCATATTCAACTTAATGAAATTCAATAGGAGATATGACTCATAAGTAAAACAGGACCTTGTTGAAAATTTTTTTTTCTTTTTTTTCTTTTTTAGAAAAATGTTAAAGGGAAAAAACTCTTTTTTTTTTTTGCTTTTGAAAGAGCCTTTATTGAAATCACTTCCTGAGAACAAGGCTCCTTAGATCCTCAGGAAATGTGCATTCTCCTTATGGGGGTTTCTTTTCAGAGAACATGGGAATTCGAGAATTGCCCTTGTTCTCAAAGACAAAGGTTTATTTTTTTCCATTTTTGCAAAAATGTTCATCTTCTGCTGGTTGAGGCAAGAATTCCTTTCTTTGATCAGCCATTGCCTTCATATTTAGGACATCATGCTCAGCCCTTGGAAGAAGTGACGTTACTTGATCTGGAACTTGGATGACTGCCCAATCAATGTGTGGCAAAATGAATTCAACCTTTGCCTCTTTCTTTTCTTCCATTACCCCTCCCTTCTTTTCCTTAAAATCTGCCCCTGTATGAGTCTCTTTCTCCATATGGCCCCATTCATCTTCTTTTTCAAAATAAACCCGGACTGTGGTACCAATTGGAGCAATAAGTTGAGAAGGATCAAATCTTCTTTTTCCAGAGAAAATTGCCTCTATTGCATTTGAGCTGCCTGCCCCATTGTTGTTGCTGGGAGGAGGAGTGGGTGTGACTGAATTGAATGATAAAGAGTTATTATCTAGCAAATCCTGAATTGCATGCTTTAGGGCCAAGCAACGATCTGTGGTATGCCTTGGACTACTCATATGATACTCACAAATTGCAGATGGATCATAACCCTTCCCCTTGCTTGCATGAGGATTTGGCAACCTCAAAGTCACATAACCCTTTTGAAGTAAGGTAGGCAAAAGTTCAGATGGTCTCATAGGCAGTTTTGAAAACTCCCTTCTCTTCCTTACTTCTGTTTCCTCCTTCACAGGCTGTGCAGAAGGGACATTAATTTGGATAGGCAGCAAAGGAACTGGATGGGCATTGGCTTGAAAGGGTCCCTTGGGAAGTTGCACCATATTCACTTCTGCTTCTCTCCTTTCCTCAGATTTCTCCAGTGTTTTCCCTGATCAGGATGGGCTCAGGGACCGGTTCAGAAATGGGCTCAGGCATGGGTTGAGCTGGAGGCGGAATGTAGGCCTGAGGTGGTGGTGGTGCCTGATGGGAAGTTGATGCTTGATTTTGGGCTTGGGCCTGTTGGGCCTGAGCCGCCAGTAAGTCCCCCAGCATTTTGGCAAGACCAGCCACTTGCTCCTGCAGCTGAGCAAAGTCTTGAGCGGGTACGGCGGCTTGAGCTTGGTTCTCTTCAGTATTCATGGCTTTGGCTTTGGATCTGGTCACGGGAGCAATGATTGCAAGTAAGTGTACCTGGGGAAAGAAAAGCAAAGAAACATGTCAGCTCTCATTTAATCTGAGTCACACACCTATAAATGTAGATAAGTGGGTTAGGTGAACACAAGTCCAGATTTATTTGTTTTTTTTTCCTATATTTTTCCATTTTTTTGATTTTTGATTGTTGGAATATTTTAGGGCTTCCAAAGGTCCCAAAGAGTAAGAAATGTCTAAAATTCAAAGGCTTTTAGACGGCCCAAAGGATACGTGTCTATAATTCAGAGGCTTATAGACGGCCCAAAAAAGCTGTGTCTAAAATTCAGAGGCTTTTAGACGGCCCAAAGAAATGATTTGTCTAAAATTTAGAGGCTTTTAGATGGCCCAAAGGATATATGTCTATAATTCAGAGGCTTATAGACAGCCCAAAGAAATAATTTGTCTAAAATTCAGAGGCTTTTAGACGGCCCAAAAAGGATATATGTCTATAATTCAGAGGCTTATAGATGGCCCAAAGAAATAATTTGTCTAAAATTCAGAGGCTTTTAGACGGCCCAAAAAGGATATATGTCTATAATTCAGAGGCTTATAGATGGCCCAAAGAAATAATTTGTCTAAAATTCAGAGGCTTTTAGACAGCCCAAAAAGGTTGTGTCTAAAATTCAGAGGCTTTTAGATGGCCCAAAAAGGTTGTGTGTCTATAATTCAGAGGCTTATAGACGGCCCAAAATATGTGTCTATAATTCAGAGGCTTATAGACGGCCCAAAATAGGTTGATGTTTGAAATTCAGAGGCTTTCAAATGGCCCAAAATTTTTTTGACTTCGAGTGGTTCTCGTGACCAAACAAAGGTTTTTGGAATATTCTGAGGCTTCCAAATGTCCTAAAAATTTTGACTTTGAGTGGTTCTCGTGACCAAACAAAGGTTTTTGGAATATTCTGAGGCTTCCAAATGTCCTAAAAATTTTTGACTTTGAGTGGTTCTCATGACCAAACAAAGGTTTTTGGAATATTCTGAGGCTTCCAAATGTCCTAAAATTTTTTTGACTTTGAGTGGTTCTCGTGACCAAACAAAGGTTTTTGGAATATTCTGAGGCTTCCAAATGTCCTAAAAATTTTTGACTTTGAGTGATAAAAATAACCAACCAAAGGTTTCTTGGAATATTCTAGGGCTTCCAAGTGTCCCACAAATATTTTGATTTGATTGATAAAAATAATCAACCAAAGGTTTCGTGGAATATTCTAGGGCTTCCAAGTGTCCCACAAATGTTTTGATTTGATTGGTAAAAATAACCAACCAAAGGTTTCTTGGAATATTCTAGGGCTTCCAAGTGTCCCACAAATGTTTTGATTTGATTGATAAAAATAACCAACCAAAGGTTTCTTGGAATATTCTAGGGCTTCCAAGTATCCTATAAATGTTTTGATTTGATTGATAAAAATAACCAACCAAAGGTTTCTTGGAATATTCTAGGGCTTCCAAGTATCCCACAAATGTTTTGATTTGATTGGTAAAAATAACCAACCAAAGGTTTCTTGGAATATTCTAGGGCTTCCAAGTGTCCCACAAATGTTTTGATTTGATTGATAAAAATAACCAATCAAAGGTTTTTTGGAATATTCTAGGGCTTCCAAGTGTCCCACAAATGTTTTGATTTGATTGATAAAAATAACCAACTAAAGGCTTCTTGGAATATTCTAGGGCTTCCAAGTGTCCTACAAATGTTTTGATTTGATTGATAAAAATAACCAACCAAAGGTTTCTTGGAATATTCTAGGGCTTCCAAGTGTCCCACAATTTTTTGATTTGATTGATAAAAATAACCAACCAAGGGTTTTATGGAATATTCTAGGGCTTCCAAAGGTCCCACAATTTTTTGATTTGATTGATAAAAATAACCAACCAAGGTTTTTTTTTCCCTTTTTTTTTTTTGAAATTTGTTGAATTTTCTCAGTTTTCAAGTGCAAAAGCTTGATTGAAACATGTTTAAATTGAATTGATATAAAAAAATATGACACCTTAGCTTGCTCTTTGAGTTTCAAATTTAGGTTAAATCCTAAAAGAAATATATATATTTTTTTATTTTTTTATTTTTTAGACATTTTTATATTCTCTTTGGGGTGCCTAAGGATTATCCACATTGTTTAGGCATTTTATTCTTGAAATTCGGGCTGAAAAAGCCAATTTACACATTTTCTGCATGTATCCGGCATTAAGTGCCGGATAAGGATATGTCTTATTGTATCCGGCAATAATGACCAGATACACGCATATACCTTTGTAACCGGCAATTTACACCGGATACGAATAAGTCATTCTTAACCGACCTGAGTAGCCGGTTAACGCCGAAATGACCCTTTTTGACTCATTTTTTCACCAGATTAGGTTGTTTTCATTCCCATTTGATGTTCACCTTGACTTGGCCTTTAAAACTTGCCTCAAATTGGGCTTTGACATCATTCTTGCTACAATTCAAACATTCATGAGGGTGCTTGTACCCTCCAAAGTTATGCACCCATTGTTGGACTTTGTACACTTGGTTGCCTCTTGCTTGGATTTTGGGTAGGATGACCATTAAATTGAGTTGGAAACTCATCCTATGAGTTACACCAACCTTAGGTTATAAACATTTTTGCGAAAAATTTCATCCCAAGCATATGGACACCATAGCTATATTTTTTTTTTGAATTTTCAGGAAGATGATAAAAAGAATACATGGCTTTACCTTGCCACCTTGTGTTACCTTCAATATGGTATTATACCTTGGCCTGTGAACATGCAAACGGCCTTCCCACATTTACACCCAATTCCTCAAACGCAATTGTGTACTTTTAGCTGAAAACGTGTTTCTCCACCTTCAAGCGTATGGTTTTTGGGTTTTGGCTTAATTGGCAACTTAGAACTCAAGTCTAGTGATGTCCAGAATCGAATCACAGATCCCATTGTCATCACATCATTGACTCAAATTCTAAGGTAAATGTTTTCACTTTCGCTTTCCGAAGTTACGACCTCGGTGCGCCAAGCTACCCGCATTCATGGTTCAACTTCCTATAGGTAATGGGTAGGTTGTGCAAAGTGTTTAAGTGCTCAAGTGCATTTAAAATTGAGGTACATTCACAACGTCCCAGCCCCTTGCCGCTCTTTTTCGTAGCCATGCATACAATTTCAAGCCAAGGCATATGACATTATATTGAAAGTAAAACATAAGCAAGCAAGAAAGCCCAAAGCAACCCAATATGCACACAAGCATTACATGCCCAAAAAGTAGTGTACAAACATGTTATCATCTTGTGCAAACAATAATTAAATCATGGAAGCATGCTTGAAAGCCAAAAGCATTCCCTAAAATTCCAGATTTTCATGCTCTTTTTCATGCTCAAAGTGTATCGTTTACCCTCCAAATTAAAGGCCTAAAAATACAGCACCCACATGCATTGTACAAGAAGCTTTTAACCGTGAAACATGCTTAAAAAACCCCTCAAAACCTCTACCAAATTCTGGGTTTTAAGGTCTCATTTTCATGCTTAAAGTGTCTTGTTTATGCCCAAATTGAAGCCTAAAATTTCAGCAACTACTTGACATGGTATAAGAAGGGTTTTGATTGTGAAAACATGCTTCAAAACCCAAGATTAACACTAAATTTCTAGATTTCATTGCTCATTGTTTTCATGCTCAAATCATGTCATTCTATACCCCCAAATCAAAGCATGGCATAAAGCAAACATTAAGCACTAAAAAGCATTATTCATGGGAAACATGCTTGAATACCCGCAATTAACACTAAATTTCCAGATTTCAAGTTTTTTAAATTTTTTCATGTTCACCTCATGGTATTGAAACCGAAAAGAACACATGCTCTCACAAAACATATCAAAGTCCTATTACAACATGGGCTTTCCCTTAAACACATTCATAGACACAATCAAGCAACATACCCATGCTTTTATCCATGTGAATTTTTTCTAATCATGCAAATCAGATTTGAGATTCAATATGCCCAAGTAAAATAAGTAAAATAGCAAGCATTCAAAAGTAAGAAAAAGCATAAACAAATACACAAAACGGCTTAAATCCACAAGTCCCCAGCAGAGTCGCCAGTTGTGAGACACGGGAAAAATCATCGGAGATGATCATCCCTCCGTCAGCACACGGGCTCAACGTAAAATGGGAGAGTCGCCACCAATCAGAATTTTGAGGTGAGAATGGACACCAAAAGATTCAAAAATAATCAAAAATAGCTAAAAGGCAAATTCTAGAGTAAAAATAACTCTACTTGAAAATCAAATCCAGAGATGGGTAAGGGGATTAGATTATGAACGGGGAAAGGTGTTAGGCACCCCCATTCACCCACACAAGGTGGTTGCCAAGTGTTTGTTCATGCAAAAAAGATAAGAAAGCTTGCTAAAAATCATTAAAACATTGGAAAAGAATTAAGCCAATGTGTGATATTTTCACATGAGGAATCTAAATGGATTCTAGATCCTCTTTTATGTCAATATCACTTCTGCAATATCACAAAAAGATGGAAGTCAAAGCACAAGTTGCACAAAACCAAGTTGAGGCAAATTCGGGAAATTTGGTAAAAAGCAATGCCATTTGTCTTGAAATCATTCAAAATCAATTTTAAATTGAATCAAACCAAATCCATTTGAAAGATCATGGTAAATAAGAGACTCATGCAAAATTTCAAGTAAATCCGGTTGAAATCCTAGGAGTTATGCTCCTTTAAAGTTGCTGCTGGGGAAAATCAAAAGTGAGAAGCATGTAAGTTTGGAAAATCACCTAGAAAACTCCACTCCATAAAAATCCACGAAATTAGGTGTGATTGAAGTCTGTATGGCCATCTATCGAACGAAACTAGCCTCATAGAAAAATTCATTCGGATGTGCCTTGGGTGGTCTCCCGAACAGGCCCCGAAGATCACAGATTTACCCAGAAAAGTACTGATAAGCAGCTCTGAGTAAATCTGTTACCAATAATACAAATGGAGTCAAAAAATTATGAAACCAACTGGATTTGAAAATAGACTCATAGAGGAGTGTCCAGAAACAAAATTCACTCGAATCGAACTTAAAACGAACACATGGCGCTCCGTCGAAGTGACAAGTTCCGTACTTAAACCTGAACTGTCCAATCAATTTCGACAGAGAGGTGTCAAAAATCCACTAGATAGAAATTAATAAAATTTGGTAGGCGTAAACTATACAGCCTCACCTTTCCTATGGTTCTAGAATCACTCCAAAATTCATCCGGACGATGAATTTATGAGTGTCCGAAGTCGGGGTACAGTTGCTATCAAGTTAGGCCTTATTTGGAGAAAAACAATTCAAAACTGTGACAAAGTGTGTGAAATTCGTGCAAGATGAATACAAATCCCTTAAAAATCATTTAAAGACATTCCAGAATTGATTGGGGCTATTTATTTCAGATTTATCACAATAAATGCAATAAACCCGAAATGTGAGCCTATCCCGCAAAAATCATGCTATGTATGTGCAAGTGTGAAAAATCATACAAGAATAATATAGCAACATAGCATGCATTTATCTTCATCAAAATAAGGTTCTAAAACAACCTAGGGTTCCGTTCCATTATCGTTTCCCTTAGTTCTCTCTCCCCGTTAAACACGGTTCTTCAAGATAATCTGGGGGTACTTTGAATATGAAACGGTTTTCAATCATTCAAAAGGCTTATGCAAGATAGTTTCTAGCACTAGAATCAATCCCCAGTCTCGTTTCTCCTAGATCCCGCCTTCACGTTTTATGGCTAGGGGGAGTCTTGAGATACTTTGAGCCAGGGAAGGGTTTTCATACACATAGAAGGCTTTATTCTACAGAAAGGTAGAAGAAGAAATCTAGATCTAGGAATGTAAATACAGAAAATAAAGAAGAGGTTTGAGGCTTACCTGGGGTTCTGGAAGCAATCCGGAGGCGGTTCCCTTCTTCACTCGGAGCTCTTGGATCTCCAACTTCTTGGCAGAGATTCTTGGCAAGAATTGTTGGCAAGAGAGTTAATGGCCATTTGCTTAAGGAGGAGCCTCATATTTATAGGCAAAGGTTAGGGTTAGGGTTGGTGAGAATGGTAGACACAACATAATGTCTATAGCCCACCAACCTTAACCCTAAGGCTATTTCCGAGATTTTCCCTCATTTAATGAAGGACATGATGGTAAAAGGTGAAATCTCTCGGAAAACCCTAATTTTGAGCAAAACTTATGTATTCGGCATGTCAGGCCGGATACACAAGTGCCTTAATGTATCTAGCCTATGATGCCGGATACACTGAGGTCTGCTTGTATCCGGCATGTTCCATCGGATACAAAGAAGGACACTTGTATCCGACCTGAGTTGCCGGATACAAGGGAAAAACTCATTTTCTCAAATTTTGTGCCGGCTTCCAAGGAGATAATGATTTTTTATGATTATTGATCATTTTGACTGTGCAATTTGGGGTGTCTACAACGCGTTGCGTTATATATAGTATAAATAATGTATGTTAGGTTTTATAGTAAAGTTTGTACATAGCTTTACACGTACGTAATAACTTAAATATGTGTGTATGCATGTTCAAAGGAATATCTCGAAGGGTAAAAAAACTACAATGGATTCTAAAATTTTTTTTTTTTTTTTTAAAGAAAACCCACTAAGACATGAATAGCCATAGTGGCACTCCAACGGAGGGAGGAGGGTTGAGGCAGACCCTGACCTGTAGATTAATATCCAAAAGAAAAGATACACCAGCAAGGGGGGGACATCGAGCCTTACCCCTACCAAAAAAAACCAACAACCGGAAAGAAAACCAACAATGGGGGGGACATCAAGCCTAACCCCAACAAAACACCTAAACTACTTCCTAATGGCATACAAACCCGTTCGGTCATGAAATAAACAATCACGAACCTGGGAAGATAAATCTGAGTGAGAAGCATAAATGATCTTTGAAGAATGAGCACATCCCTTGTTGGCAAGAGCATCTGCCACTGAGTTTGCTTCCTTGTAAACATGCTTCACTGGCTGGTTAAAGCTAATGAGTCTTGTTTTGATTTCTTTCCACTAGATAAGAAATTTCCATGAGACAGAGGCGAAGCCATTGATAATATCAACCAAGACCTTTGAGTCAGATTCAATGTCAAGATCCTGAAAGCCTTGAAAGTCCGCCAAGCGGAGGCCATCCCTTAAAGCAAGCAACTCAGCAAAGAGATTAGAGTTGAAACCATAGCTCGCAGAAAAAGCCACCTGGAAAGAACGAGAAGAGTTTCGGATGACTCCTCCACCTCCCGAAATTCCAGGGTTACCTTTAGAAGCTCCATCCACATTCAAAATGAATGGGAGGGACCTTTGACTAATCCAACGGATGAAGTGAGCTTTAGGGGGTCTGATAAAAGGAGAAAAGATATTCGTATGATCCAAAATCAAAGCACCTTCGAACTTACAGTTTATTGTAGGCTTAGTGAGATAGGAGACTTCCTTCAACCAATGCTGAACTTTTCTGATAATCTGACATGCAACCATAGCTTCATCTTCAAATCTGCTTTTACACCTTGAGATCCAAATCTCCCAACATATAAACAGAGGAGTTGCTTTAAACAATAAGCTACACTGGTCAGAAGAGCTAGCACTAAACCAAAAGGAAACTTTGGTGGCTAAATCATGAAGGGGATGAAACTGACAATGAAAACAGTTAGTAAAGTATTCCCAGACAGATTGAGCAGTATCCCCGAAAGAAAATAAGTGATTGAGAGACTCTAATCTTTTATTGGAGCAACAGTTGCACTGAGAACATATCTGGATTCCACTGAGTTGAATCCTGTCATATGTAGGAATCGCCCCCTTCAACATTTTCCAAAAGAACATGGCAATCTTGTTTGGAATAAAATTCATCCAAATAATTTTACTCCATGGAAAAGAAACTCCACGAGTTCTAACAATGTTCCAAGCTGAGAAGGTAGAGAAAATACCTGAAGAAGAAGCCTTCCACAGAGGCTTATCTTTAAGATTAGATAGGCTCAGATTTAGGTCCTCGATCTGAGCGATGATATCATGGGGGAGAACATCCTTAAGTGCTTCAAGGTTCCAGGTTCCAAGGGGGCTAATGAAATCAAACACCCGAGCTTCAGGAAGAGGCAACACCTCTCCTTGGAGGAAATCCACCAATTTGCCTAAGTGAGACCAGTGGTCAAACCAGAAGCTAAATTTTCCTTCCTCGATAGTCCAAGCCTTATTGTCAAAAATAACATCTTTCACTTTGAGAATTGCTTTCCATAATTTTGAACTACCGCACCTTTCCCTGAGATCATGAAGGTGATGCCTTCCATAGTTATATGATAAGTATAAGGAATATACTTTACATAAATTAATTTATACTAATATATTTAGTATAATTTTCATACTTATTATATAACTATTATTAATTATGTAAGCACGCTTAAGTATATATAACAATCATTTTAGTGCTTAATAATTATAAATTCCATCAAGTTACAAGTTATATATATATATATATACATAAAGTATATATATAAGTATATTATATGTTATATAATCATTATATTTATTCAAGTTAGTAACTTGTGCTAATCTGACTTTGTGTTAATGATTAACTTTAACATGTTGAAAGCATGATTTGAGTATAATTTATATCAATGGACCATGCAAAGGCACGGTTAATTGAGCCTAGGCATGGCATGCACTACAAAAAAAAGGTGATAAAGCGACACTAATATAAGGGCACTTATACAAAAGTGCAGTTATAAGTGCCTTAATGCGGCATTTCATATGCAGATGCCGTTATAAAAAATTTTATTACGGCATTTTCTAGAAAATTGCCACTATAAAATGATTTATTACGGCATTTTCCTAGTGAATGCCGCTATAAAATAATTTATTAAGGCATCTTCTAATTAAATGCCCCTATAAAATAATTTGTTACGTCATTTTTTAAGAAATGCGGTTATAAAGCAAATTATTATGGCATTTATAAAAAAATGCCTCTATAAAACAAATTATTACGGTACTTTCTACAAACCTGTATATAAGAGGACAACCTCACAACTTTCGTCCCACTTATAAAAGGTTTCTCTCTTCTGCAACTCCTATAAGAATTGCCCGATTTGGGAGCGGCCGGTGGGATTGGCCAGCCACTAGCGCTTCTCATGAAACTCAACCCGCTCGTCTCGACTCTCTCCCTCTACGATATCGCCCGAACTCCTGGTGTCACTGCTGATGTCAGCCACATAAACACCAGATACGAGGTCTCTCACTCTCTCTTCGTTTTCTCTGGTTGTTTTCTTTTGATTCAGCTTGTTCGCTTACATTGGTACTGGAATTTTAGGTCACTGGATACATGGGTGAGGATCAGTTAGGTCAAGCTTTGGAGGGATCTGACTTAGCAATCATTCCTGTTGGTGTCCCCAGAAAGCCTAGCATGACTCGTGATGATCTGTTCAACATTAATGTATCGTTAAATCCCTCTGCACCGCCATTGCCAAGTAGTGCCCTAATGTGAGTCTCTTTTCTGAAGATGCATTTTTTCTTCTTTCAATTCTATTTTATCTCTATGATTGTCAATTTAATCTTCCTGTTATATCTGAATTGATGGAATCAGGCACTTGTTAATATGGTTAGCAATCCCGTGAATTCGACGGTTCCAATTGCTGCCGAGGTTTTCAAGAAGGCAGGAACATATGATGAGAAGAAGTTGTTTGGCGTGACTACTCTTGATGTAGTTAGGGCTAAAACTTTCTATGCAGGAAAGGCGAAGGTTCCAGTCGCTGTTATGCTTCATTTCTTACTCAGATGAACTCCAATGCGGATATTCGATTGCAGGAATGTTTTTTTTTTACCTGACTTAAATTTTATGCATTTGCTCTCTGTTTTGTTGCAGAGGTTAATGTGCCTGTTGTAGGTGGGCACGCTGGCATAACTATACTTCTTCTATTTTCTCAGGTACTGATTTAATTCAATTTGATATGTATCACATATGCTAGACTTGGATCCTTTTCCCCTTGTTTTTGTAATATTTGTTGTGATTGTTACTTTCTGGAATTTAAGCTTTGAATTCACTAAGCTGGTAAATTATGATGATGACAGGCAACGCCCAAAGCCAACAATTTGTCAGATGAATATATTAAGGCTCTTACAAAGCGAACACAAGATGGAGGGACAGAAGTTGTTTAAGCAAAGGCTGGAAAATGCTCAGAAACATTATCAATGGCGTAAGTCCACTTGATTTGGCTGTTATTTGTTCTTTTGATTGGAAGCTAGTGAGTATTTTCCAATTGAACTTATTTATTATGTGGATGTGGAATAGTTCGGTTTTGAGTGATTTGAATCTGATATTGATTCTTCTGACTCGAATTTTTTTTTCCATGTTTGAATGAACATTTTAGTTTTTACATACAATTTAGAAAAACCTTGGAGATTGTGGTTTTGATAACTGTATCTGAAAAACCTTGGAGATTGTGGTTTTCATTTTATCTTGTTTTTCAAATCAACTCTTCAAAATGCCTCTTTGTTTTTATTTTTGTGGCTTGTATTCCATTCACACTTTCCCTTTGGCACATGTTAAAAATATGTGTTCTGAAACTGAAACACATGAAAGTATGTAGAAGCTTAGTATATGTCTGAAATGCTTGTCTGCATTCTAGTAACATGATTTTTTTATTTATTTTTTCTCACAGGAGGGATTGAGACTAGATCGATCACTGAAATGTATGGTGTATTCTGCTCAGGAAAAACCCAGTTGTGTCACACACTCTATGTCACTTGTCAAGTAAGTGTTAGTCCTTTACTTTTTTGTTTTACCAACAGTTTCCATTGGAAAATTTAGTTAAGTTTATTTCAAAGATGGTTATGTTTCTATCTTCTCTCAAAGTCAGGGAAATTTACTTGAATAAGTCAAGTTTGAAGCCTAAACAAACAAGTAAAGCTTATCAGCTTTTTACAACATGCCTTTCTTCAACTGCCATTTCTTTTATCATTCACTGTGTTGGTAACGGATGTTTGAGACAATTGTTTTTTTGTTGCCAATCAACCATTTTGTCCAAATCGAGACTGACTTGTTTGGTAAATTGAAGTGCTCTGGCTTACTTTTGGTTATTATTACTAATTTAGTTAGTGTACCTCTTATTTACAAAGGGAAGGGATAGCCAAGCTCCTACTAGTAATGATCGTCCCAGGACTGAATGGACTCCTCCTATGGATCCAAATTTCCAATTGGTGAGGTAACTTGTTTGGATGCTGGGGATCTCCCACTACATTCATCACTGGCGTCCGAGTCTCCTATTTTAGAGGTGAGCTTTTGTTGTTGAAGTGGCTGCTGAAAAACCTGCATTGAATGGTTGTACAGTGTTACATTTGAGATTGATCTGTATCTTTTCATCAGTTGGATCAAGTGAAGCTTGTCTTCTGATGTTCATTGTTTTTTAGAACAGAGAAGATGTGCCAGATGTATAATCTCAGGATACATCTGTAGTGCCAACCATATCAGAGAAGTATGTGGTTTTCCTGTTTCTGTGTAATTATTACTACATTTGTTATGTTGAAATGTAAACCACTATTATTATTGATCAAACTACAGATTTATGGGAATGAAAGCTGCTATTGTCACCAACAATTTGAGTGTTGAATCTTTTGGAAGAAAACTTGGATTCGGTGCCTTTAAATTTGATGAGTTGATTAAAAGCAATCAATCCCTCAGTGAGTCCCCACCGGATGGTTTAGTCTCAGAGTTATTGAAGTGGCTTGGGTTTCAAGAAGGGAAGTTAGAGAAAACTAAATTTGAACTTGTGCCTTCAAGTGTTGATAAACTTTATTACGACACTATAAAAAAATGCCGTAATAGCTTATATTTTTACGGCATTTTTAAATGCCGTAAAAAGTCACTTTATAACGGCATATTCCAAAGTATCGTTATAAGTTGTCGCTATAACATAATGCAACACCACTTGAAACGGCACTTTATCAAAATGTCGTTATATGTTATAACGGCATTTTTCTATATTATAAGGGCACTTTTGAAGTGCCGTAATAAAAAGACTTTTCTTGTAGTGATGGCATGACGGAAGTAGAATAGTTGTTATCTTCTCTCAGCCGTGAATTTTTAACCTCATATAAAAATATAAGATGAAGATAATTTTATTGGGGATATGGACTCTCTTCATAATTTTATGAAGATAGTTTTCCACTTGACTGAACATATATCACTCTTTATGGCATTTGTTACGTGACTAACTGTTGCTCCAAAAGCCCCATGGCTTATGGAGACTTTGTTAGTTAAGCACTTAATATCTAAGATCGTAACAACACTTGATGAAGATACTGCAAATGGACTACAACTCCTAGTACTTGTTACCAAAGTAGTGGCTAGCTGCCCAGAACGCCCTTGGATGTTGAACAGTAATGCAGGGTGTCCACCGTGTTGAAATTCTCAGCCACCATTTTGCTCAATATCCAGGCAAGAGCCGCATTTGTCATACATCTCAGTGTTAGCATAATTTTTACAACTTGGTTCATCCCACACAAATAGAGTACTGGCATTTGCGAGGTTGTTGCTTGTGATTCCCATGAGCATTACGGTCACCCCAACACTAAGAAGGAACCTAGAAGGGGCCATGCCTTCAATGGAGCTGCACCAAAAGTTGAAGGAAGGAGCCTGAAACTAAAAGACTTTTGGGTATATATTCAGTGCCTTCGAATAATTTTCCCATTTTTTTAATCTATGAAATTCCAATTTAGTAGATGTCTATGAGTTAGGGTTCGATAAATCAGAATTAGAATTAAACATTTTTTTGTTGTTAAAATGGACTTATTTTGTTTTTTATGCCTTATCAAAACTAATTTTTAACTTATTTTTCCTTCTTTTTTTATAGGGATCCAACTAGAATACAAGGTTTTGATACGGTTAACTTGGATAAAATAAAAAGGTAAGTGCTTTAATTCATATGTTTACCAAATACTTTCCTTAACTAAAAAAACACTTATTACTATTTTAATAAGTGCTTAAATATATGTGTTTACCAAACACCAATTTTTTGAAATGAGCATCTTTTTTACAGCTACATATAAGTCCTTAAATAAGCTAACTTATCTTTTAAGTACTTATCCATAAACACTAGCAATCTCATACACCACCTTAACCTGTCCGCCGATATGCCATTGTGGGTGACAGGGATCCCACCATAACGAGATGTTGTTTAAATTGACCACCCTGAATTCAATTAGTGCTTTTTCTGTGTCATGTGATTGCTAGAACTTGCGCCAAGCCCATGAACAATGAGTAGGTACTTTAATTATCTAGAAAAATCGATGAAGCAGGAGATATGATTTATCCATCGACACCATCAGGAGTTGGATGAACCAAGAGGCCAAATTTGCCACAAAATAGCAGCCTTGTCAAGAAGATCCAGCCAACGGACCCTCACCCTCCCTTAAGTAATGGTTTTACACAATCTGCCCCAACCAATAGGAGAGAATTTTTTTAACAAGTTTGCAACCTGACCAAAGGAACCTGCAATAGATTTGTTTCAGGATGTCCAGCATAGGAAAGTGTAGCCATCTTCCATGCTTGCTCTTTGGCCTTAATTCTCTCAATTAAGGGCATAAAATATTGCCAAGTTAACCTTGAGTATATGAGGGCCGGGAATGCCAAGATATTTCACAGGTAGGCTAGCTTCAACAACATTCCAAGTATTATAGATGGATATCTTTACATCTTGTTCTACATTGGACATAAAAACTGCACTTTTGATGAGGTTAATTTGCTGTCCAATTATGTTGCCAAATAAAACCCATGCTTGCCAAAGAATCTCAAAGGATTGAATGTCTCCTCGTGAAGAAAGAAATATATCATCAGCAAAGCAAAGACGCGTTAATTTCAAAGCTTGGCAATGAGGATGAAATGAGAATTCAGATTCCTGAATTTTCTTAATTATTTATAATACCTGCGAGGGCCTGTAACGCCCCGGATCCAAGTTACGTAGAGAAACCGTAACTTATCACCGAAGGTTAATATATAACCCAGGATAGCAAATCAGAGTGAAGGAAAACATGAATAAAACAATAACTAGTTAATCAGAGTGCACTATAACCCAAGGCTAACTCACATGAACCAAGCATATACCCGCTGGTGCCGTCCTTACTAGAATCTGAAAACAAAACAAAACGGAAAAGAATGAGATACGAATATCCCAGTAAGCAGCACATGCATGCTCAAATACAGTTCATCAGTTCTAAAATATGATACAGTTGTAAATCATGCAACAGTAGCGATAACACCTCATTTCAAATAATCCGAGTAATTCAACAGTAATCTAATCAATCAGTATAAGATACAGGAATAATCCAATTCAACAACCATATATGTAACATCAAATCAACAGTTGATAAGTCGCCGCAGGACTCATGAAATAAGACTGCCTTTAACTAGTGTAAGACCATGCTCACTATGCCACCTCCCGGCTTATGAGCGAAGCCGAGCTACACGGTCATCGACTTATTGCAGGAGAACCCATTCAGATACAGTAATGGGTTGGCATGTACTATCCCAAACATAGCCGCAGCCAACCAGATACAGTGAAGGCCTCATCGAGATACACGATGGAACGCGTACGTGAACAAGTGTTACGACTAGCAAAGGACAATCCTTCCCACTATCTAGCTCCTAACATGGATCCATATCGAGCTATGCCCACTAGACTCTATAACCAAAACCAATAATGAAAACCAGTTAGCACAACTCATCTCAATCTCAAGCATATCATCCCGAGCTACACGGGGCATCCTCGAGATACACGGAGGCAACAGCATCCCGAGATACACAAGGGTAAGATAACCATCAATCCATCAAAAATCCCAAAAAACATCATTCGAGTACGTGGAGAAAACCAAATAACCACATTTATTCAAAATAATTTGACTTTAAGTCCTTGTTCAAAGTATAGCAGAAAATTCCCTTTTTATAGTCAAAGTTTGGTGAAATTGCTCAATTTCGGTTAACCCGGCAAATCTACATATAGATATCAAAGTTTGATCGTATTATTGAATTCAGACGTGATACATTTATTTTATACTCAAATAGTAATTTTTCCTATGAATATTACACTAATCCACTCTCTTTAACATAGGCCAAAGATATCTTTTACTCACACACCTAACTCCATCTTAGAAAAACTAAATCTTTTTGCTTGTGGTTAATTGAAACTTTAATGGTATTTTCTAATGCATTTCCAAAACTCAGATGTAGTCTAATCCTAACAGAAACTTCACAATAATCTTTATCTTAACTTTCATGATCATAACTCAACTAATTAGAAATCTGAAAAATATACCATGCTTATTGAATAAAATCCCTCCTTTATACATTTATTCCAGTATTTTTGTTTTCACTCCAAAACACTTCTCACCATCTCTTATTAAACTCTCTAAATATTTCTAAAGTGGTTTTACATTTCCCAAAATGCAAGTCTTGGACAGGTTGTTAGAACTCATGAGAACACTTTACCTAATTTGCTGATTTTTCAATCTTTAATACCTGGATCATAACCCAAATCCAGCCTTACTTATTTCCCAACAGTCCCTTAATACTACTGAATAATTCCTTAATTATTCTCCCACCATTGAAGATTAAAGTAGTTAATAAAGTACTGAACAAGAGCTGTTTTGTTTTCGAATAGTTCTTCCCTTTTTATACTTAAATTCCTCCATAGTACCCTTGTATGAAACCACAACTAGAAATCTTAATTAAATAATTCTAACATTTGTTTTAAGTATTCTAGAACAGGTTTTAGGCATTTAATCTATGAATTACAGCTTCTAAGAGCATATCCAAACAAGACTATACACAATTACATGAGCGCCTACCTCCCCTAGGTAGGCCATCCTAGGCAATCCTAGGCCCTCTCCAGAATTTACACTAGCGCCTACCTCAGAAGGTAGGCAATGGTAGGCCATCCTAGGCGCTCTCACCAAAATTCCCAGATTTAGTTTGGCACACCCAATTTTCCCCAGGACTGATCTAATACTACTCTCCCAAACCATTCCGAGCATTTTTCTAACCCTTATACAGTGCCCTTTTCATACATTCGAATTTAATCTAAAACATGAATCATTTCTATATGAAAATGAACGTCAATTTCATCTAACGATAGAGATTCAATACGACTTTGCATAAACCATTTCGTTTCTTCAATTTGATCAGTCAAAACAAAACCAGGTTGTGCTACTTACCTCTTCATACTGATTTCGGATTGCTGAAATCTCAATTCTTAATTGAAGCTCTGAAACCTCCACTCCAGATCTGATCGAACCAATTTTCTGCAGAATTCCTGATGCTTTAATCAGATTTATACAGATCTGAACTTCCTCTTTGAATAAGGATAAACTCCACGAATTATAATCTATTTACTCAAACGTACCTGAATTCCAGATCAACTTAACTAGGATTAGCAGCTCTTGGACGAATTGAGCTGCTGCTGTAGATGCATGACAACTCCCACACCAAAACAGAGATAAGATTCGATCGTCATCTCTTTTGAACCATCACAGCAACTCCAGATCTACTTCTCCTCCTCTCCTCTCCAATTTCCAGATCTCACGGTGGTTGCTCAAAGACCAAACGAACCAATAACTAAACTTTAGTTACTTAAATAGTTGCTGATCTCCAGCAACTAACAGCATGATCACCTAAATGACACTTCACCGAAACTCCCTATACCAGCACCCATATTTAAACATGACCCCCTATTTGCCACCTCATCTAATCTCCACCAACCCACCAAAACTAAACCCTAGCAATAGCTCATACTTATCAAATGAAATCAGCCCATCCGGTTCGACAAAAAAATCCCCGGTTTAAGTCCTTGGTCTCCTTCGTCTATAAATTACTAATTAGCATTTAATTAATTATCAAACTAATAATTTTTAATTTAATTAAAAATTAGGGATTTTACAGGGCCTCCATAGCCAACACAAAACGAGCAGGGGACATTGGATCCCCCCATCTCAATCCATGTTGGCCTTGAAAGAATCCATGATCTGCCATTTATCACCAAAAAGCTCAATGTCATGGAGATACATAATCCAACTCAGAAGCTTATATGGGAAATTCATGGCAGTCAGAATCTTCTTAATAGCATACCAAGAAATAAAGTTATAAGCCTTTTGAAGGTGCACTTTAAAAGCACATTTGGGAGATCCACGAGAGTGGTGATAATTGTGAAGCAATTCCTGGGTGATAAGGATGTTGTCCAAAATTTTTCTACCCGAGACAAAAGCAGACTGATAGCCTCCTACCAGCACTGGTAGCACAAGTTTCAACCTCTCGGAAGTAATTTGAGCTATACATTTATATATTGAGTTGCAACATGAAATAAGCCTAAAGTCCCAAGCAGTAGGGAACTCAGCTTGCTTAGGAATCAAGGATATCAGTGCATGGTTCATGGCCCTTAGCATTTTGCTATGATTGAAAAAATTTGATATAGCTGATACCACATCTTCACCTACTATACTCCAGCATGATTTGAAAAATTTTGTGGTAAAACCCATCCAGACCAGGAGCTTTTTGTCAATTCAGCTTGATTATCCAAAGAAAGTTGAAGAAGTTGCAGGTGACTTAGATCTATTCCCTGACAATACTCTTACGGTTGCAACACCGACTGCCAATGAACTTGCATTAGTTGAGCAATAATCTCTTCAAGTTCAGTGATGCTCACCCCATTAGTATGAAATGCACATTAAATTTTGTTGCAAGCTTGCCGAGAAAGTAATGAGTTGTAAAAGCATTTGTTATTCTGATCCCAAGTTAAGCCAGTGAATACATGACTTCTGTTTAAGCATGGCCTCCTGATAGCGCATATAGAAGCTTTGCATTCAAATATTGGTAAATTTGAGTTGTGAAGAAGTTTAGAATTATCTAAAAGCAATTAAATAGATCTAAATAAAACTATAATAGTTAGTCTCACATGCATTGTATTAAAAATATAAACTGTAACATCTGTGTAATTTAACTATATACTGATATTACATATATATTGTAAAAAAAAAAAATAACTTGTATATATGGAAACACCATTAATTAATAAAATTATATTAGTCATAAAAATTTTAATGATTAAAGTCCTAAGGTATAAACTAATGTAACTAATTAGCTAGGTATACTTGATAACATAATAAAATAGAATATAAATAGGGTAGAAGTGAATAAAATGGCACTTCAAACATTAGATAAATTTAATCGCTCAGTTTCTTCAAGGCATTTATAACAAATTGAACTTTAGGACATATTAGCAATGAAATCCAAAAAATGAAATCTAGTCAATTGAGTGTATTAAAAGATAGGATGAATATTATTTTGTTCGACATATGGACTTTCATAAATTTAAGATAACTTTCCACTTGACCAAACATCTTATCACTGCTTATCAATGGTGTGGACAAATGATGAAGATACTTTTCCACCCAAATGGACTACAACTCTTAACACTCGTTGCCAAATTAAGGTGTGTGCGGATGCCCTGGACACCCTTGTGTGAGACATGGAAATGTCACCTAGGATGACTTCCGATATCGTCACGCGGGGATCGATAAAAATAAAGAGTCGCCACCATCCAGGTTAAGGTGTGAATGGACACCAAAGAGTTCATAAAAGCCAAATAGAGCCAAAGTAGCTCTAATATAAAGAAATATCCAGAGATCAGGTAAGTGGAATTATTTATGAGCGGGGGAAGGTGTTAGGCACCCCCACTCATCCGTCTAAGACGGTTGCCACATGCTTGCTTATGCTAAGTATTGTTTGCTAATAATAAAAAAAACAAGAGATGCTTAAAATAAGCAAATGTATGTGATTATTCCACATGAGCAATCCAATGAACTTGAACTCTCCTCGTGGATACATCACTTCAGAACTTCATGAGCGAAGGAAAATCTAAATCAAGTTTGAAGAAAATCAAGCCAAGGCAAATCTGGAAAAATCAGACTAAAAGAGTTTGAAAGCTTCGATTAACCATAACTCACTCAATTTAAATCCAAATCCGATGAAACCAAAGCCATTTGAAAACTGGTATATAGTAGAGTATACAGTAAAAAATTCAACTCAATCCGATTTAAAACGAGAGAGAGAAATGTTCTACCAAAATCTGCTGTTATAACTCAGAAAAAGTGGTGAATAGGCATTTTAAAAACCTTATTCGTGGAGTTTGGCTCAATAAAAATCAATGAAAATTTGCATGGATGAAGTATGTGGCGCCACCTTTCCAAAGAAATAAGCCTCACACCAAACTCCATCCAGATGTGGCTTGTGTGCTCTCTTGAACAAGCCTAGAAGACCACAGATTAGCTCTGGACTATGCCAGCGAGCAGCTCTGAGTCAATCAAGTACACAAGGCACAAATCAAAACCAAATCTCTTGAAACTAGTTGGATTCGTAAATAGACTTCTCAAGGAAAACACAGAGATTAAAATCACTTGAAACGGATTAAAATTGTGCAAATGGTGCACCATCAAAGCGGCAAGTTCAGCAATCTGGGCTGAACTGACTTACAGACTTTGAACAGATGGTGTCAAAAAATGGCTCCATAAAAATGAGCTAAAATTTCCAGATATAAAGTAGGCCATTCCATCTATCACATGTCTTTAGAATCACTCAAAAATTCATCCGGAGGATGAAGTTATGAGCATTCTAAGACAGGCCACAGATGCTGCCCTGTTTTGAAGATTTTTGAAGAGAAAACCAAAACTAGTGTATGTGTGCAAGTGAATTCGACCAAAACACTTGGAAATCAAGAAATCACATCTCATGAAGTTCTAAAATTCATTCTAAAGCCAATAACCTCAGATTTCCCGTATTAAACACGGAAATCCAAGATCTAGCTTATTTGATGAAAATAGTGAAAAGTGTGTGAATAGGTGGAAATCAATTTTCTAGGAGAAGGCTGGAATCCATTGCTATTTGTAGACACCCCAAATTGCACTTCAATATAATAGAACCCTCAAAAAGAACTTTAAAAGTCTTATTTGAGCCTTGACATCTGTCAAACATTCAAAAAAAATCAAAAAAGATGCTAACCGTATTGAATGTGTGGTTTTTCTTATTTTGGTCTCAACCGCTCTATATGTGCGGTTGTAACCGTATACACAGCACGGTTTATATTCATGCTTATCGCGCGGGTTGCCACATGGCTTCCGGAAGCTTCGGCCGTTGGGACACATCGACAGCAATCATGACGAGCGTAACTGAATTGAACCGGCCTATATATACGGTTTGGTTGAATTTGCATAGGAACCGCACATTAAGTGACGATTCTGTTGAAACCGCACTGAGTATACGGTTTTGGCTGTTTCGGGGATTTGCGAAATGGCTCGATTTCTGAGCCTTATTTACGCATATTACCTCTCTCTCAGGGACTTTAACTCCCTATTTCACCCTCCGAAACTTGCTGAATTACTCCAATTCAAGCCTTGGAGGAGAATTGGAATAATCTAGAAGGCTTTTTTGGCATACCCTTGGGACTCTTCTACCCTTGGCTTTGCCTATAAATAGAGGGGTCCTCCTCTTGCAAATGGCTGGCAATTTGAAGCATAGAAGCTCTGCAAGAAGAGGAGAAACTCTGCTGGATTGTCTACTCAAAGCTCAAGCTACCTAAGGTAAAGCTCTCCTTTGGTTTTCCAGTATTCTCTTTATAATTCCAACTCCCATCTTCTACTTTTCTGTAGTGTAAGGCCTCTTTGTGCATTTTTGAAGCCCCAAACCTCTTCCAAAGTACCTGGGAATTCTCTCTAGCCGTAAAACGTGAAGAGAGAGCCTTGGGAAAAAGAAGTAGGAATGGATCCTCTAGGCTTAGAACCTACAAGTGATGAAAAGTATGTTTATTGGTTATTTTGAACCTATGGTTGCTTCTCTAATCTGTTTTTGTATTTACCTTTGGAGAAGATGCATGAATCCATGCTCTCAATAGTAATGGATTCCAACCTTCTCCTAGAAATGTGATTTTCCACACCTCTTCACACAATTTTCACTATTTTCATCAAATAGGCTAGATCTTGGATTTTCCATGTTCAATATGGAAAATCTGAGATCCCAGGCTTTAGAATGAATTTTAGAACTTCATGAGATGGTTTTTGTTGATTTTTAAGAGTTTTGGTCGAATTCACTTGCACACATGCAATGATTTTGGTTTTTTTTATCCAAAAATCTTCAAAACATGGCAGATCTGTGGCCTGTCTTGGAATGCTTATAACTTCATCCTCCGGATGAATTTTTGAGTGATTCCAAAGACATGTGATAGATGGAAAAGCCTACTTTATATCTGGAAATTTTCATTCACTTTCATGGAGCCAATTTTTGACACCATCTGTTCAAAGTCTGTAAGTCAGTTCAGCCCAGATTGCTGAACTTGCCGCTTTGATGGTGCACCATTTGCTCAATTTTAATCTATTTTGAGTGATTCCAATTCCTGAGTTTTCCTTGAGAAGTCTATTTTCATTTCCAACTGGTTTCAGCAGATTTTGATCTGATTTGTGCCTTGGGTGCTCGATTGACTCAGAGATGCTCGCTGGCATAGTCCAGAGCTAATCTGTGGTCTTCTAGGCCTGTTCAAGAGAGCACACAAGCCACATTTGGATAGAGTTTGGTGTGAGGTTTTTTTTCTTTGAAAAGATGGCACCACATACTTCCTCCATACCAATTTTCATGGATTTTTATTGAGCCAAACTCCACGAATAGGACTTTGAAAATGCCTACTTGACACTTTTTTCGAGTTATAGCAGCAGATTTCAGATGTGTTTTCATTTCCAACTGGTTTCAGCAGATTTTGATCTGATTTGTGCCTTGGGTGCTTGATTGACTCAGAGATGCTCGATGGCATAGTCTAGAGCTAATATGTGGTCTTTTAGGCCTGTTCAAGAGAGCACACAAGCCACATTTGGATAGAGTTTGGTGTGAGGTTTTTTTTCTTTGAAAATATGGCACCACATACTTCCTCCATACCAATTTTCATGGATTTTTATTGAGCCAAACTCCACGAATAGGACTTTGAAAATGCCTACTTGACACTTTTTTCGAGTTATAGCAGCAGATTTCAGATGTGGATATCTCTCTTATTTTGAATCGGATTGCGTTGATTTTTTTACTGTATACTCTACCATATACCAGTTTTCAAATGGCTTTGGTTTCAATGGATTTGGATTTAAATTGAAGGAGTTATGGTTAATCGAAGCTTTCAAGCTCTTTTAGTCTGAATTTTCCAGATTTATCTTAGCTTGAATTTTCTTCATTTTTACCTTGATTTCCATTCACTCATGAAGTTTTAGAAATGATGAATCCACGAAGAGAGTCTAAGTTCATTAGATTTCTCATGTGGAATGGTCACACACATTGTGCTTATTGTAAGCACCTCTTTGTTCATTTTTATTAGCAAACAATCTTTAGCATAAGCAAGCATGTGGCAACCTTCTTAGACGGATGAGTGGGGGGTGCCTAACACCTTCCTCCGCTCATAAATAATTCCCCTTACCTAATCTTTGGATTTTTCCATATACTAGAGCTACTTTGGCTCTATTTGGCTTTCATGAATCATTTGGTGTCCATTCACACCTTAACATGAATGGTGGCGACTCTTACATTTATCGATCCCCGCGTGACGATATCGGAGGTGATCCTAGATGACATTTCCATGTCTCACACTATTGAGAGCAAGGATTCACACAATTTCTCCAGAAGCAAATGCATAAACATCAGAAAAATCATCCATGGGCTCAAAATAACCAAATAGCATGCTCTTCATCATTTGTAGGTTCTAAGCCTAGAGGATCCGTTCCTACTTCTTTTTCCCAAGGCTCTCTCTTTACGTTTTACGGCTAGAGAGAATTCCCAGGTACTTTGGAAGAGATTTGGGGTTGCAAAAATACACAAAGTGGCCTTACACTACAGAAAGGTAGAAGATGAGAGTTGGAATTGTAAAGAGAATGTTGGAAAATCAAATGGAGCTTTACCTTGGTAGCTTGAGCACTTGAGTAGACAATCCAGCAGAGTTTCCTTTCTTCTTGCAAAGCTTCAATGCTTCAAATTGTCAGCCATTTGCAAGAGGAGGACCCCTCTATTTATAGGCAAAGCCAAGGGTAGAAAAGTCCCAAGGGTATGCCCAAAAATCTCTCTAGATTGTTCCAATTCAAGTTAAAGCCTTGAATTGTTGTAAATCTAGAAGTTTCGGAGGGTGAAATAGGGAGTTCAAGTACCTGAGAGAGAGTTAATATGCGTAAATAAGGCTCAGAGATCGAGCTATTTCGCAAATCCCCGAAACAACCAAAACCGCATACACAGTGCGAATTCCACAGAACCGTCACTATATGTGCGGTTTCTATGCAAATTCACCTCAACCGCACATACAGGGCGGTTTCAATTCAGTTACGCTCGTCAAGATTGCTGTCGACGTGGCTCAACGGCCAAAGCTTCTGGAAGCCATGTGGCAGCTCACGCGAGAAGCATGAACCTCAACTGTACTGTGTGTGCGGTCGAAACCGCACATACAGGGCGGTTCAGACCAAATTAACCAAAACTGCACATATACTGCGGTCAGCACATTTTTGGTTGGCTTTGAGCCTTAACTGCACAGGCCAGGCTTATTTACATGTAATATCGTTTAAGTAAATGTTCTCGTATTTTTTAATTTCCATTTACTTAAGATATTACATGTAAATAAGCAAACACTCCCCCCCCCCCCCCCCCCAATTTGAATCCATTAAAAATAGTTCCAGACCCAAATTCCAAGTGAATAAAAAGTCAACTTTCCAGTTCCAGGCTAAATTCCGATTTTTTAGGTCCGGTAAAAAGATTTAACATGTTGATACAAAGGTATTCGTCAAGATTTAAAATCTCAAAAAATTCATTTATGCAATAACATTGCTAAAAACCTAATTACCGGGAAAAATTATCTTCAAATCTTGCTTTAAAAAATATTTCATTTTTTGGGGTCAAAAGTCAACAAAATTCAACACGAAAAAGTTTGACTTTGCATAAAAGGTTGAATTCGGGTCTTTTCCTTTGCGGCTTTGGATTCAAATGGGTTAAGGATCTCAAACCTAATGCTAAGAATTGAAATTCCCAATAAAATATTTCTTTCCTTCAAGACTTATAAAAAATCATGCAATTTTGGGGTGTCAACACCTTGGGACATTGAATAGTAATGCAATGTATATACCGTACTGGAATTCATAGCCACCATGCTTCTCAATTTCAAAGCAGCTGCATTTGTCTCATATCACAAAATCAATATTGTCACAAGTTGGTTCATTCCAAACAAATATAGAACTTGCATTTGCACGGTTGCTTTTGGTTGCCATGAGCATGCCCACAATCACCACAAAACTATTAAGGGACTTGTTAGGAGCCATGCCTTCAATATGTACAGCAATACCAAAAGATCAACGAAAAAGGAGCTTGAATCTAAAAAGACAACTCTTTTTGGGTATTCAATATCTTTGGGATGCAAAGCTCCATCTCCTTTGGTCTCTATTTATATAGGCAAAGAAGGGAGCCTAGCCTTAATTAAGGCGTGCATTGATTTTATCTTTTGATATCAGTATAATTAACTTTGTAATCTAGTGCTTGGATCTCATCCATATCCGATGTCTACTTGTATTCTTACATTGCATGTTTCGTCATTATCGGTTGTCACGAAACAGGAGTCATAACCTATGCATGGCAGGCCCCAACAGACTTTAAATATATTACAATGACTTCTTATTCTTAGCCTTCACAGCTTCACAAACATTAAGCTTCTCTCTCTCTCGCTAGAGACATACAGATAGGAAGAAAAATGGAGATAGTTCCTGCTTCGTTTTGTTGCGGCTTAAAGAGGTCCTGGAGGGGGAGAGGGTACCAAAGAAAAAGAGGCTCAAACAGGAAGAATTTGAAGGTCATTAGGTTTGGGGGGAACAAAAAGAGGTCTTGGTGGAGCAGGGTGGTTCCGAAGCTCCGATTCTTCAAGTTGGTGTCACCAAGGAAGGTTTTCGCAAGGCTTCGGGATGCTTATATTGGTATGATGCTGAATTTGGCTGGCAAATTTAGCTCCTTGAATGGTGGGAATTTCTTCAAAGCTAAGACTCCTCCAAAGCCTCGGCAAACCCAGATGTTTTCTGCTTGCGAGAACTTGGAAAGCAGATTTGTTTATGAGATTTATAAAGCCCTGATGGCTTCTTGAGAATTAGCTGCTAGTACTGAAGGGGTTAATAATGGAAATACAGCATCATGATCTTATCCAATGGATTCAAATGAAGATTATCTCCTCTATTTTAGGATATCAAACCTCTGTATCTATTCTGTTGTAACTAGAATCGTTATTTGAATCTTGTATATGACATAATACTGGTTTTTATTTTATTTTTCTTTGGTAAATGTGTTCTATGGTCTTTCTGTTTGTCTTGGATGTTGGGTGGCATTTAGATTTTTGATTTTGTGTTAAAACTTTAAAGAGGCTTATGGAATGAAGAAGCCCTGTGTGAACAACTGAAAGAATGCATAGTATCCTGATATGTTTTAATCCTTAATTTTTGATATATTTCTTGGTTATCATCTATCTTCCAGATGGTATTTAGTATCATGGCATGCATGTCACTACTCAGCGGAAGCCACATTCCCTGTGGTATTTAGTATCATGGCAGGTCCCACTAGACCTTGATCAACCGGCACTTGAGTTTTCCCTGTATCAGCAGCACATTAAACCTCAAAAAAAAATAAAATAAAATAAAATAAAACACTATATCCTTTCATTTTCTATCAGGGAACTAGATAAGGTCCATGTAGGGATAATGTTAATATCCCAATGGCTTTCAAATTAAAAGCATTATCACCTTCCCTTGTTTCCTTCGGAATTCATTGGCTCTCTTTGACTTGCTGCCTGACGAGATGGGCTATCGCAGAGTCTTGCACCATTTACTAATAAACAAATCAAACGTATAAAATTAATCAATATATAATGTGAGTATGACCATATGGAAATTAATGGGAAAATTCGAATAAAAAATCGGGTGCCCGAGTCTATAAATCTTGTTTCTTCCCCTAACCTCCACCACCATTAACAATTATTATATGTGTAAAAAATTATTTTTATTTCATCATGCTAAAAGAAGTTATTATAGAAAAGACATATGAAGCATTTTTTTTTTAAATATACACAATTACGGAACGGATAAAGCATGGCATTTACTCTTTATTCTTAGGTTGCTGTATTTGGCTTATTGTTATTCATCCACCTTATCATTAATTATCATATCCTAAATGTAACATTTAAACAGAAGTATATTTAGAAGTTGTGTTCTGATCCAACAATATAGTTTCACTTTCTGTTAGAAAAGTGTAAAGAGATCCTTTTACATTACTTTTCTTGATTATTGTTACAGTGATAGCAGACTCTTCTTATAGATTCTTACAAAAGAATATTTTAGTTACAGTAACTTCTGTTGTAACTAACTCAGCCTATTCTAGAAGATGAGCAGAGCAGAGTGTTATGTTGAGCTGGCATTATTGTCATCTGCAGGTGTAACACGTGATGTGGCTATTGCTTGATCAGCCCCCCTCAAGTTGAGCTTCGACAATCGTAAGCGAAGACTTGAACACAACTGAGAGAAATGTAGAGCAGAAAGAGGCTTTGTTAAAACGTCAGCCAACTGATCTTGTCCAGAGACAAACACCACAGATAAAGATTTATTGAGCACTCTTTGTTGAACAAATTGAAAATCTATTTCTACGTGTTTCGTCTTGGCATGAAACACCGGATTGGAAGAAAGGTATGTGACACCTAGATTGTCACAAAAATTTGTAGGAGTGGCCGTGAGATTAATACCAAGGTCCTTACATAGATGTTGTACCCATATAAGCTCGGTAGTTGCATTAGCTACTGCTTTGAATTCAGCTTCAGTTGAAGACCTTGACATTGTGGGTTGTTTCTTGGATGACCATGAAATGAGATTAGAACCAGCAAAAAGGCAATATGCACCTGTTGATTTTCTGTCATCAGGACAATTTGCCCAATTTGCATATGAGAATGCAATAAGATTCATGGTAGATGATTTAGAAAAGAACAGTCCAAGATGAGTTGTAGCCTTTAGATAATGCAAAATCCTTTTTACTGCTTGCTAGTGGGGTGTTCGTGGGGCAATCATGAATTGGCATACCTTACTAATAGAGTAAGCTAGGTCAAGCCTTGTAAAGGATAAATACTGTAAAGACCCAACAATGCTTCAATATAAAGAAGGATCTTCAAAGAGGTTACCGGTATGAAGACTTAGCTGTTCTGAAGTTGCCATAGGCGTTTTGGCTGATTTGGCATTAGGCATATTAGCACGGTGAAGCAAATCTTGGATATATTTCCTTTGAGTTAATAACAAGCCATTAGATGCGAACTTTGCTTCAACTCCTAGAAAGAAATGTAATTTCCTCAAATCTGTAATAGGAAATTCAGTCCTTAAAGAGGAGATCATACTGGAAATGAGATGCATAGAAGTGCCGGTAACTAAAAGATCATCAATGCAGATTAAGACATAGAGAACCTCTTGACCAGTTATACGAACAAAAAGAGATGTGTCTGCTGATAAAATATGGAATCCCAGATCAAGTAATTTTTGGCTCAGACGAAAATATCAAGCCCTTGGGGACTATTTAAGTCCATAGAGGGCTTTGCGAAGCTTACATACATGAGTGGGATACTGAGGATTGATGAAGCCGAGCGGTTGTACCATGTAAACAGTCTCAGTAAGAGGGCCATGTAGAAAGGCGTTTTGCACATCAAACTGTTGAATTGGCTAGTTGTTTGAGACGGCAAGGGCTAGAAGAAGTCTGATTGTTGTTGCCTTAACAACAGGACTAAAGGTTTCTTCATAAAAAATGCCATATTGTTGGGAATAACCCTTTGCAACCAATCTTGCTTTCCTTCATTCAATCATTCCACTGGCAAGATACTTAGTACGATACACCCATTTGCAAGAGACAACATTTGTTGCTTCAGAAGGAGGAGCTAAACTCCAAGTTTCACTGAGCATTAAGGCATGAAATTCTTTAGACATGGCATCTCTCCATTCAAAATATTTTTGTGCAGTGGAGAAATAAGTTGGAGTGTCAGGAACTGATGTTGCAACCGAAATATGAGCTCTTGGGGGTGGCCACTTTATTGTTCCATTAGTAAATTGACAATGGCTTCCTATTCTTGACCTTAAAAGGGACCTCACTTCCTCCTTAGCCTTCACAGCTTCACAAACAGTAAGCTTGTCTCTCTCTCTCTCTCTCTCTCTCTCTCTCTCTCTCTCTCTCTCTCTCTCTCTCTCTCTCTCTCTCGCTAGAGACATACAGATGGGAAGAAAAATGGAGATAGTTCCTGCTTCATTTTGTTGCGGCTTAAAGAGGTCCTGGAGGGGGAGAGGGTACCAAAGAATAAGAGGCTCAAACAGGAAGAACTTGAAGGTCACTAGGTTTGGGGGGAACAAAAAGAGGTCTTGGAGGATCAGGGTGGTTCCGAAGCTCCGATTCTTCAAGTTGGTGTCACCAAGGAAGGTTTTTGCAAGGCTTCGGGATGCTTATATCGGTATGATGCTGAATTTGGCTGGCAAATTTAGCTCCTTGAGTGGTGAGAATTTCTTCAAAGCTAAGACTCCTCCAAAGCCTCGGCAAACCCAGATGTTTTCTGCTTGCGAGAACTTCGAAAGCAGATTTGTTTATGAGATTTATAAAGCCCTGATGACTTCTTGAGAATTAGCTGCTAGTACTGAAGTGGTTAAGACATAATACTGGTTTTTATTTTATTTTTCTTGGGTAAATGTGTTCTATGGTCTTTCTGTTTGTCTTGGATGTTGGCTGGTGTTTAGATTTTTGTTTTTGTGTTAAAACTTTAAAGAGGCTTATGGAATGAAGAAGCCCTATGTGAACAACTGAAAGAATGCATAGTATCCTGATATGTTTTAATCCTTAATTTTTGATATATTTCTTGGTTATCATCTATCTTCCAGGTGGTATTTAGGATCATGGCATGCATATGAAGCATTTTTTTTTATATGTGAGTATAAACAAAGCAAACATATAAAATTAATCAATATATAATGTGAGTATGACCATAAGGAAATTAATGGGCAAATTCGAATAAAAGATACGGTGCCTGAGTGTCACGCCCCGGACCCAAATTTATTCTTAATAAAATAAATCCAACCCCAAAACGTGAACCTTGCGAACCCAAAATAAACAACTAAATCCAGACTAAGATTAAATACATCAAAGTTGCAAAATCCAAAATCATGTATTAATACCTTGACCAAAATGTAGAATCATGACATCCAAATACTAAATAAAATCCTTAATAATAGTCTGGAAACAAGGTCAACTATCTACTAATTCTACTAACAATAAAATAAAATCCATAAACCCATAAGTCAATAAAATAAAGCATCTTCTTAAAAGACACCCTACATCAAACAATAATGATCGTCTGAGTAGTCTTCAACAAAATCCTCTACCCCCATATGATCTACCCCTTCTGGCACGTTCTCACCTGGGCAATCTAAAAACAAAACATTTGGAAAACGTTTTATGAGATTGAAATCCCAGTAAGCAGTATCATGCATGTAATAAAACGCAGTCCATATAATTTATCAAAACCTTTCATGAGGTTACAAAGATAAAAATAGCATCCGATGTCAAACCACTAACTGTTTTCATATCAAACATAGTTAAACAATTCACATTGTGACCTCACAGGACTCATGAAATTAGACTTCTTTGAGAGTTCAACTACCCATTCCAATTTTTGCCACCTCACGACTTATGTGTGAAGCCGGCCTACTCTGGGTTTCGGACATCGTCTTATTGCGGAGCACCCAAACCCGATACAGGAGTGGGTTGGCAAGTACAACGCAATCAGATTGCAACGATAAACATAAAGAAAGGCCTCACCGAGATACACGGTAGTACGGATTGCTGCAGCTCAACCAGATACAAGAAGGCCTCACCAAAATGCATGGTGGTACGCATACATGGAACACGGGATTAACTTAACAAAGACCGGCCCATTTCATTACCTAGCTGACGCATGGATCCACACATAACTATGCCCACTAGACACTAATGCCAAAATCAAAATAACCAATCCATTCCAATAGTGCCAACCATAGCATCAACACCACTCCAAGATACATGGAGGGAAGCAATAATATAATTCATTCCAAGATACATGAGAAAAACAAATCCTCAATCTAACATACATGGAGAGGATCCTAATTCATCCCGAGAGACACGGGTGAGAAAACAATCACAAAATGTCTATGTAAGCCGAAACTATCACTTTCCCAAGTAACCCATGCACCACATATATAGGTAATATATGAATTTAAAGTGTTATTATATTGCAATTCAATATCAATATGGTTTACGATAACAGATACACATTTTTAATTATTATTAATATAATATACAAATATTCCACTAATAATACCCTTTTTAATACTCACAGATCTCACATCAATAGTGATTTAATTGTTCATTAAAAATATGTATTGTAGTAAAGCCATATGACCATAAAGTAAATAGTTCCATTGTAATGAACCTTTTTAAAATAATTAGTAATAAGGTCTATAACCTGTAAAGTTATTTACAAAACCATCAAGCAGATGGCATACAGAGGTGTAAGCTTTCTCCTTATTACAATTCAGCAACCGTAATTTACAAGAATAACAAGTATGAATGTAAAATTAAGAATCTCCTTTTGCTTTAAGTTTTTGAAATAACAAACTAACCTAAAACAGTTTCTAATTTACAAAATAGCACCCCTGCATTACAACGAACCCAACTCTCTTTCTCTTCCGTGGAAAAGCAGCCCAATCCCCCATCTTCTTACCTTGTCACCCTATTGCAACAACTCCTCTTTATTTATTTAACCATGATTGCCACATAACACCTACGTGTCACTTTATTTCTCTTCTATTTCTTCCATCCAAAAGATTTTTATTTTATGATTCTGTCAACGACCCATCTTCTCTCTAATGAAATCATTCCTCTATTTACTTCATTCACTCACACACAAAAACTCTATCTATACACAAACCAACTCACATGCACACACTCTCTCAAATATAAGTCATCTCCACCCAATCGGTCATGTGATATCTATGATAAACATAGCTGATTGCTACAGATTTGAGTGGTTTTAAGTTCAGAGATACAAACATAAGTTCGGAGATATAAACACATTCAAGAAATAAATCAGGTTTTCAGGGATTTAAGCAATTATAATTGGAAGGATGGAACCAGAAAATCAAATGCAGATTACCCCACAGAATATCCAAACAGTGATCAAAACAGAGAACTAGATATATAGCAGTAGACGAACAAGTACTAACCAGAAAATCAAATGCAGATTACTCCACAGAATATCCAAACAGTGATCAAAACAGAGAACTAGATATGTAGAAGTAGACAAACAAGTACTATTAAATCGATTTTAACAACATTGTCTTATACGGTTAATCCGAAAACATATGCAGATTTTTTAGAGGAGAAAGGTTACTACTTACAGCAATGCAACAGTAATCCCAAGCAAAGCTCTTGTTCTCTCTCTTTTCCGTGGTTTCCTCTTCTTCGTCACTTTTCTCCAGCCGCACTTGGACAACCGATTCTAAAAACAAAAACCTCTTTTACGCATGCTTCACCCTAATTAACCCTACTTTAAAAGACAATGATCCCATGCTTCACAACCCCACACCACACATTCAAACAAGCCAATCATATTCTAGATAAAAATTTGAATAATACTAACCTAGCTTTCTAAAAGATCATCCCACCGTTGGATCTTAAAAAGACTCTAGATCCTGGCCTTCCATCTCATCACCAAAATAAAATAATACCAATTAATTAATAATTTCCTTAAATCTCCAAAATAAATTAGGGGAAATTATTTATAATATTTAATAAAACCACAGATATTACACTGAGTCTATAAATCTTGTTTCTTTCCCTAACCTCCACCACCATTAACAATTATTATACGTGTAAAAAATTTTTTTTATTTCATCAGCTAAAAGAAGTTATTATAGAAAAGGCATATGAAGCATTTTTTTTAAATATACACATAATTACGGAACGAATAAAGCATGGCATTTACTCTTTATTCTTAAGTCGCTATATTTAATTTATTATTATTCATGTACCTCATCACTAATTAATATATCCTAAATGTAACATTTAAACAGAAGTATATTCAGAAGTTGTGTTCTGATCCAACAATATAATTTCACTGTCATTCAATAAGATTAAGTGGAAGTATAACGTTTTGACAGAAGTATATTCATAAGTTGTGATCTGATCCAAGAAGCTACTTTCATTTTCATTCATACAGGAATCAGGTCAAGCAGTTAGATGAGAAAATGTAAGATTTTATGACATGGCAAACCCATACGTATAAATAATTGAATATTAGCTAGGTTGGAGCTACTTGTGGATGACAGTTCAAATTGGATTACATAGAAAAGGTTAAGTTAATTAGTAGGGAAGAGGAACTGAAGTTGTAGAGGGAGATACACAGGCAGCTCACTTCAATGGATCCATGCCTGACTGCATTTTTTCCTTCGTGAGTACATAATCCATGAACAAAGAATGGTGATAGCCAACTGAGCTTAACAACGTCATAACATATCTACCATCCTTGGACGTCAGATCAAAAATATCAACAAGAGCCTGATCTTTCTACTTTGAAGTAAAAGGAAAAGGAAATATATATATATATATATATATATATATATATATATATATATATATATATATATAGATATATAGATATATAGATATATATGATGATGATGAAAATATTCAGGAAAATCTAATGATTCTAAATGTATTTTAAGAAAGATATATTGTAGAAAAATTTTGTCTCCAAAATGTGCATGACTAAGATACAGAATGTATTAATATTCCCAAAGAAACGAGACATTGCTCCTGATTCCAGAATGCATGGTGTGACCTATAGTAAATTGAGCCTGATCAATTTAGTTAATCTGAACATATAGGATATAGTATAACTGTTATGACTCTCATTGCATCGAAAGAACAGATTAAACATCAAACCAAGACCATAATCCTTTGAACTTTAATGCTGAAGTTTAGCTAATAAGAAGATTGATGTGTTTTGTTTATGGATGGTTGGATTTTCAGTCCCTTCAGAATACAACCCGATTTCCTTCTAAAGTACAAGTCACTTCAAAAAGCTCAAGGGAGAAGTGAGATTGTCTGAAACCTCAAGGGGGTAAATTGTAACTATCCTCCTCTTTTTTTCTTTTTTTTTAAATTATAATATTTTGAATCATCTATTAGTATTTCGTTCTCATACATTGTCTGGAATATTTTTATCGTCATAGTATTTTTTAAGTAGAGGCAGCATAAGTATCTGATTGAGCTCTTGTAGTTTATCTTTTTGATTTTTGGTACCCAAGAATGCTGGATATGTTTTCTTTGGGA
This sequence comes from Buxus sempervirens, assembly GCA_947561395.2. Classification (NCBI taxonomy): domain Eukaryota; kingdom Viridiplantae; phylum Streptophyta; class Magnoliopsida; order Buxales; family Buxaceae; genus Buxus; species Buxus sempervirens. The sequence goes on along the minus strand of OX387194.1, from coordinate 12,994,370 downwards.
GGTGTGAGTACAGAATCCATGACAAAAGATAAGGATTGATACCTGTGAGTGTGAGACATGGGAAAAATCACCGGAGATGATTTCCCCTCCGTCAACACAGGCTCAATGCAAAATTGGGAGAGTCGCCACCATTCAGAATTTTGGGGTGTAAATGGACACCAAAAAGTTCAAAAATATGCAAAAATAGCTAAAAGGCAAATTCTAGAGTAAAAATAACTCTACTTGAAAATCAAATCCAGAGATGGGTAAGGGGATTAGATTATGAACGGGGGAAGGTGTTAGGCACCCCCATTCACCCACACAAGGTGGTTGCCAAGTGTTTGTTCATGCAAAAAAGATAAGAATGCTTGCTAAAAATCATTAAAAACATTGGAAAAGAATTAAGCCAATGTGTGATATTTTCACATGAGGAATCCAAATGGATTCTAGATCCTCTTTTATGTCAATATCACTTCTGGAATATCACAAAAAGATGGAAATCAAAGCAAAAGTTGCACAAAACTAAGTTGAGGCAAATCCGGGAAATTTGGTAAAAAACAATGCCATTTGTCATGAAATCAATCAAATCCAATTTTAAATTGAACCAAACCAAAACCATTTGAAAGATTAGGGTAAACAATAGTCTCATACAAAATTTCAATTAAATCCGGTTGAAATTATAAGAGTTATGGCTCTTTTAAAGTTGCTGCCGGAGAAAATCAAAAGTAACAAGTAGGCAAGTTTGGGAAATCACCTAGAAACATCGGCTCCATAAAAATCCATGAAATTTGGTGTGATTGAAGTCTGTATGGCCATATTTCGAACGAAACTAGCTTCATACAAAAACTCATTCGGATGTGCCTTGGGTGACTTCCCGAACAGGCCACGAGGATCACAGATTAACCCAGAAAAGTGCTGTTGAGCAGTTCTAAGTAAATCTGCTCTCCACGACACAATTTAAATCAAAAAATTATGAAACCAATTGGATTAAAAAATAAACTCATAAAGGAGTTCCCAGAAACAAAAATCACTTGAATCGGATTTAAAACGAGCAGATGGCGCCCATTCGAAGTGATAGGTTCAACAGTTTGACCTGAAATGACCTCTCAACTTCGGCAGAATGGTGTCAAACATCTGCTTCATAGAAATTAATGAACTTTGGTAGGCATAAACTAGACAGCCTCACCTTTCCCATGGTTCTGGAATCACTCCAAAATTCATCCGGACAATGAAGTTATGAGTGTCCGAAGTCAGGGTACAGTTGCTGTCAAGTAAAGCCTTTCTTGGAGAAAAAATATCCAAAACTGTGACAAAGTGTGTGCAATTCGTGCAAGATGAATCCAAATCATTTAAAAATTATTTAAAGAAATTCCAGAATTATTGAGGCCATTTATTTTAGATTTATCACAACGAATGTAATAAATCCCCAAATATGAGCCTATCCCGCCAAAATCATGCTATGTATGTGCAAGTGTGAAAAATCATACAAGAATAATATAATAGCATAGCATGCATCCATATTCATCAAAATAAGGTTCTAAAACAACCTAGGGTTCCGTTCCATTATCGTTTCCCTTAGTTCTCTCTCCTCGTTAAACACGGTTCTTCAAGATAATCTTGGGGTACTTTGAATATGAAACGGTTTTCAATCATTCAAAAGGCTTATGCAAGATAGGTTCTAGCACTAGGATCAATCCCCAGTCTCGTTTCTCCTAGATCCCGCCTTCACGTTTTACGGCTAGGGGGAGTCTTGAGATACTTTGAGCCAGGGAAGGGTTTTCATACACATAGAAGGCCTTATTCTACAGAAAGGTAGAAGAAAAGATCTAGATCTAGGAATGTAAATACAAAAAATAAAGAAGAGGTTTGAGGCTTACCTGGGGTTCTGGAAGCAATCCGGCAGCGGTTCTCTTCTTCACTCGGAGCTCTTGGATCTCCAACTTCTTGGCCATTTGCTTGAGGAGGAGCCTCCTATTTATAGGCAAAGGCTAGGGTTGATGGTAGACAAAACCTAATGTCTAGAGTCCACCAACCTTAACCCTAAGGCTGTTTCCGAGATTTCCCCTCATTTAATGAGGGACATGATGGTAAAAAGTGAAATCTCTCCGAAAACCCTAATTTTGAGCAAAACTTATGTATCCGGCATATTAGGCCGAATACACAAAGGCCTTAACGTATCCGGCATTACACTAAAGCTTTCTTGTATCCGGTATTTTCCATCGGATACAAGGAAGAGTACTTGTATCCGGCTTAAGTTGCCGGATACAATTTTTGTGCTGGCTTTCAAGGAGATAATGATTTTTTATGATTATTGTGCAATTTGGGGTGTCTACAACTGCCCCTCTTTGCGGGAGCTGCGAAGCAATGAGCTGCAAAGATTAGACAAGCCCAAATTGCACTCCCTTAAGCATGATTTGCTTTATTCAATTCAATTTTGTAAGAAACAATTTTTGGGTGAAGATTTGCCAAAAAGCCCTAACTTTAAGGGGGCATCTCTCCAAGAGTTTTTAAATTCCACTGAGCTCTTGTGGCTGTGAAGTGGATTTTAAGCCCAAAAATAGGATTTTTTGAAAACTGATTTTTTATCAAACCAAGTTAAAAATTGAGTGGATATCCTCCTTTTGACCAGCACATTTTCCCAAAGTTGTCCCAAATTCCACTGAGCTCTCGTGGCTGTGATGTGGATTTCAAGACAAAATAGGGATTTTTGTGAGAAAATAGTGGAATTTGTAGCACATTTTTGCTCTTTTTCAATCTTCTTCTCTCTTCTTTTTTTTTTTCTTCTCCCTTTTTTCTCTTTTTTTTTTCTTTTCTCTGTTTTTTCTCTTTTTCTTCTTCTTTTTCTCTTTTTTCTATTTTTTTGTCTGTTTTTCTTTGTATCCGGCATGTTTAGCCGGATAAGAATAAGCTTGTTTGTATCCGGCCTGAGTTGCCGGATACACCTGCTTTTATTAAGTCGCGCGCGACCGAGACTTCTCATTTCTTTTACTTCTGCTCTGATTCTAATCCCTGGCTACACTCTTCCCTCCTTCGACACTCGACGGTCATCCTCTCTTCTCCGGCTACTTCCGACGACTTTCACTGCTTCTGGCGAAGTTCCATGGTCTCCGGCGACACTCTCCTGCTGCTGTGACCGAACCCTAGAACCATTTTGGGAGTCTTCATCTTTGCTTTCAAACGATTGTTAGTCGCCATTGCCCCAAGCTTCGGTGGGCTCTTGTGATTCCTAGGCATCAATCCTTCTTTCACATTGCAATCCACTGTTCGGCATTATTGGTAAGCAATCTTCTCTTTTTCCACTGTTAGCCGATTGCACATTAGTAGCAAACTTGGGTCTTGACGAATTTTGCAAACTTCCGTCTTCAAATTGATAGTAATTGAAAACTTTGGATTATCCTCCATTGGTAACTTTTGAATGATTCCTGTTTGAACTGAATTGCTGCACGAATTGAGATTGATCATGCTTGACAATTTTTCTTATTAAGTCTTAAGGGTTGTTCTTCTGATTGCATGCTGATGGTTTCCTGATTGCTTGTTGGAACAAGCTTTAACTCCCCATTTGCTGTAAGTCTTGCTGGAGATATATTTTTTTTACTGTTCCCATACCAATTCCCAACTGAATTGTTCATGGTAGGAATTTGTATTTGAATTTTGCCTTGTCTCTTCAATTGGTTCTGCCCATCATTTGGTTTTGTATTGCTGGTAATGAATGCCTCTGACTACCTTTGAATCGCAAATGCCATGCTGCTGTTTTTTTTTTTTTAATTTGCTTTAGCTTGCTAATTCCGAACACAGTGTTCATGAACTTGATTGACTGGCCATTTTCCTTGCTAACGACACCTCCAGTAATGTGATGCTTTCGGATGAATCTCAATTTTCCCATTTCTTGAAAACACTGAACTTAGCTATATGATCCTACGCTTCTGCAAGCGAAGTTGCTGTGGTTAGGATTGCAATTCTTCCACCACCTGACACTCTTGATTTCTGATTGGTGCCCAATCAATGTTTCACACTTTAATGCAGCCTTGGTGTTGATACCAACTGAATTCATATCTTGTCCTTCCTTGAGATGGGCCGCATGTAGTTCCTGCTTTTGCGGCATCTTCCTTGATTATATTTTCACCTATCCTTTTTGCACCGGGTACCCCTAGGATCAAAGCAGATTAGGAATGATTAGGTATTGTAGAAACTCAGAACTATATTGGTGGTGAGAATACCCAAGATTGAAATCTGAACTTCTGATAAGACATTAAACATTAAACTGAAACTTAAAATACTACCCTGTTGTCTGTAGATGGCTAGGAGTCGCTCTCGCGTGTGAGAGGAGGTCGACCCAGCTGATCGACCCTCTTCGTCTCGAGCTCGGATTGAGATGAGTTCTAGTGCCACCCTTTCGGAGCCTCTGGATGATTTCAGAGAGAGCTCTGCTGAGGGTTCTGCTGAGGTAGGTTGTCAAATTCTTCTCTTCCCTCCTTCTATTCTCTTCCCATACCAATCTTCACACTTTTCCTTTGAATTTTAGCCCGTTGTTGCTCCTGCTTGAGGTCGAGGCAGAGTTCAGGATCCAGCCCTTGAGGGTGAGGGAGGCCGTGGCAGAGCCGGAGGTGCGGCTCAGGATGGTGCCACTGTAGCTTTGCTAGGGGTCTCTGCGGACCTGAGAGCATCTGTTCATGATACAGAGCTCCTCAGTGGCTTGGATAGCCACCCCTCTATGTGCATCAGGGCCGATGTGCCTCTTCCATATCATTCTTCCCATTTGCGAGGCAGTTGGGGGAGATTCAGCGAGTTGGCTCAGTCGCTTTCTCCGGCACTCAGGTGTGAATTTGGGAGGTGCCACTTGGATCATTTCCTCAGCATCCCCTCGTTCTGAGCCGATCGCCCCCTCATTTTTGCCATGATGGAGAGATATTTTCCGGAGACTCAGTCCTTCCATCTTCCGGACGTGGAGCTGGGGATCCGCCCCTCTGATTTTGTGATGATTACTGGTATTCCTTTGACGGGGCGAACCATCGTCTTGGATCGGCATTCTACGGAGGATATCGGCCTCCTCCTGGGATATCCGGACCTGCCTCATGCTGCTTGGGATGGGCGGAGTGGTCGCCTCTCTATCAGTTGGCTGCGGGAGAGCTTGGCTCGACATTATGAGGGGAGACATGCGACCGTCTTTGTGGAGGATGCAGTTTTTGTTCCTATCTTCCGACATGTATTCCTGCTGATGCTCGGGAGTTGCTTCTTCCCGGAGGATACTACCAGTGTCAGCCCGCTCTTCTTGGACGCCTTGAGAGATCTCCGCCAGACTCGCCAGCTAGCATGGCGTCGACTCATCTATGGGACCATCCTGGCCGGGTTGTGCCGAGTAGTTCGGGGCCTGGCAACCCCGAGAGGTGACGGAGTTAGTTGCCGGTTCTTCTGGCAGATTCTGCAGGTATCAAATTCATCTGTCTGGTTTAATTCTTTAGGCCTCATCTTCTTTATCTCTGACTAATTTTTCTTTTGCCAGGTGTTTATGTACACCTATATGACTTTCTTCCTCCCATCCCCGGTACCTGAGGTCGCGGATTTCCCTGTAGCTTTAAGCTGGTCGGCCCAGGTCCGAGATGCTGATAGGAGTCAGCCTCGCACTGCTCGGGTGCACTTGGACCGTGCCCGCCGATCCGATGTAAATCCTTTATCCTTTTTCCTTTCTCTTTCTGCATCTTGACTGTATCTGACCATTTCTCTTCTTTGCAGCTCATCCGGTCCCGTTTTGATGACGTGGATGTTGGAGTGGCCCGTGAGATGGCAGTATAGGATGCCTTTGATAGAGATCTCCGACGTTAGCCCTACCAGTGCTTCCTTTGGAGGCTTGGTAGGGTGATGTATTTGGGAGAACGCCTGTACTACCAGCACACAGGCACACTTCGCATCCCCGTTCCTCCTCCTCCTGTGGGTCCCAATATGCTCCTACCGGCTTTTGATGCTGATCAATTTGATCATTTCTAGGATGCGGAGGGGCTCACAGTAGCTGGGGATTACGACGAGTGGATCCAGAGAGTATCTATTGGGTGCTTGATGGATCGACCCACTCGTGCTGGGGTGACCGAGATTGGCGGGATCTGTATCCGGATCCATGAGGACACGGTGAGTCTTGTAATCTTCATATTTTCATCCACTTTTCTTCCCTTCTGTATTTCTGACCCCAATTCTGTTCTTGTTGGCAGGTACACGAGTTGAATACTATATATCCGGGACCGGTTCGAGAGCCAGCGGGCCGCGATCGATGATATGATCACTGAGCATGATGCGGTCGTGGCCCAGAGAGATGCCCGGATCAGGGAGCTGGAGGCCCTAGTTGCTGAGCTCTAGGCTAGACAGGTATCTGGTCTTCTTATAATTTCATCTCTTTAATTTCCCTGTTTCTGCTATTCTGATATGCCTGTTTGACTTGTGCAGGGCCCGGTCCCGGATCATGATGCTGCCTACGAGCCTGATTTCCCTGTTCCTGACCCGTATCTAGCTCAGGCTACTGATCCGGTAGATGCCCTAGCTACTGACCCAGTGGTGGCTGCTTCTGTGGATCCTGTGGGTGGATCTTCTTCAGCGGTAGTCCCTGAGCCAGAGGAGATCCCCATTTCTGACCCTGATCCAGTCTCATCTCCTGTACTTGGCACCGCTGTGGCTCCTGCGGACCCAGCCGGCACCTCATCTCCTGTAGCGGCTCCTGATTCTGCTCCTGAGGTCCCTGGTAAGTTTTCTTTAGTTTCTTCTCTTTGGTTTATCTGGACACTTCTGCTTCTGACCCTTTTTGTTGACCCAGATACTTCTGCTTCTGGTCCCTACTCTACTGCTGCTGGGCCTTCTGGAGCTGCGGGAGCAGAGCCCGCTATGGCTGAGGGTCCAGTTGAGCCGGTTACTGCTGAGCCAGAGGCCTCTTCTGATTCTACTCCTGCTCCACCCCCAGACCTCGAGGAGTATTGCTTGGAGTATCAGATCCAGTCAGTTGTGGGTCGGCTTCCTTGTCATGCTGCCGAGCGTATTCTGGCGTATTCTAGGCGCCGATCACCTCGAGGTAGAGGTCGCAAAGGAGGACGGGGCAGAGGACGCCGAGGAGATCCTGCACAGGAGTAGTAGATTAGGATTTCTCTGTATTTATACCACACTTTGTACAGAAAACTTGCATATATATAAGAAAAACATTTTTTATTCATCCTCTCTTGTATTGCCCTTTTGTTTTCAATTTTTATGCAAATATAACATGTTAGCAGGTAAAAAATTCGGATTTTCCTTCCTTTTCTCTTTTTTTTTGCATTTTTTCTTTGTATCCGGCATAATATGCCGGATACGCTTAAAACTCTTTGTATCTGGCATTGTTCACCGGATATGAATAAAATTCTTTGTATCCGATCTGATATGCCGGATACATTAAAACATGCTATAAATGCAACCAGCCTCGGGATTTGAGCATTTTTTACGAGTTTTTGAGTTTAGAAACCCCCTTTTTCGCCTTTTTCTTCCTCCCCTTGAGTTCTAGCTTGCTCCCATCAACTCCAATGGAATCCGGATCATCCTCTGCCCCCTTATTGTATGTCCACACTACCTCCCCTGCAAAACAGCCTTTTAGATCAAAACCACCAAATCTTACTAAGTACAACCTGTGGACTCTTTTTATACTAGACGGGTTAACTCCATGACCCTTGATGAGGAGAGGAGATGGGATTCCACCTATCTAGGCCATACTCTGCTTATTCCAAAGATTCCCTTCAAGTGGGAGATTATAGAGGCCATGATTGGTCATTGGGTTCCCGACCTCAACTTGTTCCGTTTTGGGAACCATGAGATGAACCCGACCATTGAAGAGGTGGAAACCATCTTGGGCTTGAGGTTTGATGAGAAGGTAGTGAATCCACCCCTTAGACCCAGCTACAAGAAGGAGGCTTCTACTTTCTTGGGCATAGGGAAGAAGGACTTAGGGGACTCTGACACCCTTTTGACATTGTCTAAGTCTTTTTGACTGAGAAGCTCTTGAGAGGGGAAAATAAGGAAGCTAGGTTTAATGCCTTGACTTTGATAGTGGTCAACCAGCTACTTTTCCCACGAGATGATGATGAGGTAGACTTGGCTCTGATCTCAGTGGTATGCCAGGTTAGGGAGCGGGAGAGGTTGACCCCTATGATTTTGGCTGAGATGTTTCAGGCCCTGACTAACTGTTACAATAGGAAGTCGAAACGCTTCTTAGCATGTGCCCTGCTCCTGCAGGTAATTTTTTTCCTTTTTTTTTTTTTTTGTCTTTTTGCTTTTTTGCTTTTTTTTTTTTTTTTTTTGCTTTTTTTTCTCTTACAATGCTAATATATCTCTCTTTCTTTGCAGCTTTGGCTACTTGATCATTTGAGTCTGATTGAGGAGATCAATCGACATTTCGTCCCCAGCTTGAAGGTTCCTATCTTGATGAGCAACCGGGGGTGTCCTGACATTCCAGGGGGTAAACAGGGCTGGTTCACCTTCTTGGGTTCACTCCAGGATGATCAGGTGAGATGGCCTGGTACTTATCAACCCAATGCAGAGACCGTGATTAGCTTCCGAGACCGCAACTTTCTGGTTCTAGCTGGCCTGAGACATGCAGTGCTTTACCTTCCTTTGCGGGTCCTTCGTCAGTTCAAAGCGACCCAAGGGATTATAATCCCAAGTGGGTATGAGGATCATCTAGGGCCCCTTTCTCCAACTACCATGAAGCTAAATGCCTGGTTGATGAGGGAATGGTCCTATGTTCGCTTCATGCGTAGCCCCATCTTCTCAGAAGCCCATGTGGAGGATTATCTCTTTTGGATCAAGGAGCAGATACAGAGTCAGGCCCCAGTACCCGAAGATCCTCCTGCAGTCTTGGCTCCTACTTATGAGGATATTTTAGAGTCTGAGAGAGCTTCTCATAAGCGGCTTCAGCAGATATGGGTACGAGAGGCCCAGGAGCTCAGGATACGAGGCCTTTATCTGGAGAGGCAGCTTGAGGAGCAGATATCACGCCGTACTGCCATGGAGGAGAAGCTGGAGGAGCAGAGGCAGGCTCGTCGCTTTGAGGTCCGGATGATACGGCAGAAGTACTAGGATACTTTAGCCAGCCTCAGGAGTATGCGGATTAGACAGGCCCTTTCAGATGAGGTCATTTCCTTCCTGAGTGATTCCGCTGCAGAGGAGGCTTCTGGAGTTATTGCAGCTCAGGCAGCTCGGATTCGGGAGCTTGAGGTGCGGCTAGGAGACAGAGATTAGTCTTATTTCCTGTACATTTTTTCTTTTTTCCTACCTTTGTACAAAAGCAAACTCCAATAGTGGAAAGACAAAGGGTTTAATTCAAAATAAAATTTTTATATTATTGGCCTCAGAATGCTCAGATGCTTGTAAAAACAAAGGTTTTATGAAAAGTATTTGATTTATCATCACTGGCCAAAGTATAGTTTTTTTCCTTTTTATATTTTTTTTATTTTTTGAAATTTGGTCCATGCACTTAATCACCTATAATTAAAGGAATTAAAACCAGGTTAAATAATGAAAAGGGTAGTCCAAAAAATAATGAGGGATCAGAACCGTCCATCTTAGGTCTTTTAGAGTCATCCCCAAATGTCTTTTCTTCCAAAACTGACCCCATCCTGCTCATGCCGATTTTGCTTCAAGCTTAGATCTCTATGATCAACTCAACCTCTGATTTTTCTTCATTTTTTTTATTTTTTTATTTTTTTCTTTTTGCCTTTTTGCCAATATTGTCCCTAGCGCCAGTTACGGTTTTCACTAGGGCCGGCTTCTGCATTCCGTCATCACCAATCTTACTCTGACATTTGAATGAATAAACTAAGATCACTGAGCGCTTAAAAATAGGACGAAATAAAGGCTAGGCTCGGTTTATGAAAGAAAGGGTATTAAAGGCCCAAAAATTTTCAAGTATGGAAATAGGTCAACCGGACTTACAGTCATGATGAATTTAACCCTTTTTCCCCAAATTGCCTTCTTTGCATCCTTTTTTTTCACACTTGGCTTTCATTTGCCATTTTTCATTGCTTTTCCTCTTTTTTTTTCTTTTTTCCTCAACTTTGCCCCAATTGATTTTGCCCCATTTTAACTGTAAATCCGGTTTGGGTTTATCAAAGAAACGAACCGGCTCAACTTGGCTAGACTAGGGATTAAAATTTTGAAGGAAATAAAGAAAAATGGCCTCGGATCATTTCCTAGAAATATTCATTCAAGGAAAATACCTTTTTATTGCATCAGAGTTAATTGGCTCAGGAAAATTTGTCCCATCCATTTCCGTCAAAATGAGTGCACCCCCTGACAGGACCTTCTTGACGACATACGGCCCTTCCCAATTCGGCTTGAACTTACCACGAGGATCTTCCAAAAATGGTAATATTTTCTTTAGAACTAGGTTTCCTTCTTGAAAAGTTATGGGCCTCACTTTCTTATTGTAGGCTCGGGCCATTCTCTTCTGGTACAACTGGCCATGACAAAGCACTTTCAACCGCTTTTCTTCTATCAGGTTGAGTTGATCATGTCTTGACTGTATCCATTCGGCTTCTTCCAGTTATGCTTCCATGAGCACTCTGAGTGATGGGATCTCTACTTCCACGGGCAAGACTGCTTCCATCCCATAGACTAGAGATTACGGGGTCGTCCCAGTTGAAGTCCGGATCGAGGTTCTGTAAGCATGTAGAGCAAGTGGTAGCATTTCATGCCAATCCTTGTAACTTACTACCATCTTCTGAATGATTTTCTTTATGTTCTTATTTGCTGCTTCTACTGCCCCATTCATCTTTGGCCTGTACGGAGTTGACTTGTGGTGGGTGATCTGAAACTGCTCACACATCTTCTTCATGTCCTTGTTCTTAATATTTGAAGCGTTGTCTGATACTATGGCACTTGGCAGTCCATAGTGACAAATGATATTGTGCTTCAAAAACTTAATGACATGGTTGCTTGTGATGTTCGCATATGAGGCTGCTTCCACCTACTTAGTGAAATAATCAATCGCTACCAGGATGAATCTGTGCCCGTTCGATGCCTTAGGTGAAATCATACTAATGACGTCTATGCCCCACATAGAGAAGGGCTATGGTGATGTCATGTTGTGCAACTCACCTGGGGGTGCATGCTTGTTATCCACATATATCTGACATTGGTGGCACCTCCTGACATGTACACAGCAATCATGTTCCATGGTCGACCAGTAATAGCCCAACCTCAAGATCTTCTTTGCCAGCATGTGCCCGCTCATATGGGGTCCACAAACTCCTCCATATACAGTCTCAATCAGCTTTTCCGATTCAGCCTTGGCTACACATCTGAGCAGAATATCGTTATGTGACCTCTTGTACAAATGTCCACCACTTAGCAGAAATTGACCCGCCAATCTCTGTATTGTCCTCTTCTCAGTAGCAGTGGCATTTTCTGGCAGTCTCCAATTGTTCAAGAAATTTTTGATATCTTGAAACCATGGTGTTTCTTTTTCTGGTGCTCCCTCTAGAACAAGACAGTAAGCTGGTTCATCTCGGACCTCAATTTCCAGTGGTCTGATGTCTACCCCTTCTGGTATGCTGACCATTGAAGCCAATGTTGCTAGAGCATCCGCAAACTGATTCTTGGCCCTTGGCATATAATTGAAGGAAATTCGAGTAAAATTTGTGCTTATTTCTTCCAAATACTGGTGATAGGGGATCAATTTGTGATCCTTGGCTTTCCACTCACCAGTTGTTTGGAAGATGATAAGACTCGAATCCCCGTATACGTCAAGTTCCTCTACTTCATGATCCATGGCGGCTTGCAACCCAATTATGCATGCTTCATACTCCGCAATATTATTGGTGCACTGGAATCTCAGCTTCACTGCGATCGGGATGTGTGAACCATCTGGTTTGACCAAGACTACCCCTATTCCGTTCCCATTCATGTTGGCGGCCTCATTGAAGAACATCTGCCAAGAACTCTCACTTTCCTCATCTTCAGTGTACAGAATTGCCTCATCTGGAAAGTTAGTCTTCAAGGGTTGGTATTCTGGCAGAGGATGTGCAGCCAGGTGATCAGCTATGGCTTGACCTTTGATCGCCTTCTGGGTGATGTATGTGAGGTCAAACTCGGACAGTAGTAGTTGCCACTTTGCCGTCCTGCCAGTCAGTGCCGGTTTCTCAAATAGATATTTCAGCGGGTCCATCCGAGATATCAATAGTGTGGAGTGACTAAGGAAGTAATGCCTTAGCCTCTGAGTTGCCCACACTAGAGCACAACAAGTCTTTTCCAATGATGAGTACTTGGCTTCATATTCTGTGAATTTTTTACTTAGATAGTAAATTGCCCTTTCTTTTCTCCCAGTCTCATCATGCTGCCCCAAGACGCATCCCATCGATGTTTCCAACACTGACAAGTACCGGATCAGTGGTCTTCCTGGAGTTGGTGGCACTAGCACAGGTGGGTTCAGTAAATATTCCTTGATCATATCGAAGGCCTACTGGCAATCCACATTCCAGACTGTCGGGTTATCTTTCCTCAGAAGCTTGAAAATTGGTTCACAGATAGCAGTGAGCTGTGCTATGAACCGGCTTATGTATTGAATCCTCCCGAGAAAACCACGAACCTCATTCTCGGTACTGGGTGCTGGCATTTCAATTATGGCCTTGGCTTTAGCCGGGTCAATTTCAATTCCTCTTTGGCTCACTATAAACCCCAGTAACTTCCCTGATGTAGCCCCAAAGACGCACTTAGCCGGGTTAAGCCGTAGACTGTACTTCCTGAGCCGATCAAACACTTTCTTCAGATTGATCAAGTGGTCCTCCTCTTTGCATCATTTGGCAATAATATCGTCCACATAGACCTCCATCTCCTTGTGGATCATGTCATGGAATAGTGCTATCATGGCCCGCTAATATGTTGCGCCGGCATTTTTGAGCCCAAACGGCATGACCGTGTAGTGGAATGTGCCCCAAGGTGTGATAAATGCTGTTTTCTCTTGATCTTCCTTAGCCATCTTGATCTGATTATATCCAGAGAACCCATCCATGAACGAGAACAGGGTATGTACAGCAGTATTATCGACCAGAATATCGATGTGTGGAAGCAGAAAATCGTCCTTTGGGCTTGCCTTGTTCAGGTCTCTGTAGTCCACGCACATTCGGACTTTCCCGTCCTTCTTTGGTACCGGCACTATGTTTGCGAGTCACTCAGGGTACATAGAGACTGCCAAAAATCCTACTTGAAATTGTTTGACCACTTCATCCTTGACCTTCAGGGTCCATTCAGGTTTTAATCTTCTCAGCTTCTGCTTAATTGGCTTAACCCCTGGCAAAATTGGCAACTTATGCACCACCACGTCCGTGTCCAGCCCCGGCATGTCCCGATACGACCAAGCAAACACATCCTTGTAATCTGCCAAGAACCGTGACATTTCATTTTGCTGCACATTAGACAAGCATGACCCGATTTTCACAATTTTTGGGTCCTCTTCGGTCCCAAGATTTATGGATATGGTCTCCTCAATATTAGGTTGGACCCCCTTTTCATGACGTTCCAATTGGTATTCAATTTCTTTTGGAATGTCTTCTTCTTTGACCTCGGTCTCTTCTTTGATCCCCATGAGGTCAAAGTCAAGCTCAAGGTCGAAGTCATATTCAACCTGGTCCAATTCGGTTTGATTATATGGTTCATAAGTGGTTTGGACCTTTTTGAAAAATTTAAATTTTCTAGAAAAAATAGAAAAATCTTTTTGGGTTTTTTGTGAGCCTTCTAAATATAATTCCCCTGAAGACGAAGGCCCGTTAAAACCTTTAGGGAAATGACATTCCACTATTGGAGTTTTTTTTGGAAGCCGCGTTAGTTTGCCGAACAAACGCTGCTTCAAAGGTAAGGGGAGTTTCCTCCCAATTGTTCATTACAAAATTCTTGGGAGCAGGGGAAATAGGGAAATCCTGCTCCTCCAGCCCAGAATCCGATGCCATCATCACCGGGTGGGTACTGCCCTTTTCTGCTACGGGGCCCAGTCCAGATACGACCTCATCCGGAATCTTCACTGCTGTCTAGTCAATGAATGGCAGGTCCAGGTCTGCTTCTGTCTTTTTGCTTTCAGTCGTGGCGAAGAAAGCCCCAACATCCTCAGAGAAGTCTGTCCGCTACTTTGGTTGTGGCCTAGGCCCATTTGCTGCTTCCAGTATTGGAGATGGGTTGTATGGTTGCAAGGCCGAAACAAAAGGCTTTTGAAATGGGTTGATGTTGCGGTAGGGAGGCTTGGACTGGTCCATAGAAGGAGATATTTGGATTGTATAGGAGGGTTTAGGGAAACTTTCCCTTAAATGAGGGAGTTTTCCTTTACTTCTTTTCTTTCCTTCTTCATGCTTCATCCTTCTCCAACCTCTGGGCTTGAAACCCAACCCTACTTTAGGGATCAGTTTCTTGGCCGTGATTGGCTCCACCATTCCCTGCAAATTGATTCCCAGGCCTTTCCCCGAGTGAAAGTGGTATTTTTCCATCACTTTCTTGACCATCTTTTCTGCAGTGGTCCCCTTTTCCTTCTTTTTCTCACACCCCCCAGGTATGAAATTTACCGCCTCAAATTGGAATGAGTGGAATGCAATCTTGTCGACAGTCAAGTCCACATTTATTAAGGGTACATCAGGTGATACGATAGGAGGCACCAAGTTTTCGGCTAGGACTGTTATCACCCTTTGCCCTCTTATGTATTTCACCCTCTGGTGGAGCGTGGATGGTATTGCCCTAGCCGTATGTATCCACGGCCTCCCTAGGAGTAGATTGAAGGCTGCGGATATATCCATCACTTCAAATGTGATGTTGAAGATATTCGGCCTAATTGTAACCGGCAGTTCAATCTCCCCTAGGGAGTGGGTCTTGGAGCTATCAAAAGCCCTCACTATTCTCCCATTCTGTTTAATCTTTGACTGGTCCAGACCCAGCTTGAAAAAAGTGATTAACGGGCAGACGTTTAATGCCGACCCGTTGTCAATCAAAACCCGTGCAATCATGTTGCCCTTACAAAGCACTGTGATGTGCAAAGGGTCAACGTGATAGCACCCACCTGGGCTGATCTCACCCTTAGAGAAACTTATCACATTATGTGACAAGATTTGACCAACCATTTTGCCTAGCTGGTCTGGATCAATGGTCTGGGATACATGTGCACTCTGTAGCACCTTTAACAATGCATCCCTATGCTTTTCAGAATTTAGCAAAAGGCCCAGTATTGAAATCTGGGCCGGGACCTTGTTTAGCTGATCCACAAGATTGAATTCACTTTTTTTTTATTATTTTTATGAGGTCGGCTGCCTCATTTTCTGCACCCTGGGGGGGTGTCTTCTCCTATTTTTGTCTTTCCTTTTTGTTTTCTTTTTTCTTCATTTTCTTTTTCTCTTTTTCTACTTCTGTCTCCTTCTCTTTCTTTTCACCCCCTACACATCTCCCTGATCTCATCATGAGGTTCACCTCTTCCTGGTTCTGGTTCCTAACCGTTGAAACCGTAGCCGTGATTCCCTCGCTGTAATTCCATGGTACAGCGGCCTCAGAATAGGCTAATTTAGGGATATTAACCACTAATGGCTAGAGTTTGGACCGGGATGTATGGGCCGGTTTGGGGATAGTGTGGGCTGGCTGAACATTTACAACCAAGGGCTGGAGCTTGGATTTTGTGGGGACAGAAGAAGTGATGGAAGCAGTGGTGGGGTCAAGGTTGATGACCAGTGGAGCCTTGGATGGCTTGGATGGTGAACAAATGGGTGGACTGCAATTAAAGACCAATGGAGGCCTTGCAGTATTTATCTGGGCCATAAGAGAGGAGACCCGGTTCAAAGAGGAGCTAATGTCCTCAGCAGCAGGATTGTTTTTCTGGGAGACCATGTTGATCTCCTTTTCTTCCTTCTCTTGGAAAAATCGGACCTGGACCGTGGTCCCTACAGGAGCTATGAGCTGGGATGGGCCAAAGGCCCTTCTTGTGGTGGATATGGCAGTGATAGAGTTGGATGGGCTTGCCCCATTACGGTATGGCAGAGGGTTCTGCCCAATATTATTTCCCGACGGGGCGAGTGCAGCAGTGTTGAACACCAAGGCCTTCTGGTCCAACAAGTCCTAGACCGCATGCTTCAGAACCCAGCAAGCATCTGTAGAGTGTCCCGGTGCACCCATGTGGAAGTCACAGGTGACTGCTGGATCAAAATTCCTCCCCCTAGTGGCATTCGGGCTTGGTTCCTTCAAGGTCACATATTCCCCTTTCAGCAGCGTTGGTAGTAATTGGGAAAGAGATACAGGAAGGGGAGTAAAGACTCGGTTCCTTCTTGCTGCCAACCAGGTCTCCCTCTCTTCCTTGGAAAAAGCCCTCCTTGGGTTTGCAGGCACCGAGGGGGAGAAGTTGACATTCAGCGGGGTCTGATACGACTGCAGGGCCTGTTGGGATGCAGAGATATTCACATGAAGCGGCTTCTTGGCCGGAGGAGCCTGGACCAGGTTCACTTCTCTTTCTTTTCGGGCCCCGGTCTTTTTGAACCCAGCCCCCTTCTTCTGGGCCATGGAGGCAGAGGAATCAGCTTGCCCAGTCAGAGTTGAATAGTCTATAAGCCTTCCTGACCTGACCCCTTCCTCGATCCGGTCCGCCACCTGCACCAGGGCTGCAAAATTGGTGGTGATCTGCCCCACCAAATGGTTGTAGAAAGGCTGCCCCAGTGCGCCCATGAACGTTGAGATCATTTCCGGTTCCTGCATAGGCGGCCTGACCTGGGAGGCGGTCTCTCTCCACCTCTTGGCATACTGCCGTAGAGGCTCATCTTTCCCTTTGCTCATTCTCATCATGTCGTACCGGTCTGGAAAGATCTCCGAGTTAAACTTGTACTGGTCCAAAAAGGCGTCGGCCAAGTCCTTTCACCTCCTGATCCTTCCATGGTCCACTGTGGCGAACCACCTAAGAGCTAACCCGGTCAAACTCCTCTGAAAGAGTTGGATTAGTATGCCGTCATCCCGGCAAAATTGGCATAGGGCCCCGCAGTATAGTTTCAAGTGGCTCATAGGGCAGCCTGTGCCATCAAATTTGTCGAAGTCCGGGCACTTGAACTTGGCCGGTAGACATACATCCGGGTACATGCAGAGATCATCGAAGGTGGTACCTCCGTAGCTGTTTCCCCCTTTTACCTCTTTCAGTTCTTCCTGGATTCTCTCTATCCAGAGTAATATTTTCCTTTCAGTTTCTTCCCTGTCTTTTTCCTTCTCCAGTTCTTTCTCGGATTCTGCTGTATTTTCCTTGATCAGAATGGGTTCAGGGACCGGTTCAGAAATGGGCTCTGGCATGGGTTGAGCCGGAGGCGGAATGTAGGCTTGAGGTGGTGGTGGTTGATGGGAGGTAGAGGCTTGGTTTTGGGCTTGGGCTTGTTGGGCCTGAGCCGCCAGTAAGTCCCCCAGCATCTTGGCCAAACCAGCCACTTGCTCCTGCAGCTGAGCAAAGTCTTCAGCGGGGACAGTAGTTTGGGCTTGGTTCTCTTTAGTGTTCATGGCTCTGGCTTTGGATCTGGTCACGGGAGCAATGATTGCAAATAAGTGTACCTGGGGAAGGAAGTAAAGAGACATGTCAGATTCCATTTAACTTGGGTCACACCCCTATACATGTAGACAAGTAGGTTAGGTGAACACAAGTCCGGATTTGTTTTTTTTTTTTTTATATATTTTTTTTGTTTTTTTTTTTTTTTATATTTGATTGATAAAAATAACCAACCAAAGGTTTCTTGTAATATTCTAGGGCTTCCAAGTGTCCCACAAATGTTTTGATTTGATTGATAAAAATAACCAACCAAAGGTTTTTTTTTGGAATATTCTAGGGCTTCCAAGTGTCCCACAAATGTTTTGATTTGATTGATAAAAATAACCAACCAAAGGTTTTTTTGGAATATTCTAGGGCTTTCAAGTGTCCCACAAATGTTTTGATTTGATTGATAAAAATAACAAACCAAAGGGTTTTATGGAATATTTTAGGGCTTCCAAAGGTCCCACAATTTTTTGATTTGATTGATAAAAATAACCAACCAAAGGTTTCTTGGAATATTCTAGTGCTTCCAAGTGTCCCACAATTTTTTGATTTGATTGATAAAAATAACCAACCAAGGGTTTTATGGAATATTTTAGGGCTTCCAAAGGTCTCACAATTTTTTGATTTGATTGATAAAAATAACCAACCAAAGGTTTCTTGGAATATTCTAGGGCTTCCAAGTGTCCCACAATTTTTTGATTTGATTGATAAAAATAACCAACCAACGGTTTTATGGAATATTTTAGGGCTTCCAAAGGTCCCACAATTTTTTGATTTGATTAATAAAAATAACCAACCAAAGGGTTTTATGGAATATTTTAGGGCTTCCAAAGGTCCCACAATTTTTTGATTTGATTGATAAAAATAACCAACCAAAGGTTTCTTGGAATATTCTAGGGCTTCCAAGTGTCCTACAATTTTTTGATTTGATTGATAAAAATAACCAATCAAAGGTTTATTGGAATATTCTAGGGCTTCCAAGTGTCCCACAATTTTTTGATTTGATTGATAAAAATAACCAATCAAAGGTTTATTGGAATATTCTAGGGCTTCCAAGTGTCCCACAATTTTTTGATTTGATTGATAAAAATAACCAACCAAGGGTTTTATGGAATATTTTAGGGCTTCCAAAGGTCCCACAATTTTTGATTTGATTGATAAAAATAACCAACCAAAGGTTTCTTGGAATATTCTAGGGCTTCCAAGTGTCCCACAATTTTTTTATTTGATTGATAAAAATAACCAACCAAAGGTTTTTTTTTGGAATATTCTAGGGCTTCCAAAGGTCCCACAATTTTTTGATTTGATTGATAAAAATAACCAACCAAGGGTTTTATGGAATATTTTAGGGCTTCCAAAGGTCCCACAATTTTTTGGTTTGATTGATAAAAATAACCAACCAAAGGTTTCTTGGAATATTCTAGGGCTTCCAAGTGTCCCACAATTTTTTGATTTGATTGATAAAAATAACCAACCAAGGTTTTTTTTCCCTTTTTTTTTAAATTTGCTGAATTTTCTCAGTTTTCAAGTTCCAAATCTTGATTGACACATGTTTGAATTGAATTGATATAAAAAATATGATACCTTAGCTTGCTCTTTGAGTTTCAAAATTAGGTTAAATCCTAAAAGAATTTTTTTTTTGTTTTTTTTATTTTTTGAAACATTTTTATATTCTCTTTGGGGTGCCTAAGGATTATCCACAGTGTTTAGGCATTTTATTCTGAAAATTCGGGTTGAAAAAACCCATTTATACATTTTCTGCATGTATCCGGCATTAAGTGCCAGATAAGGCTATGGCTTATTGTATCCGGCAATAATGACCGGATACACGCATAAACCTTTGTAACCGGCAATATATACCGGATATGAATAGAATTGTTCTTAACCGGCCTGAGTTGCCGGTTAATGCAGAAATGGCCCTTTTTGACTCATTTTTTCACCAGATTAGGTTATTTTCATTCCCACTTGATGTTCACCTTAACTTGGCGTCTAAAACTTGCCCCAAATTGGGCTTGGACATTATTCTTGCAATATTCACAAATTCATAAAAAGAACATGGCTTTACCTTGCCACCTTGTATTACCTTCAATATGGTATTCATAGTATACCTTGGCCTGTAAAACATGCAAACGGCCTTCCCACATCTACGCCCAATTCTCCAAACGCAATTATGTACTTTTAACTGAAAACGTGTTTCTCCACCTTCAAGCGTATGGTTTTTGGGTTTTGGCTTAATTGGCAACTTAGAACTCAAGTCTAGTGATGCCCGGAATCGAATCACAGATCCCATTGTCATCACATCATTGACTCAAATTCTAAGGTGAATGTTTTCACTTTCGTTTTCCGAAGTCACGACCTCGGTGCGCCAAGCTACCCACATTCATGGTTCAACTTCCTATAGGTAATGGGTAGGCTGTGCAAAGTGTTTAAAGTGCTCAAGTGCATTTAAAATTGAGGTACATTCACAACGTCTCAGCCCCTTGCCACTCTTTTTCGTAGCCATGCATACAATTTCAAGCCAAGGCATATGACATTATATTGAAAGTAAAACATAAGCAAGCAAGAAAACCCAAAGCAACCCAATATGCACACAAGCATTACATGCCCAAAAAGTAGTGTACAAACATGTTATCATCTTGTGCAAACAATAATTAAATCATGGAAGCATGCTTGAAACCCAAAAGCATTCCCTAAAATTCCAGATTTTCATGCTCCTTTTCATGCTCAAAGTGTATCATTTACCCTCCAAATTAAAGGCCTAAAAATACAGCACCCACATGCATTGTACAAGAAGCTTTTAACTGTGAAACATGCTTGAAAAACCCCTCAAAACCTCTACCAAATTCTGGGTTTTAAGGTCTCATTTTCATGCTTAAAGTGTCTTGTTTATGCCCAAATTGAAGCCTAAAATTTCAGCAATTACTTGACATGGTATAAGAAGGGTTTTGATGGTGAAAGCATACTTGAAAACCCTCAAAATGGTTACTGAATTTCCAGATTTCTTTTTCTTTTTGCTCATTGTTTTCCTGCTCAAATCAAGTCTTCCTATACCCCAAATCAAAGGCATGGCATAAAAAAACATTAAGCACAAGCAAGCATTGTTCATGGGAATCATGTTTGAATACCAAAAAAATTCTGAACTCCTAGATTTCAAGCTCCTAATTTTTATGTTCAAACCATGGCATTAAAAATTCAAATTAGAGCATGTTATCACCAAATGCATCAAAATCATGCTTCAAGATAGGCTTCTCTTAAATCAATCTCTAGCCAACATCAAGCAACACATACATGTCTTGATCCATATAAATTTCAAAGCATCCCAATCTGATTTGAAATACAACAATATGTACAAATAAAGTAAGCAAAATAGCAAGCATTCAAAAGTAGAGAAAAGCATGAAAAAATACACAAAACGGCTTAAATCCACAAGTCCCCAGCAGAGTTGCCAGTTGTGAGACATGGGAAAAATCACCGGAGATGATTTCCCCTCCGTTAGCACACGGGGCTCGACACAAAATTGGGAGCGTCGCCACCATTCAGAATTTTGGGGGACATGGGAAAAATCACCGGAGATGATTTCCCCTCCGTCAGCACACGGGCTCAATGCAAAATTGAGAGAGTCGCCACCATTCAGATTTTGGGTGTGAATGGACACCAAAAGATTCAATCAATAAGCAAAAATCACTAAAAGACAAATTCTAGAGTAAAAATAACTCTACTTGAAAATCAAATCCAGAGATAGGTAAGGGGATTAGATTACGAACGGGGGGAAAGGTGTTAGGCACCCCCATTCACCCACACAAAGTGGTTGCCAAGTGTTTGTTCATGCAAAAAAGATAAGAAAACTTGCTAAAAATCATTAAAAACATTGGAAAAGAATTAAGCCAATGTGTGATATTTTCACATGAGGAATCCAAATGGATTCTAGATCCTCTTTTATGTCAATATCACTTCTGGAATATCACAAAAAGATGGAAATCAAAGCAAAAGTTGCACAAAACCAAGTTAAGGCAAATCCGGGAAATTTGGTAAAAAACAATGTCATTTGTCTTGAAATCAATCAAATCCAATTTTAAATTGAACCAAACCAAAACCATTTGAAATATTAGGGTAAACAATAGTCTCCTACAAAATTTCAATTAAATCCGGTTGAAATTATAAGAGTTATGGCTCTTTTAAAGTTGCTGCCGGAGAAAATAAAAAGTAACAAGTTGGCAAGTTTGGAAAATCACCTAGAAAAATCGGCTCCATAAAAATCCATGAAATTTGGTGTGATTGAAGTCGGTATGGCCATATTTCGAATGAAACTAGCTTCATACAAAAACTCATTCGGATGTGCCTTGGGTGACTTCCCGAACAGGCCCCGAGGATCACAGATTAACCCAGAAAAGTGCTGTTGAGCAGTTCTGAATAAATCTGCCCTCCACGACACAATTTAAATCAAAAAATTATGAAACCAATTAGATTAAAAAATAGACTCATAAAGAAGTTCCCAGAAACAAAAATCACTTGAATCGGATTTAAAACAAGCAGATGGCGCCCATTCGAAGTGATAGATTCAACAGTTTGACCTGAAATGACCTCTCAACTTCGGCAGAATGGTGTCAAGACTCTGCTCCATAGCAATTAATGAAATTTGGTAGGAATAAACTAGACAGCCTTACCTTTCCCATCGTTCTAGAATCACTCCAAAATTCATCCGGACATTGAAGTTATGAGTGTCCGAAGTCAGGGTACAGTTGCTGTCAAGTAAAGCCTTTCTTGGAGAAAAAATATCCAAAACTGTGACAAAGTGTGTGCAATTCGTGCAAGATGAATCCAAATCATTTAAAAATTATTTAAAGACATTCCAGAATTGATTGAGGCCATTTATTTTAGATTTATCACAACGAATGTAATAAATCCCCAAATATGAGCCTATCCCGCCAAAATCATGCTATGTATGTGCAAGTGTGAAAAATCATACAAGAATAATATAATAGCATAGCATGCATCCATATTCATCAAAATAAGGTTCTAAAACAACCTAGGGTTCCGTTCCATTATCGTTTCCCTTAGTTCTCTCTCCTCGTTAAACACGGTTCTTCAAGATAATCTTGGGGTACTTTGAATATGAAACGGTTTTCAATCATTCAAAAGGCTTATGCAAGATAGGTTCTAGCACTAGGATCAATCCCTAGTCTCGTTTCTCCTAGATCCCGCCTTCACGTTTTACGGCTAGGGGGAGTCTTGAGATACTTTGAGCCAGGGAAGGGTTTTCATACACATAGAAGACCTTATTCTACAGAAAGGTAGAAGAAGAGATCTAGATCTAGGAATGTAAATACAGAAAATAAAGAAAAGGTTTGAGGCTTACCTGGGGTTCTGGAAGCAATCCGGCAGCGGTTCTCTTCTTCACTCGGAGCTCTTGGATCTCCAACTTCTTGGCCATTTGCTTGAGGAGGAGCCTCCTATTTATAGGCAAAGGCTAGGGTTGATGGTAGACACAACCTAATGTCTAGAGTCCACCAACCTTAACCCTAAGGCTATTTCTGAGATTTCCCCTCATTTAATGAGGGACATGATGGTAAAAAGTGAAATCTCTCGGAAAACCCTAATTTTGAGCAAAACTTATGTATCTGGCATATCTGGCCGGATACACTAAAGCTTTCTTGTATCCGGTATTTTCCATCGGATACAAAGAAGAGTACTTGTATCCGGCTTAAGTTGCCGGATACAAGTAAAAACTTACTTTCTTCAATTTTTGTGCTGGCTTTCAAGGAGATAATGATTTTTGATGATTATTGTGCAATTTGGGGTGTCTACAGTGAGACAAGGAAAAATCACCGGGATGATTCCCTCCGTCATCACACGGGCTCAACGAAAATGGGAGAGTCGCCACCATCCAATTTTAAAGGTGTGAATGGGCACCAAAAATCATCAAAAAGAGCAAAATTGCAAATGCTAGAGCAAAAATAACTCTATTTGAAAATAAAATCCAGAGATGGGTAAAGGGATTAGATTATGAATGGGGGAAGGTGTCAGGCACCCCCATTCACCCACACAAGGTGGTTGCCAAGTGTTATTCATGCTAAAAAATAAGAAAGATTGCTAAAATAATCAGAAACCTTGAAAAATGATTAAACAAATGTATGATATTTCCACATGAGAAATACAAATGAATTCCAGATCCTCTTTTATGTCATTATCACTTTTGGGACATCACCATTACATGGAAATCAAAGCAAAAATTGAATAAAACCAAGTTGAATCAAATCCGGAAAATTCGGTAAAAGATAGAGCCATTTGTCTTGAAATCATTCAAATCTAGTTTAAATTGAATCAAACCAAATCCATTTGTAATACTATGATAAATAGAAGACTCATGCAAATTTTCAATCAAATCCGGTTAAAATCCTAGGAGTTATTCTCCTTTGAAATCTACTGCTGGAAATAGTTAAAAGTGACAAGTGAGCAACTTTGGAAATTCATTTGGAAAAATCGGCTCCATATAAATCCATGAAATTTGGTGTGAATGAAGTATGTATAGCCATCTTTCAGATGAAACTAGCCTCATACAAAAATTCATCCGGATGTGCCTTGGGTGACCTCCCGAACTAGCCTCAATCAATACCTTAAAGTTATTCTGCTCTTGATACCTTAAATTTGGTTCATATGGTTCCATGTTTCTCTTATGATGATTATTGGCACCTGGTATCCGTGTTATTACTTTTCCAATGTGATATACTCATTATTGTTGAATTGCAAGTTGATGACACTGTACAAAGTTGATGAATTATTATTACTGAACCTATATTGAATTATGAGCAGAATGTTGGGTAACAAAGAAGCAGCAAATTAAGGGATAAGTGGAGCTAAGGATGTTGAGTATGGGAAGACTGGAAAAAGTAAGATATCCAAGTCAGTTGGGTTGTTATAACCTCTAACAGGAAATTAGGTACAAATTACCAGGCATGTTTGCAGGATCTAGCCTGTGAAAAAGTGCCCAAAATGCTGCATGCTGAAGTATCTAAAATCATTTAAGGCAGACCAAAAAGGACCCTTTTTTTCTTTACAATGGGATGATGGGGACGTATTTGTGTTGCTAAACCTCATTGATATCGATGTGCTTTTTAAGGTGATTATTGGGAAGGAGAAATAGAAATCGGTCAGAGGGTTGGTTTGTCTCCAAAAATGTTTAGGAGAACTTGCCACAGTTGGTTTCACTGCATATGGTGCTTTTGGATGACTTATGAACGGTTTAAATTTTCATGATTATGTATCATGAACTTTCTGCATCACCTAGTGAAGATACTGATTTCCTCTGGATTGTTAAAACAGTTTCAATGTAACTCAACACTATGCTACACTTACCAAGCATGAGCAATTTTTCTTCCTTTGTTTCCTCAACCAGTACAAAAAATGGGAAGGATCAATCAGGGGAAATAGTTTGGAATGGCAAAACATATACAAGATATGCAGAGTAATTATTTGTTAGCTAATAGAACTAATGATATATTACAATGTTCAACAATCATCATTATTTTTCATTAATTTTAATGAATTTTTGCATAAAACTAAAACCAAAAAAAATTTACTGTAAATGTAAAAGGATAAACTAGGTTGTAAGTACCTTTATGTGGATTTGTTATCATCTTAGATCATTCAATAAACGTGGGGATTGTTAAGGGTTGGGTTAAGACTCAAGGTGGATTACTATAAACAACTCAAAACAATGACAGTATATTCTCCTCCATTATTATCTTTCAGTAAAAGAAGTAATTTCGTTTACAAGAGCACATTTGCGTTCTCTTCAGCTCCATTTTACCTGTTAAGGATGTTAAGGGGTAGATCCTTCAGAAAGTGTACTTGGGCTGTTAGGTTGGAAAATCAAGAATATGCACTGGCATACCAAAGGACATGATTATTGCCACTAAGCTACTTTTGTAACTGACATTTATATCTACTACCCAGTCTCTTATAAGATAAGGCTTATGGATCCTTACTTTACAAAGTTGGAAGAAGTTCCAGTATCTATCATTTCTTATTCAAAGGAGATTAGCAAGTTCAGGATTCTGCGATGCCTGTTGCTGAGATTCTCCTTATGCATAAGTCTCCGTACAAGTTCTGCTCTTAAGCATGTATTAGGATGCTTGCTGTAATGCCTGGATGTTTGTTATCTATAAGAACCTATTCAGTATGGGGGAAGGTTTGTGGGATGCTGTTCACTGGGCCACCATTCCAGTCATTCCTCAGAAGTTGTGAAAACAAACTCTGTACTCCATGTGTATGCTGCTGTTGGATCTGCAGTTTTCTTTTATTTCTTATTCCATGTATGATTTGAGATTCCTTTCAGTGGGTGGATATGTTCTCTTCATCACACTGTAAGGAACCATCCCTCGAATGTTCTTCTATTTGTGGGAGATTACATGTTCCATTCAGACTGGGGTTTATCTAAACTTCTATGCTAAATGAGTAAATACTTTTTACTTGACTAACATAGCTTAGTTTCTAATCTAGGGATATTATATATAGACACAAAAAAAAAAAAAAAAATCTGATTTGACATGTACAGCTATCTTGAGCCCTCAATTGCTGCATTATCAACAATTAAAAGAACCATATAAATGACAACATGTTAATTTCCACTGTGGTTTGAAATGTTTAGGTAATATGCTTGAATGTTTACTGTTTCTTGTTCAACAATTTACTTGTGTCCTATGACATGTGAACACCAATAAAATATGCTTGATGTCACTTGTGTTAAAGCATGTTATTGATGGACTATCTTAGCTCCAATTTTCTACATTGTCAACACAATACACCTCAAGAGTCATAATGCACAGGGGGTATCTTGCTCATGCTTAGTGCTCAAGCAATACACTTGAGTCCCTTTTCTGCCACTGCAGAATCAGCATGAGAATCCAAGAAAATTCAGGGGATTATGTTCGCTTTGGATCTTTTCCCAGCAAGCACTGAGTTGATTGCAAATGTTGAACATGTGACTATGCTGAACCATTCAAAAGATATGATCTCTTTATTCCTTTCTTTAGCACCAAAAAGAGGGCTTTAGCCCTTTCCATTGTCCAAAGACACCTTACCCTTCTTTTGGGAGAAGCATCTGGAAAAATGAGATTCTTTGCATAGGCAAGCTCTGGTTAAGTGTTCCCTCAAGGACTCTGTGGCCAAGACTTACAGATCAAGCATCTCACCTCATATATCCATCAATCCAGCCAACTTGAACCAAACCAGTTTACTGCAACTGAGGGGAATCTATTGAGAGCTCAAGGCCATGAATGATGTGGGTCCTCGGCAACTTTTAGATGGAACTTAGATTTTTTTAACGGTGTGGGGCTTCCAGAGCCTTTCACATCGAATATGGAATGAGTGAAGAGAGCTGATCATATGTACAATTTTGCTCTTCTTTTAAGCCTTTTAACTTTCCTCTCTCTTCTCTTCTTCTTTCCTTTCCTGGGATCACCTTTTCTTCATTTAACAGACAAAAATATTCCTTCCCATGAGGGAACATCCTATAAAATGCTGACTTAATATAGGCTAGTTACATCATTTCTACACCTCCACTCATACTCCAGAAAAAAGACAAGGGAAAACAGAACAGAAGAAAATAAAATGAAAATGAAGCTGCTTACATGTTTCTTCTTCATTATGTGCTGTCAATCTCATGTGATTTGGAGCCATGAAATGTTTACCACAAAACAAGGAGGACATGGGAATTTGGGACACTCTTTACAGGAGCAACAACATCAAGGTAATCAATCCTTTAATGTCCTAATCTTCTATCTAAATACTGAAGCAAAACCAGCCATCAATGTTTTGCGAAGCAGGTTACCTTTTAGTTTCTTTGCTTTTCTTACTTTTGAGATATTTGCAGATGTAAGTGAGATGATTGGATCAAATGGAGAAGGTGAAGGAAGAAATACTGGAGGAGCCAATGAACTTCTCCAAGTGAACAATCTTCAGAAAGGTAAGGGAGTTTATGGTGGTGCGGGTTTGGGTCGACACCGACCTAAAAAAAGTAGTGGTTCATCATCCTTGCAAAAGAGATCATCTTCCCTCATTTCATCCAATTTTGTGCAAATTAGCATCATTTCACTTCTTATTATTCTTTTCTTCTTTTGATTACATGGTTTGAGGGAGTAGCTTTGTGTTAAGGCCTTAGCTTTATGTAATCCATCAATAATCAATTGAGTCCCTACAATATATATGTACCATGCCTATCTTCACTACTAATTACTGCTTTACGGATTTTGCATTGTTCAATGATCTAACAAAGTTTCATTTGCTCAAATGATACTTAATTTACTGTATTACCAACTAAGGGTGGAAAAATCTGACCTCATACATCAACAATCTTTTGGGTATTCTAGTTCTGGTTATATTGATGTAGGGTATGCTTCTACTAGATCAACTCAAACCTGTACTTGAATGAGATCAAGCAAGGGCCAACCCACCCACTACCAACCCTACCAAATCATGATCATGTTGGATTACTTTCATGGATGTATATTAAATCCCTCCAATTCCCCTTTGTAATCTCATCAACTGGTGTGTGGCAGCTTTACCTTGAAATAAACATCCATACCATCCCTTAGTGTGTTCTAAGGCGTAAACTATCTTTTAGTTTCCATTAGCCCTACTCTTTATTTACATACCTTCTAACACAACCTACTTAGAAATAAGGGTAAATTGTAAAAACCTCCCCTGAGGTTTTTGCATATTACAACTACCTCCCCTCATTTTTTTGAAATAACACTAAGCTCCCTTCATCTTTCTTAAAGGTTTGTATATATTACTGTTGATGTCTCCCTTGGTCACCTATACCATTTAGTTATTCTCAAGCTACTATTATCGCTTGGATTAGTATTCTTTGACTCTACTTGAATTTTAATCGACAAATATTAAACCTTGATGAAGACATAAAACATTATATAATAAATAAATTTTACAAGATACTATACAAGTGTATGATCTGAGATGTAATGAATTTTTTACTTCCCATTGTTGCCTACGCTTTAAATGTTACAAACTAAACAAATATTAATCCTTCCAATATTTTAATTATTAGAAATTAAATAAAGTTTCCAAATGTGCATTCAACATAATTAGCATGTACATTTTTTAAACTGAAATACTTGGATAACAAAATTATAATTCTCTTCATTTTTGAAACCCAAGACTAATAAATTCATGTAATGAGAATGTTTTCACTAGTTATTCTAAATATGGTGTAATTCATTACAAAAAAAATGTCAAAAGTAAATAAATGTGTAAATGTATATGCTCCATCCGGATATATGTGAGGTCTTGGAATCCCAAATTGCTTGGGGAAGAGAAATTAAGGGTCCATATATGTAGGCTTGCAACTGCTTCAAGTAATGAGGCCTTTCGGGTAAAACCTTGGAGCAAAACCGTGAAGCTTTGTGGGCGAAAGGGACAATATTGTTGTGGGTGGGATAAGGACATTAAAAAGTACTAGTTATAGTTATAAACCTTAAGGGATGAATTTGTATGTATGAACCTTCAAGGGAGTATATGTTAACAGCATGCAAATTTCATCTCATTATATTTAACTAGCCGGGTGTACTGCAACACTGCACGTATGAAGAAAGAGGTAAATGAGAGAGGGAACAGTTTTGTAATTGATTATTAAGTTCTTAAAAAATTGAGACTATTGTACCGTTTTATTAAAAAATCTTTACAATGATGTGAAAAGGCTGTTTTTGGGAAGTCTCACATTTTACTTGGCATGATTCCCGAGGGGCACCTCACATTATATATAAGATAGATATAACTATGGGTAAAATAGTCTTCAATAATTACAACTAGCAGGGTGCGCGTGCAGCTTTCACGTATGTAGATAAAAAGGTTAGGGCATAAAGGGTGAGAATTTGTTGAAGGGTATCTTTTGGAAATTGAAAAATGACAAAGACAAAGATAACCGTGTAAATATATTCAAAAAATGACCTTCAAAAGTTATTTTAAGAAAAAAGTACTTGTTTGTCATGCTTTCCAAGAGGCTGGTTAATTTTAAATACAATTTAAATTTTGTCTTCAAATTATTTATGCTTGCAAGTATCCAAGAAAGTTGAATAGCGCAACTCACCTGCAATTAAGGAGGTCTATCCTAATGGTTTGCTCAACAATCCAAGTATAAGTAAAAAGAGTTCAGGATATTCAAGGCTTAAAATTTATCCATATATAAATATAAGACAATATGATATTATAAGATTGTTCTGGGGAAAAAATTTATTGGTTTTGGCATGCTTAATTTTCATGCTGTGTTTTCTTTATATATAGTATAGATATAGATTTATAAAATTCTTAATTTAGCCAATGACATTGATTCAAAAGCCGGTTTATGTGAAGTGCTTCACAGTTAAGCCCATTTATTGGCGCCTAAAACAACTCAATGTAAGATTATTTTTTTTTTATTTTTTATTTTTGCCTTTAACACAGTTGCGTGTGATCGGACATCGATGTAATGGCCGGGGAAAAGCTCCTACTGATGATTGAACAGTTAAGATGAAATAGTTAAGATGAGAACTTTAGTAATATGGTTCAAATTTAATCACAAAATATAATGTTATTGCATCATTAGAATGTCATCTACCTATAATTAAGTAGTGGGTAGCATGTGCAATGCTAGACTAAAGCAGTTGAAAGATAGTATATGAACAATTATTTAGGACATTTAAGGGTCTAAAAATTGCTAAGGGGTTTAAAAGTTAAAAAAAAAAAAATAGAGGGGAAAAAAAAAGAGAGACCAACATATTTGAATTCATATCCTCTTGTTTTTAGTTTTTATATTTATATCCCTCTATTTACAATAATCTATATCTATCTATACTTCTATTAAAATCATGAACTATCTTAAGTGTTTTTCATTTTCACATACCTAAAACATCCTTCCCTCTAACATTTAATTTCACATATTTATTTATTTAAAAAGACTTTTAGTAAAAACATAAAAGTAAATTACTAATCTCAAAACGTTAAATGTTTCTTTTTATCTTGTAAACTACTTATCTACTTAAAAGAATTTTAATAAAAGTAAATTATTATTTTCTTCTCTAATACTTATCTACTTAAAAAGAATTTTAATAAAATCGTTACCTATTTAATTTTTTCCATTTTTTATTGATAAGTTTATTATAGACAATAAAGAGAAAATTGAACCAATTCATTTTCTAAATAAATTACTAATGTCGTAAGTATATCTATATCCTTTTGAAGAATCTCTAATTTCAAAAATACCTTTTTTTTCGTTGAAAAATTCCTAATAAAACAAATTTAATATTTTTAATATGGGTGTTTAATTCTGTATATTTCTTCTCAGATAATTATAACTTTAATAATTAATAACCCATGTATATCTAATTAACGTTATTATGTGATAAGCAAATTTGAGAAAAAAAGGGGAATAACAAAGTTCTCAGATATATATATATATATATATTTAATTAGCTATTTTGTAATTTTGCTTAGATATATTTAAGAATAAAATTAAGGATCTAGTTAAGAGATTAATAATATACTCACGACTAATATCTAAAATCGTTATTCTAATCAATCAATCAATCAATTATTAGCGAAAATACATACTTGATTATAAGAGATTATATAAAGATAGTAAAATTCTCATATAAATCCAATTTTGACATAAATTCATAAAATACATGTTTGTGTGTGTGTGTGTGTGTATATATATATATATATATATATATAGTATTTTAATTTTGCTTAGAGATTTCTACTAATAAGAATCTACTAAAACAACTAATCTATAATACATATATATATATACACTATTAAAGTACGAACTACCTTAAGTGTTTTTCATTTTCATATACCTAAAATATCCCTCCCTATAGTCTTTAATTTCAAATATTTGTTTATTTAAAAAACTTCAGTAAAAACATAAAAGTAAATTACTAATTTTACATGTTTATTGGTATCTTTTAAACTTCTTATCTACTTAAAAGAAATTTAATAAAGATGGAATATGGGAGTCTTATAAGTATGTGGATAAAGATTAATTTTAACAAAAATATTAGTTACATAAAGATTAAATTATTTCTCGAGTCTAAACGAATTATCTAATATTAAATAACCCAAAATTTTCTTATCTAAACAAATACTTTTAATTTTAATTTTTATCTATAATGTTATGTAACCCACATAATGTTATGTAATCCACATTTTTAAAAGGGAAAATTGGTTTTTAGTGTTGCTTTTTAAAAATAATTCTGATTCAATCAACCAAGTATTGGTAATCAAAAATTATGGATGCTTTTTGGAAACAATTGCAAATCAGTGTCATTTTACTATTTAGGAAGGACTTTTTCCAAAAATGCCCTAACTTACCCATAAAAATTTTGTTTGTTATCATGTTTAATGAGGTTAAGAAGTTTTTTGAGGGCATTTTTGGAAGAAGTCTTATGTGAACAGTAAAATGACACTCATTTACACTCATTTTCAATCATGTTTAAAAAGTATGACTAATTTCCAATCACCAAAAATTTGGTAATTGAATCAAGGTTATTTTTAAAATGTGTCATTAAAAACCAATTTCCCCTTTTCAAAATTCCCATTTTTATTTAAGATTATGAATCATTATAATATTTTAAACTGCTAAAAGTATTATGTAAAATATTTAAATAATATAATATTAATTAGTATAACATCCAAAAACTGTTTCAATATTTTAAAGATTAATCCTAATTATAATTGGACATAATAATTTCAAATTGCCAATTAAAAAGTCAATAAATTTTAAATCAAGAAATATAAATCCAATGGAATGTTCAAAAGTAAAGTATGTATTAAATATGACAATAATAATTTGTAAAGCCTTATCTTTGGATTCGATAATTAAAAATTAGTTGCTAGAAAAAAAACTTATAAAATCAATCTCAACATGAAATTAATTCAGCAATTTATTATTGTTCTTTGATTGCAAATTTCCGGGGTTCTATCTTAATAATAAATGTTTAATTTTGATGAACTTTTATCATATGAATTCATTCTCATTAGTCATTACTAGGGTTGCTTATCGGCATGGGAATGGCATGGCCCAACACGCTTAAAGCGTGCCCATACCCGGCCAGGCTCATGACCCCCTAGCGGGCTAGGCAAATGACCCGTTAAGGCACGACCTGCCCAACACGGCGGCCAGGTGGGCCGTGGCCTGACAAGCACGCAGGCAGCACGACCTGCATCAAGTGGGCCATTTGGGCTATGCCTGTGTGTTGGCCCAATGGTAGGCACGTGTGCTTGCTGTTGGGCCCAGCTGGGTTGGCCCGTCATGTCGACCCGCCTGGCACGAAAACGGCTAGCCATTTTTCCCCCAAAAAAGTGCTTTTTTGTGTTTTTTTACAAATTTACCCCCAATAGCCATATAACAACCATATTAGGGGGTATACTTGTAATTGACTATAAATGACCATTTCTATTCTTCCAATAGCCAAATAACAGTCATATTTGAGGGTAGAGGTGGTAAAAAGCCACTTTTGGTTTTTTATAAATAGTCCTAACCCATCCCACTCTAAACCACACCTCTTCTCATCTCTTATCTTCTCTTCTTACTGTCTTAGAGTCCCATTTAGAGATTTGGCCAATGGCTAGCAGACTTGGTAGAGTGCTCACATGGGGGAGTTCCTAGGCCGACCATTGGCAAATCTCTTAATAAGACTAAGAAAGTTATCAAAAAAAAAATTTTTTTTGGTTCTTTCTTCATTTTCTTCTTAGAGTCATGTTTAGTGATTTTGCTAATGGCCAGCAGAGTCATAGTGCTCACATAGGCACATCCTTGAGCCCGACTGTTAGCAACTCGTTGAACAAGGCTCTTACAAAGTTATCAATTTTTTTTTACTTTCTTCATTTCTGCCTCTTCACGTCTATTATCTATATAAGAGTTGCAAAAGTGTTACTTGTGTTGATTATTGTTTGGAAAGTCAATCAGTAATAGACGCAATTAACACTTTTGCAACTCTTCATCTCAGCACGGTTCACCAATATGCAAGTATTGTTGCATTTTCAAGAACTATTTATGTGCAATCCATGTTTAGCAAAACCTTCTTTACTTTTCTCTTGCAGCCTTCACGTATGCTACGTAAATGGGTTTTTTTTTTTTTTCCAAAAACCTTATTTAATACTTTTTTTTTAAAAATTTTTAAGTGTGGCCTGCGGGCCATGGCCCCGCATGGCACGACCCACCTTCTGCTGTGTCGGGCCTATTGATAATGGGCTGGGCATAGGATAAACGTGCCCGTGCCGTGTCGGGCCGGCTTGATTAGCAACCCTACTCATTACTAGCTTGAATTGTTAATGTATGGCCATTTTATATTTATTATTTCTTATCACTATATTCAAAGTAATATATAGTTTGAAATAATTATTGTATTATTGAGGAGAAATGACACATGCTATATGGTTAGTTCTTATAAATTATGATATCATCCCTTAATTGCTAGTGCATTAAAAGAAGGAAAAAACTAAGAAAGAAGGAAGATTTTAAAAACTTTTAACTCCTAAAAGGAAAAAGGAAAATAAGAGCTGCAAGTATAATAATACTAATAAGAATTTATTATTAACGGACGGAATAAATAAAACAGCATAAGCCCTAAAATGGTATATCAAAAGCCCTTCAGTAACAAATTCACTAGTGCTTGATGCAATCAGCAGGAAGGAAGGACACCGTTCGAGCTTCAAGATCATAGCCAACCAAGAAGTTCGTCTGAGCCAAGTTGCCAAAGATTGAAGGGTCTCCGTCTTCCCCAGAAACCATAGTGAAGCACAACAAGTCTTCAATCCTAACAAATGTGTTGGACTGCTCCAACTTCACATCAGCACCTGTAAAATGGACAGTGATAGTGGGAACATCAATCCCAGTTTCAGTTCTGTAGCACAGTTTGAGGATCTCTTCAGGCCCTTCTACTGGCTCAAGATCAATTGCTTTCCTCACGACAGATTCCACTCTAGAGTATATATCAGGAGAAAGATACATTAATGTCGTTCCCGAATCGATAATGATGTTACCTTCCTCAGCTACATCAGCCTTAGACTTCAAAGGACTGGAATCGATTCTCTTCTCTCCCACACTAATGCCTTCCATTGTTAGATAATACAAGGTGTCAGGCTCCTTTGCAACTAGACTAGTAGACACAACCCCAGAACCAGAGACCACACCATTGCTTCCAAAATTTAGTTTGCTTGTTCTGTTACTATGTACTGTGGACAATGGTATCAAGCAGTAGGAGAATTTGCCCCTAATTGATGAACCCATTTGAGAAACTAGAGACTCATAGCCACCTCCAAGCCCAACTAGACCAGATGTTTTCTTGCTAAAGGTGCCAAAGTTGTCATGTCCGCAACCAAATACAATCTTTGGAAGGGCAACTGACCTGCCAGAAGTGGAACCAAGGATCAATGTTTCTGTAGCAAGAAGTCCTTTGGTGTAAGATTGATCTCCATATCGATAACTGTACCCACAGGAGTCGTTGCCGGAATCACAAAAGTGATGTGGCATCTTTTTGCAGTGTTTTGATTCACAAGAGATTGTTCTGTAAGTCGTGGAGTTCTGAGGATCAAATATTGGGAGAGTTTGGTCGTAGCATTCAGAACAAGGCTTGCACTGTGTCCATATGAGATCACTTCCTGTATCAACAATCGCCAAGACATCTACCGGTGGAGTACCAATGGTAGCTTTCATGACAAACTCTCCATCGCCAGTACTCTTCACTTGTGCTTGTGGTGTGTTGGGAGAAACTGAGGTTGATGATCGGAAACGATTAATCCGGCTAGTCGAACGACGTATGGCGTTCCTTAACCGTTGCGATGGGGTCTCTAAAGGGTTATAAAATGGAGAGAGTGGCGTGTCCCGGTGGATAAGATCAATGGTGAAACCACCATTAACGGTGGCTTCTGTCACTAGAAGGATTGAGAAGTACACAAAAGCTACAACCTCAAGTGAGAATGTTGAATATAGACCAGCAACAAGGGCTGCCATGGCTGACCAGAGAGAGAGAAAGAGATGGAGGAGGAGAAGGGTGTGAAGGCGCGGTATTTATGATTAGAAGGCATTCAGATATAGAAAATATTCTTGCCATATTAGCGGACCAATGTTCTATCAGGTCCAACCAGGATTTTTTGAAAGTTATTCGTTTCATGTTGAAGAGTGATTTTAGCGACCCGGTTGTCGATTACATAACACAACTTATGTATGCCAAGCCCGGCCCGGCCCTACATTGGGTGAAGAATTGCTTGTCCATGCCCGGCCCTATAAATTCTATTAAGCCCAGGTTTGACCCTTCTATACTTCCTTTTAATAACAAAAATATATGTTGCTTAATAATAATTGTTTATTTTTTTTGATTTTAATAAACTCAATAAATCATGTGAATATATAGACACAGATACACTAATTCAATAAATTGTAAATAGTATAAACTACACTTGTTATTACATTAACCTTATTACATGATCATAAAAAATATTAAAACATTATTGCAACAACATTTTCTACGGAATATATATCAAGAATTCTATATAAATAGTGTAAAAATATTCCTAAACAAATAATTAGATCTTTAGAGTGGACCGGACCATAAATGTCTCAACCCAAACTCGCCCTATAATTTATATAACCCTTAGATATGAGGCTCGACTTGGCCCTATGGGTTCATAAACCTTGCCCAAGTACGGTTTAATATCAGGTTGGGCCATGTGGGCTGAGCGGTTCACCCGGCCCATTACATCCCTTCCTTCTGTGCAATACTTCCACGTGCACCCTTGCTATTAAAAAGAAGGGAAAATGGTTTTTAGTGATATTTTTTAAAATAATTCAGATTTAGTCAGCCAATTCTTGAAATTTAGAAATTAGTGATACTTTTTTCAAAGAATTGGGATTCAATGTCATTTTGCTATTCATAAAAAATTTCTTCCAAAAATACTTGCAAACCTCACTTGTAACTAATAAATGAGTGAAAAATTTTTTGAAGTCTTTTGAGGGCATCGTTAAAAGAAAGTGTCTCTCAACATTAAAATAATACTAAATCCCAATTATTTAAAAAAAGTATTACTAATTTGTAATTTTCAAGAATTAACCTACTTAATCTGAATTATTTTGAAAATATCACTAAAAACCAATTTTCGTTAAAAAGAAAGGTATGATAAAGGTTCACACGTGTGGTTATTTGCTTAGTGCATTTCATACGTTTGCTTTAATTGGTTCGAAGTAGGCCGAGGAAAACCGTATAATAGCGGTTCACACGTTTGGTTATTTGCTAGTGCATTTCATATGTTTCCTTTAACTGGCTCGAAGTAGGCCGAGGAAAACCGTCGTTATAACCTATCGTCAATTAAAGAAAAATAATTCAGATTCGGTTACCATATTCTTTGGAATTGATGATCAACGATACTTTGTTTCAAATAATTAAGAACAAGTATTATTTTAGTGTGTCAACTAAATTTTTCTTCCAAAATGCCCATATAAATCTTTTGTAATCATGGTGGTTAACTGCAAGTGTTTTATAAGTTTTTTAAGGGTATTTTCGAAAGAAAATGTTTATGACAGCAAAAAGTATCATTAATTGTTAATTACGAAGAATTTTGTGACTGAATCTGAATTATTTTTAAAAGTACAACTAAAAACAAATTTTTGCCGGCGATCTTGACAGTTATTACCGTTATTTTTCGTTTGTTGGAATGCCAAAACCTGATAGAGCACTGCAGCGGGAAGCAGCAGATCGATTTCAAACCTAATTTCGTGGAAGCAAAAGCAACGGCAATTTTTTGTTTCTTAGACAACTGGTCATTAGCCGAAGTACTATAAATTTGAGACCCTAGTCGCGTCTCTCTGTTTCTTACAAGTTAGGTTTCTGTGAGTTGATTGTTATTTCTGAATCTTAGGTTTAGGGTTCTTTTCTGGTTAAGACTCCGAAGATCCAAAGTGGGTTTCGATTTTCATCTCGAAATTCGGATTTTCCTGAACGTCAAGAAAAAATGAAGAGAGAGCTGTTGTTGCAGAGCGAAGGAAGGGATTGGAAAAGAGGTGCAACGATCGGAAGAGGATGCGGTGGGATTGTTTCTTTAGCCATAACAAAGAAACCCCGGACGCGTCAGAGCTATTTTCCTCCTGTAATGGTCGTGAAGTCTGCCGAGTACTCTCGATCTTGTGAGCTTCAAAAGGAAAGAATCGTTCTTAGCGTCCTTGGAGAATATCCACACGTGATTCGCTGTTATTATGATGAGGTTTCCACTGCTGAGAACGATCAAGAGATCTACAATGTGTTGTTGGAGTTTGGGTCAGGAGGAACCCTAGCTGATCAGATTAAGAAATCGAACGGTAGGTTGCCAGAATCACAAATCAGGTGCTATACCAGGTCGATTCTTCAAGGGCTAAATCATATTCATCAGCATGGATTCGTTCACTGTGATATCAAGCCAGAGAACATTGTTCTTGTGCCCAATTCGTTGCATTGTTCGTTAGGGTGCGATAATGGTGCTGATAAGTTTGTTGCGAAGATTACCAATTTTCAATTGGCTAAGAATACTGAACAGGATAAGAGGAGGAAGGTGACTCCCATCAAAGAAGGCACTCCTCTGTACATGTCACCAGAATGTGCTGCTGATGATGTACAGGAATCTCGGGCAGATATATGGGCTCTTGGTTGTGTTGTGGCAGAGATGGTTAATGGAAAGCCTGTATGGGATTCATCAGGAGACTTGGATGTTGATGAGCTTCTGTTCCATATAGGGTCTGGAGGCAAACTGCCAGAAATACCAAATGAGATGTCGGAAGAGGGAAAAGATTTCTTGAAGAGATGTTTTGTGAGGAATCCTATGTTCAGGTGGACAGCTGAGATGCTCCTGTTTCATCCATTCGTGGCAGCAGATGACGAAGAGATTGAAGAATCAAAGGCAGATGTCACTGGATTGGATACAATTTCTACCATTACTGTTACAAGTACTAGTTGTCAGATGACCAAAAAATCTAAACGGGCATCCCAAGGTACAGTGCAGCATCAGCAAGGCAAGAAATCTACAAAAGGGATACCAAATCTTGCTATCCATGCAAGAGGTTAGCTATGAAGATTCAGAATCACCAAGGACTTCTTTTTTGATTTAGATTTATGTAGAGGAGGTCTGCTTCTTATATTTCTACTGAATCAATCCTTTTCCATTCTCTTTCATAGTCGTACAGGATGTTTTACATTGATTTGTTAATTGTAAATAGTGAATACAGGATAGAAACTCAACTATAGACACTATTTGTTTCTACCATTTTCCTTAGGTTTTCATGTATGGATTTGTTAATTCAAACTCATAATAAAGTTTGTGATGGAAAGTTCTTGCTCCTTGTTGGCTCAGTTGATTTCCTCCATTTTCATTGCAGATATCACTATATATTTCTGTATGTGTTATATAAATGCATAAATACAAAGAGAGAGAATCTATTAAATTTGAGATAAATTTAAGAGAGAATCTATTAAATTAGCTGAAGGATTTTATTAGTAGGATGCTAACTAGAGTATTAAAAATGGTTAATAAAAAAAAAATTTAAACCGGAAAAATTCCTTCACTAGATAAATTCATTATTGTAAGGAATGATTATGCAATTTGGGTACTGACATTGAGCCCCTTAACTACAATCTCTATTGTGTTACAGTGGGTAAATGAATAAAATAACCATAACCTGGTGTAGACACCCTAAATTGCACT
The DNA here is from genome assembly GCA_947561395.2 of Buxus sempervirens. NCBI lineage: Eukaryota > Viridiplantae > Streptophyta > Magnoliopsida > Buxales > Buxaceae > Buxus > Buxus sempervirens. Next base: position 12,955,153 of record OX387194.1, on the reverse strand, counting down.
ACCAAATGAGAAAATAATAAAAACATGTAATTAGAGCTTAAAACAGGTCAAAAAGGCCTAAAAATAGAATGAACAGGCTTTGCCCGTATTGGCTTCACGGGCCTATCTCGCCCGCAAAATATCTACGGGCAGGCGCGCCCGTAATACCAATACGGTCACCATTGGACCGTAAATCATTTACGGGCATTAAGGACACGTGCAAGTTTTATCCTCCTCTCGATTTCCGAGCTTTATTTGAAGTCCAATATATCTTTAAACGAGCGAATTAAGTATTTTATTCGCTGAAGCCACTATGGATGGGCATTATCTCTGTATTTCACTCTATCCTGAGAATCAGGATATATCCTTCTGGACCAACCATGCCCCTGGGTGTGTCTATAAATAGAGGCTCTCTCCTCTAGCTAAAGGCCACGAAATTTTGAGTCCAAGGAATTCTAAGAAGCTCCAAGAGAAGAGAAAGAACTCCTGCTGCCTTGCTTGCTCAATCCAGGTAAGTCCCCTATCCTTTTTTATTTTCTGTCTTCAATTCTAGAAGTAATAGGATCATCTCTATTGCTGTAGAATAAGGCCGTATCTGTTTTGTATTCCTAAACTTGTCTCTAAGTACCTCAAGGGTCTCTCTAGCCGTAAAACGTGAAGAGAGAACTAGGGGAAAGGGGAACAGGTGGATCCCTAGAATAGAACCCTATATCTGTTTTTTTCTTTTTTCCATAGAATAAAGCCTGTGATTGTGTTTGTGTACCCAAACCTATCTCTAAGTACCTCAAGAGTCTCTCTAGCCGTAAAACGTGAAGAGAGAACTAGGGGAAAGGGGAACAGGTGGATCCGTAGGGTAGACCCCCATGTGCTCTAATTTGTGAGATGTGGCTGTTTTGAATATCCTGATCATGTTTTAATGCTTTTTATGATATATCTGAATGAATAACATGAATCGATGATGTTTATAGCATGAGATCCCCACTTTTCATAAAATTTGGGCTTTTGCCACTTTTGCACCTACAGCACTGTTTTTGTGATTTTTGTGGTCTTAGGCTAAGACCTTGGATTTATCATGATCAATATGATAGATCTGAATCCAGAAGCCTGAAAATAAATTCTAGGGTCTCATGATGTGGTTTTTAAATTGTTTTTCATTATTGAGAGAAGACCCTACGGTCTCAATTCTCCCCTTTTGGTGTTTTTCATCAACGTGGGTATTTTTGGTTTTTATTTTCTGATTTAATGTGAAATATGGGCTTTATCTATGTCCTGGACTGTTCAAGTTTAATTTTGAAATATTTTATAAAAATCATATTTTTCTAGATTTCTAGAATTTAGCTTGAAGCCAGATTTTTGGATTTTTCACTTTAAATTGATTTTATCTCAATTTTGTTTTGATCATGAAACCCTAGGATTGGTATGATCATGTTTGATAGTTCTGGATCAATCAGACTATTCATATGAAAAAACCATATATTTTTCCTTTTTTGTGATTTTGTGTGATTTTCATAGCAAGCTTTTTCTTTTATTTTAAACATGAACAATACCTGGCAACCACCTTGTGTGGATGAATAGGGGTGCCTAACACCTTCCCCTGTTCATAACTTAATCCCCTTACCCATCTCTGGTTGTTTTTTTTAGGAGGGATATTTTGCCCTAAAATTTGCCTTTTGTGCTTATTTAATATTTTGGTGTCCATTCACGCCTAAATTGAATGGTGGCGACTCTTTGTTTAATTTAATCCCGTGTAATGATTGAGGAAATCATTAAATTGATTTTTTCCCATGTCTCACAACTGGCGACTCTGCTGGGGACTTGTGGATTTCAGCCTTTTGGTGTTTGTTCATGTTTTTTGACTTTTTGATTTGCTTGCTATTTTGTGTTTTTAGCATGTCTTTGTTTTGCTTGCTGTTTGGTGTTCTTAAGCATGTGGGATAGGTTGTAAATCTGATTTATTGCTTAAGAATTCATGGGGGTAGAAACATGCTTAATTCTGATTTAAAGGATTGTTTCTAGAAACATGCATAGGGGAGGTTTATTTTGATAAACCATGCTTATTCCTTGCTGTATTTTAATATGCATGTTCTAATTTTCAGCATGCTTTCTATGGTGTATTTTGGATATATAATATGAGCATATGTTGACATGATTTGGATGATTTTTATGAGCATGTTTAGGTGCTATAGGGTTGCTTGTTTGCTTATGTTTACTTGCTTAAATATGCTTTCCTATTATGCCTTGGTTTGTTTATGCATGGTTGCGAAAAGAGTGGCAAGGGTTTGGGACGTTGTGAATGCACCCTATTTTTATAATGCACTGTGCACCTTTTGTTTTTACACGGCCTACCCTTAACCTATAGGAAGTTGAACCCGAATGTGTGTAGCTTGGCGCAACGAGGTCGATACTTCGGAAAGCGAAAGTGAAAACATTCACCTTAGAACTTTGAGCTAATGATGTGATGATAATGTGGATCTGGGATTCTGGTCATCACTAGGCTTGAGTGCTAAGTTGCCATTAAGCCAAAACCCAAAACCCCTACGCTTGAAGGTGGAGTTACACGTTCTTGGCTAAAGTATACAATTACGTGGGGATATGGGGTTGTATGATTGTGGGAAGGCCGTGTGCATGGCTTACAAACCAGGGCATAATGCGGATGCCATATTGAAGGTAAACAAGGTAACAAGGTAATCCTATTGTTTTGCATTATTTTCATGTCATAGGGGTGTCATGGTGCCCATTGGTTCGGGATAAAATTGGTCCCAAAATATGCATATTTTCTAAAATTGGTGCAGCCCATAGGAAGAGTTTCTAACTCTGTTTAGAATCAATCCTACCCAATGTTCATGTAAGAGTCAACAAAAGGGTACCAAATTCTTGAGTATGGTGTCAATTTGGAAGGTACATGTGCCCTCCCAAGCATGTGTTTTTACAAAAGGCCAAGGTCCACTTTGGGACAGTTTAGAAGCCTTGCACTGGGTGAACCGTATGTTTGGATGAACAATGAAAGTGATCAAACCATGTAAAAACTGAAAAAACATAACAGGGTTCAGTAAAACCGCATTTAGTACACGGGCTGGGCTTGCCCGTATTGGTTATACGGGCTAGGCTCGCCCGTGTTTCCCATACGGTCACGGCTTGCTCGTAATTTGAATACGGGCAGGGCTGGACCGTACTGTGTATAGGGTTTTCTCGGAATATTCAACTTTAATCAGTTTTTCCCACTAAAATCTTACTTTAACCTTTAAATAATGATAAAGGGAAACAAGTTTGAATAAAATGCTTCAAAAAAAAATATAAAAAAAAAATAAAAAATAATTGAAAAAAAAATGTGAGAGAAAGGTTCCTTGGGCTTCTGAAAGCCTTTGAATTTCAGACTTTTTCAAAACTCTTGGGCCTCTGAAAGCCTTTGAATTTCAGACTTTTTCAAAACTCCTGGGCCTCTGAAAGCCTTTGAATTTCAGATTTTTCAAAACTCCTAGGCCTCTGAAAGCCTTTGAATTTCAGATTTTTCAAAAATCCTCGGGCCTCTGAAAGCCTTTGAATTTCAGACCTTTTTCAAAAATCCCTGGGCCTCTGAAAGCCTTTGAATTTCAGATCTTTTTCCTTGGGCCTCTGAAAGCCTTTGAATTTCAGACTTTTTATCAAAAACTCCTTGGGCCGTCTAAAAGCCTCTGAATTTTAGACAACCATTTTTTTTGGGCCGTCTAAAAGCCTCTGAATTTTAGACAAATCATTTCTTTGGGCCGTCCAAAAGCCTCTGAATTTTAGACAATCATTTCCCTGGGCCGTCTATAAGCCTCTGAATTATAGACACATATTCTTTGGGCCGTCTATAAGCCTCTGAATTATAGACACATATCCTTTTTGGGCCGTCTAAAAGCCTCTGAATTTTAGACAAACCTTTTCTATGGGCTGTCTATAAGCCTCTGAATTATAGACACATATCCTTTTTGGGCCGTCTATAAGCCTCTGAATTATAGACACATATCCTTTTTGGGCCGTCTATAAGCCTCTGAATTATAGACACATCCTTTTTGGGCCGTCTAAAAGCCTCTGAATTTTAGACACAACCTTTTTTGGGCCGTCTATAAGCCTCTGAATTATAGACACATATCCTTTGGGCCGTCTAAAAGCCTCTGAATCTTAGACAATCACTCCTTTGGGCCGTCTAAAAGCCTCTGAATTTTAGACAAATCATTTCTTTGGGCCGTCTAAAAGCCTCTGAATTTTAGACAAATCATTTCTTTGGGCCGTCTATAAGCCTCTGAATTATAGACACATATCCTTTGGGCCTCTGAAAGCCTTTGAATTTCAGACTTTTTTCAAAAATATCCCTGGGCCTCTGAAAGCCTTTGAATTTCAGACTTTTTCCAAAAATTTCTTTGGGCCTCTGAAAGCCTTTGAATTTCAGATCTTTTTCTCTTTTTGTGGGACCTGTTGGAAGCCCTAGAATATTCCAACAATTCAAAAAAAAAAAAAAAGGAAAAGAAGCAAATAAAGAAAGAAAAAATCCAAACTCGTGTTCACCCAGCTTGCACATAGGCATGTGAATGAGATTAAATTGGCACTGATATTTTCTCTTTATTTTTCCAGGTACCAAGTACACTTGCAACCATAGCTCCTGTAATCAGATCAAGAGCTCGCACCATGAATCCCATTGAAGACGAAGCTGATGCTCCTCATCCAGATGTTGTCCTACTCCAAGAACAAGTGGCAGGACTAGCCCGAATGCTAGAGAACATACTATCGGTGCAGGCCCAACAAGTTCAATCCCAGAACCAAGCATACACTTCCAACCAAGCACCTCCACCTCCAATCAATATCCCACATCCGGTTCAACCTATTCCTGAACCCATTTCTGAACCTACCCCTGAACCTATACTGATCAGGGAGGAGATGGTTGAGTCTGAGAAAGAAAATGAAAAAGAAAAGATGAGGGAAGAAATGGAGAAGAAATTCATGCACAGACTGGAAATGATCCAAGACGAACTGAGAGAGGTAAAAGGGGTGAACAACTTTGGGGGCACCAACTTTGAAGACTTGTGCCTATACCCTAATGTTAACCTGCCAGCCAAGTTTAAATGCCCAGATTTTGATAAATATGATGGCACTGGCTGCCCAATGAGCCATTTGAAGTTATACTGTGGGGCTTTATGCCAGTTTGGCCGAGATGACGGCATACTAATTCAGCTCTTCCAGAGGAGTTTAACTGGAGCTGCTTTGAGGTGGTTTGCCACTTTGGATCATGGGAAAATAAGAAGGTGGAAGGATTTAGCAGATTCCTTTTTGGCACAATACAGGTTCAACTCTGAGATTATACCAGATAGGTACGACATGATGAGGATGACAAAGAGAAATGATGAAACCATAAGGCAATATGCTAAAAGGTGGAGGGAGTTGGCTGCACAAGTCAAGCCACCCGTGGGAGAACCAGAAATGATTTCAACTTTTATCATGACATTGGGGCAACCATTTTACAGTCACTTGGTGGGTCAAACTACCACCAACTTTGCTGCCCTAGTGCAAGTGGCAGATAGAATTGAAGATGGGATCAAGTCTGGGAAAATAGTTGATTACTCTGAAGTGTTGAACCAGGAAGCTTCCACCACTTTCTCTACACAGAAAAAGGAGAATGGTAATGAAAGAAGAAAGAATGAAGAAATGATAGAAGCAGAAGTGAATATGGTGCAACTTCCTAGGGAACCCTTGCAAATCAATGTCCATCCACCTCCTATCAAGCCAACCCATCATGTTCCTTTGCTGCCTATCCAAATTAATGTCCCTTTTGCACAGCCGGTGAAGGAGGAAATAGAAGTAAGGAAGAGAAGGGAATTTTCTAAACTGCCTATGAGACCATCTGAACTTTTGCCTACCTTAATTCAGAAGGGTTATGTGACTTTGAGGTTGCCAAATCCTCATGCAAGCAAAGGGAGGAATCATGATTCATCTGCAATCTGTGATTATCATATGAGCACTCCAGGGCATACCACTAATCGTTGCTTGGCCCTAAAGCATGCAATCCAGGATTTGTTGGACAATAACTCCTTATCATTCAATTCAGTCACTCCCATCCCACCTACCGATAACAATGGGGCAGGCAGCTCAAATGCAATAGGGACAATTTTCTCTGGAGAAAGAAGATTTGACCCTTCTCAACTTATCGCTCCTATTGATCCAACAGTCAAGGTTTATCTTGAAAGAAATGCTCTTGGTTATGAGCAGGAAGGCTTACCTTACTCAGCAGGAGAAAGAAAGTATCTGAAAAAGGGAGAAAAGTCAACTTTTGCCTTTGAGAACAGGGGCAGTTTTCGAACTCCCACGTTCTTTGAAAAGAAACTCCCATAAGAAGAATGCACACTTCCTGAGGATCCTAAGAAGCCTTGTTCTCAGGAAGTGATTTCAATAAAGGCTCTTCAAAAAAAAAAAAAAAAAAACAAAGATTTTCCCTTTAACATTTTTCTAGAAAAAAAAAAAAAGTTTTCAGCAAGGTCCTTTTACTTATGAATCATATCTCTTATTGAATTTCATTGAGTTGAATATGACTTCGACATTGGGCTCAATTTTGAGACCAAAATAAAAGAAAAAGACATTTTATATGAAAATTCAAATCTTTTTAAGTGTCATGAGAAGAATATTCTGTAAAATTATGAAGTGACCAATTTTATGGCCTTTGGAACCAAAGATGACTCACAGTCTTCAACAGAAAAGATAGAAGAAGATTTGAAGTTTTTTCATTAGAGTACAGAAAGGATCGCATCACTTGCTGATTCGTTCAAAGGGAAGTTGATAATATTGTTTGAAGAAATTTTGGGGCTTTACAATATGGGAGAAGATTTGACATTTTCGTTGGAAATAGAATTGGACATTATTTGATGGAAAGAATCCAAATTCATAAGATTGATCAAAAGGTGAAGAACTTGTTCATAACAAAAGTTCTATTTAAAGACGCTTTTATGTTGATAGAAGGTGATTAAGAAAAAAAAAGAGAAGAAAAAATCCTGAGCTAGTCATGTAGTGCAACTCTACCAAGTTTGATAATTCAATTTTCTCTTAAAATGATAAGAGGCCTTTCTTTCTTATATCCTCAAAAATTTTAAAATCCCTAGTTAAACCCTTTGAGCTTGATACATTTTTCTAAATAACCTAAACTGAGAATTGTAACCCCACACTGGGGCAAATTTATTAAGGCATAAAAAAAGGAATGAAGGGACAATTATTGAAGTTCAAAAGGGATTTTGAATATGTTTTCAGAAAATGGGGCAAAGAAATGAAAAAAAAAAGAAAAAAAAAAGGAAGAAAAAAAGATAATCAAATGCTATTTGGAGAATGTCTTCAAAATTGTGAAGAAAAGAATGGAAAATAAAGAAGTTCAATACTGGAGAATAAGTTTCAAATGAAGAAATCAAATTGAGGGAAGAACTTCATTACTGGGGCAATTTTGTATTCATTCCAAGGGAAGAAATGCCTTAAAAATTACAATTTCAGTTAACCCATTTGATTATAGGGTATTTGAGCCTTTTATTCCTTTTCTTTCTAAACTAACACCAAGCCTTCGTTTCGTCCTATTCATAAGTCCTCTTTGATTAAGAAATTTTGAATTAAGGCAGTTTTGACTACATGGTTGCTGGTGATGAAGGATTAAAAAAAAAAAAAAGAAAAAAGAAGAAGAAAAAAAAATGAAAAAATGGAGAAAATGTAGTGAAAACCCGAAAGGGCGCTACATGGCAAATAATCAGCTATCTACAAGAAGGAAATCGTCAGAGAGGAAAGCCCAGAATTGGCATAAATCCAAGTGAAGTCTTCATGTTGGTGGTTACTTTTGAGATATAGTCATTCTCCAAGTGATTAAGGAAAATTCTCTTTTCAAGACTAAAGCAACATAACTATGATACGAATCATCTATGAACAAGTTGATGGCCATCAAAATTGCCATTAGGAAATTATTGCTGAAGTAGAAGTCATAAATTCTCATATCATGGATACAATGGAGAAACAATTGCTCTTCAATTGGATAAAGGAAAATGTCTTTCTAGACTGGGGCAAAATAGTCAGATTGAAAGAGTCGTCATATCTGGAGCATCAATTGACAAGCCGATGGTCATGGGAATGATTCTAAAGGTTCCGAAGGCTTATTTTGGTCTTTCTTCATTTTCTGAAATAATCTTCTCATTATTCAACTTGATTTTAATTCTTTTGGACTATATGCTAATAAGTGATTGGATCATTTTTCAAAAAAAAAAAAAAAAAAAAATATAAAACACAAAAAAAGCAAAAAATATATTTTTGGCCAGTGATGAGAAATCAAATACTTTTTCATAAAACTTCTGTTTTTATAAGCATCTGAGAATTCTGAGGCCAATAATATAAAACCTATTTTTGAATTAAATCTAATATCTTTCCACTAATGGAGTTTGCTTTTGTAAAAAAAAAGTATGGAAAAAAATGAATGAAAAAAAAGAAAAAAAATAATAATGAAAGAATCTAATCCCTACTCCCTAACTGCTCCTCAAGCTCCCTAATCCTAGCTGCCTGAGTTGCAATGATTCCAGAAGCACCCTCTGCATCAGGATCACTCAAAAAGGAGATGACCTCATCTGAAAAGGAAAGCTTGATCTTCAACGCCCTAAGGTCAGCCAAGGAATCCTGATACTTCTTCCACATCACTCGGACTTCAAAGCGACGATCTAGCCTTTGTTCTTCAAGTTTCTTCTCTATGGCAATGCGGCCAGACTTCTGCTCTTCAAGATGCCTCTCCAGAAAAAGAACTTTTATCCTAAGTTCTTGAGCCTCCCGTACCCATATTTGTTGAAGCCGTTTATGGGTTGCCCTTTCTAACTCCAGAATGTCCTCATAAGTAGGAGGAAGAACTGCAGGAGGATCCTCTGGTACTGGGGCATGACTCTGCACCTGTTCCTTGATCCAGAAGTGATAGTCCTTCACATGGGACTCAGAAAAGACTGGACCCCGCAGAAAGCAAACATAGGACCACTCTTTCATTAATTGAGCATTTAGCCCCATGGTGGCTGAAGTAAGTGGCCCTATAAAGCTCTCATAACCTGTGGGAATCATGATTCCCTGGGTCGCTCCAAATTGCCGAAGAACCCTCAAAGGAAGATAGAGAACAGCAGATTTCAAGCCTGCTAAGACCAGAAAGTTTTTATCTCTAAAGCTGATCACTGTCTCTGGAGTGGGCTGATAAGTGCCAGGCCATCTCACTTGATCATCCTGGAGAGTACCCAAGAAAGCGAACCAGCCTTGCTTGCCACCTTGGATGTTAGGACATCCCCTATTGCTCATCAAAACAGGAACTTTCAATCTTGGAAAGAAGCGGCGAGTTATTTCTTCAACCTGGCTAAGATGGTCAAGCAACCAAAGCTGCAGAAAAAGGGAGTATTTCAATTTATTTCCAAAAAAGAAAAAAAAAAGAAAAAGAAAGAAAAAAAAAGAAAAAGAAAAAAAAAGAAAGAAAAAAGAGAAGAAGAAGAAAAGAAAAAAAAAAAAAAAAGAGAAGAAGAAGAAAAAAAAAAAAGAAAGAAAAAAAATAGAAAAAAAAATACATGCATATTTTACCTGTAGGATAGGGGCGCAGGCAAGGAAACGTTTCTTCTTCCTGAAATAACAATCAGTAAGAGCCTGATATATCTCTGCTAGGATCATAGGGGCCAACCTCTAGCGTTCCCTAACCTGACAGATAACTGAGATGAGAGCCAAGTCAACCTGGTCATCACCCCGTGGAAAAAGCAGCTGATTGACCACTATCAGGGTCAATGCATTAAACCTAGAGTCCTTGTCATTACTCCTCAGAAGTTTTTCAGTCAAAAAGGTCTTGGACAAGGTCAACAGTGCATCAGAATTTCCTAAGTCCTTCTTCCCTATACCCAAGAAAGTGGAAGCCTCTTTTTTATAACTAAGCTTTAGGGGTGGGTTCACAACTTTTTCAGAAAATCTAAGGCCAAGGATGGTTTCAATCTCTTCTATGGTAGGAGTCATCTCTTTATCATCAAAACGGAAGAGATTCAGCTCAGGTACCCAATGGCCTATCAAAGCTTCAATGATTTCCCACTTAAAGGGAATTTTAGGGAGGTGTAGGATGTGCCCTAAGTGAATGGAATCCCAACGAATCTCCTCATCAAGGGTCATGGAGTTAACCCATCTATCATAAAAGGAATCCACAATATTGTACCTGCTAAGATTAGGAGGTTTTGATCTAACAGGTTGTCTTGCAGGAGGAGATTCAACGGCAGGAGAAAGCGGCGTAGGGGAAGCCATGGAAGCACCAAAGAAGCCAAGGAAAGCGAGAAAAGACGTGCTCAGGGAGTTTTTCAATTAATAAAAGTGTCACAATGGTGTTCCCTAGGAGTTTATATAGAAAAAATCGTAAGACAGTAAATTCCGTAATTATATTACGGGCAAGGCTCGCCCGTATAGGAATTACGGACACGCCTGACCGTGAAAATTGCACGGGCAGCGCACGCCCGTAATAATTTTACGGGCACAGCCTGCTCGTACTATAAGTACGGTTCCTTCGAAAAAAGGCAAAAAAATGGGAATTTTTAATTTCTTTGGTTTCCCTAAGCTTCACCTGTCCCTGTTTTAACATTCATCAGATAATAAATACTGTAAATAAAGAAGAAAGAACACAAATGGAAATAAAACAAACTTCTTTTATATATATGAATGTTTACATCACTTTTGCAAAAAAAAAAAAAAATACAAAGGTACAGGGAAGAATCCTAATCTAATGGCCATGCAGGTCCGCTCCTACGGCCACGGCCTCGTCCTCTGCCCCGACCACGGCCTGTAGATCGCCTGCGCTCAAAGACATGCCGCACCACATTGCAGGCTGTGCTACGCGTCATCCTGCTCAAAACAGACTGAATATCATGCCACATATACAAAGGCACAAGGCCAGCAGTGGGATGATCAGGAGGGACGTACCCTGAAGTATCTACATATCCCGTAGAATCGGGATCAGACTCTGTACGGGAAGAATCCGCAGAAGGATCAACAGCAGCATGTGTCACCTCCGCATCCTCCATATCAGGACTAACAGGACCAGCAGGAGCAGATGTCCCAGGTACATCAACCTCCGGCTCCACAGGCTCGGTAGCAGTCATCTCCACCTCGGGCTCTACAGGATCAGCTGTAGCCTCCTCCATCACGGCAGTCTCCACGGTAGGCTCTACCACAGCGACATCCACAGCCGAATCCATATCAACATCAACAGATGTAGCAGGAGCCGTCTCAGCCACTGGGGCAGACTCTGGCACGTCCTCAGTAGCAGGTACAATATCAGCCTCGACCTCGGGTTCTGCTGCAGGAACCTCCTCTGGACTAGGAGACGTCACGAACTCCACCCGTGCCACAGAAAACACCTCATCCCGGAAATGCATAGGCACGGGTGAAGCAGGTGAAGAGGGACCAGCTGTGTACTCCTGAAACTAAGAGAAAAATTCAGTCAGAACAAGACAAACAAATACAAAAGCAGGAATGGAAATAAAAGAAGAAATTAACCTGAGTATCAGATGGACCCGCCTGGTCCTGTGCATCAGATGGACCCGCCTGGTCCTGTGCATCAGATGGACCCTCCTGGCCCTGGGCTCTGGCTAGCTGCCCCCGGAGATCGGAAATAGTGATATAGAGGGCGTCCCGCTCAGCGATCGCTGCATCACGCTGGCGCTCTAGATCAGCATAGCGAGACCTGATCTCTGCCAACTGAGCCTCCTGAAATAGAGAAGAAAGAAGTCAGAAAAATGCTAAAAGCAGATGAAATAGAAATAGAAGATCACAAAAGAAGAAAGCATACCGTGGTGTCGTAGGCCCTAATCACTACCCCTCCTATCTCCGTGACTCCGCCACGGATAGGCATGGGTGACATGAGGCACCCAACAGAAGATCGCCTGAACCATGCATCATAGTCACCCTCCTCCAATAATGTCTCTGCCTCAGTCCAATCTAAGAACTGGGCAGGATCAACAGGCATAGGAGGATAGAGAGGAGTAGTATCTGGCGGGATGGCAGGAATCCGTGGCTCTCCCACATGCTGAAAGAAGAAGCGCTCGCCGCAATACCAGATGCTGCCCAACTGACCAATAAAGAACTGGTATCTCTGTCGTCTCTGGTCAGGGACAAATGCATCATCTCTCGCAGCCTGCAGGGCCAGCACCTCATGAATGTCCTCCATCCTGGGGACAAATAGCTGAAAAACAGAACAAGACATCAGATATGCGAGTCCAGGAAGAAAAGAAAAGAAGAAAGTAGAGAAATTAAAGAAGATTACCTCAGACCGATACAACCTGTCCAAGTGGGCCCGGGCGGACCTGGGACGACTCTTTTCAGAGTCGTGCTCTACATGACACCATCTGAGTGCCATGGGATACGTCTCCTCAGGCATCGAAGAGGTAGGGCGGAAATAGGGTATATAAACCCTAGCAAAAAACTGCAAGAAAGAAGAAAATAGTCAGAGGAATATAAAATGAGTGATAAACAGAAAGAGATAAAGAAAAAGAAGGGAAATAAGGTTCACCTGCAAGAAGGGCCAGAAGAACCTGCACCCAACTCCAGCCCCTCTGGATGTAGAGAGGCCGCTCACTGATCGGCGCAGGCCAGCCAGAATAGTACCAAATATGAGCGGGCCCCAGGCATACCTCCTCGCCCGCTGCAGATCTCCCAGAAGACTCAAGAAGTAAGGACTAACTGAAGTCGTGTCCTCTGGGAAGAAGCAGGATCCCATCATATATAGAAAGAGGAATCGGAAGGCAAATGGGAAAACATGGTCACCGGCAGCAAGCTGGCCAAACTGCCTCCTCCTGAAAGTCTCTCTCAACCATGTCAGAGACAATCTAGCTCTCCCCCGATCCCATGCCTCAGGAGGCAGCACAATGTATCCAAGATAACCAGCAATCTCATCGGCCTCTGGCATCGCCATCTCAGTAATGGTATCACCAATCATCCTAATCCCGGTGATGAGCGTGAAATCAGAAGGCCGGATCCCAATCTCAATATCTGGAAAGTGGAAGCTCAAGGTCTCTGGGAAAAACCTCTCCAATAATGCTGCAATGAGGGCTCGATCCAAGCGAACGTCCGGGATGGTGATAAACATGCCGAAACCGTACAATCCTAGCTCCCGACGATAGGCCGAACTGCAAGCTCTCAAAAATTTAGTAAAGCTGGCCCAGCTCCCTCTATAATGGGACATCGGATACTCCAAAGGGATATCCGCCCTAACGCACGCCGAGGGATGAGTCCTCAAACCATGCAGAAGATCGGTGTCCCTAATCTGGGCAGCCACCTCCTCAGGGATCTCAACCCTGGTCCTGACCTCATCTCTGCCACAGCCACCTCCTCAGGGATCTCCCCTATGGCCCTCATCATGGCCTCCATCTCTGCCTCCAGCTCTGCGTCTGCTACGGCTCCTATCTCTGCCAGAAGCCTCAACAGCCGGCTAAAAGAAAATAATTGAAGAATCAGGAAGATATATTTTGGGAAAGGATAGGAAAATTGCAGAAAAGTTAGAGAATACCTCTGGGGTCGCCTCACGCGAATCCCCAGAAGGGAAATCAGGAAGGTCTGAATCAGAATCCCTCTCAACCCTCGAAGAAGTGGCCACATCAGCAGGATCTCGCCTAACCCTAGAAGAGGAAGGCTCATCTGCTGGATCCCTAGAAGCTGATCGAAGACGGGCCATCTATGGTTCAAAGCAGGGAGTTGGTTAATTATTTCTTGTGCAAATTTTTATTGCTTAATTTTAACCAAGATTAATTGATTTGCAGGAAAGAAAATGGAGGACGGAAGAAAAGGATTTTAATTTTCTGTTTGAATAAGGCTTATTGTGATATTTATTTAGTCTTTGCTTTAATCAAGAAAATATATAAAATTTATATATATGAAGTGTAGGCTTCTTATATGAATGTGCTAAAGGTTGATTTTAATCATCTCTTTTTTGTTTGGTTTCAGGCTAAAATTTCAAGCCTATTTAAGTTGAGATCGTGATAATATCAATACTCTTTAAGTTTAGGCTTATTCAGTTATAGATTCAGAAATCTATCATGGTTATCAATTGGAGGAAGGATCGAATTAGATGAAAGCAAGACCAATTTTCTAAAAAGCATGAATGGACAATTATCTAGCAGTTCATGGTCAAGGCAAAGTTTCAAGCAATAACCTATAAGTGGAACTTGAACATACAAAAGTCTGCCAGCATGCCAAATACAGCACCAATAAAAATATGATTGCTCCAGGTCAACAAGGCAGTGAAAATTTGAGGATTCAAAGGTCTAACTTCCAATGGAGCATTGGCAGAAAAATTGGAGCAACATAAGTCATAAAAGAGCTCAATTTAACAGTGGTAAAGAGGAATCACAAATCTGATGCAAGCATACAAGTGATAAACCAAAGTCAATAATTTAGCAAACATCACAGACTAAGCATTTATCATCTCAAAGGCTGAAAGATGCAATCATGGATCAAACATGAAGTGGAAGTTATCAGAATACAAATCAAATGTCAAGCTATGAAGAATTCAGAAATTTGGGAACAAATGAATGATCCTGGAATATATGTAACATGTGCATTAGAGATTATTTTTTTCGAGCAAAAGCAAAATTCATGCATGAGTCAAGCAAGTTCAATCATATGGTCGCTTGCGATATACTGTTGGCAATAGGAATGAGTTTCGGCCACTTACCAGGAATGATCGAAAAAAAATGCAAGTAAGCAGTAGCCGAACCTTTGCTCCACCAAGCTCTTGGAAAAAAAAAAAAGGGATCCAACGAATTTGAGCAAGTCACTAGAGATACGGTCGATGGTTGCTGAAGAATACAGTGGTCGCCGGAGAACTTGGAAATCACCAGAGGAAATGGGAACAGTCGCCGGAAATTTGAGCTGCCGGAGAAGAGAGAATGGCCGGAGAACAGTGGTCGTCGGAGGATTGTTGAAGAAGAAGAAAGACGTCCGGAGAAGAGAATACGGGCGCAGAGAAACTAGGGCAGAAGTGCGAGCAGAGAAGGAAAAGTTCGCGTTCGCGGCCTTAAGAAGAGAGTAAAATCCGTAAACTCAGTACGGGCTTCAGGTACCCGTGAAACCCATACGGTCCCGGTCGCCCGTGAATCCTCTACGGGCAGGGTCTGTCCGTAAGCATAATACGGGCGAAGCCAAAATTGCATATTTTTATCATTTTCTCACAATTTTTAGGAGATCAATGTTCATATTAATTGTAAGTTGCAAGGATTGCCACCTTACCCACTTTTGTTTAAAAATTTTGTCTCAAATCTCACTTCATAGCCCACAAGTGCTCAGTGAGAGGAGAGAGGAGGATTTGGCCCTTAAGCTGAGGGATTTCTTAGCAAATCTTCCATAATCAATTCTTTTTTTTCAAAAATCATCTCTTTAATCCTTGCAAAGTGCAATTGATTATACAAGAATCTCAGAAAGTGCAATTGGCGGGTCTTTTTGCTCTCTGCTTGTAATTGATTCCAATTACCAGCAAAGAGGGGGCAGCTGTAGACACCCTAAATTGCACTACCAAATGAGAAAATAATAAAAACATGTAATTAGAGCTTAAAACAGGTCAAAAAGGCCTAAAAATAGAATGAACAGGCTTTGCCCGTATTGGCTTCACGGGCCTATCTCGCCCGCAAAATATCTACGGGCAGGCGCGCCCGTAATACCAATACGGTCACCATTGGACCGTAAATCATTTACGGGCATTAAGGACACGTGCAAGTTTTATCCTCCTCTCGATTTCCGAGCTTTATTTGAAGTCCAATATATCTTTAAACGAGCGAATTAAGTATTTTATTCGCTGAAGCCACTATGGATGGGCATTATCTCTGTATTTCACTCTATCCTGAGAATCAGGATATATCCTTCTGGACCAACCATGCCCCTGGGTGTGTCTATAAATAGAGGCTCTCTCCTCTAGCTAAAGGCCACGAAATTTTGAGTCCAAGGAATTCTAAGAAGCTCCAAGAGAAGAGAAAGAACTCCTGCTGCCTTGCTTGCTCAATCCAGGTAAGTCCCCTATCCTTTTTTATTTTCTGTCTTCAATTCTAGAAGTAATAGGATCATCTCTATTGCTGTAGAATAAGGCCGTATCTGTTTTGTATTCCTAAACTTGTCTCTAAGTACCTCAAGGGTCTCTCTAGCCGTAAAACGTGAAGAGAGAACTAGGGGAAAGGGGAACAGGTGGATCCCTAGAATAGAACCCTATATCTGTTTTTTTCTTTTTTCCATAGAATAAAGCCTGTGATTGTGTTTGTGTACCCAAACCTATCTCTAAGTACCTCAAGAGTCTCTCTAGCCGTAAAACGTGAAGAGAGAACTAGGGGAAAGGGGAACAGGTGGATCCGTAGGGTAGACCCCCATGTGCTCTAATTTGTGAGATGTGGCTGTTTTGAATATCCTGATCATGTTTTAATGCTTTTTATGATATATCTGAATGAATAACATGAATCGATGATGTTTATAGCATGAGATCCCCACTTTTTCATAAAATTTGGGCTTTTGCCACTTTTGCACCTACAGCACTGTTTTTGTGATTTTTGTGGTCTTAGGCTAAGACCTTGGATTTATCATGATCAATATGATAGATCTGAATCCAGAAGCCTGAAAATAAATTCTAGGGTCTCATGATGTGGTTTTTAAATTGTTTTTCATTATTGAGAGAAGACCCTACGGTCTCAATTCTCCCCTTTTGGTGTTTTTCATCAACGTGGGTATTTTTGGTTTTTATTTTCTGATTTAATGTGAAATATGGGCTTTATCTATGTCCTGGACTGTTCAAGTTTAATTTTGAAATATTTTATAAAAATCATATTTTTCTAGATTTCTAGAATTTAGCTTGAAGCCAGATTTTTGGATTTTTCACTTTAAATTGATTTTATCTCAATTTTGTTTTGATCATGAAACCCTAGGATTGGTATGATCATGTTTGATAGTTCTGGATCAATCAGACTATTCATATGAAAAAACCATATATTTTTTCCTTTTTTGTGATTTTGTGTGATTTTCATAGCAAGCTTTTTCTTTTATTTTAAACATGAACAATACCTGGCAACCACCTTGTGTGGATGAATAGGGGTGCCTAACACCTTCCCCTGTTCATAACTCAATCCCCTTACCCATCTCTGGTTGTTTTTTTTAGGAGGGATATTTTGCCCTAAAATTTGCCTTTTGTGCTTATTTAATATTTTGGTGTCCATTCACGCCTAAATTGAATGGTGGCGACTCTTTGTTTAATTTAATCCCGTGTAATGATTGAGGAAATCATTAAATTGATTTTTTCCCATGTCTCACACCTGGTATATGTCCTGCAGAAGTAGAGTCTTGGGAGGGTTGGACTGTCAGCAGACCTAAACTTCTGCATTTTTGCTTGAAGAGAATGACGCAGACAGTTAAACTCATGTTTCTATGCTGACAGCCCATGAATTTACTATTACACAATATCCCACTGTTGCATTTAGTTTGATCTTCAAATCAATTTCAATGAAAATGTAGTCATTTTGATGAACTTTTCTTTCAATTTAATTCCAGCTTTTCTTCAACTGAAGGTTGTTTTATGAACTTTCATATACTGTATCTGTTTGGTTGCTAGATCTATAAGATGGTTACCTCTTTCAGTTTAATCCCAGCTTTTGTTCAACTACAAGATTTTTGTGAACTTTCTTGAACTGTATCTGTTTGGTTGCCTGATATATAAGCAGGTTATCTTGTAGCTTAAAAATTTTGATTATGTGTTTCTAAAAAGACATGCTAGACTAAAACTGAGCCGATCACGCTAAAAGGGGAAAGGAAAGAGATCATTAATTGGCATGTTGCTTCTTGTATATTCTTATGTACTTTTCTAAGCAGTTTGTGGATGGAGCTTGTGTTTATTCCTAATATACTTTCTTTGTTGTATTTTTGACGTAGGATGAAATAGATCAAAATTTGCATTCCTAGAGGCTATTCTTTACTTAATGAGCATGATTCTTCAAATATCAAATCCCCTTATTGAATCTTCAGCTATGACAGCTTGGTTTTTCTAAATAATCTCCAATTGCATCTTAAGAGTCCTTACAGTTTTCCATCTAGTAATTTACATTAACTTGGAAGGCCTGGTACACAGAGTTCTTCCCAATCCTATCTGAATAGGACATTTTGTTGCAAAAATTTCCCTGTTCATACTTAGTTCAGTCTTGAATTGAAAAAATAAAATAAAAGTTTGTATGTAAGGAACATATGTTCTATGTGCAAGCATAAGATTGAAGTTCCAATTGAATGCACTGGATGAAAACTTTTGAATGATTATAATAACTTATTATTATTAGTTCAGATGCTCAATAATCATTTAACTGCAGAGAAAATTTGTTGCTTTTAATAACTGAGAGTCTAAAAAGGTAATGGAGGAACTAGATAGGAGCTCCTAACCAGCATCTCTTTAGCTCATAGATCAAATGGTTGTTATCAGTTAGATAGATAGTGTCAATACATCTTACAGAAATATATTACCATGATTTCTGACAGATAACACAGGGTATCTGGATGGGCTACTTGAGAATGTTTTCATTTAAGGCAATACCATGCAACAACTTGGATAATAATAGTAATTTGAGAAGAGAAAATTGGAGGCAGAAATTTCCTGCTTCCTTCTAATTTCATCACCATTTTTTAAAATATAATTTTGTTTCCTAAGTATTACAAAAGGATACAACAATTTAATTAATTGTCTTATCATCCTTATATAAAATTTGTTTTTCTTAAGGCCAGACAAGAGTACTAAAAAAAGATGATTAGAGATAAAGCATTTCAGAGAACCTTAGGCAACATTGAAAGACAGGAAAAAGTATGATTAGGGACAAAGCATTTCAGGGAATGTGGTAATATCAAATATTAATAATCCAGGTGGAAGAATAAATAAAGAACAGTCAACCAAGATTGTTTGCGTGGGTTAAAAAGGAATCAATAATTGTGGCTAGGTGAGTGCTAAAGAGGACATTGATGAAGATGGGGAAGAAAGAATTGAAATAAAACATGGGTTTTAATGCGGCCATGACCGGTAAGTTCTTACTCTGAGATTCATAAGTTTGTTCTCATAGAAGTTGGATTACCTTTTCTTAAATTAACTAACTTCATGGGTGTCTTGAGTTAACCATATGAGTATGGGGATTCAGGCTGGTGAGATCCATATTACTCTAGATAGATAGGGATGAAGTAAAAAAAAAAAAAAGCCTCTTACAGCATCATCCAAATTAATGTTGAACTGCAAATCCAAGCACCTTCTTTCTTTTTCTTTCCCTTTTTATTTTGTTTCTCCTTGATATCCATGATTGAACTTATCAAAACCATTTAACCCCTTTCCTGTTTGTTTATGGCTGTCATGAAGACCAAGATATCTGGATGATGTGGGTACATGCCAAGCAACCATACAGATTCATCAGATGTGCATTGCTGGTCGTATCCTATACGGTGCAAAAGCAACATCTGAGATTATGCCATTTAGTCCCCTAGGGTGTTTGCATGATACAGGTCAGGGGTATGGGTGTCATTCTTTTGCACAAGTCTTTCACTGGCTATTATCCTCCATCCTCCCAAGCTTTGAATATTCAGACTAATAATTTTCATGTTGAACCTAGTGTCCTTCCTTCATTAGCCCTAGATGTACAAGCCCCAACTCTTATACTGAAATGATCATTCTATCTCTTTAACTCTCTATCTTGGCCAACTACTAGATCCCCTGTTTATGACTCTTAAGTCTGTCAACTGCATTTTGAATATGAATCTCTTATCTCAGCCTGAGACATTGATATTAATTGCGACATCCCCGTTCCACTAATCTTCTTCCTCTTCTCCGAAATAGCCTGTAACTTCCCCCATTGTCTATCTCATGGGTAACTTACAGGTTATTCTTAGCATTCTGATACACAGGTAATTCCTGGCACCACTCATTCAATCATAGCATACTTATGCATTATAGTGAAGGAAGGAAGATCTGAAATATACATAAAAACTAGAACAAGAATTAGACCTACACAAAGAATTTGAAACTGTACCTGTGGTATCCTTCCTTTGCCGAAACAATCCGGAAGTGTCCTCAGGAATCTTAACAATCTTACATTTAGATAAAGTTCAGTATGATTTCTATCTATATTGTACTAGATATTGCGTCCTGAATAATTAATCTTCCCTTTGTTCCATAAAATGGCACTTTAAACATTAGATAAATTTAATCTCTCACTTTCATCATCAAGGCATTTATAACAAAATGAATTCTAGGACATCTAACTAAGTGATGAAATCCAAAAAATGAAATGAAGTCAATTGAGTATATAAAAAAGATGGGATGAAGATAATTTTATTCTGCATATGGACTCTTCATAAAATTATATGAAGATACTTTTTCACTTGACTGAACATCTTATCATTCCTTATCAATGGTCTGGGCAAATGATGAAGATACTTTTCCACTCAAATGGACTACAACTCTCAGCACTTGTGGCCAAAGTCTGCAACGGATGCGCCGGACACCCTTCGAAATTGAACAGTAATGCAGTGTATGTATCGTATTTGAATTCAAAGCTACCATGCTTCTCAATTTCAGAGCAGCCGCATTTGTCGTACATCACAAAATCAGTACTGTCGCAACTTGGTTTACTCCAAACAAATAGAGAACTCGCATTTGCGGGGTTGCTTGAGATTGCCATGAGCATCAAAATCACCACAACACCAATAAGGAAGTTGTTATTACGAGCCATGCCTTCAATACAACTACACAAAAAGATGAGGAAGAGCTTGAAACTGAAACACTTTTGGGTATTCAGTGTCCTTGGGGATGCAAAGCTCCATGTCCTTTGATCTCTACTTATAGGTAAAGAAGGGAGCATGCTTTCAAGGTATAACCATCTTTGTTACCTAGAACAATGTACTTTAATTTGTAATCTAGTGCTTGCACCTCGTCCTCCTCTGGATCCTTATTTGTATTGTTACTTTGCATGTTTCGGCATTGGATGTCGCAACCTATAGACAGGAGTTATAACTTATGAATGGTAGGTCTCACAAGACTTTGATTTATAGTCAGCCGGCATTTATATTCTTACTATAAATCTTGTTTCTTCTTTAATCCGCCACCAGCTTCAACAATAATTATCTGCGCCAAAGGTTATTTTATTTACAAGAGCTAAAATGTAGTTATAGAAAATGCATAAGGACCATTTTGAAATGGGTTTTTAGTGATACTTTTTCTAAATAATTCAGATTCAGTCATCAAATTCTCGTTAATTGAGAATTAGTGATACTTTTTAAAAATAATTTGAAATCAGTATTATTTTACTGTTCATAAAGAATTTCTTCCGAAAATGCCCTCAAAAGACTTTTAAACTTGTAACAAAATGAGTAAAAAGCTCTTCAAAGTCTTTTAAGGGTATTTTTTGAAGAATTTTTTCATGAATAGTAAAATAACACTGATTCTCAATTCTTTAAAAAAATATCACTAATTCTCAATTAACAAGAATTAGGGAACTGAACCTAAATTATTTCTAAAAAATATCACTAAAAACCAATTCTCCCATTTTTAAATAGGCATGCAATTTCGGCATGTAATAAAAACCATGGCAGACTCTTCATTCTTAAGTTACTGTATTTGATCCAATCATGCACCTCGTCCTTGATTATGTTTAGACCCCAAGATTAGTCCCCCACTGGAGCTTCATACCTCAGTTGACTAAATCATATTAGGAAATCATATTAGGGTTAATACTATTATAAAGCCAATCGTCTCCTTCTTTCTAGCTGACAGTTAATACCCAAATTACCCTATTATTAGAGTCAAACCCATGATCTATACTAAACAAGATATAGATGAATTTGATATTCAATTAAAAGAATTGTTAAAAAAACAATTAATTGAAGAAACAAGAAATCCTCATTCTAGTCCAGCCTTTATGGTAAGAAACCATTCAGAGATTAAAAGAGGAAAGGCGAGAATGCTAATCAACTATAAACGCCTCAATGAACAATTAGAGTTTGATGGATATTTTATCTCGAGAAAAGATGTCTTAATTAATCAAATTAAGGGATCTACAATATTCAGCAAATTTGATTTTAAGTCTGGATATTGGCAATTAAAGTTGACAGAAGAGTCAAAATCATTGACTGCTTTTAGCACACCTAGAGGACATTATCACATTATTAGTGGACAGTAATGCCCTTTGGACTAAATACAGCACCTTAGATCTTCCAAAGATTGATGGATCAAATCTTTAAAGATCACCTTAAAGAATTTTGTGTTGTGTATATTGATGATATTTTTGTGTTTTCAAAAAACTTAGAAACACATAAGAAACATTTAAAATTACTTTGTGAAAAATTCCAAAAACATGGAATTATTTTATCACCCAGGAAAATAGAAGTAGAAAAGGATTCTATTGAATTTCTTGGAATAGTTTTAAACCAAAAAGGAATAAAACTACAAGAACATATTATAGTAAAATCAAAGAGTTTCTTGAAGAATTAACTAAGAAGAAACAACTTTAACAATTATTAGGACTATTAAATTATAGCAGAAATTTTATAAAAAATCTTTCTCAAACAGAGAAGCCTTTAATAGAAAAGTTATAGAAAGATAAAAAATTTGTTTGGACAGAACAGGATAAACAATTAATTAAACAAATCAAACAAAACATTAAAAAAATCCCAAAAGTATATTTTCCTAAACAAGGAGATAAATTAATCCTAGAAACCGATGCCTCCGATGAATATTGGGGATGTGTTTTGAAAGCTATTCCAAAGAAGTTTGGCAACAATATGATCAAAAAGATTCAACAACTGATATCAGAATTAAGGCTAGAAAAATCCCGTTACCTAAAAGTCTTCAAAAAGAAGAATTAATCTGTGGATATAATTCAGGAAAGTTTAAACCAAATGAACTAAATTATATTATCTATGAAAAAGAATTGCTTGCAATTAAGTTAGCAATTAAAAGGTTCCATATTTATATTGCTCTTGAATATTTCCTCTTCTTGACCAACAAGAGAAACCCTCTTAACGGTAGAAGATTAAAATGGTATAATTTTATTGCTTAATATTCTTTTTAAGTAGAACATATAAAAGGGACTAACAATTTTCTTATAGATTTTCTAAGTAGATAAGTTTGGGAAAAGAACTAATAAAGTATTTATTCTTTCTACAGGACCACTAAACAAGTGGATAATGGACAAAGGCAAAAGGCCTATGTATGAGAAATTCTGAGTTCACAATACTAATAAGGGAAATTAGCCGATTAGATATTACGTAGTATTTGTTGGGAGAAAACCAGTCATATATGCAAATTGGCACCAGTGTCATGCCCAAATCAATGGGTATTCTGGTAGTTGTTTCAAAGATTATAGTACATGGGAAGAAGCTAGAAAAGCTATTTCTGGTTTCAAACCACCCCTACCTTTTACTTCAACAAAAGAAGAAAGTGGTTTTGAACATCAGAAAAAATCTGAAAATAAAATCAAGGATTTTTACAACCCTGGTCTTTCTAGAGAAATTTACATAGGATTAAATGGGGTTTGGAAAGCACATTTGCTTGGTGAAAACCACTGAGCAAAGTTCAGGCAGCACATGGGGAAGCTTGCCATTAAGATTTTTAATCAAACAGAAAAGTTTGAAATAATGAAAGAATTATGTCTCAATATCATTAATCAAATGAATTGGGATGAAGAATATTCTTTCAACCAAATAAAAATTTTTTTGCAACTTATTGATATTTTGAAAACAAATGAATTTGAACCAAAATTTGAAAAAATCAGAAGAATTTGTTTGTATGAGAAAGCTGTGAGACATGGGAAAAATCAATCCGGTGACTTTCCGGTCATCACACGGGATTCGTAAAAATGGGAGAGTCGCCACCATTCTTTTTAGGTGTGAATGGACACCAAAATCATCACAATAAGCGAAAAGGAAAATCTAGAGTAAATATAACTCCACTTAAAAATAAAATCCAAAGATGGGTAAGGGGATTAGATTATGAACGGAGGAAGGTGTTAGGCACCCCTATTCACCCACACACGGTGGTTGCCAAGTGTTGTTCATGCTCAAAATAAAGAAGGCTTGCTAAAGTAATAAAAAAAAGGCTTGAAAAAGATTAAACACATGTATGATTCCTCCATATGAGAAGTCCAATGAATCTTAGACTTTATTTTATGGAAGTATCACTTTTGGGATATCACCATTTAAACGGAAATCAAAGCAAAACTTGAACACAAACAAGTTAAGACAAATATGGAAAATTCAGCAAAAGATGGAGCCATTTGACCACAAATCATTCAAATTGAATCAAACCAAATTCATTTGAAAGATTATGATCAATAGAAGACTCATGCAAATTTTCAATTGAATCCGGTTAAAACCCTAAGAGTTATGCTCCTTTGAAATCTGCTGTTGGAAATCAGTAAAAGTAACAAGTGGGCAACTTTGGAAATTCATTTGGAAAAATTGGCTCCATATAAATCCGTGAAATTTTGCATAAATAAAGTATGTAGTGCCATATTTTAAATGAAACTAGCCCCATACAAAAATTCATTCGGATGTGCCTTAGGTGACCTCCCAAATAGGCCCCAAAGATCACAGATTAGCCTAGAAATATGCTGTTGAGCAGTTCTGAGTAAATCAGTTACCCACGACACAAATGAAATCAAAAAAATCTGAAACCAATTGGATTTTAAAGTAGCCTCATAAAGGAAAGCACCGAAATCAAAATCACTCAAATAAGACTTAAAACGAACAGATGGTGCTCATTTAAAGTGACAGGTTCAGCAATCTGGCCTGAATTGACCTGTCGACTTTGATCGAATAGTGTCAAAAATCCACTCCATAAAAATGGCTGAAATTTTACAGACATGAACTAGACAGTCTCACCTTTCACATGTCTTTGGAATCACTCAAAATTCATCTAGATGATGAAGTTATGAGTGTCCGAAGTTAGGGTACAGATGTTGTCCCGTTTTGCCATTTTTAAGTAAAACCAACCCAAAACAATGATCAAGTGTGTGTAATCCGTGCAATCCAAACCAAAATCATTTGAAAAAGCATTGGAAAACCTCCAGGAGGGAATAGGGCACGAATTTGGCTCACCATTCTCTTTGATTGGAGAGAATATGCCAAAAACCCTAAAATGGAGCAAAAATGCCCAAAACCGAGAAGTTCGACCATGAGGTCTTTAATACTCAAAGATAAACTTGCTTGAAATCATTAAGAAATATCCTAGAAATGCTTGGGGCTATTTATTTCAGATCTATCACAATGAATACGATAGATCCAAAATACAAGCCGATTCCGACAAAAAGGGTGCTATGTGTGCATGTGTAAAAATCATCTCTTTAAACACATACATAACAACATATAGCATTCAAAGTACATTAATCAAATGGGGTTCTATGTCTAGGGTTCCATTCCCATTCTCGTTTCCCTTAGTTCTCTCTCCACGTTTTACGGTTTCGAGATAGTCTTGAGGTACTTTAAGTACGAAAGGGGTTTTCACACAACAATAGGCCATTCAAGAGGGTTCTATGACTAAGGATCAATTCCCAGTCTCGTTTCCCTTAGATCCCCCTCACGTTTTACGGCTAGAGGGAGTCTCGAGGTACTTTGAGTAGGGAAAGGGGTTTCAAGCACAAAGAGTAGGCCATTATTCTACAGACAGGTAGAAGAAAGATCTAACCCTAGAATGTAAAACAGAAAAATAAAGAAGTTCCAGGCTTACCTGGGTTTCTGGGAGCAATGTGGCAGCGGTTCCCTTCTTCACTTGGAGCTCTTCAATCTCCAACTTCTGGCTCCCAAACTCTTGGCCATTTGCTTGAGGAGAGGCCTCCTATTTATAGGAAAAGGCTAGGGTAAGGGGTGCTCTAATGATAAACACAAAATGATGTCTAGAATCCACCAACTTAAACCATAAGGCTATTTCCGGGAATTCCCACTCATAGAGATGTGGAAAACAGTAAAAAAGTGAAAGCTCTTGTAATTTTCCAATTTTGAGCAAAACCCTTGTATCCGACAACTCAGGTCGGATACAAACAAAGATCTTTGTATTCAACATAAAATTTCGGATACAAAGAAAAAGGCTTGTATCCGACATATAATGTCGGATACAAAAAAAAAAGCTTCTCTGCACAGCTTCTGCATGGCACTGACCCTTGCCTGCACAGGCAATACTTATTTACATGTAATATCATTTAAGTAAATGTCCTCGTATTTTTTAATCTCCATTTACTTAAGATATTACATGTAAATAAGCAAACACCCCCCATTTGAATCCATTAAAAATAGTTTCAGACCCAAATTCCAAGTGAATAAAAAGTCAACTTCTCAGTTCAAGGCAAAATTCCGGTTTTTTCGGTCTGGTAAAAAGGTTCAATATGTTAATACCAAGGTATTCGTCAAGATTTAAAATCTCAAAAAATTCATTTATGCAATAACATTGCTAAAAACCTGATTATCGGGAAAAATTATCTTGAAATCTTGCTTTAAAAAATATTTTATTTTCTGGGGTCAAAAGTCAACAAAATTCAATCGGAAAAAGTTTGACTTTGCACAAAAGATTGAATTCGGGCTTTTTCCTTTATGGTTTTGGATTCAAATGGATTAAGGATCTCAAACCCAATGTTAAGAATTGAAAATTCCAATAAAATATCTCTCCTTTAAGATTTATCAAAAATCGTGCAATTTTGGGGTGTCTACAAAAGCAAAAAAATTGCTTCCTCGAGAAGTTTTTGAGGAAAAAATTCTTTCAAAAATTGAAGATCACAAAGTGGAAATCAAAAGTGCTTTACTGCAAAGTTTTTCCAGAGTAAACTTGTTTGATATAATTCCCAAATTTACAAATTTCATAAATTATGAAAATTATTTTGAGCAAGATAGGGAATGGGGATTGGTTAATCAAATCGTTTTTGAGGAACTTTGAAAAACTAAAAGAGTTTCACAGTTTATCAAAACGATGCTGATTTCGGTTATGAACAAAACAAATCATAATCAGCATTACACTTTCTGAATAGCAAGTTCAATAGCATGGAGAGAAAGAGAAATCTTTTACTATCCATATCAAATCTGGTACTTGAGAAAAACTCAAGAAGATGAATTTATTGGAGAATCAGAAATCAAGGCTGTTTCAGTCATAAATAGTCTTGATCTGAGAGAGTATTTCTGCGAAAGCCTGCTACATTCACCACAAAAAAAACCTGGTTCTAGCGGCGGGGTTTAGTAGACCTTTAGCAACGGTCTTTTAATGACCACCACTAAAGGTCATGTCCTGTTCTCTGATCTATCTCGCGAAAGCTATCTTCTCTCCACCTCTCTCCCAAATCTCTCTCCTTGCGAAAGCTATCTCGTCTCTGTCTCTCTCACTTTAATCTCTCTCGTGGCTACAAACGCGTTGTGACGGTTTAGAACCTTCCATCTAGAGGTGGCAACGGGTTCGTTCGGTTCGGGTTCGGGTCGGTTCGTTATCGGGTTGAAGGTTAATCGGGTCGGTTCGGGTTGAACCCGATTAGTGGCGGGTTGAAAAAATCCCAAACCGAACCCAACCCGCCACGAATCGGGTTCAACCCGCCCAACCCGATTATATTTTTATTTTTGATTTTTTTTGCAAAAAATATGATAATCATTAATCGCATTGCCAATTTACCATTGCTTGATTGCCAACTTGCCAAGGCCCAATGGCCCCAACCCAAAATCTGAATCGTCCATTGTCCAAATTGAAGAGTTACCGCTTACCACGGTGTAACTTACGTGCAAGGAGAATGAGAATACTCAGAATAGACTAAATAGTTACTATTACCAAAAAAACAAAACCTAATACTAATAGAACAAACTATTTGGTTTCTTGGTCCTCTTTCAAAAGATCAAAGAGCATCATGGCCTATTGGCCTTTTTTGAAGGGAAAACCTTGGGATCTATTCTATAGCAATCAACCTCACAAGCAATAAATTCAGTTCTGGTATAACAAAAACTGAAGCTAAAAATTCCAAACATAATATAATGTTCAAAATCCACACAAGCATAGATCAAACAGGAGTTCAGTTCCCTTTCAGCAGCATGGTATGATGTTTAACAGGAGTTTAGAAACCCCAATTTCCCATGCACTAATATAATCACAATTTCAAATTGATCTTCTTGATTTGTGATGAAGTTGATCTTCTTAATGAGTTCAAGAATTTACAAAAGTAGAGAAACCAGAGAAACAAACTCTGCTGTTATAGGTCCCTTGGCCCTTGTATTGATGACAAAATGCTCAGGGTATTTCCTTAACAATGCCAACAAACCAAACCATGGTCTTCCCTGGGACTCAGCAAGAGGCCAGTCCTCAGATCTGAGATATTTCCTAACCCAACCGTGGTGCCAAACATTGCCATATTGCACTACCAGCTGCAACAAGAATGGAAACAACAAATATTAATTAGTAGAATTAACAAGAAAAGCCTTAAGCTAAGTCCAAAAAACAGCACAGCTGTCCAACTGAATAAAACCATGATCAATATATTTATACAGATTATCACAAATAACTCTAACAAAATACAGCACAGCTGTCCAACTGAATAAGCCTTAAGCCTTAAGCTAAGTCCAAAATCCTCTTCAGAAAATAGATTTTCGTATCACTAATGTTAATAATGCCTTACCAAGATCAATATATTTATACAGATTATCACAAATAAAACCATGATCCTTCATTCCTTTTTTGACATAAATGTTAAAATAAATATCTAATAATAGAGAGGCATTCAAAAAGAAAAATGCAAAGTACTACAGAATTAATTCTTATGCTTGAATCATGACACAGACCATAAGATGATATCTGAAGTGGATCAAAACATGTTAGATTCGTAATAACTCTAACAAAAGAAATGGTATAATGTCCAAAAAGAATTGGGGACTGAAGCAATACTTACATTTAACTCAGGAGATATGGTTCAAGGCTTCAAGCATTCTTCACAATAAAAAAAGGAATATTAAAATTATGCTTAAAAACAAAACCTAATAGAACAAACTCCTACACCACCTACAACTATAGAAACTACAGTAACAAAATCAAACCATCTAGATTAACAAAATCCAAAAAGAATTCGGTCATTCCAATCCTTTTCCCTGCAATCAACCTGTAACAAGAGAAACAAATAAGAAAAGGGAATGAGAAAAAAAGAGAAGAAAATGAATTAGTTATACAATGCAATATAACATTAACAAAAAAAACACTTATTCTTTTTAAAATTACTTTACCTACCCTCATTACAAAATAGTATCAATGTTAGAAGCTGTTGATGAAGTTGTTGGTTCCACAATATTCACTTTCAATAAATCTTCCATGCCATTATCCACATTATAATCATCTCCACTTATACTTACTACATTAAAATGCAAGACAAGTTAAGTTTTATCACAATTATCCACATTCAAATAGTATAACCATTAACCAATAATAAAAAATTGACTAAGATTACCTGAAGATCCACTTATCCAATCTCGAGTACATATCAAAGCTTCTACATTTTGTGGTGTAAGAGAGCTACGATATTGATCTAAAGTTCTTCCTCCAACACTAAAAGCTGCCTCTGATGCAACTGTTGATATAGGAATCATCAAAACATCACGAGCCATAGCAGAAAGTTCAAGAAATCGGTATTCCATTGACTTCCAATACAACAAAATATCCAATGGCAGCTTCCGATCATAAGTTTGTTCTTCTAAATACATCTCTAACTGTGATCTCTTTGTCACAGAAGCACAATTTTGGCTCTCAAATGTATCATAATCCTACAATGTAAAAAATTAGAAATTTGTTAACACTAACTGACTAACACAAGTATAAAATAAAATAAAATGAGAAATTTTCATTACTTGCATTTCCTCACCACTATCAATGTCATCATTTACAAGTCCATGACT
Source organism: Buxus sempervirens (assembly GCA_947561395.2). Taxonomy (NCBI): domain Eukaryota; kingdom Viridiplantae; phylum Streptophyta; class Magnoliopsida; order Buxales; family Buxaceae; genus Buxus; species Buxus sempervirens. Next base: position 12,925,279 of record OX387194.1, on the reverse strand, counting down.
AAGAACTGCGATGGGTAGTGGAGCCCTCGAGGAAGATGACGATGAATGATTCATGTACTCATTGAACAGTGAATAAAGTGCTTCACGTACAACATTAACATGATCTCTTCCTTCACTACTACCATAAAGCTTTGAGTACGAGTAGTCTATCATCTTCAATTTATAACGAGGGTCCAAAACTACTGCAATAGCAAGAATTACACTGTAATCTGCCCAATACTTATCAAACTTTCCTTGCATCCATTGAGCCATACTTATCATAAATGTATCATTTCCTTCCAACTCCTCTTTCAACTTAAGTTGTATCCTCCAAACCCCTTGAAAGTACAAATTTGCAGTAGTGTACTTGCTTCCCGAAAATGACTTTGTAAGATCATAAAACAGTTTCAAAAATTTAGTAATCTTCTCAATCCTTTTCCATTCCTCTTCTGATGGACAATCTTGATAATTTGCATCAGAAAATGACAAATGGCGGAATGCATTTTGATAAAACAAAGCACTTTCAAGCATCAAATATGTGGAGTTCCACCTTGTAGGAACATCCTGCCTTAAGCCCCTCTTTCCCTCCAAAGACAATTCATTCAAACATGTTTTAAAATTTTCTTTTCTTGCTTGTGAACCTTTGACAAATTTTACACTTTCACAAACCTTTTGAACTGATTCATCTACCTCTTTCAATCCTTCTTGCACTATAAGATTTAAAATGTGAGCACAACAACAAATGTGAAAGAAGCGACCCCGAAGTAAAAGTGCATCCTTTAGGTCTAGCCTCTGTTTGTAAGAATTGCCAAATGTTGTATTCGCACTGGCATTGTCTAAGATAATTGAAAATAATTTTTTTTCAATGCCCCACTCTTCCAATATACCAGACATTGTAGATACAAGAGCTGCACCAGTGTGTGGAGTAGGCATATATCTAAAGTTGATGATTTTTTTTTGTGCAATCTCCATTCCTTATCAATAAAATGTGTTGTTACACAAATATAACCATCCGTTGTTATTGAACTCCAAAGGTCTGATGTAAGACAAATCCTCCAAGGGATGGACTGAAATATTTCTTGCAACTTTTGTTTTTTCCTTTTATAAATCTTTAATACATCAGCCTTCGCTGTGTTACGTGAAATTCCTTTGGCATCTTGATTTAACAAAGTATGCAGATCTCTAACCCCTTCATGCTCCACAAATTGGAATGGTTAACCATGCTTGATAATTACAGTAGCCAAAGCCTCACGGTATAAGTCATGACTCAATTGAGAGCTTCTAATTGACACCCCACTACCAGTTTGAGACATAAACATCTGGCCTATATCTCTTGTGTCACGCTTAGGACAATTTAGAATGTGACGTTTCATGTTGGAAGTCCCATGACTACTTTCATCAATATAAATCTTTCCACATCTTTTACACTTTGCCTTCAGTTTTTCATTCCCAACTTTAGGCATTTTTTCAAACTCATCCCACACATAAGATGTTTCCTTTCTACGCTTTAGATTTGTTTGTGATGATTGGGAATCCATTCTTATATTAGATTCTTCCTCCTCAATTCTAATTGGTTGACTTGGTTCCATAACTTCTTCTTCAACAGTTGCCATACTTAAAGTCTTAATCTCACCTTCATGAATAAACAATCAGATTCAGACCAAAAAAAAAAAAAAGAACGAATGAACGACACCATATTCAATACTTCAAACACAATGAACATTGCAATTAAATAACCTAAAATCAATTAAATAACCTAAAAAGCTGCAACATATTTCTTTCAGGAATAAACATCATCAATTGAAGAATGTTACAAGTGACAGAATATAGATTGGATCCCTACTAATAACAGGAGAAGAAATTATGAATTTGTCATTCTTGATGATGCTCAACACCATAATAATACTGTTGCAATTATTTTTATAGTGTTGGGCACCTTGACTTTTTGTTGTTGAAAAATATTAACACAAGTTGTGCCATATAATTTATGATCAGCAATTAACCAACTGTAATGATATTATGATAAGCAAATACTCAAGAAGCTACTTCAGCCAGCAACTTGGACATGTAAAGAAAAACACTAACCTTGTGAAAATTTATGGTGCAAGTAACATTTATCTGTGGAAGTAGGCGCAGATATTTCACATCCCCTAGCTCCAAGTATGTCAGGACCTTAAGAATTACCTGCCAAATAAAGAGAGGAATTAAGCAAAGAGATCACAGTTAGAGATGTGATCTAACTATAACTTGTTTGAATCTAACTATAATCAATGAGAAAGGAACCGCAGTCAAAAATGTCAACAGCCATAATCATGTTGTTACAGACACACACATATATAAACAAAAAAGGGAATAGGTTGACATAGGTGAATTTGTTCTCTTTCAAGAATCTTAACCAAAGTTAAAAGAAGCACCTTTTATATGGAATCCAATGAGAAAGATTCAATCACAAATTGGAGTTGGGAGAAACAAATCGTTGGCTCTAATGCACTCAAAAAAAAAAAAAAAAAAACAAAACAAAACAAAAAGAGATAAGCTTTGCTTATAGAAAAACAAACCAAACAACGACACATGAAGAAGCGGCAGCCCATGATGTTTTCAATCTATTTATTCATAATTAATAAATGGACTCACTATTAATTATGAACTCATAATTACTAATCTGTGAAATGGGGAGAATGCCATATTTATGAACTCATATACATATGTAATTTATAGAAGAAATTTGAAAAATGGAGAAGTCGTTTGCTGCAATTTTACTACTCACAGGGAAGTTTGTTGTTGTGGTAGGTCCCCAATACTTCAATGCTGCTAAATCATAAGCCCTAGCTGCCTTTTCTTCTTTGTCATAACCACCTAAAAACAATCCAAGCAAAGAGAATAGAAGGGAAACCTTAGTCCAAAACCCTTTTTACAATGCAAAGTAAAAGAAGATGCAATTAAAAATTAATTAAATAAAAAAAAGGCTTAAGGAGACCATTTTCTCTCAGATTCTTACCGAAATAAACTGCGAGAAGGTTGAGTGATTACTGTGATTTCCACATCAGAGATGAGAAAGGCCGGAAAAAGGGTGAAGCAAACAATAAGAAATTGAAGAAGTAAATAAAAAATCAGTAGATTGATCCATAGAAAAGGAATGCATGGTGGGCATTTAAAAAATTAGAGAGACTTGTGAATATACCTTGCCTTCCCTTCCGGGTCTGGCCTTCTCTTATGCAACTGTTATCCCACAGATGTGCTTCATATCTTCCAGTCCATCTGTGTCTGTGGAAATTAAAATATAAACACCAAATGGTTAGAAAAAAGAGGCATAGAGAAACACTAAGCAGAACAAATTGCCTTTGCCTTGTAGGCATGCTTCCTTGTAAATTGTTATCGGACAAGTCGAGCAGGGAAATTATTGTTAGATTTCCCAGCGACGGTGGAATCTCCCCTAATAACTTGTCCTCTACCAAAGCCAAGCCTCGGAGCTTTTGAAGCTTCCCAATGGAAGATGGGATATTAGTGAGGAGTCGGGTTAAGAACAAAGAAGGAGAGAGAAATAGATGGAATGACTAAATGTCAGCCATTTCAGGCCGACTGAGAGCCATAACACTGACAGAGAGATCTAAAATCTACCTCTTCATGCTGATTGAGAGACAGCTAAACCTAAAACTAGGGTTTCTAGAGAGAATTAGGTTTTCAGAGCTTTGGAGAATTAGGGTTTCGTGGTAGCAAAGATGGGTCACACGAATGTTTGGAATTCTCATCCGAAGAGCTACGGTCCGGGATCTCGTGCTTGCCGAGTCTGTGGGAATCCTCATGCAATAATCAGGAAGGAGGATACTTCTGGAAAATGGTCACCAGAGGAAGGTGGAAGATCGTTTTGGCTATTAGAACTTGTTTAGTTGAGTTTTAGTTTTGTTAAAATATTCAGTTAACGTTGGGATTGTTATATGATTTCTACTCTACTGCGTGATCATTAAATTTCATCGTCAAATGGAATCTTGAAAAAAATAAAGAGAGACAGCTAAACCTAAAATCCAAAAATCTACCATTTTCAAGCCGATTGTGTGTGTGTGTGTTAAACAAAAACCTAAATATGATACTTTCAGATCGAAGCGAAAAGGTGACTAGGCGAGAGGGTGAGAGAGAGACAGAGAAAGAGATGCAGAGAGGGGTCACTCGAGTACCTTGTCCAATTGCGAAGAGAGGAGCGACGAGAACTCTATGGCTGATCAGTAGTGAACCTTGTCCCTAATCCAACTATAGAGCCTCTATAGTTGGAAGAGGGCGGCGTCGCGCGAGACAAGAGGAAGAAGGCGGCGTCGCGTGAGACAAGAGGAAGACTGGAAGAGGAAGAGGGCGGCATCGCGCGAGACAAGAGGAAGACTAGAAGAGGCAAGCCGCAAGCGAATTGTGAAATGTGAATGCAAAAAAATGAATGCCCTAAAATTTTTTGTCTTAAATAGTCGGGTAACCCGTCGGTTCAAGGGTTGTAATCGGGTTGACCCGATTTTGGGCGGGTTGGGAAAATCCCAACCCACACCCAACCCAATAAACAATCGGGTCAACCCAAACCCGTTTAATACGGGTCATTTCGGGTTGACCCGTCGGTTCGGGTCACCTATTGCCGGCTCTACTTCCATCGCTTCTATAAACGAGCCTCCAAACCGAACCAAACTGAACAGCCACAAGACCTTCTTCAATCGAAATCTTGACGGAAAGAGCACAACGTTTCGAGAGAGACGATAATAGAAAGTGCGAATGGAAACCCTAGTTCGAAACCTTATGTGTGTCTGGACAATGAGGAGGAGCTAGAGAAGGTTTTCAAATGGTTCGACAGCAATGGTGATGGGAAGATCTTCGCCGCGGAGCTCATCGACATGCTCCGTACTCTCAGCAACGAGGTGGTGCCGGAGGAGTTGAAGCGGATGATGGAGGAGATCGATACCGACAGTGATGGATTCATCGATCTGAAGGAGTTCGCGGATTCTCTATTTCTTTCTTTTCTCACCAACACAAATTGTTCTTCTCTTTTATAAAGTCAAATCTTCACCATATATAGTATCAGAGCATTAACTTATGCTGTTTTCTCTCACAGATCTTTCTCATAGATTTACAATCTTGTTCAATTCCTAGCAATGGCTGGTTCGGTTTCCAATTCTCAAAATCATACTTCCGCAAGATCAGATCGCATGGAAGATCCATCAAATCCATTCTTCTTGTCGTTCTCACAAACAAGAATTGTTCTATTTTTCATGGTTGAATCTTATCAGACTACAGAATACCTAATTCCATCTCAAAACCGCTGGGAAATACAGCATGAAAGGTAAAAAGGGATAAAATCACACCTGTATGAGGAAATATTGAATGGCATTGGCCCGATTTTCTTTCCAGAAAGCCTTGCACCGTTCCTCTTTGAAGAACCTCTTACAGCAATCCACAATACTCCATCTCTGCACGTGCCCTCAACGTTTCTCTCACTGATTCTTCAAAGCACAGCTTCCCCTTTTTCGAGTCAGACAACCATGGTATCTCACTTCCTCGACATTGTCGATCCGATGGGGATGATTGCAGTATTGCACTTTCCTGCCCTAGCCCTAGCATTTCCAATAATCCCAGATAACTCAGGTCTCAGGTAAATGCCTCTTAGGTATGATTGCAATAACTGTTGCAGGTATTATCTTGGTCATTTCTATTGCATTTCCTCTGTACCGTCATCTGCTCGTGCATGTAAATTGGGGATATTAATTAGTTTCTTTGATCTGCTTTTCATATTTGTTACAGGCATTCAGGTTTTTCGATCGAAACCGAGTGGGCTACATCAAGGTATGACACAATCTTTCAATTATCCTTCTTGGTAAATTTTATGCTGAGACTGGTAAAGGGCTAATAGAATTCCTATCTTCATTTCCACGTTGAAGATTTGAGGTTTTTCGATCGAAACTGAGTGGGCTACATCAAGGTATGACACAATCTTTCAATTATCCTTCTTGGTAAATTTTATGCTGAGACTGGTATAGGGCTAATAGAATTCCTATCTTCATTTCCAGGTTGAAGATTTGAGGATGGTTCTCCACAGCATGGGGAAGTTTCTTTCTCATACAGAGGTCAAGGTGAGTTGATTGTGCCCTTGCTAGAATTTTTTTCAGGGGTAAGTGTGTGCGTGGAGAGAGATAGGAGCACTACTGGGGTGAGTGGCAAGGGCAGGGAGCATGTGCGACAGGCACTGGGTAGGGGCAGGCGGGTAGGGGGTGGGCAAAATTTTTTTTTCAAAAAAAAACGCAAAACTATTGCGGTGGTCAAGAAACCGCCGCTAAAAATTCAAAAGACCGCCGCTAAAATATTTAGTGACGGTGCTTTCCGTGGCGGGCAAGCGTCGGAACATACTACTTTTAGCGGCGGTTTTTGAACCTTTACCGGCGGTCACTGCTCGCCGGTAAAGGGCTGTATTTTTGTTGTGATTTGTCAGAAACTACATCAATGATATTGGGATCAGCAAGATTGCCCTTTATCATGACCAATGAACGTCAAGTGCTTGTCACCGATGAAGAGGTGGATTACCCTAGAACAGAGGAGCAAATACAAGAATTAGTCGAATTTTTAAGGAAAATGAAGAATAGAAATGGACTGCGAAAATTTTATGGGTCACGGTCCATGTGGGGGGGCTAGGGTACTGGCACTGTAGGTATGACACGATGACGATTTATTGAGGCATGTCATGGCAGGGTACGAAGCACGATAGCCACAGCTCCGGAGGGCCGTGGGCCGGCAAGATTTACATCCCTAGAGGAGAGTGAACCTATGCGGTGGATCTGGTAAAGGTTGCAAGAGTTTGCTGCTTTTCCAAACAATTTTTGCGAAAAGTTTGGCTTTGTCCCCTGAAATCTTGTATATAAGAGGTTCTTTCTGCACAAAATTTCATCATCACTTCATTAACCACAAACCACCCTAACTATTTGATCTTGCATTCAATAGATGCGCATTACTATTAGGCCAAAACAAGGCCAAGGGACCTTTCTTGTTGGTGGTTGATTGTAGGTACGTAAGGTAGAATATAAAAAGTTCAAAAATTAAGGCATTAAAATAGTTGTTATCTTCTCTTAGCCTTGGATTTTTGAGCCCCAACAGTCCTAGAAATCTTACCATTTAGATGATGAAATCTAAAAAAAATGAAATCAAGTCAATTGAGTATATAAAAAGATAAGATGAAGATAATTTTATTGGACATATGGAATCTTCATAATTTTATGAAGACACTTTTCCACATGATTGAACCTCATATGACTCCTTATCAGTGGCGGAGTCAGCATTCAATGTAGATATGTTTCCACCCAAATGAAGTACAACTCTTAGCACTTTCTTCGAGAGTGGTGTGCGGTTCCCCAGAACACCCTTCTTGGTTGAACAGAAATGCAGTGTGTTTACCGTATTGGAATTCCCAGCCGCCATGGTGCTCAATTGCAGAGCAGCCGCATTGGTCGTATATCACAAAATTAGTATTCTCGCAACTTGATGCATCCCACACAAGCAGAGAGCTGGCGTTTGCGAGGTTGCTTGTGATTCCCATGAGCATCACAGCCACGACAACACTAAGAAGGAACCTGGTAAGGGACATGTCTTCAATAGGGCTGAAACTAAAAAGATTAATTGAAAAAAAGGAGCCTGAAACTAAAAGACTTCTGGGTATTCAGTGTCTTTGAGATGTAGAGCTATGTCTGCTTTTGACATCTATATTTATAGGCAATGAAGGGAACGGATCATGGTCTTAAGATGCCTGTCGGCTTTCTCCTTTGATATCAATGTATTTTTTGCTACCTAGCTAGAACACTGTAGTTTGTAATCTAGTGCTTACTAGTCAACCTCACCCTATGTCTATCCGTCATGTTTCGGCATTGGATGTCGCGATCGACCTGTAAACAGGAGTCATTACCTATGCATGGCAGGTCCCACAAGACATTGATCAGCCGGACCAGCCGGCACTTCTGTTCCTCTATGTATGGTACGTAAGTGTACTGTCTTAACTGTTCATTCTCTGGTAGATTTGTTTATTTTAATTTGGATAATAATCAAGTCGATCGTTATTGAGTTATCATTTAGTTGTTGGCTACTGGTTGTCACCATGGAAATTAAAGGGCAAATTTAATTAAAAGAATGTAGTGTCTAAGCCTATGAATCTTGTTTTTTCCTCAATCCTCCACCAACATCAACAAACACAATTGAAATCCTGTAGGGCCTTTATTTACAATCTTATTTGCAGCCTGCATTGGGATCATTCCATGTGTACCGTGAATACTATAACTGCAAATTTTTAAGCAATCCTATGAAATGCTGCAAATAAGGTTGTAGATAAAGGCCCTAGAGGATGTAAACCGCAACAATAATTAATTGTATGCACTTATTTAATTCTTTTGCTACGCACATAAATTCTTCGTTCTAATGTAAGTCATAAAATTATGTATGTCAATTTTTATTAAAAATGGCTATCCTTGGGAACTAGACAAGAATATATTCGGAGACATACGTGACATATATAGGACGGATGAACATGCCCAAAATTCATCTAACAAGCAACGTGTTGGATGTAAAGATGGTGATGAGTCGAGTTGTAAACGGGTTGATGGGTAAACAGGTTGTATTAAAAATATTACTTGTGTTTTCTATATAATATAATTATATATTCATGTCCCTTATTTATTGTACAATTTTAAAATAAACAACTCGTGTAAAGTGTTGATATGGCAATGTTATTAATCCTAAAAATTAATAAAATTATATTAGTCATAAAAATAATTTAGTGATAAAAGTCCCAAAATATAAATTAAACTAATGAACTTAATTAGTTAGGTATCCTTGATAACATAATAAAATAGAATATAAATAGGATAGAAGTCGCAAAAATAAGGAAAAAAAAATTAAAAAAAATTATGATCTAAACGGTACCCAAAGCCAAAGCGTTCGTGGGTTGGGTTCAGTTTGACCCCTTTTTGGACGACTTGAGAAAACCTAAACCCAAAGCCATTTAGTTAAGAAATTTTAAACCCTGCAACCATGGAGAGGTTAACCACTGTCTTCCGCTGACATTTTGGTAAAGGTTTATACCACTATATCATTTATTATATATCTATATCTACGATAAATTTATAAACTTAACAAATACTTAATAATTATATATATATAAACTTGTATGTACATATATTAGTTATAAGTGCATGTATATAGTAAATATATATCCATACATATGTACTTAATATAATTATTAACTTAATAATAATAAATTATATAACTATACTTTAAGTTTGTACTAAATGTACTAGTGGGGTGCATGTGCAATATTGCACGTATGTAGATTAAAATTATTTAGGAAGTGTAGGGGATAAGGAATTATTATAGGGTCTCTTTTGGAAAGTGAAAATGAAAAAAAGACAAAGTTATCTATGTCAGTATATAAGAGAAGGTTATTTTAGGAAAAAAATAAATTAGATTGGCACGTTTCCCAGGGGACGCGTCGCGTTATTTATAGTATAAATAATGTATGTTAGGTTTTATAGTAAAGTTTGTACATAGCTTTACATGTACGTAATAACTTAAATATGTGTGTATGCATGTTCAAAGGAATATCTCGAAGGATAAAAAAACTACAATGGATTCTAAACTTTTTTTTTTTTTTTTAAAGAAAACCCACTAAGACATGAATAGCCTTAGTGGCACTCCAACGGAGGGAGGAGGGTTGAGGCAGACCCTGCACTACAAAAATGAAGAGAATTAGTGGCACCTTTTAGCGGTGGTAACCTAATTCCCGCCTCTAAAAGCACTATTACCGGCGGTAAAAGCACTTCCCGCCTCTAAAACTTAATCTACCATTTTTTTCGCGCGAAAATTTTATGGCGCGCATTTTTTCAGTGCGAAATAGCCTTTAGTGGCGGTACCTACCGCCGCTATAGTAAGTTTTACCGGCGGTAACATATCTACCACCGGAAACAAGTTGGCGGGAAGGTCCCGCAAAAAAAGCCTTATTTCCGGCGGTAGCAGTCCGTCGGTAATAACACTTTTAGCGGCGGTAAGCCAATTACCGCCCCTAAAAGCTGGTTTTCAGAGGCGATGAGATCCTTCCTGTAAAACCCCGAATTTTACTTAAATAATAAATTAAATTAGTAAATAATATTACTGAGGGTTATGATCGATGGGAATATTTTATTCTTGTAGGGGGTGATCAGTTTAGTGAAGATCCAGAATTAGACGCAGATCTGACCGTCCGATCTTGAGATATCGAGGTACGTATTTTAATTGGGCGAGGTGTATGGGAGAGTTTGCATGGGAGATGCATGGGATCAGGGAGTATATATATGCATTAAAATAACCTAATCGTATTCTCGCTCGTATTATTCAGCCGCAAACGACGAGAGTTGAAACGACCGAGAAGAGAAGAAAGAGAAGGAAGGGGGAAGACCAAGGGAACTTGCTCAGAGCCTTACCTTGCAACTGAGGAGAGGTTTGGGGGTTTGCTGTTCAGAAGAGAAGAGGAGAAACGCGTATACGAGGTAGGTGACACCGTTTTGGTTTTGAAATTGGATTTTTCCTTGGTTAACCGCAAATGCATGTTTCTATGATATGTAATGTTGTATTTAGTTAGCTAAGCATGTTAGAAATACACTAGAATGAGTTTAGACGAGAAAAATCGTGATTTAGAACTATTTCGGCTCGATTTCGCACGACCGCCGACCTCGACTGTGCTCGGCGCTCGTCGGCGATCCTCGGCGCTGGTTGAATAAAATTAGGGCGCCGTAGACCGCGAGAAGACGGACCGCGGGCGCTCGAAAATACACGACCGCTGACCTGGGACCGCCAGGGCGATCCTGAGCGATCCTAGGCGCTCTCAACAGAATTTCCAATTTTTCCTAATTTCGAACCTAATTCAATTCTAAACTATTTTTAGACAATTTTAATGATTAATTAAGGTGCTTTAAGACCAAAATAAACTACCTAAACCCCTGTTTTACAGAAAAACAAATTAGGGAGATATTTAGGACAATAGTTGCCAAGTTTTGAAGGTAAATGAGAAACGTGATTTTGGAAAAGCCTAACTACCATTTGACTATCTAAATACCTTAAATGACATTATAAATCAGAATACTTTCTAAAGAGAATACTGAATTCAGATGAATAAATATTGAAGTAAATGTACAGATGTAACCATTATATGCCGCTAGGCACCAACCCTTATAGAATATGACACTTTAGGGAAGTTTTGGAGTCTAGTGGGCATAGCTGGTTGTGGATCCATAGTCGTAGCTAGATAGCTGAGGGATATGTCATTTGAGTTGAGTTACTCCTATATGCGACGCGCTTCCTTTGCAAGTTAGTTTGTCTGGGAAGGTCCTATGTCTGGAGGGACACCCCGGTGAGCCGCTGGTGATTCCCTGTACATGTGGATAAGCAACCACCTCCATGTATTGATTCTGGTGCTGCATGCTGGTGGTACATGCCAACTTTGATGGGTACGTGTGCAATAAGTCGGTGACTACGGCTCTTGTCTAAGCTGCGCTGCATGGGGCTTGAGTATCATTAGTAGCATCGCTCCTAAGACGCACGGTGGTATAGCAATTGGTTGAGAATCATCTCAAAAGGTTTATATAACTTTGTGAGTCCTACAATGACCCTGAAATCATAAAACTTGTTATTATTGTGGTACATGCGGGAGGCATGTGTTTGGGATATTGGTTGGATGTGACTGTTTAGTACATCCTGGCAATGTATGAATTATGTTACTGATTTGACTATGGTATTTTCATATTAAACTTGCTGGAATTCATCTCTAGAACTGTTTAGTATATTGTTTTGTATTTACGAATGATACGAATGATTATACGAGCCTGATTAATCGATGTGACTTATTCGTGCATGAACTGCTACTTTCCGTATATTAACTGTTTAATCATGCATGTGTTACCTACTGGGATATTCGTATCTCACCCTACTGTTATTCCATTTTTTTCAGCTGATACGCGAGAGGGGGATCTCTTAGACTTCCAGGGAGAGATAGCTGAGTATTCTCTAGAGGATTACTATTATCCCGATCTTATCTGAGGTGGATTGATGTTATAGACTTAGCATTTTAATTGGTTATTATCATTAATTGGATTTGATGTATGAGAGAGACAAGAGAGAGTTAGTAACCAGTTCATACTACCAGACTTTGATACTATTGATTGATGGTCAAGCTTCATGCTTGTTTGATGATTTTAATCTACACTTCCGCACATACTTGTTTCCGCAACTCTGATGGATTAATATATGGATTGGATTTACTTTCTTTGGTCTGGTAGGTTATTGATGTTGTGATTGATATGGGCCAGTAACACCTCGGATTTGGTTGTTGAACTAAATTCGGGTTGTTACAGTAGCGAACCGGGTTCGGGTCAGGTGCCGGTTTGGACTGATTCGGGTTCGGGGCATTACAGAGATGGTATCAGAGCAATGGTCCTAACCTTAGAATTAGCCAAACTTTAGGGGAATGGGATTGTGAGTACGCTAGATAGAACCCCTAGAATTATTGGATTCTAACAAGTGGAATTGAATTTTGCAGATGGCTGGCAGGGGACGGCGTGCTAGAGTTGATCCTATTGAGGAGGAGCCGCAGGATGTTCCATTACCTCCACCACCTCCAGGGGGTGATATATGGACTGTTGTTAGCAGCCTGGCAGAGCTTCTTGCCAAGGAGAGAGAGGAGAGGCTGAGCCAGCAGGGAAATGGCGGAAATGGTGGCAATGGTCATGGAGAGGAGCCTGTACACGAGAGGGCCATACATACGGCCAAGGATCTCGAGCAGTTCAGGAAGTTGGATCCACCTATATTTAGTGGACGACCAGATCCTATGGAGGCTGAGAGATGGCTGATGCGAGTCGAGTGGATTTTTGAGGCCATGGGATGCCCGATGGACAGGAGAGTGCGATTGGCAGCATTCTTGTTTGAGGGAGAGGCAGTGCATTGGTGGACAGCCAAGAAGAGGCAGGATCCACAGGCTACGTACATGACTTGGGATAGATTCAGAGAGGTCTTCTATGACCAGTACTTTTCTGAGGAAGTCCGGCTCAAGAAGGAGCGGGAATTTATGGAGATTACACAGGGAGGCCAGACAGTGGCTCAGTACGAGGCTAGATTTGCAGCCTTGTCTCGATTTGCACCTCACATGACACAGGATGAGCGGAGGCTGACTTCACATTTTGAGCGGGGTCTGAAGCCTGAGATTAGGAGTATGCTGACCGTACTCCTGTGCACCGAATTGAAGGACGTGGTACGTAGAGCCACTAGAGCTGAGAGTGACTTGGAGGCTAGAGCGAGTCAGAGCAGAGCTAGGCCGCCTACGAGGCCGGCAGATCAGAGAGGTTTCCTTAGTGGGAACAAGAGACCCAGAGACTGGTCTAGGGCAGAGCCTGCAGGAGGACAGTATAGAGCAGCTCCGAGGGCATGTGGCAGTTGTGGCAGATACCATGTACCTGGACCGTGTGTTGCAGCGCCAGGCACCTGCTACCGATGCGGTAGGCCGGGTCACAGGATCACGGATTGTCGGTTTCCTACTAGTTATCAGCCGTTAGCAGTGCCACGACCGGCATTACCATCGCCAGAGACCGCGCCTGCTTTTCCACAGAGGCCACAGTTTCAGCAGCCAGCTCAGAGAGCACCGGTTGGACAGAAGCCCCAGGGCAGAGGATCAGTTCAGAGAGGAGGCCAGAGGCAGACAGTACCTGCTCAGCAGCAGCCAGCGAGGGTATATGCAGTGGATGCACATGAGGAGCGTGAGCCCGATCGTGTGGAGGATATTGAGGGTGATCCCGAGACACCTGAGTTGATTGGAGGTATTCTCTTCATCTGTGGTAGATCAGCATGTGTTCTGTTTGATTCTGGTGCTTCCCATTCTTTTATATCGCCTGCTTGTGCACAACGGATTGGTTTGTCACCCACTGAATTGGATGCTGTTTTGTCTGTGCACACACCTTTGGGAGAGTCTACTCGAGTGGAGCATATGTATAGAGACTGTATGATTAGATTGGGTAGATTAGAGTTGTCTGGTGATTTGATTGCCTTAGACATTGGAGGTTTTGATGTGATATTGGGGATAGATTGGCTATGTAGACACCATGTGACATTGGACTGTTATGCGAGTACAGTGATAGTTAGAGGGCCAGATCAGACCACTCATTGTTTCAAATGTGAGGGGTTGAAGTCTCGGATTGGTCTGGTAGCATCTGTGATAGCAGAGGAGCTTAGGAGTGACACCCTTGTCATCTCCGATGTACCTGTTGTACAGGAGTTTGCGGATGTGTTTCCAGAGGATTTACCTGGATTACCACCTGCTAGAGGAGTAGAGTTCAGGATACAGTTGATGCCTGGTACGGCTCAAGTTTCGAAACCACCCTATAGGCTTGCGAAACCAGAACAGGAGGAACTTAAGAAACAGTTAGATGAGCTCCAGGAAAAAGGTTTCATCAGACCGAGTATGTCTCCGTGGGGCGCTCCAGTTCTATTTGTCCAGAAGAAGGATGGTAGCATGAGGATGTGTATCGATTATAGGCAACTGAATCAAGTAACAGTGAAGAACAAGTATCCGTTGCCTAGGATTGATGACCTGTTTGACCAGTTAGGAGGAGCATCTTGGTTCTCCAAGATAGACTTGAGGTCAGGATATCATCAGGTGAGAGTAGCAGAGGAGGACATAGAGAAGACAGCTTTTCGTACACGCTATGGGCATTATGAGTTCTTGGTTATGCCTTTTGGGTTGACCAATGCCCCAGCTGTTTTCATGGACCTCATGAACAGAATTTTTCATGCATACTTGGACAGTTTCGTAGTGGTGTTCATTGATGACATCCTAGTATATTCTAAGACCCGAGAAGCACATGTAGGGCATTTGAAGGCAGTATTGCACACTTTGAGAGACCACGGGTTGTATGGGAAATTTAGCAAATGCCAGTTTTGGCTAAGGCAAATTTCTTTCTTAGGTCATGTTATCTCAGGAGAGGGTATATCTGTGGACCCTGAGAAGGTTAAGGCAGTGGCAGAATGACCTAGGCTTACTACAGTGACAGAGGTCAGGAGTTTCCTTGGTATGGCAGGTTACTATAGGAGATTCATTGCAGGATTTTCGCGTATAGCTGCACCGTTATCTAATCTAACCAAGAAAGCAGTGAAGTTTCAATGGGATGAAAAATGTGAGCAGAGTTTTCAGGAATTGAAGCAGAGATTGACTACTGCACCAGTGTTGATTGTGCCATCCATGGATGAGGCATTTGCAGTATATTGTGATGCTTCTAGGATAGGCTTGGGATGTGTATTGATGCAGCAGGGCAGAGTTATAGCGTATGCTTCGAGATTGTTGAGGCCACATGAGAAGAACTACCCTACCCACGATTTGGAGCTTGCAGCCATAGTCTTTGCATTGAAGCTATGGAGGCATTACCTTTATGGAGTAGAGTTTGAGATCTTTTCTGATCATAAGAGCTTGAGATATCTGTTTTCACAGAAAGACCTGAATATGAGGCAACGAAGGTGGATGGATCTGCTAAAGGATTTCAAGTTTACTTTGCAATACCACCCTGGTAAGGCAAATGTAGTGGCGGATGCTTTGAGTAGAAAAAGTTCAGTTGAAGGTCAAATAGCTACTTTAGCAGTTTCCATGATGAGCCAGTGTAGATTGATTGATTCAGTCAGAGATTGGCAGGGAGAGTTTAGCATGCCACAGGATGGAGTAATTCGAGTTGCTCGTGTTCAGATTGAACCAGATTTGGTTCAGTTGATTCGGGAGAAACAGTTGATTGACCCACAGCTGATCCAGACTAGGGAGATGATGAGTAGAGGATCTGAGGCAGCTGTAGACTTTTCAGATAGAGATGGGCTATTGAGATATAGAAGTCGTATTTGTGTTCCAGCTGATGAGGAGATTAAGGAGAAGATATTATCAGAGGGTCATAGATCGAAGTATGCAGTTCACCCAGGAAGTACGAAAATGTACAAGAACTTGAAAGAAATCTATTGGTGGTCAGGAATGAAGAGAGAGATTGCAGAGTATGTGGCAAAGTGTTTGATATGCCAGCAAGTAAAAGCTGAACATCGGAAACCACCTGGTTTACTTCAGTCGCTTCCTATTCCAGAGTGGAAGTGGGAGCATGTAACTATGGATTTTGTATCTGGATTACCACTGACAGCAAAGAAGGAAGATGCTATTTGGGTTGTCGTGGATAGACTAACTAAGTCCGCACATTTCTTGCCTATGAGCACTACACAGCCATTGAAGTCTTTAGCTGAGTTATATGTCAGGGAGATAGTGAGACTTCATGGAGTGCCGGTTTCTATAGTGTCTGATAGAGATGCACGATTCACAGCACGCTTTTGGCTTGCATTTCAGGCAGCTTTGGGGACTAAGCTTAATTTCAGCACTAGTTATCATCCTCAGACAGATGGACAGTCTGAGCGTACCATTCAGACTTTGGAAGACATGTTGAGATGCTGTGTTATGGATTGGGGAGGCAGTTGGAATCAGCACCTACCATTGGTGGAGTTTGCCTATAATAACAGCTATCAAGCGAGTATTCAGATGGCACCATTCGAGGCACTTTATGGAAGACCGTGTAGATCCCCAGTGTGCTGGGTGGAAGTTGGTGAAAGACAACTCATTGGGCCCCAGATTGTACAAGATAGCATTGAGAAGGTGAATCAGATTAGGCGAAACATGCTTACAGCCCAGAGTCGTCAAAAGAGTTATGCAGATACCAGAAGAAGAGACTTGCATTTTGAAGTTGGAGATTGGGTATTTCTGAAGATATCACCATCTCGTGGAATCAAGAGGTTTGGAAAGAAAGGCAAATTGGCTCCAAGATATATAGGTCCGTTTGAGATTAAGGGTACAGTGGGACCATTAGCATACAGATTGGCTTTACCTACACAATTGGAAGGAGTTCATGACGTATTCCATGTTTCTATGTTGAGGAAGTACGTGCACGACCCTACTCATATCATTCAGCATGAACCGATAGTAGTGCGAGGGGACTTGACTTACGAGGAGCATCCAGTTGAGATTTTGGACAGGAAGGAACAGGTTCTCCGTACTAAAGTAATACCACTTGTGAAAGTACTTTGGCGAAACCACACGACTGAGGAAGCTACATGGGAATTGGAATCGGAAATGCAGAGAAAGTATCCCAACTTATTTCCAGAACCACAAGGTAAATTTCGAGGACGAAATTTTTCTTTTAGGAGGGGAGGATGTAAAACCCCGAATTTTACTTAAATAATAAATTAAATTAGTAAATAATATTACTGAGGGTTATGATCGATGGGAATATTTTATTCTTGTAGGGGGTGATCAGTTTAGTGAAGATCCAGAATTAGACGCAGATCTGACCGTCCGATCTTGAGATATCGAGGTACGTATTTTAATTGGGCGAGGTGTATGGGAGAGTTTGCATGGGAGATGCATGGGATCAGGGAGTATATATATGCATTAAAATAACCTAATCGTATTCTCGCTCGTATTATTCAGCCGCAAACGACGAGAGTTGAAACGACCGAGAAGAGAAGAAAGAGAAGGAAGGGGGAAGACCAAGGGAACTTGCTCAGAGCCTTGCCTTGCAACTGAGGAGAGGTTTGGGGGTTTGCTGTTCAGAAGAGAAGAGGAGAAACGCGTATACGAGGTAGGTGACACCGTTTTGGTTTTGAAATTGGATTTTTCCTTGGTTAATCGCAAATGCATGTTTCTATGATATGTAATGTTGTATTTAGTTAGCTAAGCATGTTAGAAATACACTAGAATGAGTTTAGACGAGAAAAATCGTGATTTAGAACTATTTCGGCTCGATTTCGCACGACCGCCGACCTCGACTGTGCTCGGCGCTCGTCGGCGATCCTCGGCGCTGGTTGAATAAAATTAGGGCGCCGTAGACCGCGAGAAGACGGACCGCGGGCGCTCGAAAATACACGACCGCTGACCTGGGACCGCCAGGGCGATCCTGAGCGATCCTAGGCGCTCTCAACAGAATTTCCAATTTTTCCTAATTTCGAACCTAATTCAATTCTAAACTATTTTTAGACAATTTTAATGATTAATTAAGGTACTTTAAGACCAAAATAAACTACCTAAACCCCTGTTTTACAGAAAAACAAATTAGGGAGATATTTAGGACAATAGTTGCCAAGTTTTGAAGGTAAATGAGAAACGTGATTTTGGAAAAGCCTAACTACCATTTGACTATCTAAATACCCTAAATGACATTATAAATCAGAATACTTTCTAAAGAGAATACTGAATTCAGATGAATAAATATTGAAGTAAATGTACAGATGTAACCATTATATGCCGCTAGGCACCAACCCTTATAGAATATGACACTTTAGGGAAGTTTTGGAGTCTAGTGGGCATAGCTGGTTGTGGATCCATAGTCGTAGCTAGATAGCTGAGGGATATGTCATTTGAGTTGAGTTACTCCTATATGCGACGCGCTTCCTTTGCAAGTTAGTTTGTCTGGGAAGGTCCTATGTCTGGAGGGACACCCCGGTGAGCCGCTGGTGATTCCCTGTACATGTGGATAAGCAACCACCTCCATGTATTGATTCTGGTGCTGCATGCTGGTGGTACATGCCAACTTTGATGGGTACGTGTGCAATAAGTCGGTGACTACGGCTCTTGTCTAAGCTGCGCTGCATGGGGCTTGAGTATCATTAGTAGCATCGCTCCTAAGACGCACGGTGGTATAGCAATTGGTTGAGAATCATCTCAAAAGGTTTATCTAACTTTGTGAGTCCTACAATGACCCTGAAATCATAAAACTTGTTATTATTGTGGTACATGCGGGAGGCATGTGTTTGGGATATTGGTTGGATGTGACTGTTTAGTACATCCTGGCAATGTATGAATTATGTTACTGATTTGACTATGGTATTTTCATATTAAACTTGCTGGAATTCATCTCTAGAACTGTTTAGTATATTGTTTTGTATTTACGAATGATTATACGAGCCTGATTAATCGATGTGACTTATTCGTGCATGAACTGCTACTTTCCGTATATTAACTGTTTAATCATGCATGTGTTACCTACTGGGATATTCGTATCTCACCCTACTGTTATTCCATTTTTTTCAGCTGATACGCGAGAGGGGGATCTCTTAGACTTCCAGGGAGAGATAGCTGAGTATTCTCCAGAGGATTACTATTATCCCGATCTTATCTGAGGTGGATTGATGTTATAGACTTAGCATTTTAATTGGTTATTATCATTAATTGGATTTGATGTATGAGAGAGACAAGAGAGAGTTAGTAACCAGTTCATACTACCAGACTTTGATACTATTGATTGATGGTCAAGCTTCATGCTTGTTTGATGATTTTAATCTACACTTCCGCACATACTTGTTTCCGCAACTCTGATGGATTAATATATGGATTGGATTTACTTTCTTTGGTCTGGTAGGTTATTGATGTTGTGATTGATATGGGCCAGTAACACCTCGGATTTGGTTGTTGAACTAAATTCGGGTTGTTACAGTAGCGAACCGGGTTCGGGTCAGGTGCCGGTTTGGACTGATTCGGGTTCGGGGCGTTACACTTCCTGCCCCTAAAAGCCATATATTAGCGGCGGTATATGCATTGCCGCCCCTAAAAGTCCCTTTTAGGGGCCGTAAACCCAGTACCGCCCCGAAAAACCATATATTAAAAAAACAAAAAATTACTTTTAGCAGCGGGACATTTATTACTGCCCCTAAAAGACATTTATTAAAAAACAAAAGATGACTTTTAGCGGCGGTAAGGTCTTTACCGCCCCTAAAAGACCCTTTTAGGGGCTGTAAGGCGATTACCGCCCTAAAAAAATTTGTCTCGGTGAAATAATGTGAAATTTTTACCGGCGGTTTTTAAAACCGCCGGTAATAACCCGATAACACGTTCTTTACTGGCGGTTAAACCGCCGGTAAAGAAAATTTTCATTTTAAAAAAAAAACTCAACTGTTGCTAAAGTTGGAGAGAGAAATTGACTTTTAGGGGCGGGAATCTACTGCCGGTAAAAGCAAAAGCGGGAATTCTCGCACGTCCCAAATCAATTTTGTTAGACTTTTAGGGGCCGTAACCGCATTACCGCCCCTAAAAGACATTAATTAAAAAACAAAAAATTACTTTTAGCGGCTGTAACCACATTACCGCCCTTAAAAGCCATTTATTAAAAAACAAAAAATTACTTTTAGCGGCGGTAAGCCAGTTACCGCGCCTAAAAGACCATTTCTAAAATTACAAGCGGGACGTTTCCCCGCGTTTCAATTTTGACTGTACTTTGAGGGGCGGTAATTACCGCCGCTAAAAGTTTAAGCGCTATTTTCAAATTTAATTCAGCTCACGGGCGCGTAAAATGTAAGGTTTAGGGGCGGTAATCTACTTGCCGCCGCTAAAACTCGAGTCTATAAATACCCGCCGAGTCTCTTCTTTTCTTCAAGGTATGTCTCAATCCCTCTTCTTCTCTTTATATTTATGTTTCTCTTTCTCTTTTATATCTCTCTCTCTTTCTCTCCATCTCTACTTCTCTCTCTCTTTCTCTCCATCTCTACTTCTCTCTCTCTATCTCTCTTTCTCTCCCTCTCCATCTCTCTCTCTCTATCTCTCTTTCTCTCCATCTCTACTTCTCTCTCTCTCTATCTCTCTCCATCTCTCTCTATATCTTTCTCTCCTTCTCCCTCTCTCTCTCTCCCCTCTCGGTATGTATGCTGTTGAAGGACAACAACAAATTTTTTTTTTATTTTTTAATATGATTTTTAGCGGCGGTATTTCCCGCCACTAAAAATCATGATGTCATTTTTTTTTTTAAAATGAGTTTTAGCGGCGGGAAATACCATCGCTAAAAGCGGGAAATACCGCCACTAAAAATCATGATGGCATTTTTTATTTTTTAAAATACCATTTTTAGAGGCGGTGATTCCCGCCGGTAATGAGTGATAACAATAGCGGCAGTAATCTACCGCCGGTAATGAATGGGCAATAGCGGCGGTAACTTACCGCCGGTAATGAGTGATAACAATAGCGGCGGTAATCTACCGCCGGTAATGAATGGGCAATCGCGGCGGTAACTTACCGCCGGTAATGA
Organism: Buxus sempervirens; assembly: GCA_947561395.2. Taxonomy (NCBI): domain Eukaryota; kingdom Viridiplantae; phylum Streptophyta; class Magnoliopsida; order Buxales; family Buxaceae; genus Buxus; species Buxus sempervirens. The sequence goes on along the minus strand of OX387194.1, from coordinate 12,904,199 downwards.
GTGAGCAATAGAGGCGGTAAGTTTTTTACCGCCGCTATAAGCGTTAGTGACGGCATCTTTTACGGCAAGAGGAGTTACCGCCGGAAATGTTTTTAGCGACGGTAATTGTTGTTTTACCAGCGGTAGCTTACCGCCGGTAAAAGTGTCCTTTTTTGTAGTGCTGACCTGTAGATTAATATCCAAAAGAAAAGATACACCAGCAAGGGGGGGGGGGGGGGGGACATCGAGCCTTACCCCTACCAAAAAAAACCAACAACCGGAAAGAAAACCAACAATGGGGGGGACATCAAGCCTAACCCCAACAAAACACATAAACTACTTCCTAATGGCATACAAACCCGTTCGGTCATGAAATAAACAATCACGAACCTGGGAAGATAAATCTGAGTGAGAAGCATAAATGAACTTTGAAGAATGAGCACATCCCACGTTGGCAAGAGCATCTGCCATTGAGTTTGCTTCCATGGGACAGAGGCGAAGCCATTGATAATATCAACCAAGACCTTTGAGTCAGATTCAATGTCAAGATCCTGAAAGCCTTGAAAGTCCGCCAAGCGAAGGCCATCCCTTAAAGCAAGCAACTCAGCCAAGAGATTAGAGTTAAAACCATAGCTCGCAGAAAAAGCCACCTGGAAAGAACCAGAAGAGTTTCGGATGACTCCCCCACCTCCCGAAATTCCAGGGTTACCTTTAGAAGCTCCATCCACATTCAAACTGAATGGGAGGGACCTTTGACTAATCCAACGGACGAAGTGAGCTTTAGGGGGTCTAATAAAAGGAGAAAAGATATTCATATGATCCAAAATCAAAGCACCTTTGAACTTACAGTTTATTGTAGGCTTAGTGAGATAGGAGACTTCCTTCAACCAATGCTGAACTTTTCTGATAATCTGACTTGCAACCATGGCTTCATCTTCAAATCTGCTTTTACACCTTGTGATCCAAATCTCCCAACATATAAACAGAGGAGTTGCTTTAAACAATAAGCTACACTGGTCAGAAGAGCTAGCACTAAACCAGAAGGAAACTTTGGTGGCTAAATCATGAAGGGGATGAAACTGACAATGAAAACAGTTAGTAAAGTATTCCCAGACAGATTGAGCAGTATCCCCGAAAGAAAATAAGTGATTGAGAGACTCTAATCTTTTATTGGAGCAACAGTTGCACTGAGAACATATCTGGATTCCACTGAGTTGAATCCTGTCATCTGTAGGAATCTCCCCCTTCAACATTTTCCAAAAGAACATGGCAATCTTGTTTGGAATAAAATTCATCCAAATAATTTTACTCCATGGAAAAGAAACTCCACGAGTTCTAACAATGTTCCAAGTTGATAAGGTAGAGAAAATACCTGAAGAAGCAGCCTTCCACAGAGGCTTATCTTTAAGATTAGATAGGCTCAGATTTAGGTCCTCGATCTGAGCAATGATATCATGGGGGAGAACATCCTTAAGTGCTTCAAGGTTCCAGGTTCCAAGGGGGCTAATGAAATCAAACACCCGAGCTTCAGGAAGAGGCAACACCTCTCCTTGGAGGAAATCCACCAATTTGCCTAAGTGAGACCAGTGGTCAAACCAGAAGCTAACTTTTCCTTCCTCGATAGTCCAATCCGTATTGTCAAAAATAACATCTTTCACTTTGAGAATTGCTTTCCATAATTTTGAACTACCGCAATTTTCCCTGAGATCATGAAGGTGATGCCTTCCACAGTTATATGATAAGTATAAGGAATATACTTTACATAAATTAATTTATACTAATATATTTAGTATAATTTTCATACTTATTATATAACTATTATTAATTATGTAAGCACGCTTAAGTATATATAACAATCATTTTAGTGCTTAATAATTATAAATTCCATCAAGTTACAAGTTATATATATATATATATATATATACATAAAGTATATATATAAGTATATTATATGTTATATAATCATTATATTTATTCAAGTTAGTAACTTGTGCTAATCTGACTTTGTGTTAATGATTAACTTTAACATGTTGAAAGCATGATTTGAGTATAATTTATATCAATGGACCATGCAAAGGCACGGTTAATTGAGCCTAGGCATGGCATGGCATGACGGAAGTAGAATAGTTGTTATCTTCTCTCAGCCGTGAATTTTTAACCTCATATAAAAATATAAGATGAAGATAATTTTATTGGGGATATGGACTCTCTTCATAATTTTATGAAGATAGTTTTCCACTTGACTGAACATATATCACTCTTTATGGCATTTGTTATGTGACTAACTGTTGCTCCAAAAGCCCCATGACTTATGGAGACTTTGTTAGTTAAGCACTTAATATCTAAGATCGTAACAACACTTAATGAAGATACTGCAAATGGACTACAACTCCTAGTACTTGTTACCAAAGTAGTGGCTAGCTGCCCAGAACGCCCTTGGATGTTGAACAGTAATGCAGGGCGTCCACCGTGTTGAAATTCTCAGCCACCATTTTGCTCAATATCCAGGCAAGAGCCGCATTTGTCATACATCTCAGTGTTAGCATAATTTTTACAACTTGGTTCATCCCACACAAATAGAGTACTGGCGTTTGCGAGGTTGTTGCTTGTGATTCCCATGAGCATTACGGTCACCCCAACACTAAGAAGGAACCTAGAAGGGGCCATGCCTTCAATGGAGCTGCACCAAAAGTTGAAGGAGCCTGAAACTAAAAGACTTTTGGGTATATATTCAGTGCCTTCGAATAATTTTCCCATTTTTTTAATCTATGAAATTCCAATTTAGTAGATGTCTATGAGTTAGGGTTCGATAAATCAGAATTAGAATTAAACATTTTTTTTTGGTTAAAATGGACTTATTTTGTTTTTTATGCCTTATCAAAACTAATTTTTAACTTATTTTTCCTTTTTTTTTATAGGAATACAACTAGAATACAAGGCTTTGATACGGTTAACTTGGATAAAATAAAAAGGTAAGTGCTTTAATTCATATGTTTACCAAATACTTTCCTTAACTAAAAAAACACTCATTACTATTTTAATAAGTGCTTAAATATATGTGTTTACCGAACACCAATTTTTTGAAATGAGCATTTTTTTTACAGCTACGTATAAGTCCTTAAATAAGCTAACTTATCTTTTAAGTACTTATCCATAAACACTAACAATCTCATACACCACCTTAACCTGTCCGCCGATATGCCATTGTGGGTGACCGGGATCCCACCATAACGAGATGTTGTTTAAATTGACCACCCTGAATTCAATTAATGCTTTTTCTGTGTCATGTGATTGCTAGAACTTGCGCCAAGCCCATGAACAATGAGTAGGTACTTTAATTACCTAGAAAAATCGATGACGCAGGAGATACTGATTTATCCATCGACACCATCAGGAGTTGGATGAACCAAGAGGCCAAATTTGCCACAAAATAGCAGCCTTGTTAAGAAGATCCAGCCGACGGACCCTCACCCTCCCTTAAGTAATGGTTTTACACAATTTGCCCCAACTAATAGGAGAGAATTTTTTTTCACAAGGTTGGAACCTGACCAAAGGAACCTGCAATAGATTTGTTTCAGGATGTCCAGCATAGGAAAGTGTAGCCATCTTCCATGCTTGCTCTTTGGACTTAATTCTCTCAATTAAGGGCACACAATGTTGCCAAGTTAACCTTGAGTATATGAGGGGAATGCCAAGATATTTCACAGGTAGGCTAGCTTCAACAACATTCCAAGTATTATAGATGGATATCTTTACATCTTGTTCTACATTGGACATAAAAACTGCACTTTTCATGAGGTTAATTTGCTGTCCAATTATGTTGCCAAATAAAACCCATGCTTGCCAAAGAATCTCAAAGGATTGAATGTCTCCTCGTGAAGAAAGAAATATATCATCAGCAAAGCAAAGACGCGTTAATTTCAAAGCTTGGTAATGAGAATGAAATGAGAATTCAGATTCCTGAATTTTCTTATTCATAATACCTGCGAGGGCCTCCATGGCCGACACAAAACGAGCAGGGGACATTGGATCCCCCTGTCTCAATCCATGTTGGCCTTGAAAGAATCCATGATCTGCCATTTATCACCAAAGAGCTCAATGTCATGGAGATACATAATCCAACTCAGAAGCTTATATGGGAAATTCATGGCACTCAGAATCTTCTTAATAGCATACCAAGAAATAAAGTTGTAAGCCTTTTGAAGGTGCACTTTAAAAGCACATTTGGGAGATCCACGAGAGTGGTGATAATTGTGAAGCAATTCATGGGTGATAAGGATGCTGTCCAAAAATTTTCTACCCGAGACAAAAGCAGACTGATAGCCTCCTACCAGCACTGGTAGCACAAGTTTCAACCTCTCGGAAGTAATTTGAGCTATACATTTATATATTTAGTTGCAACAGGAAATAGGCCTAAAGTCCCAAGCAGTAGGGAACTCAGCTTGCTTATGAATCAAGGATATCAGTGCATGGTTCATGGCCCTTAACATTTTGCTATGATTGAAAAAATTTGATATAGCTGATACCACATCTTCACCTACTATACTCCAGCATGATTTGAAAAATTTTGTGGTAAAACCCATCCAGACCAGGAGCTTTTTCATCTTTAATACAGAACTTTGTGGATCTGATTTCCTAAGACAAAACAGGCTTTGTCAATTCAGCTTGATTATCGAAAGAAAGTTGAAGAAGTTGCAGGTGACTTAGATCTATTCCCTGACAATACTCTTACAGTTGCAACACCGACTGCCGATGAACTTGCATTAGTTGAGCAATAATCTCTTCAAGTTCAGTGATGCTCACCCCATTAGTGTGAAAAGCACATTGAATTTTGTTGCAAGCTTGCCGAAAGAGTAATGAGTTGTAAAAGCATTTGCTATTCTGATCCCAAGTTAAGCCAGTGAATACATGACTTCTGTTTAAGCATGGCCTCCTGATAGCGCATATAGAAGCTTTGCATTCAAAAATTGGTAAATTTGAGCTGTGAAGAAGTTTAGAATTATCTAAAAGCAATTAAATAGATCTAAATAAAACTATAATAGTTAAGTCTCAGATGCATTGTATTAAAAATATAAATTTTAATGTCTGTGTAATTTAACTATATACTGATATTACCTATATATTGTGTAAAAAAAAAAAAACTTGTATATATGGAAACACCATTAATTAATAAAATTATATTAGTCATAAAAATTTTAATGATTAAAGTCCTAAGGTATAAATTAATGTAACTAATTAGCTAGGTATAATTGATAACATAATAAAATAGAATATAAATAGGGTAGAAGTGAATAAAATGGCACTTTAAACATTAGATAAATTTAATCGCTCAGTTTCTTCAAGGCATTTATAACAAATTGAACTTTAGGACATATTAGCAATGAAATCCAAAAAATGAAATCTAGTCAATTGAGTGTATAAAAGATAGGACGAATATTATTTTGTTCGACATATGGACTTTTCATAAATTTAAGATACCTTTCCACTTAATCAAACATCTTATCACTGCTCATCAATGGTGTGGACAAATGATGAAGATACTTTTCCGCTCAAATGGACTACAACTCTTAACAGTACTCGTTGCCAAATTAAGTGGTGTGCGGATGCCCTGGACACCCTTGGGACATTGAATAGTAATGCAATGTATATACCGTACTGGAATTCATAGCCACCATGCTTCTCGATTTCAAAGCAGCTGCATTTGTCTCATATCACAAAATCAATATTGTCACAAGTTGGTTCATTCCAAACAAATATAGAACTTGCATTTGCACGGTTGCTTTTGGTTGCCATGAGCATGCCCACAATCACCACAAAACTATTAAGGGACTTGTTAGGAGCCATGCCTTCAATATGTACAGCAATACCAAAAGATCAACGAAAAAGGAGCTTGAATCTAAAAAGACTCTTTCTGGGTATTCAGAGCGGAAATTACAAACTCTGGAGGATTGTGTTAGTGAGATTGAGAGCGGAAACGAGAGTGTTCAGGAGTTTGATTAATACCAGGTTTTCGCTTATCAACATTCTCACACTCTAAGAAAAATTATAAACTTCTTGTACAGTGAACATGAATATGTTCAAATAGATTCATTTGAAAGAAAAATTAAAACCACCCTTTTCTTTCATACTCTGGTTTCTTTAAATTTCTGAGACGTCAGGATACTTGCTATTATAGGTAAATCAGCGTATCCATGGGACTTGACATTCCTCACCCACCAGCACAAGCAAACCTCGAATCAGCCGCACAAGCATACCACGTGTACCGCAGCAAGGTTTGAAGATCTTGGACTTAGCAGTTGTGGCGGAGAGGTTTGAACACCAATGAAACCTCACAATTGCAGCCTCACATAGTTGGTGATGATGAAAACTGATTTCACCCTTATCTATGAAGACGATTTGAACACGAACGAAACCTCGGATTGCAATGGTCCTCACGATTGCATCCTCACGGAATGGAGCTCCTTCGTGATTTGGGTGGACGATTGGAACCTAACACGAAAACACGAACCAAAGAGCTCGGAAGGGTTTCCGGTGTTTGGATGTGGGCGCATTGTGGTGTTTGGATGTGTGTTTAACTTGGATTCAGATTTCCACGTGTTACGATTGGAGGCGGGGTCTACGCAAGGGATCCAGGTAAAGGATCCACAGGAAGTCATTCGTCAATATCTTTGGGATGCAAAGCTCCATCTCCTTTGGTCCGATCTTCTCTGTAGGGAGGTACCTTCGGCTTATATTAGGGTACCTTCGACTTATATTGGGGTACCCTAGGCTTATAAGGGGGTACCTTATGCTAGTTTTGGTAATTGCATATGGCTTACCATGTGGGGGTACCTTAGGCTTATATGGGAGTACCTTAGACTTACATGAGGGCACCTTGGGCTTACAGTGGGGGTACCTTAAACTTATTTTGGAAGATACCTACCACAATTTAGGGAGGTAGCTTCGGGTTATAGTGGAGTACCTGAGATACCCCGTATTTGACAGAGGTACTCCATTTTTAGGCCGAAGGTACCTCCATGAAAATGATCGGGTATCCCCATGTTTGCCTAAGGTACCACAGTATTTGATAGAGGTACCCCATTGTTTGTCTGAGGTACCCCATATTTGATAGCCTTGATTTAATTTGATCCAACATTTGGACCGTTGGATTGCGCTTCACAGAGGATCCACTTCACAGAGGATCCGTTTCCTCTCTATTTATATAGGCAAAGAAGGGAGCTTAGTCTTAATTAAGGTGTGCATTGATTTTATCTTTTGATATCAGTATAATTTACTTTGTAATCTAGTGCCTTGGATCTCAATCATCCCCATATCCGATGTCTACTTGTATTCTTACATTGCATGTTTCGTCATTATCGGTTGTCACGAAAGAGGAGTCATAACCTATGCATGGCAGGCCCCACCAGACTTTAAATATATTACAATGACTTCTTATTCTTAGCCTTCACAGCTTCACAAACATTAAGCTTCTCTCGCTCTCTCTCGATTGAGACATATAGGTGGGAAGAAAAATGGAGATAGTTCCGGCTTCGTTTTGTTGCGGCTTAAAGAGGTCCTGGAGGGGGAGAGGGTACCAAAGAATAAGAGGCTCAAACAGGAAGAACTTGAAGGTCATTAGGTTTGGGGGGAACAAAAAGAGGTCTTGGAGGAGCAGGGTGGTTCCGAAGCTCCGATTCTTCAAGTTGGTGTCACCAAGGAAGGCTTTCGCAAGGCTTCGGGATGCTTATATTGGTATGATGCTGAATTTGGCTGGCAAATTTAGCTCCTTGAGTGGTGGGAATGTCTTCAAAGCTAAGACTCCTCCAAGGCCTCGGCAAACCCAGATGTTTTCTGCTTGCGAGAACTTTGAAAGCAGATTTGTTTATGAGATTTATAAAGCCCTGATGGCTTGTCGAGAATTAGCTGCTAGTACATAATACTGGTTTTTATTTTATTTTTCTTGGGTAAATGTGTTCTATTGTCTTTCTGTTTGTCTTGGATGTTGGGTGGTGTTTAGATTTTTGATTTTGTGTTAAAACTTTAAAGAGGCTTGTGGAATGAAGAAGCCCTGTGTGAACAATTGAAAGAATGCATAGTATCCTGATATGTTTTAATCCTTAATTTTTTATATATTTCTTGGTTATCATCTGTCTCCCAGGTGGTATTTAGTATCATGGCATGCATGTCACTGCTCAGCAGGAGCCACATTCCCTGTGGTATTTAGTAGCATGGCAGGTCCCACAAGACCTTGATCAACCGGCACTTGAGTTTTCCATGTATCAGCACATTAAACCTTAAAAAAAAAAAAAAAAAAAACCCCAAATCCTTTCATTTTCTATGAGGGAGCTAGATAGGAGCCATGTAAGGATAATGCTAATATCCCAATGGCTTTCAAATTAAAAGCATTATCACCTTCCCTTGTTTCCTTCGGAATTCATTGGCTCTCTTTGACTTGCTGCCTGACGAGATGGGCTATCGCAGAGTCTTGCACCATTTACTAATAAACAAATCAAACATATAAAATTAATCAATATATAATGTGGGTATGACCATATGGAAATTAATGGGCAAATTCGAATAAAAGATACGGTGCCCGAGTCTATAAATCTTGTTTCTTTCCCTAACCTCCACCACCATTAACAATTATTATATGTGTAAAAAATTATTTTTATTTCATCAGCTAAAAGAAGTTATTATAGAAAAGACATATGAAGCAAATTTTTTTTAAATATACACATAATTACGGAACGGATAAAGCATGGCATTTAGGCTCAGTTTGGTAATGCTTTTGCTTTCTTGCTTTTGAAAGCAAGAAAGCAAAAAAGTACTTTTCTTCTTTTCAGAAGATCTTTTGTTGAAGCAAAGCTGTTTGATAAACTTTTGCTTTGCTGCTAAAAAAGCAAAAAAGCATGTTTGGTAACTACAGTAACATATAAATTGCTTTTATGCTATCATATAAAACCACCGTAAACAGTTGATGCATTCTACTTAAAAATATACTTGACATATATTGTAATGGGTTGAGCAATAATCGGGTCAGTTCAAGTTGAATCTGTTTATTGGTGGGTTGGGAAACCCAAAACCAAACCCAACTCGCCAATAATCAAGTTCAACCCACCAACCCGATTAAAAATTTTTATTTTTTAATTATAAAAAATACACCAATAGAAAATAACATGAATTAGTGATACAATTTAGGGTTAAATGGGTCATTATTAGGTTAAACGGGTCATTATTGAGTTAAATGGGCCATTATTGAATTAAACAATTCATTATTGGGGTAAACGGATCATTATTGGGTTAAGCGGATCATTATTGGGTTAAACTAGTCATTATCAGGTTAAACGGGTCATTATCGAGTTAAATGGGACATTATCGAGTTAAACATGTCATTATCGAGTTAAACGGATGATTATTGGGTTAAGCAGGTCATTATCAGATTAAACGAGTCATTATCAGGTAAACAGGCCATGATCGTGTTAAACGGGCCATTATTGTGTTAAACGAGTCATTATCGAGTTGAACGGATCATTATTGGGTTAAGTGGGTCATTATTGGGTTAAACAAGTCATTATCAAGTTAAACGGGCCATTATCGTGTTAAATAGGCCATTATTGTGTTAAACGAGCCATTATCGGGTTGAACGGATCATTATCGGGTTAAGCAGGTCATTATTGGGTTAAATGGGTAATTATTGTGTTAAACAGGTCATTATCGGGTTAAACAGATCATTATCGGGCTAGATTCGAATTGACCTAAATACGAATGGGTTACTAAATCTCCAATCTGAAGCCGATCCAACTATTACATGGGTCAACCCAAACCCATTTATTCAGGTTGGATTGGACATGATTGGTCAATTTTTTCCCGGTTTAGTTTTGTGTCGAGGCTTTTAGAAGCAAGAAAGTAAATTTATGGTTAAAATGAGAAGCAACATTTCTATGCTTCTTTTGAAAAGCAATGAAATTGATCTTTTGCTTCTTATAAATTGCTTCATGTGTGCATAACCAAACAGCACTTTTGCTTTTGAAAGCAATTTTTTGCTTTCAAAAGCAAAAAAGCACTTTTGAAAAGCGTTACCAAACGGTACCTTACTCTTTATCCTTAGGTTGCTATATTTGGCTTATTGTTATTCATTCACCTTATCATTGATTATCATATCCTAAATGTAACATTTAAACAGAAGTATATTCAAAAGTTGTGTTCTGATCCAACAATATAGTTTCACTTTCTGTTAGAAAAGTGTAAAGAGATCCTTTTACATTGCTTTTCTTGATTATTGTTACAGTGCTAGTAGACTCTTCTTATAGACTCTTACAAAAGAATATTTCAATTACAGTAACTTCTGTTGTAACTAACTCAGACTATTCTAGAAGATGAGTACAACAGAGTGTTATGTTGAGCTGGCATTACTGTCATTTGCAGGTGTAACACGTGATGTGGTTATTGCTTGATCAGCCCCCCTCAAGTCGAGCTTCGACAATCGTAAGTGAAGACTTGAACATAGCTGAGAGAAACGTGGAGTAGAAAGAGGCTTTGTTAAAACATCAGCCAACTGATCTCGTCCAGAGACAAACACCACATATAAAGATTTATTGAGCACTCTTTGTCAAACAAATTGAAAATCTATTTCTATGTGTTTCGTCCTGGCATGAAACACCAGATTGGAAGAAAGGTATGTGACACCCAGATTGTCACAAAAAATTGTAGGAGTGGCCGTGAGATTAATACCAAGGTCCTTACATAGATGTTGTACCCTTATAAGCTCGGTAGTTGCATTAGCTACTGCTTTGAATTCAACTTCAATTGAAGACCTTGATATTGTGGGTTGTTTCTTGGATGACCATGAAATGAGGTTAGAACCAGCAAAAAGGCAATATGCACCTGTTGATTTTCTCTCATCAGGACAATTTTCCCAATTTTCATCTAAGAATGCAGTAAGATTCATGGTAGATGATTTAGAAAAGAACAATACAAGATGAGTTGTAGCCTTTAGATAATGCAGAATCCTTTTTACTGCTTGCCAGTGGGGTATTTGTCGAGCATGCAGGAATTGACAACCTTACTGAAAAACACCATTTAGACTCTAACAACACCTAGAGGGGGTGAATAGGTGTAAACGATTGCGGAATAAAATTCTACTAATTAAAGACAAGTCCTTAATTAATAGGCATGCACAAGTCTTAAACAAATAGCAACCAATCACACAAAATTGCAAATAAAGTAATGAGACAACACACGCAATTTTGGTGACGAAGGGAAAACTCTAAGAGAACTCTCAAAGAGAAAAACACTCTGGGCGATCAGGTGCCACCTCAGAAAATTCACTATAAGAAGAAGACTTACAGAAAGTGGTTTAGATGACCCAATACAAACTCTGACACACAGTGTAAGTATCTAAAGAACTCTTCAGATTTGCAACCTTGCAAAAATCTAGAACTTTGAATATCTTCTTAGTGAAGCGCCAAACGAACTTGCTCAGCAACCGTAGGAACTCCCACAAGCAAGCTCTCCAACCCGGAACTCCAAGGTAAAGAATAGAAAAGAAAGAAAGGTTTTGATGGCTCAAAGGTAGAAAGGGAAGGAGAAGAAGTTCTCTTCTTCACACACAAGATTTTAGGGTTCTAAAAACGGCTTGGGTAACCCTAAGGAACGTCTAGACAATCCTTATATAGGTTAGAAAAAAGTGGAGAAAGAATAGGAAACAAATCAGAAAAGATCGGAATTTTATAATAGATTTTTCGTATTGAACGTTCGAACGTTCAATATGAAGACCTACTTCACTTCTTCTCGTTCGAAGGAAAGTCTCACGTTGAGTTTAAATAACATGAACGGTCGAACGTTGAGACTAACGTTGGCGAACGTAACTCTTGGGTTTCTCTGCAGACCTTGAACGTTTGAACGATAAGCCTTGCCTTCTCGAACGCAACTCTTGGGTTTGACTGTATGCACTGAACGGTCGAACGGCAGGTCCTGTCTTCTCGAATGCAACTCTCGGGTTTGACTGTATGCATTGAACGGTCGAACGGCGGGTCCTGTCTTCTCGAACGCAACTCTCAGGTTTCTTTGTATTTAAAGTTTGCACTGAGCATTCGAATGACACATCAAACGATTATCTAACGATCACTATAACTTCCTCAATTTGACTCTGACTTAGACGCCGTTTGAACCAAGACTCCTATGACTTATCCCAAACACTTTGAACACATTGAACACTTACTTTTTGGCACGGAATTAAGCCAATATAAAATATTGAACCTAACATACTCCCCCTTTGACTATTCTGTGACAAAACTCACAAGACAAATCCTAGTTGTTGTGAACCACCAAGCAACAACCAGGTGAAAAAGCAAGGGGAATACAAAATAACTAAACAAGTGAATGATCACAATCAATTATCCAAGAACCAATATATTCATTCATTCACCAATGATAATACTTCATGATCCAAGAACAATATACAAGTAAACATGTTCATTCACATAGCCATAAACCAAAAAATACAATCATCCATCCACATTTCATGTACAACCATATATACACCACAATATCCAAAAAAAAAACATCAAAAACCACCAACACCATCTCCCCCTTTTTGTCACAACTAAACAAAGGGTAAAAGACAACAACTCAGGAGTGAGATGAGCCAGCATCACCATCACCACTGCAACCACCTCCACTGGGACTCAGATCAGCAACATGAGGTCTCTGAAAATCTCCTGGAGCAGCAGAAGGTGCTTCTACATCTTCTTCCCCATCCTCTTGACTATTAAAATATTCAAGTAACGATGTTTCAAGTTTTTGCTGAGAAATCTCCAGGTTCCTTTGGTGAAGCTCAAGCCTATGAAAGCGGATCATAGCATCTCCACGATTCTTCTGAATTCTCGCATCCAAGGACTATAAATACTCAATGATTTGGGAATTTTGAGCTTTGAGAAATTGAAGTTCCTCATGGGAAGAAGAAGGAGGCTAAGGCTGAATAGGATCATTAGGGTTAGGAGCAGGAGTGGACGCTGAATGAGCACGACTCTGATGAAGGGTTGTTTCAGTGGTGGGTTGAGAAGCTTTACATAATTCGAGAGAGGGAAAAGAGATACCAAGAGCTACAATCAACCGGGCAATCAAACACCCATATGGAAGACCATAAGATCTTTTGGAGTAATTGAAAACCTCCAAGATCTTAGAACAAATAACTGAGGGAAGATCTATGGTATAATGCTTTTCAAAGCATATAAAAAGAGCAACTTATCAAATGGAATAGATGATTTGTGAGCAACAGGAAATAGATTGTGGCTCTGAATGCGGAATACGACAATGGTCTCAGCCAAGAACTTGTTGGCCTCAAGGGCTTCACCCTTGTAGATCCAATTACCCCTTCCATTGTGGAGAAGGGTATCGGCCAACTCATTCTTAAAAGCACCTTTAGTCTCAAAATACGGATATTGAGGGTCAGGTACCCTAGGGAGACGAAGAGAAGAAGCTATCACTTCAGGAGAGACACGAAACTCAGAACCTCTCAAATAGATAGAGAATGCAAAGGTATTTCAATCAATGGAATGGATATTCGCATAGAACTCTTGTACCAATTCACTAGAGGGGAGAAGGAAATTATCAAACATGGAATCCCACCCTCTATCCTTAAAACAATCTGAAATTTTGGAAGGAAGGTTATCAAAATTAACTACCCGCTTAGTGATCACAGACCTTTGACAAAAGTAGTCATCAAAATTTTTCTGGGCATTAAGATCAAAGAAATAGGCCTCATCTACCCTAGGTCTCTTATTCTTATTGGAATTCTTAGCACCAAGAGACTTTGATCTAGGCATCTAATAGAGGACACAACACACAGGAAGGAGAGAAAAAAAAACAAACAAAAAAAATTACAGGGTAAGAGCAAATCTAACCAAGTAAAAGACAACAAGAACCTAAACAAGCTGCTTAAAAAAGATAAAATGAATGAGAAATATGAAGAAAACACCAAGAAAAAACATATGGAGGTGAAAAAATATCAGCTGTTGAAAAACAGTCGAGCAACGTTCGAACGATGGTTCGAACGTTGAAGAACACGAACCCCAGATTTGGGGATTTTCGACTAAAACTCCAAATCACAAAAAATCAACCGTAAAATCACTCAAAAACAAGAATAAAACATGATTGAACTATTTTGAGAGTGATTTAAAACAAAAAGAACTTAAAGCCACGACAAATCAAGGATTTTCGCAAGAAACTAGAAAAACCCTAGAAAACGAAAACCATGAATGAAAAAAAAATGGCAAGAAAACATGATTTCGTACCTTGAAACGCAAAATCCAGACGATTTGAGCGAAGAGATTGAAGGAAAAACACCAAGAAGCCGAATCACAAACGTGGGAAGGGTTTGCGTTCTTTGAACGTTTAAAACCCCTTTCGCATCCGACTTAAAAAATAAAAGGTTTTAAATGAACGTTCGAACGATCATCAAACGCGGGTCTAACGTTGAACACTAAAAACCAATGTTTGAGAGAAATAGGCCAACGTTAGTGAACATTTGATACAACGTTCGAACGTTTATAACTAGTTCAGAAAAAATTTGCAAAATTTTCTCAGAGAACACAACCTTTTTCAACCAAAATGACTTCCAACAAAAACAAAGACCTCTAAGACATAAATAAAAATATAAAACAAGTATAAAATCATGAAAACTTAAAATTTGAAACATTTTGGGAACCATTTTGCTCTAAAATTCATATTTTGCCAAATCCAACTTCAATACTCCCAAATACTTACACAACAACTCAACCAAATTTCTAATTGTGCTTGTGTGCATGTACAAAACCAAACACAACAAGTTTTGCTTAAATAAGAGCTTGGTGAAGAGGAGTTGACCATTTATCAAGAAATCACTTTATTACTCAAGTCTCTCTAAAAGTTAAAAAGAACCCTTTCATGAATTTTTGACACCTTAAAAATTCTGTTTTTGAAATTTTCTCCCCGTGTCTCTGACAACTCTTTTTGCACAAGGAGTAGTGTTCCATAGAATATCTGGGGTTTACAGCTTATTCCATGGTTGTACTCCTTTTTATTTCTTTTTGAACTCAAGATGTCTGGGGTTTACAGCTCATTGCAGAGTTCTTTTCATTTTGCTTTTTCTTTTAAACACAAGGGAGAAATCTCTTTTTAACACAAGGTCATATACTAGGGTCTTTTCAACTTAAGATAGACAAGAATAAATCAAGGATTGCCTATCCACACATACACCGAAAAAGAAAAATTAAGCTTGCTTAATTGTATTTGGTGTGTGTAAGTGCTATACAAACCACAAAAAGAATTAAGTGAAATGCTTGTGTCTTTATAAGAAACTATTGAAGAAGAGTTTATAAAATAATCTTTGAAGAGCTATAGGTTCCCAAAATGTAAAAAATTTATTGTTTCACAAACTTATACCTATCCTATATTTGACAAATGTCAAGGCACAAACACATACGAAAACTGAAAAAGAAACAAAATTGAATAAACCAACAAAACAAAAACAAGACAAAAACAAAAACAAAAATAACTAAAAAAATAAGCATGCTAAAGAAGGAAAATATGCATGAGAAACCCTAAAGCATGCTACAAGGTCCTTCTTATGGAAGAGGACCAACACCAATAGTTTTTCTAAGAGACTCAAACCTAAGAGCATGTAAAGGTTTGGTAAAAAGTTCAGCTAATTGGTTTTCAGATGGGATGTGCTCTAGAGATATCATATGATCCTCTACCAACTCTCGAATAAAGTGATGTCTAATATCAATGTGCTTGGTTCAAGAGCATTGAACCAAGTTATAGGAAATATTGATTGCACTTGTATTATCACAATACAAGACAATAGTCCCCTGTTCAATCCCATAATCACTCAACATTTGCTTCATCTAAAGCAATTGAGTGCAACAACTACCAGCAGCTATATACTCAGCTTCAGCTATGGACAAGGAGATAGAGTTTTGCTTTTTACTCATCCAAGCCACTAAATTGTTTCCAACATAGAAACAACCTCCGATGGTGCTTTTCCTATCATCTGCATTTCCAGCCCAATCGGCATCAGAATAGCCTGCTAGAATTGCAGAAGTGTCTCTAGAGAACCAAATACCATGATCAACAATGCCATTAACATACCGTATGATACGTTTAACAGCAGACAAATGTGACTCTCTAGGATCAACTTGAAACCTAGCACAAACACCTACACTAAAGGCAATATCTGGCCTACTAGCTGTAAGGTAGAGAAGACTACCTATCATGCTTCTGTAAAGAGTGTGTTCAACACTCTTTTTAGATAAATCAGTACTCAACTTCAAGGTAGTGCTCATGGGGGTTCTGGTATGTTTCTTACTGTCCAACCCAAATCTCTTCACTAGGTCTTTGGCATGCTTAGATTGAGATATAAATAACCCATCTGAAGATTGAGAAATCTGAAGACCTAAGAAGAAGTTAAGTTCACCAACCATACTCATCTCAAACTCATTTTTCATAGCATTAGCAAAATTCAAAACAAGAGATTCAATAGGAGAACCAAAAACAATATCATCCACCTATATTTGTGCAACAGTGAACTACTCTCATCCTTTCTAATGAATAGAGTTCTATCAACTCCTCCTCTTGTAAAGTTGTGATTTAGAAGATAAGCAGTAAGTCTCTCATACCAAGCTCTAGGAGCTTGTTTCAACCCATATAAGGCTTTCTTAAGCCTAAACACATGATGGGGAAACTTGGGAACTACAAACCCCTTGGGTTGTTCAACATATACTTTTTCATGAAGTATCCTATTCAGAAAAGCACTTTTCACATCCATTTGATACAATTTAAAGCTCAAGTGACAAGCAACAGCAAGTAAAATTCTTATGGATTCAAGTCTAGCAACAGGAGCAAAAGTCTCATCAAAATCAATACCCTCCACTTGGGTATATCCCTATGCTACCAACCTAGCCTTGTTTCTCACAATAGTACCATGTTCATTTGACTTGTTTTTGAAAATCCATTTGGTACCAATAACATTGTGATTTTCAGGTCTGGCCACAAGATTCCACACATCATTCCTAATGAACTGATTTAGTTCATCATGCATGGAATTAATCCAGCACTCATCAGTAAGTGCTTCCTCTACCCTCTTAGGTTCAAGTTTTGACACATAGGAAGTATAGGTCATCTGATTTAATACTTTCCTACGAAGTCTCATCCCTTCATTCAAATCACCAATTAAGAGCTCTTTGGGATGATTTAACTTGACTCTTGAAGAAGGTTCTTTTGTAGGACCTGGTGTAGATGGGGAACTCTTTTCAGAGTTTGAAGGATTGGACTCAGAAGACTTAGGATTTTGAGTCTCAATATTCTGATCAAGATCGCCTAACTCTAAAATAGACTCTCCCTCAACATAAGACTGACCAATCCCTTCATCCACCACAACATTGATGGATTCCATGACAGTGTGTGTACGAAGATTGTACACACGGTAAGGCCTGCTATTCTTAGAGTAACCTAGGAAAATTCCTTCATCACTCTTAACATCAAACTTTGCTAAATTCTCCCTATCTCTCAAAATGAAACACTTACTTCCAAAGACACGAAAGTATTTAACAGTGGACTTTTTACCAAACCAAATTTCATAAGGAGTCTCAGTACTCCTTGGTCTCAAGTACACCCTATTTATCACGTGATAGGCTTTGTTAATAGCTTCTCCCCAGAAATACAAGGCCACACTCTTAGCATGAATCATTACATGGGCCATCTCTTGAAAAACCTGTTTTTCCTCTCAACAACTCCATTTTGTTGTGGAGTTATGGGTGCTGAGAACTCTTGATGAATTCCCTCTTCAAGACAAAAATTTTCCAAGATTGAGTTCTCAAACTCTTTCCCATTGTCACTCCTTATCCTACCAACTTTAGACTCTTTTTCATTAAAGAGTCTCCAACACAAAGCCTTGATCAACTCACTTGCTTCTGATTTTTTTCTCAATAATTCCACCCATGTGAACCTAGAGAAGTCATCTACAACAACCAAAATATACCTCCTACCACCAAGACTTTCAGTTTTAGAAGGACCCATTAGATCCATGTGTAACAATTCAAGAGGTTTGTGGTTTAGGCATTCAGAGGCCTTTTTGTGACTAGACCTAGTTTGCTTTCCCAACTGACATGGCCCACACACATTTGGTTCAACTTTGGCAAGCTTGGGAAGATCTCTAACAAGTTCATGCTTGGACAGTTCAGACAAGTTTTTGAAATTCAGGTGACCAAGCCTTTGATGCCACAATTCATGCATATCAATTTTGGCAGTATTGCACACAAAAGCAAGATTAAGAACAACACCATAACAATTATCAGGGGTTCTTTTACCTTGAAGCACACACAAGCCATTTGCATCAAACACAAAACAAAGATCTTTAGAAAATTTAACTTCCATGTTTGAATCATACAATTGACTTATACTAATCAAATTAGCTTTCAAATCATCAACAAATAGCACATCATGTAAAGTAGGCAAACCAGAAATTTCAATCACACCCTTACCTACAATAGGAGCCTTGCTTCCATCACCAAAAGTAACTGTGCCACAAAAATAATCTTCAATAGATTTAAACATGGATTTATCACCACAAATATGATGAGAACAAGCACTATCAAGATACCACATAAGACTATTTCTAGCCTTCAAAGCAACATGAACCACATGACAACTCAATTCACTTTTCTTAACCCAGATTTGCTTGGATTTAGAGGCTTTCTTAGTCATTGAGGCTAATTGTTGACTTAAGAGTTTTGTCTGATTTGAAAGTTCTTTCACTTGTTTAGACAAATTCTCTTGAGGTTTTCTAGGTGGGAATTTCCTAGAGTTTTGATTTAAGTCCCAACAATTTGGCCTTATATGTCCAGAAATACCACAAAAATGACAAACATGAATAAAGTTCTGAGATTGAAATCCCTTTGTTGGAACACCCCTGGGTTTTTACCATTTAGACTCCTGAACACCGTTCATACCTTGGTTTGTCTTACCCTTGGGAGGATTAGACTTACCCTTTCCTTTGGCAGTCACAAATTTGGTCTTAGAAGAGGAAGGTGCATCCTTGGAAGCATCCTTGAAGCCTAATCCCCTTTTATCAGTTCCTAATTGACACATCCCTAGCATATTGTCCAAGTTGGCTGAAGCTGTAGAAAAGTTTTGAAACTGGGTTTTTGTCTTTTCAAGCTCTTCCTTAAGAGACTTGTTTTCAAATTCTAGGGATTCAATCTTTAACTTGTGTTCACCTAGACGTGAAGTAGACTCTTCAAATTTTGCTTAAAGATCTTCTTTCTTGAGCTCTACTTCATTAAGCCTTTTAAGAGTGGACTTCACTTGTTTCTTTGCTTTCAAACACTCTTTAAAAAGCTTGTCATATGCCTCTTGAATACTCTCCTCATCATCAGATTCTCCATGAGAAACTATTGCATTCTCACTTGGTATAGAATCTTCATGATTGCTAGCATCACCACTCCCAACAATAGAGGTGAATGCCATATAGTTTGGACTTTCCTCTGTATTGGAGTCCTCACTATCTCTATCAGAGGCACTCTCATGCTCAGATAGAGTAGCATTCATAGCCTTCCCTTGAAGTTTCTTAAATGTAGGACGCTCAGACCTGATGTGACCAAAACCCTAACACTCATGGCATCTAATCTACTAAAGTTTCTGCAACCGGGTGTCCTTAGGATTTTTTCAGTCCTTATACTCAGATTTGATTTTAGGTTTCTGATCTTTACCACTAGAACTCCCTTTAGACTTATGTCTTTCATTACCTCTCCTTGGTTTCCTCATTTTGAACATCTTCCTAAAATTCTTTACAAAGAGGGCAATATCTTCATCTGCCATAGATTCCTCACTAGAGTCATCATAAGTCTTTTCTTTTACAGATTTAAAAGCAATAGACTTATTCTTCTTTGTTGGAGGGAGAGTAAGTTCATAAGTCTGAATCGAACCTATAAGGTCTTCTATCCTAATACCATCGATGTCCTTACTCTCTTCTATAGTAGTAACTTTGGGTCTATATTTTTCAAGAATAGATCTGAGAATTTTCCTTACCACTCTATTTGAAGGAATTCTATCACCAAGATTAAAACTGGAATTTACTATATCACTTAGTTTGGCGGAGAAAGAATCAAAAGGTTCATCCTCTTCCATTTTCAATTCCTCAAACCTAGTGATAAGCATCTGCAATTTGGATTTCTTCACAAGGACAGTTCCCTCATGAGTGGTTTCTAAAATATCCCAAATTTCCTTACTGGTTTGACAGGTGGAAACTCGTTTGAATTCATTAGCAGATATTGCAATAAAAAGTGCATTGACACCCTTAGAGTTGTAGTTCACTTCAACTAACTATTCTCTGGTATAATGGTCTGGGTTTTTGGGTTTTTCCGCACCATCTATAATAATAGTGGAAGAAGTCCATCCTCTCTCAACACTTCCCCAACTCTTTTCATCAATAGCCTTCAGATTGGCTCTCATACGGACTTTCCAATAGGCATAATTACTGCCATCAAAGAATGGTGGGGTAGTGGAAGACTTGTCCATGACTAGCAGAGTCAAGGATCTGGTTAACCGCTTTGATACCAATTGAAAAACACAGTTTAGACTCTAACAACACCTAGAGGGGGTGAGTAGGTGTAAATGTTTGCGGAATAAAATTCTACTAATTAAAGACAAGTCCTTAATTAATAGACATGCACAAGTCTTGAACAAATAGCAACCAATCACACAAAATTGCAAATAAAGTAATGAAACAACACATGCAATTTTGGTGACGAAGGGAAAACTCTAAGAGAACTCTCAAAGAGAAAAACCCTCTGGGCGATTAGGTACCACATCAGAAAATTCACTATAAGAAGAAGACTTACAGAAAGTGGTTTAGACAACCCAATACAGACTCTGACTCACAGTGTAAGTATCTGAAGAACTCTTCAGATTTGCAACCTTGCAACAATCCAGAACTCTGAATATCTTCTTAGTGAAGCGCCAAATGAACTCACTCAGCAATCGTAGGAACTCCTATGAGCAAGCTCTCCAACCAGGAACTCCAAGGTAAGAGAAGGAGAAGAAGTTCTGTTCCTCACACACACGATTTTAGGGTTCTAAAAACGTCTTGGGTAACCTTAAGCATGTCTAGACAATCCTCGTATAGGTTAGAAAGAAGTGGAGAAAGAATAGAAAACAAATTAGAATAGATCGGAATTTCATAACAGATTTTCCATATTGAATGTTCAAACGTTCATCGAACGCAGCTCTAACATTCAATACGAAGACCTACTTCACTTCTTCTCATTCTAACGAAAGTCTCACATTGAGTTTAAATAACACAAACAGTCAAACGTTGAGACTAACGTTGGCAAATGCAACTCTCGGGTTTTTCTACAGACCTTGAACGTTCGAACGATAAGCCTTGCCTTCTTGAATGCAACTCTCGGGTTTTTCTATAGACCTTGAACGTTCGAACGATAAGCCTTGCCTTCTTGAACGCAACTCTCGGGTTTGATTGTATGCATTGAACGGTCGAACGGCAGGTCCTGTCTTCTCGAACACAACTCTCGGGTTTTATTGTATGCACTAAACGGTCGAACGGCGAGTCCTGTCTTCTTGAACGCAACTCTCGGGTTTCTCTGTATTTGAACTTTGCACTGAGTGTTCGAACGACACATCAAACGACTA
This sequence comes from Buxus sempervirens, assembly GCA_947561395.2. Classification (NCBI taxonomy): domain Eukaryota; kingdom Viridiplantae; phylum Streptophyta; class Magnoliopsida; order Buxales; family Buxaceae; genus Buxus; species Buxus sempervirens. The sequence goes on along the minus strand of OX387194.1, from coordinate 12,882,554 downwards.
TCTAATGATCACTATAACTTCCTCAATTTGAGTCTGACTTAGACGCCGTTTGAACCAAGACTCCTACTACCTATCCCAAACACTTTGAACTAAGGGTGCACCTCGGTTCGGTTTGGTCCGAGTTGATTTCAACCCAAGACCAAACCGAAAATATATATAGTTAAACCGAACCGAATTGAAAACCGAACCAACTAAACTGAACCGAAAATATATAAAAAAACCGAAACCCAAACCGAACCGAACCGAACTACATGAAAACTATTTAGTTTGGTTCAGTTCGGGTTAGACCAATATATTCTTATCTCAAACAAAGGTTTTTTTTGTAATATCCTTAAAGTTTAACATATTATATATATATATGAATTCAGTTCGGTTCGGTTCGGTTCGGTTTAAGGAAATACATGAATTTGGTTCAGTTCGGTTCAACCGAACATGAAACCCAAAACCGAACCGACCTAGATCGATTTAAGGATTTTTGGACCGAAACCGAACTGAACCACTATAAAACTGAACCAAACCGAACCGAAGTCAGTTCGGGTTCGATTTTAATCGGACCGAGTTGCACCCTTACTTTTAACATATTGAAAACTTACTTTTTTGCACGGAATTAAGCCAATATAAAATATTGAACCTAACACTTACTAACAGAGTAAGCTAGGTCAGGCCTTGTAAAGGATAAATACTGTAAAGACCCAACAATGCTTCGGTATAAAGAAGGATCTTCAAAGAGGTTACCGGTATGAAGACTTACACTACAAAAAATTTTGATCTTAGTGACATTTAATTAATGAAATTTAGAAGAAAATGTCACAAAAGTTATATTTTGGTAGCATTTACAATAGAAGTCACTAATTTAAAATTTTAGTGATATTTACATAAGAAACGTCACTATAGATTTTATATAGTGCCGTTTATCAAAAAATGTCATGTACTACTAAATTAAAATGAATTTTTTAATAAACATCATAATTAAGGCATGTAGAAATGTTTAGTAAATGTTAATATTTTATCAAAAAAAGTTTAAGTAAATCCTTTATAGTTACATTTATTAAAAAAAAACGTCACTGTATTATGATGACATTTCCAAAAAATTAATAGATGTTTAGTACTTAAACAAAGAAATTTTTACAAGTGATAGGACTTCTGGAACAACGGTTAGACATGTTGTAAGCACCCAAATTTTGATCAAACCAAATAAAAGAGAAAAAATGTGCTAAAAGACAGCAGAAAAGTCAAACCCTGAGGGATCAAAAATTGACTTTTTGATCAAGAGAAAATTGACCACCTTGATTTATCTCAGTGGATAGAGAATCCCGACACGGTTCCAACGCAACTGAGTTTGCTAGAATCGGAGTCCGGATGAAGGATCTGTGAGCCGGTCAAACTTGAGGGGAGCTGAAAGTTGACTTTCTGCTAAACCCCGAATCAACTGCTTAACCCTATCCCAATGGATAGAGGACTCCGACACGGTTCTAACGCAATTGAGTTTGCCCAAATCGGAGTCCGGATGAAGAAGATGTAAGCAGTTGAAGTTCTAGGGCAGCGTGCTGGAAAACTGCACACGTGGCAAAAGTCTGCACACGTGGCAAGCAGCAGAGCAAAAAGGTCTCAGGGATTAAATTTGTAATTACCCAAATCAGTGAAAAATATCTCAATGGTAAAGTTGCAGATATCCAAGGGTATCAGGGACTAGATCCATAAGCATCAAAACTTGAGAAAATATCCCAGGGACCAATCTGTAAATATCCAAAAGTATCAGGGACTAAATCTGTAAATATGAAAAGTATCAAGGACTAAATCTGTAAATATCCAAAAGTATCAGGAACTAAATCTGTAAAAATCCAAAGTTCCAGGGACCAATCCACAAATACCAAGATTTGCTCATGATTGATGTCCCCTATGGGCATGCATGGGCATCATCCATGCATGCCACCCCTCATGCATCTCTCTCTCACTCTCTCTCCCCCCATGACCAACCATGCATGCCTCATACATGCATCCCCCTCTCTCTCATGGTGGATGGGCATGCATGGGCATCATCCATGCATGCCACCCCTCATGCAACTCTCTCTCTCTCTCTCACCCATGATTATGCCCCCTATGCATGCATGCCCATCCTTTGTGCCACATGAATAAAACCCCCCAAGCCCCATACGTATGGGTCCTCTCTCTCATTTTGAGCACACTTTTTCTCCCATCTTCTTCTCCATGCTCCTTCTCTCCCATCTCTCCCAAGTTCTCTTCATGGTTCCCTAAACCCCCCACCACCATTTTCCACCACCATTTTCGACCGCCATTCTCCACCACATTCAAGTGAGAAGAAGGAGGTCTTTGAGATCATTTGGAGAGGACGAGGTGCTGCCCAAGGACGGTGGTGCCACAAGGTACCTCAAGCACATCCTCAAAGAGGATTCCAACCTCAAGGTGAGGCTCCCCATCATGTTGTGTTGCATATATATTATAATGAGATTTTTCTGAAAAGTTTTCTAATGTTGTCTTTTCCCTAGCATAAGTTTGGTATGGATGTCTATTTGAATGCCTTTTCTTCTCTTTTTTTGGTAATGTGAAGGTCTATAAGGATAAGAGAGAGTCCATCTCATGTTTAGCCCCCATGAAGTTGCTATTTTGAGTTTGGTTTTAATTATTTGTGGGGGAGCTTGTTCCCCTTAGCATGATCATCTATTGTACCCCATATTAACTACCCCCTCTTTCCCTTCTTCTAATGATCTTGCTTGGATGATTGTGCTTTTGGTTTTGAGCATGTAAATGGTGATAGGGTAGGTTGGCTTCTGTTAGATCATAGGAGTATGTATTGTGGTTGGGTGCTCCTTAAGTGCCTTCATGATAAGCCCTTTTTGCTACTTGTGAGAAGTATGCATGCTCTCCTTCATAACATATGTTCACACGTGAAGCATGCTCACTTGCACAAACACTTTTGTTCCATGCATAAAGAAAATCTGTAAAAATGTATGTATTTCCCATGGTTAAAGAGCATGCATGCTAGGCTTGTGTTGATGTATTTGTGTTGTCCTCGCGTGATCATTGACATGTGGAGCACGAGGAACCAAGACAGGGACACTTGGGTCCCTGTCACAGTGCCAGAACATCCCTAGAAGATCCAAAAACCCAACCCCACTGCCCAAAAATCCAAAAAAAAGGCTTATGTGTGTTGATCCGGCAACTCAGGCCGGATCAACAGAAGCCTCTGTGTAGCCGGCAAAAGATGCCGGATACACAGAGACCTGTATGTAGCCGGCATCTCAGGCCGGCTGCACTGCCAGAATTCATTTTTTGCCATTTTGCTGATCTTGTGTGATTTTTTGGTTTGTTTGATCAACTCCGGGCGAACCAGGTCCAAATTGATTTCCGGTGGGCCTTCCAACGGGGCCCACCAAGCCCGACCAACCTATTTGTGCTTAAATAAGACAATTAAAAGAGTTGAGTGGGCCAGACCCTTTGAGGCCCACCAAAGCCCAATTTGGGGCATGCATGCGTAGTTAAGTTATGGTTTGGCCGAGGCAAAGGGCAGGGCCTATCGGGCCCACCAAGCCCATTAACCAACCAAGGTTAGGGTTTCAAAACCCTAACTCAAGAAGCCTTGGGCTTTCAAGCCCAAGCCTAGTTAAAGGGCCCCAAGCCCAATACCTGGCCCATTTTGGTATAATTAATCAAGATAACCAAAATCACTTGGCAAACAACTGTGGGGCCCACTCAAGGGCCCACAAAGCAACCCCGGCCCACTTTTGGCATGAAATCCACTTAACTAATCCAACTTGAACTCCAAAATAAAATCAATTCAAATTGAACCAAAGTCCAAAGGGCCACATCTGGCCCACCAAGGGATACCGCGGGCCTTCCAACGGGGCCCGCCCAATCAGACCCACATCACTTTAATTAAAAAGATAAAATCAAGTAAAGGGACCCACACCACTTTGGCGGTCCCGCCAGACTTAATCAAATTACATGCTGGAACAGGAATCGGGTGAGTGAGAGACCAACTGAGTTGACTCAAACCAGGGAAACCTATGGGACCCGTCACTTGACGGGGTGGACTAGGGTGTCTACGGACTTCCCCAGACCGCAACCGAGCCCCTACTTAGAATCTCAAAAGCCGCAGAACAAAAGCCTTAGTAGAAGAACTTAGGCACCCAGGTGTCTGCCTGCACCCCATCAGGCAGTGGCGACTCCAAACAAATCCCGAGGCACGCATCGTTTTGCGTGCGCCTCGTCGTGCGACCGAAATCGGGTGCGCACACATGTAATAGACACTATTAGATTAGGCACCATGTCTTAGGTTCAAGTCACGGAGGAAACATATAGGATGGAATAAAAGGCGTATAGAAATGTCATTAAATGTTCAAATAAATGTCATTGAGCCTATTTTGTGAATGTCATTAATAAATATATAAATATATTATTCATTATTATTTTTTATAATGAATTAAATGGATTTTTGATACATATAAACATTACTAAATATAAAAAAAAGTGTCACTATAACTAAAAAATTTAATGACGTTTTACGAAAATGTCACTAAAACAATTAGTGACGCCCTTATCATGGAAATTTATAGAAAACGTCAGTAAAGTTTTAGTGACATTTTTTAGGGCATTAGTGATATTTATAAAAGTAACACTAAATGTTAAATTTCTTTTAGTGTTAGCTATTCTGAAGTTGCCATAGGCGTTTTGACTGATTCGACATTAGGCATATTAGCACGGTGAAGCAAATCTTGGATATATTTCCTTTGAGTTAATAACAAGCCATTAGATGTGAACTGTGCTTCAACTCCCAGAAAGAAATGTAATTTCCCCAAACTTGTAATAGGAAATTCAGTCCTTAAAGAGGAGATCAGACTGGAAATGAGATGCATAGAAGTGTCGGTAACTAAAAGATCCTCAACGTAGACTAAGACATGGAGAACCTCTTGACCAGTTATACGAACAAAAAGAGATGTGTCTGCTGATGAAATATGGAATCCCAGATCAAGTAATTTTTGGCTCAGATGAAAATACCAAGCCCTTGGGACTATTTAAGTCCATAGAGGGCTTTGCGAAGCTTACATACATGAGTGGGATACTGAGGATTGATGAAGCCGAGCGGTTGTACCATGTAAACAGTCTCAGTAAGAGGGCCATGCAGAAACGCATTTTGCTCATCAAACTGTTGAATTGGCCAGTTGTTTGAGACAGCAAGCGCTAGAACAAGTTTGATTGTTGTTGCCTTAATGTGAGACATAAGAAAAATCAATTCAATGACTTCCTGATCATCACACGGGCTCAATAAAAATCATGGAGTCGCCACCATTCCTTTTAGGTGTGAATGGATACCGAAATAATCAAATAAAGTGAATAATAAAAAAGCATAATTAGAGTAAAAAATAACTCTAATAAAAAAATAAACCAGAGATAGGTAAGGAGATTAACTTATGAACAGGGGAAGGTATTAGGCACCCCCATTCATCCACACGAAGTGGTTGCCAAGTATTGTTCATGTTTTTTTAAAAAGGCTTGCTAATAATCAAATTAAAAGTAAAAGAAAAACATAAAAAATGTATGGCTTTTTCCATATGAACGATCCAATTAATTCTGGATCCTTCTTATGAATATACCATTTTTGGGCTTCATGATTGAATAAAAATCAAGGAAAAGAAAACAAACTAAAAAGAAAAACATCAATAAGAAGGAGTTTAGACCGTAGGATCTTCTTAGAAAGATTAGAATCCTTTTAAAACTGCTTTATGATGTTGGAAAATTAATCTGAACAATTCTAGGGTACAAATCTAGTTCAAACCTCTCATTAATTGAGAGATATAAACTAGATACACCCATGTGGATGAAAATCCACAAAAAGGGAGAATTTAGACCATAGTATCCTCTCTCAAAGTTTAAAGTAACAAAAAACATCTCATGATATTGAAAACAAATCTGAACCATCTGGGGTACAGATCTAATCCAGATTTCCCATTGATTGAGAGATTTAAGCCAAATACACCCATAAAACATCAAAAGGGAGAGTTTAGACCATAGGATCTTCTCTCAAAAATTAAAATAATTCAAAAAATCACCTCATGAAACCCGAGAGGTTGCTTTAAGGCTTTTGATTTATCATATTGACCATGATAGACCCAAAATCCTAGCCTAATAACCAAAAGACATCAAAAAGGAGAAAATAATGTAAAAACAACACTTTAGGAGGAAAATAAAATCTAATGCTATGAATAGCATAGATCCATGGTATTCCTCCATATTTCAACAATAAGCAATCACATAGCCTAAATTTAGTATTAAAAATACAAAAATCAAAGATTATAACACATAAGGCCTATCCTACAGGTCCATTCCTGTCCTCCTTTCCCCTAGAACTCTCTTCACGTTTTACGGCTAGAGCAGATACTTGAGGTACTTGGATTAAGGTTTGGGGTTACAATCACATACAGGCCTTATTCTACAGAAAGGGTAGGAGACAGAATAATCCTAGAAATTAAAAATAGAAAAATAAAAGAAGCCTACCTGAATTGCAGAAAATCAGAGAGGCAGAGGTTCGCTTCTTCACTTGGAGCTTCTGGCACAACTCTTAGACACAATTTCCAGCCTTCAATTCTTAGCTCTAACTTTCAGCCTTACTTTTTCCAGCCATTTGCTTGAGGAGAGGCCTCCTATTTATAAGCAAGAGCAAGGGCAAGGGTGGTCCTCAGAGGTTCTAGAATGTTTCAATTCATTTTTAGAAACAAGAGTTGGAGTAAAAACGGCCGAACGAAACCCTAGAGAGAGGAACAAAATAGTAACAAGGCTCAAAAATCAAGATTTTACGAAAATGTCCAAAACACGTGTGTCCGCATTTGATTTGCGGACATGCCTTGTCCGCATTTGGATTGCAGACACGCTTTTTGCTTGAGGAGAGGCCTCCTATTTATAAGCAAGAACAGGGGCAAGGGTGGTCCTCAGAGGTTCTAGAATGTTTCAATTCATTTTTAGAAACAAGAGTTGGAGTAAAAACGGCCGAACGAAACCCTAGAAAGAGGAACAAAATAGTAACAAGGCTCAAAAATCAAGATTTTACGAAAATGCCCAAAACACATGTGTCCGCATTTGATTTGCGGACATGCCTTGTCCGCATTTGGATTGCGGACATGCCTTGTCCGCAAGTCAAATGCGGTCAAGGCTTGTCCGCATACCAAATGCGAACAGAACAGGTTTGCAATTTTTCACCTTTTTTTTACCCTTACTTGCACAGGCAATACTTATTTACATGTAATATCATTTAAGTAAATGTCCTCGTATTTTTTAATCTCCATTTACTTAAGATATTACATGTAAACAAGTAAACACTCCCCCCCCCCCCTTCATTTGAATCCATTAAAAATAGTTCCAGACCCAAATTCTAAGTAAATAAAAAGTCAACTTTCCAGTTCAAGGCTAAATTCCGGTTTTTCAGGTCTGGTAAAAAAATTCAACATGTTAATACCAAGGTATTCGTCAAGATTTAAAATCTCAAAAAATTCATTTATGCAATAACATTGCTAAAAACCTGATTACCGGGAAAAATTATCTTGAAATCTTGCTTTAAAAAATATTTCATTTTCTGGGGTCAAAAGTCAACAAAATTCAATCGGAAAAAGTTTGACTTTGCACAAAAGATTGAATTCGGGCCTTTTCCTTTGTGGTTTTGGATTCAAATGGGTTAAGGATCTCAAACCCAATGCTAAGAATTGAAAATTCCAATAAAATCTTTCTCTCCTTCAAGATTTATCAAAAATCGTGCAATTTTGGGGTGTCTAAACTTAACAACAGGACTAAAGGTTTCTTCATAATCTATGCCATACTGTTGGGAATAACCCTTTGAAACCAATCTTGCTTTCCTTCGATCAATCATTCCATTGGCAAGATACTTCGTACGATACACCCATTTGCAAGAGACAACATTTGTTGCTTCAGAAGGAGGAACTAAACTCCAAGTTTCATTGAGCATTAAGGCATGAAATTCTTTAGACATGGCTACAGACACCTGATTTTTGCACCCCTAAAATGAAGAAAATAAAAAGTCAAACCCTAAGGGGGTCAAAAGTTGACTTTTTCATCTAAGGATAATTGACCACCAAACTTCATACCATTGGAAAGAGGATTCTGATACGGTTCTAACGCCACTGAGTTTTCTCAAATCGAAGTTCGGATAAAGAAGTTATGGGCTGGTCAAATCTGGAAATAACAGAAATCGGCTTTCTGCAAAACTCCAAATTAGCTGCTCAATTGGACATCAGCAGAAAGAGCGCATTGACACAACTCCAACGCAACTGAGTTTGCTGGAATCAGAGTCCCGGATAAGGAGATATGAGCAAAATTGGCTCCGGGGCGCGACTTTGCACTTCTGCTAAAAAGCCCGAATTTGCTACCAAACTCTAGCTCAATAGATAGAAGATTTCAATCTGATTCTAACGCCATTAAGTTTGTTGAAATCGGATATCAAATGAGAAAGTTATGAGCAGTCAAAAATCTCAGAAAATCTGCACATGTGGCAAGATTGAAGAAAGGACAACAAATAAAAATCTAAGAATAAAATAATAATATTTTATAAATATCTAACAATTAAATTAAATCAAAAGTAAAATGGAAAATAGAAAATGCACATGCGTTTTTGACAAAAAAAAATCTTAAGAATAAAATAATAATAAATCTTAAAGAATCTAAAAATTAAGATAAATGAAAAATAAACAAAAAAATCAACCACATTCGAGTTGGAAAGATAAGAATAAAACATATTTAAGTTTTAGTTATGTTAAATATAAAATTAAAATTCAGTTGAAAAAGGTGATTAAAATTCATTTTTAGTGCATTTTTCAACTATAAAAGGGGGGCCACCCCCCCCCCCCCCCCCCCCACCACATTCCAAAGACAAGCAACGAACCCCTCTTCTTCCCCTTTTGCTGTCTCCCACTTCACTCACCCTCTCCCTTCTCTCTTCATCCTTGATTTCCCTCAAGAGAAGCTGGTCCCCTATAGCCTTCTCCCTCTTCTTCTTTGTCCTTTTCATGTCCAAACCCCTGCCCAAACTCTGTTCCACTCAAAACCAAAACCCAAAAGTACCCTTGGATTGCACCATCCCCTTGCACATTTCATCCCTTACAACCCAAGAGTGAGGAATCCCTTTTCATTCCATTCTTGGAAATTCACTGGAGTGCGGTAGCGCTGTCAAAATTCTCAGAGAATCTCGACATCACCAGATCAAAGAATTAATAGTGTGGTAACACTTCTAATCTTTTTTTATATACATATGTGAGTTTCCTTATTTGCGCAAGCTTGAATTCTTCTTATTCTCTTATATTTTTACTAATCTTTTTGTTCACTTGTGCCGGGGATCCTCCCATATAAATGAGTGTTTCTTCGCGGAGAGGGTAAAGAGTAGATCCAAAGAAAGAAAATATGGAAACTAACATATTTTAATTTGAATGATTTTATTTGCAAATGCAAGAGGGGTCTATCCTCTTTGGATTATCTGGTGTAACCCCAACCCATTTCTTCTTGCTTTCACATCCTGCAAATGACTCAACCAAGTGAAGAAAGAGTGAGATTTCATCTCATTATAAAACTTCAAAAGATAGAAAGAAGGAGAGCTTGAAGGCATATGAGGACATTTGCACTATAACAGAAGTATTGGAAACTTCAACAAAAGCTGCGGAACACCCCAAGAAGCCAACCAATTTGATCCAAAGCAAAATTGGCACAAAACTGTAAAATCAGGCGTGCCCGTATTGGCAGTGCAGTTTGGGCGTGCCCGTATTTACTATACGGGCAAGCCTGACCCGTGTTGCATTTACGGGCAATGCCAACCCGTATAGTAAATACCGGTGGCTTTAAAAATAACTTAAAAATGTAATTTTTCGACCTGGTTGGGCTTGATCCGACCCAAACCATCAAGACCAAACGCAATAAAGCTGTTTGGGCTATTTTTAGCCCATTGATAAACCATGGGCCTAGATGGGCCCACCAAGATCCCTTGGGCCCACTTATGGGGCCCACCTTTGACCGGCCCAAAACCAAGTCCGTTTCCCACGAACGGGCCCAAGGCCACTTGTATAATATTTCATGGGCCCAGACCAAGCCCATTGAGCCTTCTAACTTTGATAAACCAAAATAAAACCCAAAAAGGGTTACCCAATAACCCCACTGGGCCAAAGCGCAAACCTGGCAACCCACAGGCCTTCCAACAGGGCCTATACCCGACCCACCTCACTTAAAATAAAAGATAAAAAATGAAATAAAAAGGGGCCCACACCTTCAAAGGACCCCACCAGACCCAATAGGAAGCATGCTGGTCTAGGAAAGGGTGAAAATTGACTCAAAACCAGGGAGACCTGAGGGACCCGTCAGATTGACGGAGATGGCCGGGGTGTCTTCGGACTTCCCCGGACGTAACCGAGAACTTAACCAGAGTTTCTAAAAAGCCGCAGACTAAGCAAGATTAGACCGGTTAGGTCACCCGTGTCTGCCTGCACCTCTCAGGCAGTGGCGACTCTGAAAGTCCCGAGGCACGCACGAATCCACGTGCGCCTCGTGTGCGATCTAGTCAAAATTTAGGTGCGCACAGCTTGGCGACTCCGCTAGGGACCCCTCAACCCAGTCGGACCCTGGTTATCAAATGAGTCAACCTAGGTGGATATAAGCAGATTGAGGAAGTACTTCTTGTCCAACCTTAGTGGCTTATGGAACTTATGCAATTACATAATATTGGGGGATCCTGTCAAAAGGATGAGATAATTGCCCAAGGAAAGTGGAATTTAAGCGATTCCCTGTGACCCTCCACTTACCTGGGGATCCACCCAGACATTGTATTGCATATTGTTCTGTACTCTCACTATAAAAGTGACATTAAGGAACCCTTAATCAGCTCGTTATCCGAGAATCACCCGAACAGACACCGCACTTGACCCCACTGCACATACAAGCACATCACTACACTGTGAATAAACTTTTAACTGCGTGGGGTGACATGCACGAGAGAGTCTGCGTGGATGATCCGAATTGACTGCCTCAGCATAAACCGTGAATGCTTCTCTTAACCAAAACCTAGATCTCTCTAACAGCCACCCTTCTTCAAACGAGAAACTTACTTTTGGGATGGTATTAGCCCTATGCTCCCGTGGCTTGCCGGGGAAAGCAGGGTAAACCCATCTCCCCAGGTTTCTAGATTCCTTAAGCGCCACTGGTTTCCTGCCGTGGTACGCGAAGGATCTAGTACTTGGCTCAGACCCTTGTAGGCAGATGCCTCGGGTTGGGTATCCTTCCCCACCTATTACTTCTGATAAACCCTGATGCTGTGAATGTGAATGCGAATGAGCAAATATGGGTAAAACCCAAGAGTCCATTAGGGGCATTAACCCCTGCCTTTGTTTGCGTTAAATTGAGTGAGACCTAGTCCAGGGGCTGCCTTAGCCCTAATTTACGGAGCCAACCCAACTTTGATCAGGGGCATGACCCCAAGTCCATGCATCTGAGTCCCGTGAGCCGTGGGCTTTGACCCATTTAGTCCACTGGAAGCATTTTTAGTCTTAGTTGGCCTTTGTACAGATGAAAGCCGGCCAGATCAGACAGAAATGAATCAGAACAGAAGCAGAAAAACCCTAGAGTTAGGATTTCAACCCACCATTCGATTGGAGAGAATATACCAAAAACCCTAAAATGGGACAAAAATGCCCAAAACCAAGAGGTTAGACCATGAGATCTTCCATACTCAAGATAAAATTGTTTGTATCCTTTTGAAAATCACTAAGCAATATCTCAGAAATGCTTGGGGCCATTTATTTCAGATTTATCATAATGAATACGATAGATCCAAAATACAAGCCAATTTCGACAAAACGGGTGCTATGTGTGCATGTGTAAAAATCATCTCTCTAAACACATACATAACAACATATAGCATTCAAAGTACATTAATCAAAGGGGGGTTCTAAAAAACCTAGGGTTCCGTTCCATTCTCGTTTCCCTTAGTTTTCTCTCCCCGTTTTACGGTTTCGAGATAGTCTTGGGGTACTTTGAGTATAGAAAGGGTTTTCACAGAACAATAGGCCATTCAAGAGGGTTCTATGTCTAAGGATCAATTCCCAATCTCATTTCCCCTAGATCCCCCTTCACGTTTTACGGCTAGAGGGAGTCTCGAGGTACTTTGAGTAGGGAAAGAGATTGCATACATAAAGAGTATGCCATTATTCTACAGAAAGGTAGAAGAGAGATCTAACCCTAGAATGTAAAAACAGAAAAATAAAGAAGTTCCAGGCTTACTGGGAGCAGTGCGGCAGCGGTTCCCTTCTTCACTCGGAGCTCTTCAATCTCCAACTTATGGTCATTTGCTTGAGGAGAGGCTTCCTATTTATAGGCAAAGACTAGGGCTAGGGCAAACCCTAATGGTAGACACAAGGAAGTGTCTAGCATTCTCCCACTTAACCCTAAGGCTATTTTCGAGATTTCCACTTTTAGAACAGGGATAAGACAGTAAAAAGTGAAAACTTTCAGAATTCCTCACTTTTGAGCAAAATCCTTATATCCGACAACTCAGGTCGGATACAAACAAAAATCTTTGTATCCGACATAAAATATCGGATACAAAGCAAAAGGCTTGTATCCGACATATAATGTCAGATATAAAGAAAAAGGCTTGTATCCGACATATAATTTCGGATACAAAAAAAAAAAAAAGCTTCTCTGCATAGTTTCTGCATGGCACTAACCCTTGCCTGCACAGGGAGTACTTATTTACATGTAATATCGTTTAAGTAACTGTCCTCGTATTTTTTAATCTCCATTTACTTAAGATATTACATGTAAATAAGCAAACACCCCCCCCCCCCCCAATTTGAATCCATTAAAAATAGTTCCAGACCCAAATTCCAAGTGAATAAAAAGTCAACTTTTCAGTTCAAGGCAAAATTCCGGTTTTTCAGGTCTAGTAAAAAGGTTCAATATGTTAATACCAAGGTATTCGTCAAGATTTAAAATCTCAAAAAAAAAATCATTTATGCAATAACATTGCTAAAAACCTGATTACCGGGAAAAATTATCTTGACATCTTGCTTTAAAAAATATTTCATTTTTTGGGGTCAAAAGTAAACAAAATTCAATCGGAAAAAGTTTGACTTTGCACAAAGGATTGAATTCGGGCCTTTTCTTTTATGGTTTTGGATTCAAATGGGTTGAGGATCTCAAACCCAACGCTAAGAATTGAAAATTCCAATAAAATATTTCTCTCCTTCAAGATTTATCAAAAATCATGCAATTTTGGGGTGTCTACAGCATGGGGATAGGTTATACGATGGATAATACCAGAAGTTGAAAGCAACTCATGAAAAGAGCGAAACTCACCACCCTAATTAGTCTATAATTGTTTGATTTTAGTTTGAAACTGAAGTTCAACAAAGGCTTTAAAATGAACAAATGTAGACAATGCATCAGATTTATTCTTAACAGGAAAAAAGCCATGTGTGTCTGTTGTAATCGTCTACAAAGGATATGTAATAGTGAAAACCATTAACAGAAACATGTGGGGAAGGACCCCAAAGATCACTAAAGACAAGTTCAAAGGGTGCTATAGACTTTGTAATTCTGGGAAGAGCTAGTGTACGATGGTGTTTTGATTGAGCACAGGCATTGCAAAAGGGGAGGATGGACCGTCAATCATGCAGTAGACCATGTTGGTGGAGCACTTGATGCACTACCCGAAGAAATGGATGACCAAGGCAGGTCTGAGACATGGAAAATCTGTTAGAAGACTTCCAAATCATCACACGGGATTAATAAAATGAAGGAGTCACCACCATTCCTTTTTAGGTGTGAATGGACACCAAAATGATCATAAAAGAAAAAAAATAGAATCAAAAGTAAGTCAAAAGTAACTCTACTTCAAGGTTAAATCCAGAGATGGGTAAGGAGATTAGGTTATGAATAGAGGAAGGTGTTAGGCACTCCTATTCATCCACACAAGGTGGTTGCCAAGTGCTGTTCATGCTTAAAAAATCCTTGCAAGTGAAACTCAATCAAAAGTATAAAAAGGAACAAAAAGGGTGTATGGTTCTTCCATATGAATGACCCAATTAATTCTAGACCCTCAATATGAATACACCATTTCTAGGATTTCATGATTAAATAAGAAATTAGAATAAACTTAAAGAAAGTAAACCTAAAGCTAAACTTAGAAAATCAACCTTAGGTTTAATCATTGAAGCCTTGTAAACTTAACATGATACAAGTTGAAACCACTCAAAAATACATTGAAGAATAAACTTGAAACCATTTAGGGTACAGATCTGGCCTAGATCTCTCATTAATTGGGAGAAAGAAGCCAAATCCACCCATGTTGATGAAAATAACATCAAAACGGGAGAGTTTAGACCATGCAATCCTCTCTCAAAGATTGAAACCATTTCATGAAACCTTAGAGATTATTTTAAGGCTTTTGATTTCAGATCTACCATATTGATCATAATAAATCTAAAAATCTAGCCTATATCAAACAAAATAAAGAAACTAGTGAAGTGGGTGATGTTGTATGAGAAATCAGAATTTTTGGAGGAAAAAGAGGATCTAATGCTATGAACAGCATAGATCCATGTGATTCCTCCGGATTCGAATTAAAATTATAACAATACAACCACATACAAAATATCAAAAGACATATAAAAGATCATCACAAAATGGGGTTCTAACCTAGGGATCCATTTCTTGTTCTCGTTTCCCCTAGCTCTCTCTTCACGTTTCATGGCTAGAAAGGGTGCTTAAGGTACTTAGAGATGGGTTTGGGGCTACAAACACAAGCAGGTCTTTCTTCATATCCGATGGAATATGCCGGATACAAGTAGGCTTTAGTGTATCCAACATCATATGCCGGATACATTAAGGCACTCGTGTATCCGACCTGATATGTCGGATACATGAGTTTTGCTCAAAATTAGGGTTTTCCGAGAGATTTCACTTTTTACCATCATATCCTTCATTAAAGGAGTGGAAATATCGGAAACAGCCTTAGGGTTAAGGTTAGTGGGCTCTAGACATTATTTTGTGTCTACCATCATGCAAACCCTAACCCTAACCTTTGCCTATAAATAGGAGGCTCCTCCTTAAGCAAATGGCCATAAGTTGGAGATTCAAGAGCTTCGAGTGAAGAAGGGAACGCTGCCGGACTGCTTCCAGAACCCAGGTAAGCCTCAAACCTCTCTTTAAATTTCTGTTTGTACATTCTAGATCTAGATCTCTTCTTCTACCTTTCTGTAGGATATGGCCTATGATGTGTGTGTGAAAACCCTTCCCCTACTCAAAGTATCTCAAGACTCCCCCTAGCCATAAAACGTGAAGGCGGGATCTAGGAGAAACGAGACTCGGGATTGATCCTAGTGCTAGAACCTTGATTTGAATAAGCCTTTTGAATCTATGAAAACCGTTCCATATTCAAAGTACCCTAAGATTATCTTGAAGAACCGTGTTTAACGGGAAGAGAGAACTAAGGGAAACGATAATGGAACGGAACCATAGGTTGTTCTAAAACCCCTTTGATTGATATGAATGCATGCTATATGTTGTTATATTGTTCTTGAATGAATTTTTACACTTACACATACATAGCACGTGATTTTGGCGGGATAGGCTCATATTTAGGATTTATTGCATTCGTTGTAATAAATCTGAAATAAATGGCCTCAAGCAATTCTGGAATGTTTTTAAATGGTTTTTAAAGGATTTTAATTCATCTTGCACGAATTTCACACACTTTAGCACTGTTTTGGTTGGTTTTACTCAAGAAAGGCTTAACTTGACAGCAATTGTACCCCAACTTCGGACACTCATAACTTCATCATCCGGATGAATTTTGGAGTGATTCCAGAACCATGGGAAAGGTGAGGCTGTCTAGTTTATGCCTACCAAATTTAATCAATTTTTATGGAGCAGATTTTTAACACCATTCTGCCGAAGTTGACAGGTCATTCAGGTCAAACTGTTGAACCTATCATTTTTGAATGGGCGCCATCTGCTTGTTTTAAATCCGATTCGAGTGATTTTTGTTTCTAGGAACTCCTTTATGAGTCTTTTTTTTAATCCAGTTGATTTCATTATTTTTTGATTTAATTTGTGTCGTGGGTAGCAGATTTACTCAGAACTGCTCAACAGCACTTTTCTGGGTTAATCTGTGATCCTCGGGGCCTGTTCGGGGAGTCACCCAAGGCACATCCGAATGAATTTTGTATGAGGCTAGTTTCCTTTGAAATATGGCCACACATACTTCATTCACACCAAATGTCATGGATTTATATGAAGCCGATTTTTCTAGATGATTTTCCAAACGTGCCTACTTGTCACTTTTGATTATCTCCAGCAGCAACTTTAAAAGAGGCATAACTCCTAGGACTTTAATCGGAATGGATTGAAAATTTGCATGAGTCTTCTATCTATCATAATCTTTCAAATGAATTTGGTTTGATTTAAATTAGATTTGAAAGATTTCAAGACAAATGGTTCTTGCTTTTACCGAATTTTCCGGATTTGGCTCAACTTGGTTTTGTGTAACTTTTGCTTTGATTTCCATCTTTTGGTGATATTCCAGAAATGATATTGACATAAAAGAGGATCTGGAATTCATTTGGATTTTCATGTGAAGATATCATACATTTGTCTTTTTTCAAGGTTTTTAATGATTTTTAGCAAGCTTTCTTATTTCTTTAGCATGAGCAACACTTGGCAACCACCTTGTGTGGGTGAATGGGGGTGCCTAATACCTTCCCCCGTTCATAATCTAATCCCCTTACCCATCTCTGGATTTTATTTTCAAGTAGGGTTATTTTTACTCTAGATTCGTCTCTTGCTTATTTTTAATCTTATGGTTGTGAGACATGGGAAAAAAAATCACCCGAAGTTGATCTCCCCTCCGTCAACACACGGGCTCAACACAAAATTGGGAGAGTCGCCACCATTCAGAATTTTGGGGTGAGAATGGACACCAAAAGATTAAAGATAAGCAAAAAGAAATAAAAAGTGCTAAAAGGCAAATTCTAGAGTAAAAATAACCCTACTTGAAAATCAAATCCAGAGATGGGTAAGGGGATTAGATTATGAACGGGAGAAGGTGTTAGGCACCCCCATTCACCCATACAAGGTGGTTGCCAAGTGTTATTCATGCTAAAAGAAAATAGAAAGCTTGCTAAAAAATCATGAAAACCTTGAAAAAGGACAAATATATGATATCTTCACATGAAGATCTAAATGAATTCCAGATCTTCTTTTATGTTAATATCACTTCTGGAATATTACAAAAAGATGGAAATCACAGCAAAAGTTGCACAAAACCAAGTTGAGGCAAATCCGGGAGATTTGGTAAAAAGTAAGGCCATTTCTCTTGAAATTAATCAAATCCAATTTTAAATTAAATCAAACCAAATCCATTTGAAAGATTAGGGTAAACAATAGTCTCATGCAAAATTTCTATTAATTCCGGTTGAAATCCTAAGAGTTATGGCTCTTTTAAAGTTGCTGCCGGAGAAAATCAAAAGTGGCAAGTAGGCAACTTTGGAAAATCACCTAGAAAAATCTACTGCACAGAAATCCGTCAAATTGGGTGTCAATGAAGTTTGTATAGCCATATTATAAAAGAAACTAGTCTCATACAAAAACTCATTCGGATGTGCCTTGGGTGACTTCCTGAACAGGCCCCGAGGATCACAGATTGACCCAGAAAAGTGCTGTTGAGCAGTTCTGAATAAATCTGCTCTCCACGACACAATTTAAATCAAAAAATTATGAAATCAATTGGATTTAAAAATAGACTCATAAAGGAGTGCCCAAAAACAAAAATCACTCGAATCGGATTTAAAACGAACACATGGCGCTCCGTCGAAGTGACAAGTTCTGTATTTGAACCTGAACTGTCCAATCAACTTCGACAGAGAGGTGTCACAAATCCGCTTGATAGAAATTAATAAACTTTGGTGGACATAAACTAGACAGCCTTACCTTTCCCATGGTTCTAGAATCACTCCAAAATTCATCCGGACGATGAAGTTATGAGTGTCCGAAGTTGGGGTACAGTTGCTGTCAAGTAAAGCCCTTTTTGAACAAAACCAACTCAAAACTGTGATAAAGTGTGTGTGATTCGTGCAAAATGAATACAAATCCTTAAAAAAAACCTTTTAAAAACATTCCAGAATTGATTGAGGCCATTTATTTTAGATTTATCACAATAAATGTAATAAACCCAAAATATGAGCCTATCCCGCCAAAACGGGTGCAATGTATGTGTAAGTGTAAAAAACCATACAAGATTAATACAACAACATAGCATGCATACATATTCCTCAAAATAAGGTTCTAAAACAGCCTAGGGTTCCGTTCCATTATCGTTTCCCTTTGTTCTCTCTCCCCGTTAAACACGGTTCTTCAAGATAATCAAGGGTACTTTAAATATGAAACGGTTTACAATCAATCAAAAGGCTTATGCAAATAGGGTTCTAGTACTAGGGTCAATCCCCAGTCTCGTTTCTCCTAGATCCCGCCTTCACGTTTTACGACTAGGGGGAGTCTCGAGATACTTTGAGCCGGGGAAGGATTTCCACACACATAGAAGGCCTTATTCTACAGAAAGGTAGAAGAAGAGATCTAGATCTAGAAATATAAAGACAAAAATTAAAAAGAGGTTTGAGGCTTACCTGGGTTCTGGAAGCACCTCCGCAGCGGTTTCCCTCTTCTCTTGGAGCTCTCCTTGGCGAGAATTCAAGGCAAGAGTTAATGGCCATTTGCTTAAGGAGGAGCCTCCTATTTATAGGCAAAGGTTAGGGTTGTTGGTAGACACAACTTAATGTCTAGAACCCACCAACCTTAACCCTAAGGCTGTTTCCGAGATTTCCCCTCATTTAATGAGGGATATGATGGTAAAAAGTGATTTCTCTCGGAAAACCCTAATTTTTGAGCAAAACTTAGGTATCCGGTATATCAGGCCGGATACACAAGGGCCTTAAGCTATCCGGTATTATATACCGGATACACTAAAGCTCTTTTGTATCCGGTATGTTCCACCGGATACAAAGAGGAGTACTTGTATCCGGCCTGAGTTACCGGATACAGGTAAAAACTTATTTTCTTCAATTTTTGTGCTGGCTTTCAAGGAGATAATGATTTTTTATCATTATTGATCATTTTGACAGTGCAATTTGGGGTGTCTACAACTGCCCCTCTTTGCGGGAGTTGCGAAGCAGTGAGCTGCAAAGATTAGACAAGCCCAAATTGCACTCCCTTGAGCATGATTTGCTTGATTCAATTCAATTTTGTAAAAAACAATTTTTGGGTGAAGATTTGCCAAAAAGCCCTAACTTTAAGGGGGGCATCTTTCCAAGAGTTCTTAAATTCCACTGAGCTCTTGTGGCTGTGAAGAGGATTTTAAGCCCAAAAATAGGATTTTTGAAAACTGATTTTTTATCAAACCAAGTTAAAAATTGAGTGGATATCATCCTTTTGACCAGCACATTTCCCAAAGTTGTCCTAAATTCCACTGAGCTCTCGTGGCTGTGAGGTGGATTTTAAGGCAAAAATAGGATTTTGTGAGAAAATAGTGAACTTTGCAGCGCATTTTTTTTTTTGCTCTTTTTTTCTTTTTTTTCCTTTTTCTTCTTTTTTTTTTCTTTTTCCTTTTTTTTCTTTTTTCCTTTTCTTTTTTCCTTTTTTCATTTCTTTTTCTTTTTTCCTTTTTTTTTCCTTTTTTCCTTTTTCCATTTCTTTTTCTCTTTTTTTCCTTTCTTTCTTTTTTTTTTTCTTTTTTTTCTCTTGTATCCGGTATAACATACCGGATACGAATGGCCTTGTGTGTATCCGGCCTGATTCACCGGATACACTTGCTTATAAAAGTCGCGCGCGGCCGCGACTTTTCCTCTTCTTTTCTCCTTCTCCGTTTACTCAGACCGGCTACAGACCCTTCGTCCCCGATTGTTCCTTCCTCTCCGATCACTCCCGGCGATTCCTTGAGCTCCGGTGCCCTCTATTGCTGCCGGCGATAGCCTATAACTTCGGCGACATCAGTGATTGCCCCTTCTCAGCCGTGGTCGAGCCCTAGCTCGATTTTTCCTATTTTCCTGCGATTTCTCAGCTTGGCATTGGAGGTTCTGCTCTGGCTACTTGTCCCTTGATTCCCACTTGCAACCAGGCACTTGATTTCTCCACTGCTCGTCCAGGTTAGTGAGATTTAAATTTTTCTTGGCGACCAATTCATGCTCAATTGGACGAATTTAATGCCAGGTGCTATTTTTCCTTGCAATGTGCTTCACTGCCACATCCAAGCAATTTTGCCATGCTATGGTTTCTCTTAATTGTGGTGAATTGTCCATTTCTCCATTGTTCTTCACAAGTGCATAGGATCAGATTTTGTATTTGCTATTGAATCCCTGCATAATGACTGTATTTGGACGAATTTGCTCATAAACTCTTTATATTGTTGATGCTGGAAATTTCAGACTTGATGCCATGACACATTTTCTCTGCCATTTGCTTTATGATTCCTGATGACCATGGTTTGTTGCCTTAGACCTTGGAATTGCCTGCCAGTGATGGACTGAATTGCTTATCTCATTTCAACATGTTCTAAATGATATGATTTGTTTTCAACCATGCTTTGATTCCTAACTTAAAGTAATGCTCCCCCTGACATGATTTTCCCATGACTTGTTCTTGACCACATTTGACGTTATCCCTTTGATATCTTCAAAGCAAGTTCTCCACTCGTGGTTTTGGAGTTGATTGCATGCTGTTATCGAGCTGCAATTTTTAGAACATGATATCTTTGACAGTGTCTGAGAACTTAGCATTTTTCACATGCCATGCTATGATCTCGTTCTTTTCTGATCGGATTTTAGCATGCTCTTGACCAAGGAGGCGCTTTGACTGCTAGGGCTTTTCCTGGATTGACCTTTGGGTTCTACAGCCTTAGTCTTTGATCAATTAAGACCTTTTGCATGTGGCAATCCTGAAACAATTTAGCAAATATTAATCCTTGCAGATATCCTTAAAAAGCTTTAGCATTAGGATTTCACCAAATGGAAATACTCATTATTTTAGAAAACTTTGCACTGGAACAGATAAAATACCCTCGAGGCACAATTCACGATAATTTGGAAAAAAAATCATGTAAGACTGAATGTGAACATCAACCTAAACCGAAAGTAAAGCAAAATCTCATAAGTTTAAACTGAAATTCATAAAACACTTCCCTGTGTAGATGGCTAGGAGCCGTTCCCGAGTTAGAGAGGAGGCTGACCCTGCTGATCAGCCCTCCACTTCGCGAGCTTGGGCAGAGGCGAGTTCTAGCACCACCCTGTCAGATCCACTAGATGATTTCAGAGAGAGTTCCGCTGAGGGCTCTGCTGAGGTAGGCTTCCCAATTCTGCTTTTCTTCCTTCTATTCTCTTCCTACACCAATCTTCACACCTTTCTCTTGAAATTTAGCCCGTGGTTGCACTGGCTCGAGGTCGGGGCAGAGGCCGAGGTAGAGTTCAGGATCATGCCCTTGAGGGCGAGAAAGGCCGTGGCAGAGGCCGAGGCAGAGCCAGAGATGCGGCTCAGGATGGTGTTGCCGTAGCCTTGTCAGGGGTTTCTGAGGAGCTGAGAGTATCTGTTCATGATACAGAGTTCCTCAGTGGCTTGGATAGCCACCCCTCCATGTGCATCAGGGCAGATGTGCCTCTTCCGTATCACTCCTCCCATTTGCAAGGCAGTTGGGGGAGATTCAGAGAGTTGGCACAGTCTCTTTCTCCGGCACTCAGACGCGAGTTTGGGAGGTGCCATTTGGATCATTTTCTTAGCATCCCATTGTTCAGAGCCGACTGTCCACTCATTTTTGCTATGATGGAGAGATATTTCCCGGAGACGCAGTCCTTCCATCTACTGGACGTGGAGCTAGGGATCCGCCCCTCCTACTTCGTGATGATTACTGGTATTCCTCTGACGGGGCGGACTATCGTTCTGGATCGGCCTTCCACGGAGGACATCGGCCTTCTCTTGGGATATCAGGCCCTGCCTCCTGCTGCTTGGGATGGGCGGAGTGGTCGTCTCTCTATTAGTTGGCTGCGGGAGAGCCTGGCTCGACATTTTGAGGGGAGACATGCGACCTTCGCTGTGGAGGATTGTAAAACCCCGAATTTCCCTTAAATAATAAATTAAATTAGTAAATAATATTACCCAGAGTTATGATTGATAGAAACATTTTAATATTGTAGGGGGTGATCAACTTAGCGGAGATCCAGAATTAGACGCAGATCTGACCGTCCGATCATGAGATATCAAGGTATGTATTCTGATTGGGCGTGTGTATGGAATTTGGTATAGGTGAGACACATGGGATAAGTGAGTATAAGTATTAGTTTAATAACCTAAATTTATACGCGTGTATTCTCGCTCGTATAGATCAGCCGCAAGCGACAAGCGACCGAAGGAGAAGAAGAAGAAGGGGAAGAAGAAAAGCTTGGGTTTTTGGAGTTCTTCATCTTCCAGAGTGTTGCTGGGTGATAGAGAAGCGTGGTTGAGAGAAGAGAGGAAGAGGAACCTTCGTTCAAGAGGTAGGTGACAACGTTTTGGTTTTAAATTCGGATTTATCTCTGTTTAATCGCAAACGCATGTTTCTATGATATGTAAAGTTGTATTTAGTTAGCTAAGCATGTTATAAATACATTAGAATGAGTTTAGACGAGAAAAATCGTGATTTAGAACTGTTTCTGCTCGATTTGGTGAGACCGCCGACCTCGACTGTGCGAGGCGCTCATCGGCGATCTTAGGCGCTGGTTAAAGTTTTGAGGACGCCGTGGACCGCGGGACGACGAACCGTGGGCGCTCGAAATTGCACTACCGCCGACTGATGACCGCCCGGAGCGATCCTGAGCAATCCCAGGCACTCTCAGCAGAATTTCCAATTTTTCATAATTTCGAACCTAAATCAATTCTAAACCATTTTTAGACAATTTTAATGATTAATTAAGGTACTTTAAGACCAAAATAAACTACCTAAATCCCTGTTTTACAGAAAAACAAATTAGGGAGATATTTAGGACATTAGTTGCCAAGTTTTGAAGGTATATGAGAAATGTGATTTTGGAAAAGCCTAACTACCCTTTGATTATCTAAACACTTCTAAATGACATTATAAATCATAAGACATTATAAAGAGAATTCAGAATCCGAATGACGGAATAATGAAGTGAATGTACAGATATAACCATTATATGCCGCTAGGCACCAACCCTTATAGAAATATGATACTTTAGGGAATTTTGGAGTCTAGTGGGCATAGCTGGTTATGGATCCATAGTCGTAGCTAGATAGCTGAGGGATATGTCATTTGGGTTGAGTTACTCCTATATGCGACGCGCTTCCTTTGCAAGTTAGTTTGTCTGGGAAGGTCCTATGTCTGGAGGGACACCCCGGTGAGCCGCTGGTGATTCCCTGTACATGTGGATAAGCAACCACCTCCATGTATTGATTCTGGTGCTGCATGCTGGTGGTACATGCCAACTTTGATGGGTACGTGTGCAATAAGTCAGTGACTACGGCTCTTGTCTAAGCTGCGCTGCATGGGGCTTGAGTATCATTAGTAGCATCGCTCCTAAGTCGCACGGTGGTATAGCAAATTGGTTGAGAATCATCTCAAAAGGTTTATCTTACTTTGTGAGTCCTACAATGACACTGAAAACATAACACTTGATATGATTACTATTGTGCACGTGCGGGATGCATGTGATTGGGATATTGGTTGGATGTGACTGCTTAGTACATCCTGGCAATGCTTGGATTATGCTATTGATTTGGCTATTGAGTTCTTATATTAAAACTTGCTGAAAATCATTTCTAGAACTGTTTATCAAACTGTTTTGTGTTCATGAATGGTATAAATGATTATGCGAGCCTGATTTATCGATGTTGCTTAATCGTGCATGAAATGTTACTTTGCTTATAATAACTGTTTAGTCATGCATGTGTTACCTACTGAGATATAAGTATCTCACCCTACTTCTATTCCATTTTTTTTCAGCTGATACGCGAGAGGGGGATCTCTTAGACTTCCAGGGAGAGATAGCCGAGTATTCGCCGGAGGATTATTATTATCCAGACTTTGTCTGAGGTGGATTGATGTTATAGACTTAGCATTTTTAATTGGTTATTATCATTTATTGGATTTGATGTATGAGAGAGACAAAAGAGAGTTAGTAACCAGTTCATTCTACCAGACTTTGATACTATTGACTGATGGTCAAGCTTTATGCTTGTTTGAGGATTTTGATCTACACTTCCGCACATACTTGTTTCCGCACTCTGATAGTTTAATATATGGATTGGATTTACTTTCTTTGGTTTGGTATGTTATTGATGTTGTAATTGATATGGGCCAGTAACACCTCGGATTTGGTTGTTGAACTAAATTCGGGTTGTTACAGTAGCGAACCGGGTTCGGGTCGGGTGCCGGTTTGCACTAACCCGGGTTCGGGGCGTTACAAGGATGCAGCTTTTGTTCCCATCTTTCGACATGTATTTTTGCTGATGCTCGGGAGTTGCTTCTTCCCGAAGGATACGACCAGTGTCAGCCCGCTCTTCTTGGACGCCTTGCGAGATTTTCATCAGACCCGCCAGCTAGCATGGGGTCGGCTCATCTATGGGACCATCCTAGCCGGGTTGTGCCGAGCGGTTCGAGGCCTAGCATCCCCGAGAGGTGATGGAGTCAGCAGCCGGTTCTTCTGGCAGATTCTGCAGGTATTTGTAAGACCCTGAATTTTGTGAGTATTTATTTATTTATTTAGTTATTTATTCTGATGTATAAACTGTGTTTATCAGGTTATTTTGTGGTTTGAGGGCTTAGCCCATACTCATATGTACAGGCGATATATAGCCATTTTTCCGAAAAATCGTAGTATTATCATTGGTATTATAATGGTGTAGTTATGTGATTATTAACGCGAATAGATGCTGAACATGTAGTATCTTCGGTGGGCGAGCATGCATAGGATCAAGGGGTTAAAAGGGTTGATCCACCGGCGTATACATCTCGCAAGGTAAGTGTTAATGAGCAAATAAGGGAAAGTAGGGTTTTTAGTTTTAAACGAAATACGCGTATACTTACGGAAATATTTTCGTTAAGTCTGGAGATCAGGCGAACTCGCGATTTCGGCTGGAGTGGCGACTAGGGCTTCTGTTCGTGAAGAACCATAAATCGCAAGTGCTGGAAGAAGGAGTTCGGAGCTGAAATTCATTGGGTTATTCTCTCTGCTCGAGAAGATTAGTTTCGGTAGACTTTTCATTCGCGTGCGTGGCCGGAGAAGTGATCGGCCGAGGTTTTACCATTCGAGAATAAGCACACTCAGGTGAGTAGCACTGTTTTACAACTGGGATTGTGTTTTTCTGTTTCTCTCGAGATTATTCTGATGCATGAGTATATATAAAGTGATTGTGTGAGTTTTCTGGGTTTTTCTGGTTTTCGGAAAGTTGCATGAACAGAGTCTCCGGATTGAAATTATAATTGAAAATGAAAGTGTTTAGATTAATTTCAAATATGGTTGGGAAGTCTTCTGGGAGTATTAGGAGTGTACTGGAGTAGTTACAGACCTTCACAAACCGGCCAGTCATGTAGATCTCAAAATAACAGAGAAATGAAAACCACAGGGGGTATCCGCTCACCTCGCGCTCACCGGCGTTCACCTCGGAGGTAAGCGCCCCGTTAATAATGACCTACCGCCGATCCCGCGCCCATCTCGCGCGAGGTAGAAAACGAGGCGCCCATCTCGCGCGAATCTCGCGCCCACCTCACGCCCATCTCGCGCTCACCTAGCGTCGGGTGAGCGGCAGGTCGATTTTGCCCTTTTTCTTCACCGCCGACCGGCGCTCACCTCGCGCCCACCTCAATAGGTGAGCGGCAGACCTATTTTGCTTACCGAAATGGAATTTCTGATTTGACCAAGAGTATTTGCATTTCTTAGGGGTTAAACCACTTCACTATTCACTTGGTTGGGAACCTGGGAAACCATTTTGCCTATGAAATTAATAGAGGAAAATTTGTGAACATCTTATGAGTTTTAAGTTGAGTTTAGGTTGCTTATGAGTATTGTGCCGGACACCAAACTAGTAAGAGTTACCAGTTACTTTTCCTTGTTCTATACACTGTTTTGATTGAGAAGTTCTTGTATTTCTGGTTTCACTTGTTGGAAACTTTATACGTATTGAAAGGTTTTCTTTGGTATGAATGGATTGAGTTTTACTTTCATATGACTTGTGTTATGGAAATGAGAAAATACTGAATGTACTTGAGGTACTGCTTGGTCCAGAGGGACAGGTGATGAATTGTGATGAGGAAATTACATGATGTGGAATGAATGGTTTTGTTTTGATATTGAAATCGAGATTATACGATGTTTACTGTTTTGGTCTAGCTTGTCCTGGATCCAGATGTTTAAGCTTAGTAATGTGATGTTATTGTTGGTTGTTGGAATTGCATGGCCTTGTGTATTGCCACGACCGGTGTAGAGCAGCTAGAAACCCTGAGTAGGCCTGGTTGTCAATGCAGAAACCCGGGGAGTAGGCCTGCATTGGATGACGAAACCCTAAGTAGGCCGTCATTTCAGAGTATCCGAAACCCTGAGTAGGCCGGAACTGTGTACATGGAGGTGTGGAGTGTCTACTTGGCATGTTTAATTTATCAACCAAACGATAGTCATGACATTGACCAATCGATGTGTTATTGTATTTAACTGAAATGTGATTTGTTTGATTTGAACTTGGGAAATTGATGTTGGTTGTTTAAACATATTGTAGTGTTGTCGATGCATAGTTTTAAAAGATGATTCAACTATTTCTGCATGCATGTGCTACTCGCTGAGATATTCGTATCTCACTCTGTTGTTGTTCTATTTTTTCAGATACTCGTGGTGAGGCGATTACTGGGGTAGATCCTGCTGAGGCATATAGGGAGGAAGACTACTATTACCTTCCTTAGACTTGTAGGTTATCTGTTCTGAATTTGAGAACTTGAATTAATTGAGATGTATTAAAGTAATTGGGGATGAACCATATGATTTCAGTTCAGTTTAAATGTTACAATTTTGCATAAATGGAAATGTGCACTCTGTTAGGTTATAGATGTATGATTATCCAGCGATCATAAATTGATTAACGATCCTTGCCTAACCTCCGTGAGACGTGTTATATCTTTAATGAACAACACGGATCCGGGGCGTTACAGTATTGAATTCATCTGTCTGGTTTAATCCCTTATGCTTTATTTTCTTTATCTCTGACTGATTTTTCTTTTGCTAGGTGTTCATGTACACCTATATGACTTTCTTCCGCCCATCCCCGGTACCTGAGGTCGC
The DNA here is from genome assembly GCA_947561395.2 of Buxus sempervirens. Classification (NCBI taxonomy): domain Eukaryota; kingdom Viridiplantae; phylum Streptophyta; class Magnoliopsida; order Buxales; family Buxaceae; genus Buxus; species Buxus sempervirens. The sequence continues at coordinate 12,855,192 of OX387194.1, read as the reverse complement.
GGATTTCCCTGTGGCTTTGCAGTGGTTGGCCCAGGTCCGAGATGCTGATAGGAGTCAGCCTCGTACTGCTCGGGTGCACTTGGACCGCGCCCGACGATCCGATGTAAATTCTTTGCCTTTTCCCTTTTGTTTCTTTTCCTGCACCTTGATTGTATCTGACTATTTTTCTTCCTTGCAGCTCCTTCTGGCATGCTTTGATGACGTGGATGTCGGAGTGGCCCGTGAGATGGCTGTACAGGACGCCTTTGATAGAGACCAGCGACATCAGCCCTACCAGTGCTTCCTTGGGAGGCTTGGTAGGGTGATGTACTTGGGAGAGCGCCTGTACTACCAGCACACCGGCGCACCTCGTATCCCCGTTCCCCCTCCTCCTGTGGGTCCCGACACACTCCTACCGGGCTTTGATGTGGATCAGTTCGATCATTTCCTAGATGCGGAGGGGCTCACAGTAGCGGGGGATTACGACGAGTGGATCCAGAGTGTATCCATTGGGTGCTTGATGGATCGACCCACTCGTGCGGGGGTGATCGAGATTGGCGGGATTTGTATCCGGATCCATGAGGACACGGTGAGTCTCGTAATCTTCATATTTTCATCCACTTTTCTTACCTTCTGTATTTCTGACCCCAATTCTGTTCTTGTTGGCAGGTACACGAGTTGAATACTATCCGGGACCGGTTCGAGAGCCAGCGGGCCGCGATCGATGATATGATTGCTGAGCATGATACGGTCATGGCCCAGAGGGATGCTAGGATCAGGGAGCTGGAGGCCCTAGTTGCTGAGCTCCAGGCTAGACAGGTACTTTGTAATTTTCATCTCCTTTATTTCTATGTTTCTGCTATTCTGATATGCCTGTTTTGACTTGTGCAGGGCCCGGTCCCGGATGATGCTGCCTACGAGCCTGACTTCCCTGTATTTGGTCCATCTCCAGCTCGGGTTGTTGATCCTGTGGATGTCCCAACTGCTACTGCGGATGCCCCGGCTGCTCCTTCATCTCTAGTGATGGTTCCTGAGCCGGAGGACATCCCTGCTGCTGACCCAGTTGAGCCGGATCCCCCAGTTTCTGCTGTAGATATTCCTGGTAAGTTTTAATTTTCCCTCCTTGGTTTATTTTGATGCTTCTATTTCTGACTTTATTCCATTGACACAAATATTTCTGTTCCTGGACCCTTTTCTGCTGCTACTAGGCCTTCTGGATCTGTGGGAGCAGAGGCTGCTGTGGCTGAGGGCCCAGTTGAGCCGGTTGCTGCTGAGCCAGAGGCCTCTTCTGATGCTGTTCCTGATCCTTCCCCCGACACATCGGATTACTGTATTGAGTACCAGCTTCAGTCCTTTGTGGGTCGGAGACCGCGCTACATGGCGAAGCGACTTTTGGCCTATTATAGGCGCCGACCATCTCGGGGGAGAGGCCGTAGAGGAGGACGTGGCCGAGGACGCCGAGGAGATCCTGCACAGGAGTAGTATATTAGGATTCCTGTTTTTTTTTTTGCATTATCACTTGTATAAACGAGACTTATATATATAAAAATTTTTTTCATTCTCTTGTCTTGTACTTCTTTTCTTTTCCATTTCATGCAATTATGACTTGTACACAGGTAAAACAGGTAAAAAATTCGGATTTTCCTCCCTTTACTCTTTTTTTTGCATTTTTTCTTTGTATCCGGTATATCAGACCGGATACATTGATTGTTCTTTGTATCCGGTATAATATACCGGATACACATGGTCCCCTTTGTATCCAGTATACTTAACCGGATATGAATAAAACCTTTTTTATCTGATCTGAGTTACCGGATACATTAAAAGATGCTATAAATGCAACCAGCCTTGGGATTTGCGTATTTTTTACGAGTTTTTGAGTTTAGAAACCCCCTTTTTTTTCCTCCCCTTGAGTTCTAGCTTGCTTCCATCAACTCCAATGGAATCCGGATCATCTTCTGCCCCGTTATTGTCTGTCCACACTGCCTCCCCTGCAAAACAGCCCTTTAGATCAAAACCACCTAATCTTACTAGGTACAACCCTATGGACTCTTTTTACACAAGATGGGTTAACTCTATGACTCTTGATGAGGAGAGGAAATGGGATTCCACCAATCTAGGCCACACCCTGCTCATTCCAAAGGTTCCCTTCAAGTGGGAGATTATAGAGGCCATGATTGGTCATTCGGTACCCGACCTCAACCTTTTCCGTTTTGGGACCCATGAGATGATCCCAACCATTGAGGAGGTGGAAACCATCCTGGGCTTGAGGTTTGCAGAGAAGGTAGTGAACCCGCCCCTCCTACAAGAAAGAGGCTTCTACTTTCCTAGGCATAGGGAAGAAGGATTTAGGGGATTCTGACACCCTTCTGACTTTGCCTAAGGCTTTTTTGACTGAGAAGCTTTTGAGGGGGGAGAACAAGGAAGCCCGGTTCAATGCCTTGACCTTGATAGTGGTCAACCAGCTGCTTTTCCCACGAGATGATGATGAGGTGGACTTGGCCTTGATTTCAGTGATATGCCAGGTTAGGGAGAGGGAGAGGTTGGCCCCTATGATTTTGGCTGGGATGTATCAGGCCTTGACTGATTGCTACAATAGGAAGTCGAAACGCTTCCTAGCATGTGCCCAGATCCTGCAGGTAAAAATATATTTTTTTTTTATTTTTTCCTTTTTGCTTTCTTTTTTGCTTTTTTGCTTTCTTTTTGCTTTTTTTTTTTTGGCTTTTTTCTTGATTTTTTGCTTTTTTTCTTTTACAATGTGCTGATATATCTCTCTTTCTTTGCAGCTTTGGCTACTTGATCATCTGAGTCAGATCGAAGAAATCAATCGACACTTCTTCCCGAGCCTGAAAGTCCCCATCTTGATGAGCAACCGGGGGTGTCCTGATATTTCAGGGGGCAAACAAGGTTGGTTCACTTTCTTGGGCTCACTTCAGGATGACCAGGTGAGATGGCCTGGTACTTATCAGCCCAATGCAGAGACAGTGATTAGCTTTCGTGACCGCAATTTTTTGATCCTAGCTGGCCTGAGACACGCAGTGCTGTATCTTCCTCTGCGGGTCCTTCGTCAGTTCCGAGCGACCCAAGGGATTATCATCCCAAGTGGGTATGAGGATCATCTTGGGCCCCTTTCTCCAGATACCATGAAGCTGAATGCTTGGTTGATGAGGGAGTGGTCCTATGTTCGCTTCATGCGTGGCCCCGTCTTCTCAGAAGCCCATGTGAAGGATTATCTCTTCTGGATCAAGGAGCAGATACAGAGTCAGGCCCCAGTACCCGAAGATCCTCCTGCAGTCTTAGCTCCTACTTATGAGGATATTTTAGAGTCTGAGAGAGCTTCTCATAGGCGGCTTCAGCAGATATGGGTACGGGAGGCCCAGGAGCTCAGGATACATGGCCTTTATCTGGAGAGGCAGCTTGAGTAGCAGATATCCCGCCGTACTGCCATGGAGGAGAAGCTGGAGGAGCAGAGGCAGGCCTGTCGCTTTGAGGTCCGTATGATACGGCAGAAGTACCAGGATACTTTGGCCAGCCTTAGGAGTATGCGGATCAGACAGGCCCTTTCAGATGAGGTCATTTCCTTCCTGAGTGATCCCGCTGCAGAGGGGGCTTCAGGAGTTATTGCAGCTCAGGCAGCTTGGATTCGGGAGCTTGAGAAGCGGCTAGGAGACAGAGATTAGCCTTATTTCCTGCACACATTTTTTTTTCCTACCTTTGTACAAAAGCAAACTCCAATAGTGGAAAGACAAAGTATTTAATTCAAAATAAAATTTTTATATTATTGGCCTCAGAATGCTCATATGCTTGTAAAAACAAAGGTTTTATGAAAAGTATTTGATTTATCATCATTGGCCAAAGTATAGTTTTTGCCTTTTTATATTTTTTTTTATTTTTTGAAATTTGGTCCATGCACTTAATCACCTATAATTAAAGGAATTAAAAACCAGGTTAAATAATGAAAAGGGTAGTCCAAAAAATGATGAGGGATCAGAACCGTCCATCTTAGGACCTTTAGAGTCATCCCCAAATGCCTTTTCTTCCAAAACTGCCCCATTCTGCTCATGCCAACTTTACTTCAGGCTCAGATCTCCATGATCAACTCAACCTCTGATTTTTTTTTATTCTTTTTCATTTTGCCAATATTGCCCCTAGTGCTAGTTACGGTTTTCACTAGGGCCGGCTCCTGCATTCTGTCATCACCCATCTTACTTTGACATTTGAATGAACAAACTAAGATCACCGAGGGCTTAAAAACGGGACAAAATAAAGGCTAGGCTCAGTTTATGAGAGAAAGGGTATTAAAGGCCCAAAAATTTTCAAGTGTGGAAATAGGTCATCTGGACTCACAGTCATGATGAATTTACCCATTTTTCCCCAAATTGCATTTTTTGCATCTCTTTTCACACTTGGCTTTCATTTGCCATTTTCATTGCTTTTCTCTCTTTTTCTTTTTTTTCTTATTTTTGCCCCGATTGATTTTGCCCCAATTTGACTGTAAATCCGGTTTGGGTTTTTCAAAGAAACGAACCGGCTCAACTTGGCTAGACTAGGGATTAAAATTTTTGAAGGAGATAAAGAAAAATGGCCTCGGATCATTTCCTAGAAATATTCACTCAAGGAAAATACATTTTTACTGCATCAGAGTTAATTGGCTCAGGAAAATCTGACCCATCCATTTCTGCTAAAATGAGTGCACCCCCTGATAGGACTTTCTTGACGACATATGGCCCTTCCCAATTGGGCTTGAACTTACCACGAGGATCTTCCAAAAATGGTAGAATTTTCTTTTGCACCAAGTTTCCTTCTTGGAAAGTTCTGGGCCTCACTTTCTTATTATAGGCCCGGGCCATTCTCTTCTGGTACAACTGTCCATGGCAAAGCACTTTCAGCCGCTTTTCTTCTATCAGGTTAAGTTGATCATGTCTTGACTGTACCCATTCGGCTTCTTCTAGTTCTGCTTCCATGAGCACTCGGAGTGATGGGATCTCTACTTCCACGGGCAAGACTGCTTCCATCCCATAGACTAGGGAGTACGGGGTTGCCCCAGTTGAAGTCCGGATCGAGGTTCTGTAGGCATGTAGGGCAAGTGGTAGCATTTCATGCCAATCCTTGTAACTCACTACCATCTTCTGAATGATTTTCTTTATATTTTTATTTGCTGCTTCCACTGCCCCATTCATCTTTGGCCTGTACGGAGCTGACTTGTGGTGGGTGATCTGAAACTGCTCACACATCTTCTTCATGTCCTTGTTCTTAATATTTGAAGCATTGTCTGATACTATAGCACTTGGCAGTCCATAGCGACAAATGATATTGTGCTTCAAAAACTTAATAACATGGTTGCTTGTGATATTCGCATATGAGGCTGCCTCTAACCATTTAGTGAAGTAGTCAATCGCCACCAGGATGAATCTGTGTCCGTTCGATGCCTTAGGTGAAATCATGCCAATAACATCTATGCCCCACATAGAGAAGGGCCACGGTGATGTCATGTTGTGCAACTCACTTGGGGGTGCATGCTTGTTATCTGCATATATCTGACATTGATGGCATCTCCTGACATGTATACAGCAATCATGCTCCATGGTCGTCCAGTAGTAGCCCAACCTCAAGATCTTCTTTGCCAACATGTGCCCACTTATATGGGGCCCACAAACTCCTCCATGTACGGTCTCAATCAGCCTTTCTGATTCAGCCTTGGCAACACATCTGAGCAGAATGTCGTTATGTGACCTCTTGTACACATGTCCACCACTTAGCAGAAATTGACCAGCCAATCTCTGTATGGTCCTCTTCTCAGTAGCAGTGGCATTTTCTGGTAGACTCCGATTGTTCAAGAAATTTTTGATATCTTGAAACCACGGTGCTTCTTCTGGTGCTCCCTCTAGAACGAGACAGTAAGCCGGTTCATCTCTAACCTCAATTTCCAGCGGTCTGATGTCTACTCCTTCTGGTATGCTGACCATTGAAGCCAATGTTGCTAGAGCATCCGCAAACTGATTCTTGGCCCTTGGCATATAGTTGAAGGAAATTCGAGTGAAAGTTGTGCTTATTTCTTCCAAATACTGGTGATAGGGGATCAATTTGTGATCCTTGGTTTTCCATTCACCAGTTGTTTGGAAGATGATAAGACTCGAATCCCCGTATACGTCAAGTTCCTCTACTTCATGATCCATGGCGGCTTGCAACCATATTATGCATGCTTCATATTTTGCTATGTTATTGGTGCACTGGAATCTCAGCTTTACTGCAATCGGGATGTGTGAACCATCTGGTTTAACCAAGACTGCCCCTATTCCGTTCCCATTCATGTTGGCAGCCCCATCAAAGAACATCTGCCAAGAACTCTCACTTTCCTCCTCTTCGGTGTACAGAATTGCCTCATCTGAAAAGTTGGTCTTCAAGGGTTGATATTCTAGCAGAGGATGTGCAGCCAGGTGATCAGCTATGGCTTGACCCTTGATCGCCTTCTGAGTGATGTACGTGAGGTCAAACTCGGACAGTAACAGTTGCCATTTTGCCGTCCTGCCAGTCAATGCAGGCTTCTCAAATAAATACTTCAGCGGGTCCATCCGAGATATCAATAGTGTGGAGTGACTAAGGAAGTAATGCCTTAGCCTTTGAGTTGCCCACACTAGAGCACAGCAAGTCTTTTCCAATGGTGAGTATTTGGCTTCATATTCCGTGAATTTTTTACTCAGATAGTAAATGGCACTTTCTTTTCTTCCAGTCTCATCATGCTGCCCCAAGACACATCCCATCGACGTTTCCAACACTGACAAGTACAGGATCAGTGGTCTTCCTGGAGTTGGTGGCACTAGCACAGGCGGGTTCAGTAAATATTCCTTGATCGTATCGAAGGCCTGCTGGCAATCCTCATTCCAGACCGTTGGGTTATCCTTCCTCAGAAGCTTGAAAATTGGTTCACAGATAGCCGTGAGCTGCGCTATGAACCGGCTTATGTACTGAATCCTTCCGAGAAAACCACGAACCTCCTTCTCGGTTCTGGGTGCTGGCATTTCAATTATGGCCTTGGCTTTAGCCGGGTCAATTTCAATTCCTCTTCGGCTCACTATAAACCCCAGTAACTTCCCTGATGTAGCCCCAAAGACGCACTTAGCCGGGTTAAGCCGTAGACTGTACTTCCTGAGCCGATCAAACACTTTCTTCAGATTGATCAAGTGGTCTTCCTCCTTGCATGATTTGGCAATCATATCGTCCACATAGACCTCCATCTCCTTGTGGATCATGTCATGGAATAGTGCTGTCATGGCCCGCTGATATGTTGCCCTGGCATTCTTGAGTCCGAACGGCATGACCGTGTAGTGGAATGTGCCCCAAGGTGTGATAAATGCTGTTTTCTCCTAGTCTTCCTTAGCCATCTTGATCTGATTATATCTAGAGAACCCATCCATGAACGAGAATAGGCTATGTACCGCAGTATTATCGACCAGAATGTCGATGTGTGGAAGCGGAAAATCATCCTTTGGGCTTGCCTTGTTCAAGTCTCTATAGTCCACGCACATTCTGACTTTTCCGTCCTTCTTGGGTACCGGCACTATGTTCGCGAGCCACTCTGGGTATGTTGAGACTGCCAAAAATCCGGCTTGAAATTATTTGACCACTTCGTCCTTGACCTTTAAGGTCCATTCCGGCTTTAATCGTCTCAGCTTCTGCTTAATTGGCTTAACCCCTGGCAAAATTGGCAACTTATGCACCACCATGTCCGTGTCCAATCCTGGCATGTCACGATACGACCAAGCAAACACATCCTTGTAATCTGCTAAGAACCGTGACATTTCATTTTTCTGCACATCAGACAAGCATGACCCGATTTTCACTATTTTTGGGTCCTCTTCGGTCCCAAGATTTATGGATATGGTCTCCTCAATATTAGGTTGGACCCCCTTTTCATGACGTTCCAATTGGTATTCAATTTCTTTTGGAAGGTCTTCTTCTTCGACTTCGGTTTCTTCTTCGACCCCCATGAGATCAAAGTCGAGCTCAAGGTCGAAGTCATATTCATCCTGGTCCAATTCAGTTTGATTATAGGGTTCATAAGCGGTTTGGACCTTTTTGAAAAAATTAAATTTCCTAGAAAAAATAGAAAAATCTTTTTGGGTTTTTTGTGGGCCTTCTAAACATAATCCCCCTGAAGACGAAGGCCCATTAAAACCTTCAGGGAAATGGCATTCCACTATTGGAGTTTTTTTTTGGAAGCCGCGTCAGTTTGCCAAACTAACGCTGCTTCAAAGGTAAGGGGAGTTTCCTCCCAATTGTTTAACATAAAATTTTGGGGAGCAGGGGAAATAGGGAAAGCCTGCTCCTCAAGCCCAGCATCCGATGCCATCATCACTGGGTGGGTACTGCCCTTTTCTGCTACGGGGCCCAGTCCATAAATGACCTCCTTCGGAATCTTCACTGCGGCCCAGTCAATGAATGGTAGCTCGTTGTCACTACCAGCTTTTTCGCCTTCAATCATGGCGAAGAAAGCCCCAACATCCTCAAAGAAGTCTGTCCACTGCTCTAGTTGTGGCCCAGGCCCGCCCACCATTTCAACTGTAGGAGATGGGTTATAGGGTTGCAAGGCCGAAACAAAAGGCTTTCGGAATGGGTTGATGTTGTAGTAGGGAGGCTTGGACTGGTCCATAGGAGGGGATATTTGGATTGTATATGAGGGTTTAGGGAAACTTTCCCTTAAATGAGGGAGTTTTCCTTAACTTCTTTTCTCTCATTCTTCATGCTTCATCCTTCTCCAACCTCTAGGCTTGAAGCCCAACTCTGCTTTAGGAACCAGCTTGTTTGCCTTGACTGGCTCCACCCTTCCTTGTAAATTTATTCCCAGGCCTTTTCCTGGATGAAAGTGGTATTTTTCCATCACTTTCTTCACCATCTTTTCTGCAGTGGTCCCCTTTTCCTTCTTTTTCTCACACCCCCCAGGTATGAAATTTACTGTCTCAAATTGAAATGAGTGAAATGCAATCTTGTCAACAGTTAAAGTCTACATTGATTAAGGGTACATCAGGTGACACGATGGGCGGCACCAAGTTTTCAGCTAGGACTGTTATCACCCTTTGCCCTCTTACATATTTCACCCTTTGGTGGAGCGTGGATGGTATTGCCCTAGCCGAATGTATCCACGGCCTTCCTAGGAGCAGATTGAAGGCTGTGCGGGTATATCCATCACCTCAAATGTGATGTTAAAGATATTCGGCCCAATTGTGACCAGCAGTTCAATCTCCCCTAGGGAATGGGTCTTGGAGCTATCAAAAGCCCTCACTATCCTCCCATTTTACTTGATCTTTGACTGGTTCAGACCAAGCTTGGTAAAAGTGATTAACGGGCAAACGTTTAACGCCGACCCGTTGTCAATTAGTACCCGTGCAATCATGCAGCCCTTACAAAGCACTGTGATGTGCAAAGGGTCAACATGATAACACCAACCTGGGCTGATCTCATCCTCAGAGAAACTTATCACATTATGTGACAAGATTTGACCAACCATTTTGCCTAGTTGGTCTGGATCAATGGTATGGGATACATGTGCACTCTGTAGCACCCTTAGCAATGCATCCCTGTGCTTTTCCGAATTCAGCAAAAGGTACAGTATTGAGATTCGGGCCGGGACCTTGTTTAGCTGATCCACAAGGTTAAATTCACTTTTTTTATGATTTTTATGAGGTCGGCTGCCTCATTTTCTGCACCCTGGGGGGTGTCTTCTCCCACTTTGTTTTTTCCTTTTTGTTTTCTTTTTTCTTCATTTTCTTTTTTTTTCTGCTTCTATCTCCTTCTCCTTCTTTTCACCCCCTGCACATTTCCCCGACCTCGTCATGACGTTCACCTCCTCCTGGTTCTGGTTCCTAACCTTTGGAACCGTAGCCGTGATTCCCTCGCTGTAATTCCATGGTACAGTGGCCTCAGAGTAGGCTAATTTAGGGATGTTAACTACTAGTGGCTGGAGTTTGGACAGGGATGTATGGGCCGATTTAGGGATAGTCTGGGCTGACTAAACATTTACAACCAAGGGTTGAAGTTTGGATTTTGTGGGGACAGAAGAGGTGATGGAAGCAGTGGTGGGGTCAAGGTTGATGACCAGTGGAGCCTTGGACGGCTTGGATGATGAATAGATGGGTGGACTGCAATTGACGACCAATGGGGGCCTTGCAGTATTCATCTGGGCCATAAGAGAAGAGACCCGATTTAAAGAGGAGCTTATGTCCTCAGCGACAGGATTATTTTTCTGGGAGACCATGTTGATCTCCTCCTCTGGGAGAAATCGGACCTGGACAGTGGTCCCTATCGGAGCTATGAGCTGAGATGGGTCAAAGGCCTTTCTCGTGGTGGATATGGCAGTGATGGAGTTGGATGGGCCTGCCCCATTGTGGTAAAGCAGAGGGTTCTGCCCAATATCATTCCCGGACGGGGCCGGTGCAGCAGTGTTAAACACCAAGGCCTTCTGGTCCAACAAGTCCTGGACCGCGAACACCAGCAGGCATCTGTAGAATGCCCCGGTGCACCCATGTGGAAGTCACAGGTGACCGCTGTGTCAAAATTCCTCCCCCTGGTGGCATTCGGGTTGGGCTCTTTCAGAGTCAAATATTCACCCTTCACCAGGGTTGGCAGCAGTTGGGAAAGAGATATTGAGAGAGGAGTGAAAACCCGGTTCTTTCTTGTTGCTAATCAGGCCTCCCTTTCCTCCCTGGTAAAAGCCCTCCTTGGGTTTGCTGGTACGAAGGGGGTGAAATTGACATTGTGCGGGGTTTGGTAAGACTGCTGGGCCTGCTGGGCCTGTTGGGGTGCAGAGATGTTGACGTGGAGTGGTTTCTTAGCTGGAGGAGCCTGGACCAGATTCACTTCCCCTTCCTTTCGGGCTCCTGTCTTTTTAAATCCAGCCCCCTTCTTCTGGGCCATGGATGCAGAGGAATCAGACTGCCCAGTCAGAGTAGAGTAGTCTATCAGCCTTCCTGACCTGACCCCTTCCTCGATCCGGTCCGCCACTTGCACTAGGGCTGCAAAGTTGGTGGTGATCTGACCCACCAAATGGTTGTAGAAAGGCTGCCCCAGTGTGCCCATGAACGTGGAGATCATCTCCGGTTCTTGCATAGGTGGCCTGACCTGGGAGGCGGCCTCTCTCCACCTCTTGGCGTACTACCGTACCGGCTCATCTTTCCCCTTGCTCATCCTCATCATGTCGTACCGGTCCGGCACGATCTCAGAGTTAAACTTGTATTGATCCAGGAACGCGTCAGCCAAGTCCTTCCACCTCCTGATCCTTCCATGGTCCACTGTAGCGAACCACCTAAGAGCTGACCCGGTCAAACTCCTCTGGAAGAGTTGGATTAATATGCCGTCATTCCGGCCAAATTGGCATAGGGCCCTGCAGTATAATTTTAAGTGGCTCATGGGGCAGCCTGTGCCGTCGAACTTGTTGAAGTCCGGGCACTTGAACTTGGCCGGTAGACATACGTCAGGATACATGCACAGATCCTCGAGGTGGTGCCTCCATGGCTGTTTCCTCCCTTCACTTCCTTCAGCTCTTCCTGGATCCTTTCTATTCTGAGCAGCATTTTCTTTTCCATCTCTTCTCTGGCCTTTTCTTTCTCCAGCTCTTTCTCTGATTCTGCTGTATTTTCCCTGATCAGAATGGGTTCAGGGACTGGTTCAGAAATGGGCTCAGGCATGGGTTGAGCCGGAGGCGGAATGTAGGGCTTCCAGAGGTCCCACAATTTTTTGATTTGATTGGTAAAAAGAAGACCAACCAATGGTTCATGGAATATTTTAGGGCTTCCAGAGGTCCCACAATTTTTTGATTTGATTGGTAAAAAGAAGACCAACCAAGGGTTCATGGAATATTTTAGGGCTTCCAGAGGTCCCACTTTTTTTTTTGACTTGATTGGTAAAAAGAAGACCAACCAAGGGTTCATGGAATATTTTAGGGCTTCCAGAGGTCCCACTTTTTTTTTGACTTGATTGGTAAAAAGAAGACCAACCAAGGGTTCATGGAATATTTTAGGGCTTCCAGAGGTCCCACTTTTTTTTTACTTGATTGGTAAAAAGAAGACCAACCAAGGGTTTTTTACGGAATATTTTAGGGCTTCCAAAGGTCCCACAATTTTTTTGATTTGATTGGTAAAAAGAAGACCAACCAAGGGTTCATGGAATATTTTAGGGCTTCCAGAGGTCCCACAATTTTTTGATTTGATTGGTAAAAAGAAGACCAACCAAGGGTTTCATTTTTGAAATTTGCTGAATTTTCTCAATTTTCAAGTTCTAAAGCTTGATTGACACATGTTTGAATTGAATTGATATCAAAAAATATGACACCTTAGCTTGTTCTTTGAGCTTCCACATTATGTTTAATCTTAAAGGAATATACATTTTTTTTTATTTTTTATTGTGTTTTAGACATTTTTATATTTTCTTTGGGGTGCCTAAGGATTATCCACAGTGTTTAGGCATTTTATTCTGAAAATTCGGGCTGAAAAAGCCAATTTATTCATTTTCTGCATGTATCCGGCATTAAGTGCCGGATAAGGATATGTCTTAATGTATCCGGCCACAATGACCGGATACACGCATAAGCCTTTGTAACCGGCAATATATGCCGGATATGAATAAAGTTCTTCTTAACCGGCCTGAGTTGCCGCTTATTGCCGAAATGGCCATTTTTGACTCATTTTTTCACTAGATTAGGTTTTTTTTCATTCCCACTTGATGTTCACCTTAACTTTACCTTCAAAACTTGCCCCAAATTGGGCTTGGACATCATACTTCCAAAATTCCCCAAATTCATGAAAAGAACATGGCTTTACCTTGCCACCTTGTATTACCTTCATTCAATATAGTATTCACATTATACCTTGGCCTGTAAAACATGCAAACGGCCTTCCCACATTTACACCCAATTCCCCAAACGCAATTGTGTGCTTTTAGCTGAAAACGTGTTTCTCCACCTTCAAGCGTATGGTTTTTGGGTTTTGGCTTAATTGGCAACTTAGAACTCAAGTCTAGTGATGCCCGGAATCGAATCACAGATCCCATTGTCATCACATCATTGACTCAAAATCTAAGGTAAATGTTTTCACTTTCGCTTTCCGAAGTCACGACTTCGGTGCGCCAAGCTATACACATTCATGGTTAAACTTCCTATAGGTAATGGGTAGGCTGTGCAAATAGTTTAAAGTGCTCAAGTGCATTTGAAATTGAGGTAACATTTACAACGTCCCAGCCCCTTGCCACTCTTTTTCGTAGCCATGCATTCAATTTCAAGCCAAGGTACATATGACAAAATAATGAAGCTAAATACAAGCAAGCAAGAGAACCAAAGCGACTAGATATGCACAAAAATATTACATGCCCAAAAAGTGGTATACAAACATGTTATTTGTGCAAACAACAATTAAACCATAGAAGCATGCTTGAAACCCAAAAGCATTCCCTAAAATTCCAGATTTTCATGCTCTTTTTCATGCTCAAAGTGTACCATTTCTACCCAAATTGAAGCCTAAAAATTTAGCACTTACTTGACATAGTTCAAAAGTGTTTCAATGAGGTAAAACATGCTTAAGATCTCCCCAAAATACATTAAAATTTCCAGATTTTTCATGCTCAAAAGTGCATCACTCATACCCCAAATTAATGCCTAAAAATTTAGCAACTACTTGACATGGTATATTGGGAGCTTTGATGGTAAAAACATGCTTGAAAACCCATATAATGGCTACTGAATTTCAGATTTCATGCTCTTGGTTTTCATGCTCAAATCATGTCATCCTATACCCCCAAAATCCAAAGCATGGCATAAAACAACATTAAGCACCAAAAAACTTTATTCATGGAAAACATGCTTGAATACCCAAGATAAACACAAAATTTCCAGATTTCAAATATTGTATTTTTTTTTTTAGCTCATGGCATTGAAACCCAAAATAACATATGCTAATCACATAATATAGCAAAGTCATATAACAATATGGGTTTTTCCTTTAAACAAAAATCAAGCAACATGCACATGCCTTTATCCATGTGAATTTTCTAATCATACAAATTAGATTTGAGATTCAACATACACAAGCAAAATAAACAAAATAGCAAGCATTCAAAAGTAAAGAAAAAGCATGAATATACACAAAATGGCTTAAATCTACAAGTCCCCAGTAGAGTCGCCAGTTGTGAGACATGGGAAAAAATCACCCGAAGATGATCTCCCCTCCGTCAGCACACGGGCTCAACGCAAAATTGGGAGAGTCGCCACCATTTAGAATTTTGGGGTGAGAATGGACACCAAAAGATTAAAGATAAGCAAAAAGAGATAAAAAGTGCTAAAAGGCAAATTCTAGAGTAAAAATAACCCTACTTGAAAATCAAATCCAGAGATGGGTAAGGGGATTAGATTATGAACGGGGGAAGGTGTTAGGCACCCCCATTCACCCACACAAGGTGGTTGCCAAGTGTTATTCATGCTAGAAGAAAATAGAAACCTTGCTAAAAAATCATGAAAACCTTGAAAAAGGACAAATATATGATATCTTCACATGAAGATCCAAATGAATTCCAGATCTTCTTTTATGTTAATATCACTTCTGGAATATTACAAAAAGATGGAAATCACAGCAAAAGTTGCACAAAACCAAGTTGAGGCAAATCCGGGAGATTTGGTAAAAAGTAAGGCCATTTCTCTTGAAATTAATCAAATCCAATTTTAAATTAAATCAAACCAAATTCATTTGAAAGATTAGGGTAAACAATAGTCTCATGCAAAATTTCAATTAATTCTGGTTGAAATCCTAAGAGTTATGGCTCTTTTAAAGTTGCTGCCGGAGAAAATCAAAAGTGGCAAGTAGGCAACTTTGGAAAATCACCTAGAAAAATCTACTGCACAGAAATCCGTCAAATTGGGTGTCAATGAAGTTTGTATAGCCATATTATAAAAAAAACTAGTCTCATACAAAAACTCATTCGGATGTGCCTTGGGTGACTTCCTGAACAGGCCCCGAGGATCACAGATTGACCCAGAAAAGTGCTGTTGAGCAGTTCTGAATAAATCTGCTCTCCACGACACAATTTAAATCAAAAAATTATGAAATCAATTGGATTTAAAAATAGACTCATAAAGGAGTGCCCAGAAACAAAAATCACTCGAATCGGATTTAAAACGAACACATGGCGCTCCGTCGAAGTGACAAGTTCTGTATTTGAACCTGAACTGTCCAATCAACTTCGACAGAGAGGTGTCACAAATCCGCTTGATAGAAATTAATAAACTTTGGTGGACATAAACTAGACAGCCTCACCTTTCCCATGGTTCTAGAATCACTCCAAAATTCATCCGGACGATGAAGTTATGAGTGTCCGAAGTTGGGGTACAGTTGCTGTCAAGTAAAGCCCTTTTTGAACAAAACCAACTCAAAACTGTGATAAAGTGTGTGTGATTCGTGCAAAATGAATACAAATCCTTAAAAAAAACCTTTTAAAAACATTCCAGAATTGATTGAGGCCATTTATTTTAGATTTATCACAATAAATGTAATAAACCCAAAATATGAGCCTATCCCGCCAAAACGGGTGCAATGTATGTGTAAGTGTAAAAAACCATACAAGATTAATACAACAACATAGCATGCATACATATTCCTCAAAATAAGGTTCTAAAACAGCCTAGGGTTCCGTTCCATTATCGTTTCCCTTTGTTCTCTCTCCCCGTTAAACACGGTTCTTCAAGATAATCAAGGGTACTTTAAATATGAAACGGTTTACAATCAATCAAAAGGCTTATGCAAATAGGGTTCTAGTACTAGGGTCAATCCCCAGTCTCGTTTCTCCTAGATCCCGCCTTCACGTTTTACGGCTAGGGGGAGTCTCGAGATACTTTGAGCCGGGGAAGGATTTCCACACACATAGAAGGCCTTATTCTACAGAAAGGTAGAAGAAGAGATCTAGATCTAGAAATATAAAGACAAAAATTAAAAAGAGGTTTGAGGCTTACCTGGGTTCTGGAAGCACCTCCGCAGCGGTTTCCCTCTTCTCTTGGAGCTCTCCTTGGCGAGAATTCAAGGCAAGAGTTAATGGTCATTTGCTTAAGGAGGAGCCTCCTATTTATAGGCAAAGGTTAGGGTTGTTGGTAGACACAACTTAATGTCTAGAACCCACCAACCTTAACCCTAAAGCTGTTTCCGAGATTTCCCCTCATTTAATGAGGGATATGATGGTAAAAAGTGATTTTTCTCGGAAAACCCTAATTTTTGAGCAAAACTTATGTATCCGGTATATCAGGCCGGATACACAAGGGCCTTAAGCTATCCGGTATTATATACCGGATACACTAAAGCTCTTTTGTATCCGGTATGTTCCACCGGATACAAAGAGTAATACTTGTATCCGACCTGAGTTACCGGATACAGGTAAAAACTTATTTTCTTCAATTTTTGTGCTGGCTTTCAAGGAGATAATGATTTTTTATCATTATTGATCATTTTGACAGTACAATTTGGGGTGTCTACAATGGTGTCCATTCACACCCTAAACTCTGAATGGTGGCGACTCCCACGTTTTATGTAGAGCCCGTGTGTTGACGGAGGGGAAATCATCCCGGTGATTTTTTCCATGTCTCACACCTGTAGATCAATATGATCCTCGACCTCGATTGTTAAATAACTGGCCTCCACGAGATCTACCAAAAGAGGATCGACCATGAAAATTCCTACCACCACTTGATGAAGAGAATCTAGCAGAAAAGTTTGCTGAAATTTCACTTGAAGAATTCAAAGAATTTGTTGAAGAATGACGCTATAACCTAGCCTCATGAGCAAGAAGATGTCCAAGAAGTTCTTCTTATGAAATAGGATCAAGCCGTGTTGTTACTGAAGAGACTAGTGCATCATAATCAGGACCTAATCCAGCAAGAAGATAGGGAATGAACTCTATCGAATAAAGAAAGCGTCCAGTGGTGTGAGACATGGGAAAAAATCATCATCCAATGACTTTCTCAATCATCACACGGGATTAAAATAAAACAAAGAGTCGCCACCATTCAATTTAGGTGTGAATGGACACCAAAATATTAAATAAGAACAAAAGGCAAATTTAGGGTAAAAATAACCCTCCTAAAAAAAACAACCAGAGATGGGTAAGGGGATTAGGTTATGAACAGGGGAAGGTGTTAGGCACCCCTATTCATCCACACAAGGTGGTTGCTAGGTATTGTTCATGTTAAAATAAAGGAAAAAAAACTTGCTATAAAATTCACGAAAAATCACAAAAAACAAAAATATATGGTTTCTTCATATGAATAGTCTGATTGATCCAGAACTTCCAAATATGATCATACCATTCCTAGGGTTTCATGATCAAAATAAAATTGAGATAAAATCCAATGAAATCAATTTAAAGTGAAAAATCCAAAAATCTGGCTTCAAGCTAAATTCTAGAAATCTAGAAAAATATGATTTTTATAAAATATTGCAGAATTGAACTTGAATAGTCCAGGACATAGGTAAAGCCCAAATTTCACATTAAATCAAAAAATCAAAACCAAAAATACCCACGTTGATGAAGAACACCAAAAGGTGAGAATTTAGACCGTAGGGTCTTCTCTCAAGGACTCAAAAACCACATCATGAAACCCTAGAGTTTACTTTCAGGCTTCTGGATCCAGATCTACCATATTGATCATGATAAATCCAAGATCTTAGCCTAAAATCACAAAAATCACGAAAACAGTGCTGTAGGTGCAAAAGTGGTGAAAATCCAAATTTTGGAAAATAGTGGGGATCTCATGCTATAAACATCATGGATTCATGTATTCATTCAGATATATCATAAAAACAATTAAAACATGATCAGGATATTCAAAGCAGCCACATCTCACAGATTAGAGCACATGGGGGTCTACCCTACG
Source organism: Buxus sempervirens (assembly GCA_947561395.2). NCBI lineage: Eukaryota > Viridiplantae > Streptophyta > Magnoliopsida > Buxales > Buxaceae > Buxus > Buxus sempervirens. The sequence continues at coordinate 12,837,317 of OX387194.1, read as the reverse complement.
GATCCACCTGTTCTCTTTTCCCCTAGCTCTCTCTTCACGTTTTACGGCTAGAGAGGATTCTTGAGGTACTTAGAGATAGGTTTGGTTATACAAACACAATCAAAGGCTTTATTCTAGAAAAAAGGAGAAAAACAGATATGGGGTCCTATTCTAGGGATCCACCTGTTCTCTTTTCCTCTAGCTCTCTCTTCACGTTTTACGGCTAGAGAGACTCTTGAGGTACTTAGAGACAAGTTTAGGAATACTAGTACAAAAGATGGCCTTATTCTACAGCAATAGAGATGATCCTATTACTTCTAGAATTGAAGACAGAAAATAAAAGGGAAAAGGGACTTACCTGGATTGAGCAAGCAGAGCAGCAGGGATTCCTTTCTTCTCTTGGAGCTTTTTAGACTTCAAATTTTCATGGCCCTTAGCTTGAGAATCTCTCCTCTATTTATAGGCAAGCACAGGGGCAAGGCTGGTCCAGAAGGATATATCATGATCCTTAAGATAGAGTGAAAGACAGAGATAATGCCCATCCATAGCCAACCAAGGTGGCTTCAGCGAATAAAAGACGTAATTCGCTCATTTAAAGATATATTGGACTAAAGATAAAGCTCGGAAATCGAGAGAAAAATAAAACTCGCACGAGTCTTGAGTGACCATAAATCATTTACGGTCCAATGGTGCCCGTATTTCCAATACGAGCGCGCCTGTCCGTAAAGCGATTTCGGGCGCGACCGGCCCGTGAATGAAATACGGGCAAAGCCTGCTTTGTCAATTTTTATGCATTTTTGACCTGTTTTAAGCTCTAATTACATGTTTTTATTACTCTCTCATTCTGTAGTGCAATTTGGGGTGTCTACAAGTGGTTGCCATAGTATCTGCAAGGGTCTTAGCACGATGGAAATACTCAGAGATTGAGTCGGCGCCTTTTTGAAGAGAAGCTAACTGTAACTGTGTCTGAACTAATTTGGCTTGAGATGCTGAAGCATAAGTTTGTTCTAATGAAATCCAGACTTCTCGAGCAGTTTTTACACCCTACTACTTGAGCAATGATTGATTCAGACAAAGATGAAATAAGTGCAGACATTACCAATTGATCTTGCTGATTCCAAACCTCATATTCAGGATTAATGGAAGAATCTTGAAGATGTGTTGAAGGAGGAAGACAAGATCCATCAACGTATTGAAAAAGCCTCTGTCCTTTCAGATATGGAACAAGTTGTGCTTTCCATAACAAATAGTTCTCTGGTGTAAGCTTAAAAGAGATGATATGTGAAAAATTGGGTAAAGAAAATGAAAGAGATGAAGAAGTGGTGGACTAAGAGTCAGTCATGGAGGACATTTAGTCCTTGAGCTGCTTCGATACCATGTTAGAAAAGTGTAAAGAGATCCTTTTACATTGCTTTTCTTGATTATTGTTATAGTGCTAACAGACTCTTCTTATAGACTCTTACAAAAGAATATTTCAGTTACAGTAACTTCTGTTGTAACTAACTCAGACTATTCTAGAAGATGAGCAGAACAAAGTGTTATGTTGAGCTGGCATTACTGTCATCTATAGGTGTAACACGTGATGTGGCTACTGCTCGATCACTTTCATTCAAATAAGATTAAGCAGAAGTATAACGTTTTGACAGAATTATATTCATAAGTTGCGGTCTGATCCACAAAGCTACTTTCATTTTCATTCATACTGGAATCAGATCAAGCAGTTATATGAGAGAATGTAAGATTTTAGGACATGGCAAACCCATGCATATAAATAATTGAATATTAGCTAGGTTGGAGCTACTTGTGGATGATAGATCAAATTGGATCATTTTGATAAGTATCCATCTTTGCCTGTCTCGCAGTGCCTGCTTTTGCTTGATTGAGATATATGTCATCTAACTTGTCTAAATGTGCGATTGCCTCCATAAGATAACTGATTTTGGTCTCAGCCAAACCCTAAAACCTCATGGCCTCACCCATTTGGCCTTTTCAGCTTTACTGAACCTAACAAAAATCAAAACCCTAGACTACCCTGATCTAGATCCTTTAATATCCTCCCACCATTAGGATACCAAGTTTCTCCATACACAGTAGATGTAGGTACATTTTCGAGTTTCATGAAAGAGTTGCCAACTAGCCACATACTCTGAAACGGTGGATTATATTCAGGGTCGAAGGGCCTTGAGGGCCATAATTGAAAATAGTAGTATTTTTCTCCATACACATGCAATGGATGTAGACACATTTGCGAACCACTAAAATTTTCTGTGTTTTCTTCTTCTTCTCGATGTAACTATTACTATTCATATTATACAAATCACACATATTTTTAAAGCGGAATAGAACACAATGGGAATAAACCTTTATGACTATTGAAAGAAGAATGGGTGTGTGATTTAGCCTAACTTCCAGATTATGTGACTTTGGATAATCTGTATTTTAATGTTTCTTTAATTTTAATGAAGACGCCTACAAAATTTTGAAATTCCATCTAACAATTCCTCTTACCACAAATATATCTGACTAATATATGAGATACCCTCTCCAACTTGGTATCCTAAAGTACACATATTGTGGGTGTCATTCTTTTGCACAAGTCTTTTATTGCCTCTTTTTCTCCATCATACTCAGCGTGGAATATTCAAACAAGTAATTAAGAATCTTCCTGGTGCACCTATTTTCCTTCATTAATCTTAGCTCTATGAACCCAACTCTTACTTTGAAAAGATCATTCCAATTAACTTCTTTAGTTCTCTTTGTTGGCCAACTACTAGATGCATGTTTTTTTTTTAAAAGGAATTTATAAAATAAAATAAAATAAAAGTGAAATTTAGGACATGTTACTAATGAATTTCAAAAAAAAAAAAGAAGAAGAAATCAAGACGATGAATATATAAGTAGATGGGTTGAAGATAATTTTATTGGACATATGGACTCTTAATTTTATGAAGAAACTTTTCTACTTGTCTGAACATCATATCACTCCTTTACCACTGATGCGGGCAATGGATGAAGATAATTTTCCACCCAAATGGACTACAATTCTTACCACCCCTTACCAAAGTGGTGAGCGGAGTAATCTCGACAACCTTTGACGTTGAACAGAAATGCATTGTGTGCACCGTATTGGAATTCCCAGTCACCATGCTCCTCTATACCGGTGCAGTTGCATTTGTCGTATAGCTTGGTTCACTCGATCCATACAAGTAGAGAACTTGCAATTGCGATAAGGGTGCTTTCTATTGCAATGAACATCCCAATAATCACCACAACACTAATAAAGAATTTGTTAAGAGTCATATATACCTTCAATAGGGATATGCCAAAAGATTAGAAAGGAGCTTGATACTAGAAGACCTTTTTCAGGTATATATATTCAGTTTTTTTGGGATTCAGAGCTCCATCTCCCTTAATCTCAACTTATATAGGCAAAGAAGGGAGCATAGTCTTAATTAAGGTATGCATTAGAAATGGCTATCCTTGGGAAGTAGATAATATATAATATATTTAGAGACATACATGACAAATATAGCACCAATGAACATGTTCAAAATTTATCTAACAAGCAACGTTTTCAATATGGAGGCGGCAATGGGTCGGGTTGTAAATAGGTTGATGGGTAAACGGTTTGGATTAGGTTCAATTTGTTTACTGACTAGTTGAGAAATTACCGATCCGAACACAAACGGGTTGGGTTGAAGCCGCCAATGTAATGCCCGGTTCCGGGTCCATTCCCAAACCCGAGGTGCTATGGTAAATAAACAAAGCTACTAAAGAAACTGGATAATTTAAAACTTTTTCTAACTTTATAATCAGAGTAAATGCGAAAACTTGAATTCAAATTGTCTTTATTAATCAACAATTATGATATACAAGGATTTCAACTTCTATGAACAACCTACAGTTATACAGACTACCCATCTACAATTAGCCAAAAATTTGGCATCCTCGCCAAGAGTACCTGCAAAATGGGGAGAAACCGGAGTGAAAATAAATCTCAACAAGTAGTAGATGCATGAAGTAAAAACAGTCCATAATGGTTTGCAAAGATAGTCATGAGGTGAACAATAAAACCAAAACCACGATAATATATCAATAACAATTACCAATCCAAAATAAACACATGTGACATAATAGGACTCGTGAACTGGAACCACTTAGTAAGATATTCCTGCCCCCATAGTTCGTCACATCACGACTTACATGATAGATGGAGCCCGCACCTGCAGTCATTGCCATCTCCTCCGTCAATCATCAATGCGGACCACCCACAAATGGGTTGGCGAGTACAATCCTCAGTCCAAAATAAAAGCCCATCAATGGTACCGCTTCCGCAGAAACCATACCAATCCGATCAAAGATTAATAGACCCACGACAAACACATCTAATACCAGTGCATGTGCAAGTCATGAGTGATCCTCAAGCACGGCCAAATCATAGATCCAACGTACGAGTCACAAGTAACCTACCAACATGACCAATATAAAGCTTGTGAAAGTCAATGTTTCATTGAAGCATATGGATGATAACCTAAAAAACAAAATAAAAACCGTTTACCGAAAACAACCTCGGCTAAGACCAGGCCACACCTACAGCGGTCGAGGATTGCTACCTACGTCACCCGCACCTACAAGTACGACGGACCGCATACTGGGGAGTTTCAAACAAGAATAACTTACCAGCCAATTCCCTTTCACTTCCTAGCTAAGCTATGGATCCATACTAAGCATTACCCACTAAACACAACTCACAATCAACCCTTGAATAACTCAAAGATACAATATTCAGTGATAAACCTCGTACCAATAATCATAAACATGTCCCAAGTGCTGTGTCCAACAATAATTTCTAAAACCACGGTGTCCAACCAAAAGATGTTCAAAATAACCATTAAACAGTTCTTAAACAGAGTTCCAGATCATTTAATAAGAAAAGTACGTGAGTATTCACAAATTCTAAATAAAAGGTTCAGATTTGAGTTGTGTTAGTGTGGACATATTTAGTTTATCTTTATAATTCAGTATTTAGGTTATTCTTTATTTCCTACAACTTTTACTTCAATCCTACACTTTGGTTCATCCTAAAATCCTTATTTTTAAATCCTTATTTACCAACTAATACCCTAAATCTCTAAAGACCTTTGGGTTAGGCTATTGATTTTTTCCAGAAGTTAATTTAAGTCCATTATGACTTTTTAGATTAGGTTTCATACCTAGAATCCTAATGAAAATGGTTTGAGTGCATAGGTTTACCTTAACTAGTCTACTTTGATTCTTAATACATTCATTGTCCTAAATAATTACCTTTTTATCCGAATTTAATTCTGTTACTTCCTACATATCAAATTACCCTATTTACAGGTGTTACAACATTAAAATTTCAAGAAAAAACATTAGAAATTGAATCTGGGTGCAAATCCCAAGTTTTAAAATTTATGATAATTTGTTGCTCGAAGGGTTGTTCAGGCGACTGCTCTAGCGGTTAAGTTTCAGGTTCTGTTATTTATCAATGGCCTATTGTCTGAGGTAACGCTCGAGCGGTGTCTTGAGCGCTCCGACTATAACATTGTTTTTCCTTCTCTTTGCGGAATTTTCAAACTTTCTTTACATAATATTAATTTGATTTGATTCTAAACATTTGATTTCCATCCTAAACTAGTTCTGAGAATCCTAAACTAAGCCCATCATCTTTTTACATATCTTTGGTTTCCTTCCAAGTTTAAAATCACCACGATCAACCTTTTTCTTGATTTTTAAAAGAAAGTTAAAACACCAAAACAATTCTTTATAAACAAATAAGCTTTTCCCATGAAATCCAACTTCAAAAACAATACGATCAAACATCAAAATCACAAGAAAACATGCAATTTCTCCAGTCTCAAGGGTTTGCTACTTGCCTTTTGATGAACCCAGATTTTTTAGAAACTTCGCCTGTGCCTGTTTTTGGAGCTCTACTGCACCCCTTTTAGACTTCTCTAATTTAGATCTCCACCGTTCAGTTTAAAGTCTTCCATGAGTAGAACAAAACCCTAAAATTTCAGCCCATTCCAACGGTTAGATATTTCTAACTTGCCGTTCGAAGTTGGCTGATTGGCCATCTCTACAACCCTTCTTCTTTCTTATTTCCTCCTTTCTTTTTTCTCTTCTCTCCTTCTATTTTGGCTCCTATCACTTATGCACGAATTTCCTTGTCCTTCTAACTTATTTTCAAAACCTAAAACACTCTTTAAACCTTTCTTTTATAACCTCTCAAATAGATCAATTCTAATTAGGTTTAGCTTACTCTAATATACTAAGTGTATTCCCTCTTCTACCCTACTCCTTAATTTAACTCCTTTAACTCTATTTTAAGGGATCTCCTAATTAATTTTCGTGCTTAATCATTTTCCTAATTTTAAATTGTAATTAGACTTTTATTATCCACTCATAATACTAAAACATTGGACCTTAATCAACATAATTACCATTAGGCCCTTTTTCCACCCTTTACATTGGATCCTAATCAACATAATTACCATTAGTCCCTTTTTCTACCCTTTAGGCCTTAATTTCATTATTTTACATCCAACTAAGCTAAGATTTTGTCTAGTTGAATTTGTTAACTTAATAACTAATTATCTTATTTCCTTTCATGAATTTAACAAATTGAAATGACCAAATTACCCTTCGCCTTTAAATTCCTATTTTATTCTTTCTTATTTATTTTATTTTTAGGAAAATCCAGGGTTTTACAGCCAACCCTTTTATTTTAAAATTATTTTCTTTTATATATTTTGTTTCTAATTTCAAATATAGTTACATAGAAGTCTATTTGACCTATTTAAAGTTTAATAAATACTATGAATTAAATATCTAATAAACATGATTTCTTTTCAAAAAGCAAGAAATAAGTAAATTTTACTTGCGAAGAAGTTTAGAATTATATAAAAGCAATTAAAAAGATCAAAATAAAATTATAATATATAGTTAGTATTAACTACATTGTATTAAAAATATAAATTGTAATTTATATATAATATAGATATATAATCATATATATTACTTATATATTGCATAATTTTAAAATAAAACTTGTGTTGATATGGAAATGTAATTAATCCTCATAATTATTAAAATTGTATTAGTCGTAAAAATAATTTAGTGATTAAAGTCCCTAAATATAAACTAAAGTACTTAATTTGTTAGGAATACTTGATATTATAATAATATAGACTACTATAAATAGTGTAAGCACCTCATTTTTGCACCCCTCTAAAAAGCCTGAAAGCAAAACCTTAAAAGAAAGATACAAACCCTTAAGAGCAAAAGATAACCTTCTGCCTGAATCTAAATTGATTGCTATACCCTATCCCAATGGGTAGAGCATCCTGATACGGTTCCAACGCAATTAAGTTTGCAGGAATCTGAGCCCGGACGGAGAAGATATGAGCAAAACAGTCAAATTTAAAATATCTTAATTAAAATAATTAAGATAAATGAGAGATAATAAAAATTGGGGAAGCCTAATCTGTCCGAGTGGGCGGTTGAGTCGACTCAGCCTTCACATCAACCAAAAAAGGAGAGAAATTCGCAACCGCATATGCTGTGCGGTTGACTTTTTCTGCCACCGCCCGCACGAGCCAATCAGAGCAAGCGGCGCCGAAAATTCAACCGCACATACAGTACGGTTGCGTGGCGCGTCAGACTGCGTCTAACCAATTTGTCCCCCCATCATTACTGAAAAGACAAGGACAAAACCGTACATAACCTACGGTTTTCACTAAAACCGCACAGTATGTGCGGTTACTGTTCATTTTAGGCAAAACCGCTCTGAGTATACGGTTTTGTCCCTGTTTGCTATAAAATGCAAGTTCGGACAGTGGGACAAGGGGTTAGCCTTTTTCTGCTTCTCTTCCTTCTCCCTTGCTCCCTGAACCTCCGAACCCCCTCTTTCTCACCCCTCTTTGCTCCAACACCTCCCAAAACCACTCCCAAAGCCTCTCCAGCCTTCCACCTCCCTTCTCCACCCCCACCAAGCTTGAAGGAAGCTGGGTTTTCCTTTCTAGGAAGCTGAAGAAGGAGCCAGCTGCTGTTCCAATCTCCAGTAGGTCACACACTCCTCCAAAGGGTTGTAAAACCCCAAGGTATTGTCTCTTACTGTTTTTTACTTTACATATATAAAGATGAGTGAGTTTTAAGATAATACAAGGGATTGGTTTCTCTTTGCTGTAACATATCCTCTAGTATGCATTTTTTGCTACCTTTCTTCTTCACTCATGCCATACGAAAATCTTCAAAGTATGGGATGGTGCTTGCATAGTCCCAAGGGAGGATGAGTGTAGTTATCACACCCCCTATTATGGCATGTAAAGGCTGTTGTTGGTGACGACAGCAACTCCCCTTGTGCTTGCTATTTTGCATTTTTTGTAATGTTCCTATCTTTGCTTAGTTGATAATTATGCCTGATAAATGTTGTTGTTTGTAAGTCATTGAGATGGTCTTCACTGATGTTGGTAGCTGCTGTCTCCAGCAAGCTTCCCCTCCCCTTCCCTTGTCGTAGAAACCCAAAAAGAAAGCCTTCCACTGAACCACTGTGGGCCCACGCAGGGGCCCATACAACCGCTGGGACATCACAAGAGACACAAGAACCCAAAGCCCCCATGAAGAATTCCTGTTTGGGCTTTCAATGCCAAAACCGCATACCCAGAACGGTTCACCCCTGAACCGCATACACAGAGCGGTTCGTCCCTGAACCGCATATAGAGAATGGTTCGAGCCAAATCGCACATGTTCAGCGGTTAAGCCCAGTGAACCCCCCCAAATCTGTGAATAATTGAGCAACCCTTAAACCAAACAACCAAATCCAATAAGCTGAGTTATCCGACATAACCCTGAACGAGAATTGGGCTTGACCTAAGCCCTCTTTGGTATCCAATGGGCCTTCCAACAGGGCCCACATCAGACCCACATCATTTGGATAAAAATATAAAAATCAATTAAAATAAAAGGGACCCACACCTCCGAAGGTCCCATTCAGACTTAATAAAGTGAGCATGCTGGTGTAGGACATAAGGGTGAGTTGAACCAAAGTGTACTCGAACCAGAAAAGCACCTGGGACCCGTCAACCGACGGGGCAGACCAGGGTGTCTACGGACTTCCCCGGACTGTAATCGAAACCTTAGCCGGAATCTCAAGCCGCAGACCAGAGCATATATCCTTAGAGCACCCAGGTGTCTGCCTGCACCTCATCAGGCAGTGGCGACTCCTTATACCCCCGTTCCCTCGCACCCTTTCATCGCGTGCGCCATCCCACCTCGCGTCGCGCATTCATCACGACGTGCGCACAAATAGGATCTAAATAAAAGTAAACTTCACATTTAAAAGGGTAATCAAAGGATTGGCGGGTAGGGTTCAGGTTGACCATTTTTTGACGGGTTGAGAAAACCTAAACTCAAACCCAACCCATTTAATAAACGGGTCCACTCAAACCAGTTTAATCGGTTTGGGTCTGGGTCGATTCAGAAATTTTATACCTTGCAGCTATGGAGCTAACCACTGATCACTTGCGCTGACGTTTTGGTAAAGGTTTATAACACTGTATATATAAGTTTATTATATATAGTATAATCGATGATTACATTTATTTGAGTTAGTAAGTTGTTATAATCTTACTTTGTGTAAATGATTAACTTAAAAATATTGAAAGCATGACTTGAGTATAATTCATAGCAATGGGTCATGCCAAATGTGTAGGCATGGCATGACTCAAGCCAAAGCATGGCACGACTCGAAGCATATACCACACTGCATATGGCACGAATATTTGAGGGAAATTATGGAAAAGGGCCATTTTTGGACGATATTTATAAAAACATTCCACTAAGATGTCGAATTGCATAAAAAGATCTTTTTGTCGATAATTGACTTAAAGGATCACTTCGCATAACTAATTAAAAAATAGTATCTTCGTGTCCCATGTAATAAACTTGAGTCATATGCATAATGAGCTTGTGTCTCAAGAAAATGATCCTCAAATTTAATTATTTTTTAAAAGCGATCCTATAATTTAATTTCAACGGATATTTTTATAAATATCGACAAAAAGTGGTACTTTTCTGTAATTTGGGATCTTAGTGGCATGCTTTTATAAATATGGACGAAAAGTGATCTGTTTCCATAATTTTCCCCATATTTGATGGGTCATGGTCGTGTAGGGCTAGGGTTTGGCACGATTTACGTCCCTAGAGGAGGGTGAACCTAGGCGGTGGGTCTGGTAAAGGTCACAAGAGTTTGCTGCTTTTCCTAATAATTTGTACAAAAAGCATGGTTTTGTACCCTGAAATCTTGTATATAGGAGGTTCTTTCCACACAAAATCTCGTAATCATCACTTTATTAACTATCAACCTTCCTAACCATTCGATCATGTCTCAATTGATGCGCATTACTATTAGACCAGAATGAGCAAGGCAACGTGACCTTTCTTCTTGGTGGTTAGTTTTAGGTAAGGTACATAGAACATGAAAAGTTCAAAAAGGCTTTAAAATAGTTGTTATCTTCTCTCAGCCTTGGAGCTTCAACCGGCCAGATTCCTAGCAGGCTTATAATTTAGATGATAAAAACTATTTTACAATATCCTCTACATCAATATGGAACTTGTTAGGAGCCATGCCTTCAATATTATTAAGGCAATATCCTCTACATCACAACAGAGCACTTCACATGAAGATTCCAGAAACAAATGAGTCATCAATTCTAGAAGATTACAGAAATATTCCTTGTAACTGAATATAGACAAGTGTCATACTCTCAGATCAAATTCTGTTATGAACATTATGTCTATAAATGATGTAAAGTTTATACTAATGAAGAGTGAGAAGAATCAGAGAGAATTCATTTTCACTTATTTGTTTGTTGTTTCCTTCTTCCTTTTCTCAATATGGTGTCGGAGCCCTAAAAGACCCACGTCTTCTGCTTCTCAACCACCCCCACCACCCATTACATCGAAACAAACACCCAGAACCACACCTCCTGGTTTTCAGCTATCCAATCAACCACCCCCACCACCCATTACTCCTATTGTTAACTCTGCTTCTCACTTTCTCACTATCAAACTCACAATTGATAATTACTTACTTTGGAGAGCTCAGATCGTCCCATTTTTACGAGGCCATGGTCTTTTTGGCTATGTTGACGGCACTATTCCACTTCCCACTGCTACTCTTGATGGCCAGCCCGATCCTCATTATACTCGATGGATTCTTCAAGATCAACTTATTATTTCAGCTCTAAACACCTCTTCTCTTAGATCAATTGTTGGCTCAGGTCCTTGACTGTACTACATCACAAGAGATCTAGACCACTCTACAAGAGCTTTTTGCAGCCCAGTTCTCTGCCCATGTGATTCAAACACTGTTCCAACTTGCCACTCTCAAAAAGGGCTCTGAATCTATTGCAGATTACTATCACAGAGCCAAATCCCTCTCTGCTTTTTTAAGTGCTGCCGGCCAACCCCTGACTCCTTCTGAGTTCACCGTCTATTTACTTGCTGGTCTTGGCTCGGATTATGAGTCCTTGGTTACATCTCTTACTACTCGGGCAGATAAGCTAACTCCTCAGCAGATTTATAGCCACCTTCTTAATCATGAATCAAGGTTTGCTCATCAAACTCAAGTTCTATTTTTTGGCTCTACCACTGCAGCTAATGCAACCGTCACACGATTTGCTCCGGGTCGTCTAATCGTGGACGAAATCGCTCTTTCCGTGGTGGACAGCGTGGTCGTGGCTATTCTCGTGGTGGCTCCCATGGTAGCTCTTCATCTACTTACTTCACTGGTTGTACTGACACACGAACTATTTGTCAAGTCTGCAACAAGCCTGGTCACACTGCCATTGCCTGCTATCATCGTTTTAACCAGGCTTATCAAGCCCCTGTTTCTTCATCTCTTATTACTAATTAGTGATAAGTAATAAGAGATGATGCATCACTGATATCACCACTTTTGAATTTTTGACAAATATAACTAGAGCCATAAATTATTTCCAGAATGGATGGGATCCATTCTCGAAATAATGAACGATGTCTGTGTTTCCATATGGTCCAGCCAAAATTTGGCACCTGAGATAAAAAAAAATCTATCAAAATCAACATCGCCATGAGGAATTTGTAACGAAGTTAGATATTTGAACCAAGTAAAAAATGAAGTTTTTGGGGTCCTGATGCTTGCATGGCTCCAGCCATCGAATGTAAACCAAGGTTTTGAATTTCGATTCGCCGGAAAACCGATTTTCCTGTGGTTTCCGGTGAATCGAACGAAATTTTGTCGGCTGAAATTTCAACAGAAACATTTCTGTGTGCTTTTTTTTCAAAAAAAAAGCTAAATTTACAACAACTCAACAAGCATAAGTTATATACTTCAAAATTGCACTTAAATTACCACAAGCATCAATAATATATCTCAAAAATAATGAAAATACAATGTGGCATGTAAATGTAATGATCGGGCCTATCGGGGTGATGCTGTGTGCGCTGTGCTTAAACTTTAAATAAAAAATAACAAAGAGGATCCAAATTTTAAATTAAACTAAAACAACAATATATAAAGTAAAAAACATATAATCATACTGTCAAATCAGACATGAAATGAATGACGTGGTGGCTCAAATCCTGATCTCTCGCCAATAAAATGACAGTAGTGCTTCCATCCCATCCGAAATCTGTATTCTCTCTTATATTCATGGACATGTTGCTCATACTCCTCCTGTGTCATGTGAGCCATGATACCAACTGGAGGGAAATCATCATAATAGTAGCACGTCTTTTGCTTTGGTGGTGACGGAGGAGACGGCGCAGGATAACCGGGATGCTCGTATGGAGGGGCTACTGCTGCAGCTCTAATACCAATAGGTACAACATGCATAGGATAATAGCCGTACGGATATGGATTCACTGGAAAGATCCCAAATGGATCAGATGTCTACATGTGTGCTCCAGGATATTCGTATGATGTACTGTAACTACTACTATCTGATAAATCTACTGGCCCAAGCTGCTGAGGATAGTAGGCTGGAGAGTATCCCTGGGTCAGCTGTGGTGGATAGTGAGGATACTGCTCTCCATAAGAACTCGATGATCCTCCAACTTCTAAAGATCCGAAACTTTGTGCCATGGAGGACGAGTCATCGTGCATCCCTGTATGCTATCTCTCCTTGCCTTTCCTCCTCTGAAAGGAATATCCCTCACTCTCATCACGATCTCTATCTCCGTGATCAGTATCCTGTGTAGTATGATGGAAAGCCGCCTCTCCAGTAAATGTGCTCAACCCCGGGCCACTGGTGCCAACACCACCATAACCACCACTAGCACCACCATCTCCATCATCATCATCTGAAGATCCAGACTCATCCTCATCATCTGTCTCCTCGTCATATGTCTCCTCCTCCTCTGACAATGAAACATGCCTACGGGCTGGGACTGGGGCTGGTGTCGTCGCAGTAGCGGAGGAAGGAACAACTCTGATGAGGTTATCCAATTAGTCTCCGCGAACCTGCCCCCTCTCCTCCTCCGTAGTTGTGTCTACATCGATGCCCAACTCTGCTACAGCCTGTGATATGACTGGGATAGGACTACGATCAGGCTGATCCATCTCAACACATCTAACCCACTCTGCAAATGGATCCTCGTCATTGACTTCATTACTGAATAACACATCCAAAGGATCCTTCACAGTCGTGGCGGCGGTGCCGTGCTCTATCTCTAACTGCTTCATCCTCAGCCTCATGTTATAATGGCAGAAGACCAACTTCTGTAACCTCTGATAAGCTAGCCGATTCCTCTGCTTCGTGTGTATGAATGCGAACGTACTCCAATTGCGCTCACAAGCAGAAGAAGATGCTGTCTGAGCCAATATTCGACACGCTAACTTCCGCAGTGTACGGGCACTTGTGCTATGCATCACCCACCATTCACCTAGATTTATAAATAGAAAATATTAAAAATTATTTAGAAATTAGAAATTTAAAATATTAATATTCATAATCCCTTGTCAGTTGTCACTTACACGGCATCATCTTGTTCCACGATACAATTGCCGTAGTCAATCCGAATGAGCTCATCGCATCTCTAAATTGTATCAACTGGTAGTGGAATAATTTGAAAGGGTCAATACTTAATAATTAATATAACTATTAAGAAGAAGTGATATCCATAACATAAGTGAAGTTAAATGTTACGGCTCCTACCTCGTTTCCAAAATCCCCAACTGATTGTGAATGGGGGTCCAACTTCATGAAAACCTCATGGACACGAGCGCAGAGGTCGTAGTGTGCACCAAGATTATCCTTATAATGATATTTGGGATTCAAATAATACGCTACATAGACGATTACAAGAAAAAACATTAGTAAAATAATTAAAATATAATTATAAACATGATTCAACATAAAATGATTCAAATAAAATTGTAATTATACCTGCTGCATGCAAAGGATGACCTAGCGACTTGTACCATCTGTCGTTAACAATTTTCAGTACCCACTGATGTGATTTGGGTGATCCGGCCTTAATCTGAGCTTTCATCACCGCCATACACTTATAAATGGATCCTACCGTAGGATAGTGTGCGCACCTAAATCTAGATCGCACACGGGGCGCACGTGGGTTCGTGCGTACCTCGGGACATTCGGAGTCGCCACTGCTTGAGGGGTGCAGGCAGACACGATGATTGCCCTATCCGGGTCTAAGTCTGGTCTGCGGCTTTTCAGAGTTATAGCTAAGTCCTCGGTTACGTCCGAGGAAGCCCTAAGACACCCCAGCCCGCCCCGTCGGTTTGACGGGTCCCTCGGGTCTCCCTGGTTTTTGAGTCAGTTTTACCCTTCCTAGGCCAGCATGTATCTTTTTGGTCTGGCGAGGTCCTTTGGAGGTGTGGGCCCCTTTTTATTTCATTTTTATCTTTTTTATTTATGTGAGATGAGTCGGATTCGGGTCCTGTTGGAAGACCCGTGGGTTGCCAAGGTTAGGCTTGAGCTCAGCAGGGTTATTGGGTAACCCTTATGGTTTATTTATTTAACTAAATTATTTACACTTGGGCTTAATGGGCTTTGATTTGGCCCATGAGCCGGGGGTCAAGTGGCCTGGGCCTGCTTATTGAAAACAGGCCTGGTATAGGCCAGTCAAAATGTGGGCCACTCATGTGGGCCAAAGGGGGGTCTTGGTGAGCCCATCTAGGCCCACTGTCCAAAAATGGACTTAAAAAAGTCCAAGTTACTCATTGGGTCGGGTTTTAAGTTTTCGGGTCGGACCAAATCCAACCAGGCCAAAAATTGTATTTTTTAAGTTATTTTTGTAATTGCCCGTATTTGCCATACGGGCTGGCTTTACCCGTAAATGCAATACGGGTCAACCTTCCCGTACAGAAAACACGGGCACACCCAGCCTGCACTGCATTTACGGGCACGCCTAGTTTGCATTTTTTGTGCCAATTTTGCTTGGGATCGGTCCGGCTATCTTCTTGGGGTCTCCAACAACTTCTGCAGAGATTTCCAACTCATTTACAGTGACAATCATGTCTTGTTTTCAACCTTGTGTTGCTTCTTTCTTTGGCGTTCATCGAAAGGAATAGTTTTCTTCTTTTTGCCATTTTTTGGGATCCTTCTTCTTCATGCATGATCATATCCAATGAGAATAGGAAAAGGGGGGGTCAGAATTTGGGATACAACAGATTTGTTTAATGATTACATTGCCTTGAAGATCATGTTAATCCAAGTAACCTTTTAGGCTTTTGTAAAGCTAACTTCCTTCTTTCATGTAAGGTCTCCCTCTCACCATGAGGAGACCAAAGCCATGCAAAACAGATCAAATGTGATGAGAAATAGATGGAAGAATAGATAATAAACAAAGTTTATAAGAAAAGATCAAATTTAATGTATATGAATTGTCATGTTACCAAACAAGCCTCCTTGCTATTACCTTTTCTTTAGTATGTTGATTCTCCGAGGATTCCGGCAGCGCTTCCGCGTCCTCCGGGATTTTCTAGGTTGATTTTGAAAGAGGTTTGGTAGGAGGTTGGGTTTAAAAGGAGGTATTTTGAGGTTTAGGCATGGTTTTAGGATGACAAGGGTATTTTGGGCATTAAATGGGTGTAGGTATTGGGGTGGTGGCAATTGGGCAGAGTTTGGCCGTGGTAATCAACAAGGAAAAGAGGGTGGAGGCCTATGGTGATGGCTTGTTCAAATGAGCGGGGTGGCCTCTCTATTTATAGGCAAAATTTTCGTGCCCGTACTTGAACTACGGGCATGCCTTGCCCGTACTTCAAATGCGGGCATGCCTTGCCCGTAATTCAAATACGGGCAAAAAACGCACATTTTCAAATCTCGCAAAATCGGCCGTACGGGACGCGTGTCCCACCGTACAACGACACGCGTCCCTTCTAGAAGCTCGCCCGTATTTGAAATACGGGCATGCCTCGCCCGTACTTCAAATACAGGTGCGCACGTTTTTAAAATGCCGGATTTCAAATGCTTTATTAAATCTGATTTATTTAAAGATTTTTATCCGATTTTTTTATTATTTTATTATAAAAAACGAGATTCTTTTATTAAAATATTATTAAAAAATAAAGATATTTCTATTAAATGATTATTTAATTTATTTAATTCATTTATTCTGCTTTTAGCTGCTGTTTTGCCACATGGGCAGTTTTCTTGAAACTTCAACTGCCCATAATTTCTTCGTTCGGTGTCCAATTTCAGCAAACTTAGTGTCGTTGGAACCGGCTTGGAATCACCTATCCACTGGGATTAATTCGGGTAGCTGAATCGGGGTCGAGCAAAAAGTCAACTTTTCGCTCCCCAAAAGTTTGACTAGCTCATAACTTTCTCATCCGGACTCCGATTCCAGCAAACTTAGTTGCGTTGGAACCGTGTTGAAATGCTCTTTTTAATGAGATGAAGTTTGATGGTCAAATTCACTTGAATCAAAAAGTCAATTTTTTGGCCCTCTCAGGGTTTGACTTTTTAATTGAAATTTTCATTTTCTTCATTTTTTGGGGTGCAAAAATCAGGTGCTAACAGATAGGAATCTGTGTCAAGTAGCCGCAGTATACGGTATATAGGGTGCAGTATAGCAATCAACTCTCACACATGCTCCCAAAAAGTACTGGACAAAACAATGTCCTCTACTCTACTCCCGGTCTCTTTGCGACTCTAAGCACAACTCGTCCAATCTTCACTGGTAAATAGAGATCTCAATCCCTACTTGTGGCTCAGAATACTATCCAATGCAATATAGTTCGTACCGAATCTGGTAATCCCCGGCCAAACTATGTCCCCACCACATTTCTCTCTCATCTTCGCTAGTACCAAATTATGGTTGTACACAAATGTGATGAGTGCTCGTGCATCCTTCAATGTCGTCAGCACATGGCATCTCTTGCCAATCTCCTCTAGCATCAAGTCAGTGCAATGTGCAGCACAGGGCGCCCAATACAGGTTATACTGCCGCTGTACTGTCTCGCCGGCTTTCCTGAATGCACTGGCACTGTCTGTCACAATTTGAACAACGTTCTCAGGGCCAACATCCTGTACCACGCTCTCTAATAAGCTGGTAACATAGGGCGCATCCTTGATATTGTGTGATGCGTCAACAGATCTCAAGAACACTGCCCTGCCTCTACAATACACCATGAAATTGATGATGGACAATTTAGTAGGACCTATCCATCCATCACACATGATCGTAACTCCAAACTGCTCCCAGTGGGGTCGTAGCGATGTAATAAACTCTCTCATCTCTGCCTCCTCTTGATCCAAGTACGTACCCATAATCTCCCGTGGCATAGGATGCAAGACTCCCTGACCCGACTCCTAGATAACATCGACCATGTTCTTGAAATGAGGGCTCCCTGCTGCATTCGCTGGAATGTGATTGAAGATAAAAAAATTTGGATATAAACTTCCCCATTTTCTCCCTAACAATGCCCTTGTTCCACACATCCTTCAATTTCTTCTGCTTGGCACCAGATGAACGCCACATACTCGGCTCCATAGGATAATCAGGCATCTTGGTGCTAGGTCCAGCGCCAGCCCCAGCCCCATGTCTAGAACTAGGAGTAGGAGCATCAACATCTGCATCTCCTCTTGAAGTACCACCCCTGTGAAATCCATGCCTCGCAGCCTCTTCCCTCTCAAACTCAGAATGCAAAGATGCTTGCACTGAGGCTCTGAATGCTGCCCTCTCTCCCTCTATCACATACTCGGCTGGGTACACCATGTCATCGTCGTCATCAATATCAGGAGCCACAGAGGGTCGGATAGGCTCTGCCAATCTACGTCTAACCTCCTCCCGTGCATGCCTCTTCCCCTGCCTAGCTGCACTCCCTGATTCTAAGTGCTCTCTCATCAGCCTCTGAACCTCTGGAGGGACTTGACGACAATTGGCCACGTTACTGTAGCCGTGTGCCAAATGCTGCTTCAACCGTGATACTCCACCACCCTTTATGACTTGGTGGCAATAATTGCAAACCGTCTTATTTCTGTCTCCCTCGAATCTCGTGCAATGGGCCCAACCAATATCATGCTTCCTACCACCATCTCTGCCCTCTCCACTACCACTGCCAAATGCCATACTGTCAATCCGTCTGACTGTCTCTAACAGACTAAGTGACTAACCAAGAAGCACTACACTGGAATCCGAACACCTGCACAGACGCACAGTAAGTCAGTAACAAAGCACAATAACAAATTATAAATATTAATCCACATTAGACAATACTAACATTACCAACTAATTATAATTTCTTATTTATAATTTATAAACTATATTATTATTTATGAATTTTATGAATAATTTGGGATTAATTAATTCGAAAAATCATAATTATATAAAAAAATTATAAAACTCTGATTCTTCAAAATAAATTGTTCTATAATAAACAAATTATCTTTAGGAATTTAATTTGAGTACTTATATTTTTTTATTAATTTTATGAATAATTAACTAATTTTCGGATTAATTAATTCAAAAAAATTATAAATACATAAAAAATTATATAAATTCCGATTTCATAACATAAATTATTCTACAATAAATAAATCAATTTTATGAATTTAATTTGAGTATTTATCTTTTTTTATTAATAATTAATTAATTTTCAGAAAAATCAAAAATACATAAAAAAATTATATAAACTCCAATTATTTAACATAAATCATTCTACAATAACTAAATCAATTTTATGAATTTAATTTGAGTATTTATCTTTTTTTACTAATTTTATTAATAATTAACTAATTTTCGGATTAATTAAGTCCAAAAAAATCAAAAATACATAAAAAATTATATAAACTCAAATTTCTTAACATAAATAATTCTACAATAAATAAATCAATTTTATGAATTAAATTTGGCAACTTATCTATTTTTCTTTATTTTATAAATAATATATCAATTTTCGGATTTAAAAATTAAAAAAAATAAATTTTCTAAAAAATTAATCCAGGGTCACCCATTTGTAGATCGGGTGTCCCCATATAACATATATAATTATCAAAGTCAACAACATTATTTATCTAATTTAAATGAATAAAAAAGAAATTATATGCATTTTCGGTGCAAATAATTGCAAAAAATATATTTTTTGTGCAAAAAATAAAACGCCGACACCCATCTGTAGATCGGGTGTCGGACTTCAACTTATAATAAAATTAAAACATTCCACAAGCTTTACATCAAAAAAATTTGAAAAAAACGACCTTACCCCAAAGTGTGCGATGAACGTGGCTTTAATCTCCTCCAAATCCACAAAACCTTGGCTCAAAGCACTTTAGTCTTGCTATATGATGAAAAACGAGCAGAAACGAGTCTAATCCAAGCAAAAATTGAGCCAAAATCCTCCCCCACCCCCCCCCCCCCCCCCAAAAGCATACGTTCATCACCCCCTTCTTCCCCCTGTTTTTTTTTTTTTTGCAGGTCGAGCCAAGCGAAATTTCACTCGGCACGATCGGCATTTCGACAAAAATCGCTGGGGGCACGACCCCAGCGATTTCCCCCGGCGAAACACATCGCCGGGGGTCTCCTGACCAAAATTTCGGCTACACGCCGAGGCGTGCCGCCGAAATTTAAAACCTTGATGTAAACACACCACCCTAGAGAAAGGGTAATGCAACCACATATGATCTGTACGTAGTTTCCATATCAGTTTGACAGAAAAACACAAAAATTATCAACATTTGCAATCTGGTAGAGAGCAAATCAAAGGTTGGCAGAACACCAGCTAGACATTTCCAAAGAAATAATTTAATATGGGGTTAGCATCAAAGATGCAAATATTTCAACCAGATTGACTTCACGTACCATGCATATATGGTTCAGAAATAATTTAATACGCGGTTGGCATCGAAGATGCAAATATTTGAACTAGATTGACTTCATGTACCATGCATATGTACTTTATACCATTTATCATGCATGGGACGGATTTTCTTTGTTCTTATCAAATGACCCTTCAAAGACGATTATCATCCTCCTACCATTGAAAAAGAAATCTTTGTTCTTATGCAAGTGATTGGGTCGACTTCTCAACACCGCGTCTTTTACGTTCTTATGCAAATGCAAGTGATTGGGTCGACTTCTCAACACCGCGTCTTTTACGTTCTTATGCAAATGCAAGTCATTGGGTCGTCTTTTACGTTCTTATGCAAATGCAAGTGATTGGGTCGACTTCTCAACACCGCGTCTTTTACGTTTTTAATTTGTAGCATTGACGTCAAATCAAAGTCTTCTCAAATTAATTACATGGGGACTTCATTGTTTGCAGGCTACCAGACTAGTCAAAGTCTTCTCAAATTAATTACATGGGGACTTCATTGTTTGGAAGCTACCTGACTGTCTGAAGTTACAGGTTGTGGATAGTAATTAAAGATTGCTTTATTTGAAATATTAGATTTCTAATCTCAGGTCCCTGTTCTCTTGGATTCTAAATGATCATGAACAAGTTTACAATACCAGAAAACAAACAGTGACAATTACTCATACTATTTAACAACAAAAAACTATACAAACATCAAGAAGAAACCTCAAGTTTCTTTGATGTAAAACAAACCAGAAACATTGTATCAAGATGAACAAGACACTTCACTTATGTTCAAATTTACAAAACCTTTCTCCCAACCAAAAAGTTACTTACAAAGATTGAATCCTCAACCTTTTCTTCAATTTGAACTTCATGCTTTAACACAACTTCAAAATCTTCACACGTATGCTTCACACTAGAAGAGGCAGCCCATTTCAGTCTTTCACCAGATCTGAAATGTTCCTGTTCTTTGTTCTTTCACAGCACTTATAGAACACTGCAGCAGCCTCTCCTCAGTCTCCTCTGGTTTTCCTCTTCACCAAGTTTCCCAGCACGAAAGACCCATTCTCCCCTGCTTCCAGAACCTTTAAATCAAGAGTTATTAACCCCTTAATAACTGCTGTAACCACCTGTAACTAATCTTGAAAACAACCTAACTAACTAGAAACAAACCCAACTGATTCTGAGAACTGCCCGAGAATCCAGTTGGTTGAGTAGCTCCAGCAAGTTACACTTAACCTTGCTAGAAGCTATCTCAAGTCACACATTCAACCATACTTCACTTCATCAACAAACTGAATGTTTTAATAAATTTAAGTACTCTTTGTCATGCATTTTGTCACATGGGAAAATATATTTTCCAACAAAATATATTTTAACATTGCACATATTTCTAATTAAGTAGCCTCTCTTACTGCGAAATTTGAATAATTGACAAGTATTTGCAGTCAAGTTGACACTGACACCTTTATCAAAGAGTTGTATAGTCCTCCTCACATTGAAGATAGAAATTTTTGTTCCGATGTGAGTACATGTGTAATCTCGGTGCCTGGTGCTTTACGTTTCTTGTTTGCAATGTTTGACACAAGTCAATTCTTCACAAATAATTAATGGGAACTTTCTCAGTTGTGGAGTACCATATCATGACTTTCCCAAATGTTATATTAGAGTGAAGTTGGGGAGTAACACGACACACTGAATCATGGGTTGGAGGCAGTTGTGCATTGGGTTGGTTTTATTAGTTCAGTTTCAGGTTTATGGCACTTTAGGCTGCTTGGAGGAAGAGCACATCGCTCTTTTACAACTCAAAGCTTCCTTTAATTATTCTACAATAGAAGATGTCCCTCCATTATGGGACGAGAAGGACTGTTGTGATTGGCAAGGAGTGAAGTGCAGCAACACCACAGGACGAGCGATACATCTTTCACTTTCTCTTTTATGGTACAAGGATTATCTGAACGCCTCCTTGTTTCTTCCTTTCACAGAGCTAAGGAGCCTCGATTTATCCTTTCATGAGCTACTTGGTTGCGTTTGGAATGGAGGTATGTTATCTCGATCTAATCTCACAAAATTTTTACTGACCCTAAACTGTTCATATATAATTCATATGTTTCCGTAATTTCTAAAATTAAGCTCATGTCTCACTTTGAAGGTTTTGAAAGATTATCGAGGTTGACCAAGTTGGAGAGCCTATTTTTGAATGATAATTACTTCAACAATACTATTCTCCCATCTTTGAGTACAATCTCAACACTCAAGCATCTTTCTCTAAGTCACAATAGATTACAAGGTTCCTCACATATCCAAGGTAACAGTAGTATATGTTCTTCCTCCACTCCTCAAATTAAAACCATAATTTATGAAAATACTTACATATCATGTTTTTTAATTAGCTCTATTTTTCCTTCTTTTTGTTATGTATAAAATTTGCAGCCTTGACCAACTTAGAGGTGTTATATTTAAGCTTTAATGGTATTGAAAGCTTCATAACCGTCCAAAGAGTTTTTGGGAAAACAAAATCCATTAGGAAGGTATCTCATGGTGAACTACAAAATTCAAGTTGAACGTTCAATTATGTCAAATGTTTTGCAGGCCTGTGCAAATTGAAGAGCCTCCAGGAGTTGGAAATTCAAGAGAATGAGTTGCAAGGGATCCTACCACCATGTTTAATAGACTTGACTTTCCTCCATGTGTTAGATATCTCATCCAATCAATTTGTTGGAAGCATTGCCTTGTCTCCCATTGCTAATCTCACATCACTCGAGTCTCTCTCTTTTTCGGCAAACAACTTTCATAGCCCGATTCAATTTAGGACCTTTGCCAATCATTCCAAACTCAAAGAATTGGCCCTTGACTGTGATTATAATGGAACAATAGTTGAAACTGAATATCCAACATGGGTTCCAAGGTTCCAGTTGAAGAGCTTTATTTTTTCAAAGTGTCTGGCCAATAATCCGACCCCCACAATTCCTAGTTTCCTTTATAGTCAATATGACTTAAGAGACATATTCCTCTTTGGCAATAACCTAAAGGGAGAATTTCCTACCTGGCTGTTAGAGAACAATACAAAATTAGAAAGAATAATTCTACGGAATAACTCCTTCACTGGTAGGCTTCAATTGCCACAAAATCTCAACATGAAAAGCCTAGATGTTTCCCAAAATCACTTCCATGACCAAATACCAGACAACATAGGTACTCTCTTTCCTAATTTAAGAGAGTTAAACATGTCCAGAAATGCATTTGAAGGCAGCATTCCTTCATCATTTGGTGATCTGAGCTCTTTACAAATGTTAGACATATCTAACAATAATATTTCAGGAAGAATACCAGCGAATTTGGTCATGGGTTGTTCCTCATTGTTATTCCTTAAACTATCCAACAATAGTTTGCATGGAGAAATATTTCCCAGTTCTTTTAACCTTACTAAGTTGATGATTTTGTCTTTGAATGATAATCACTTCATAGGAGAAATCCCAAAAAGTTTGTCTAATTGTTCTAATCTCGGAATATTAGACATTAGTAATAACCAATTATCAGGTTCACTTCCTGGATGGATGGGAAACATGTCTCATTTTCACGGAATTGACATGGGAAAAAATAATCTTGAAGGGTCCATTCCAAATGACTTTTGTCAGCTTGTTTATCTGAAGTTTCTAAACTTAGCTGACAACAATCTATCTGGCTCCATTCCGTCCTGCTTTAGCCCACTACTACTGGAATATGTAAACTTTCAGAGAAATAAGCTCAGAGGAACAATGACATATGCTTTTTCGAAAAGCTCATTGTTGGTTACACTGGATGTTAGAGACAATTACTTCGCTGGTAGCATTCCAAATTGGATCAGTAAGCTTCCACGATTGAGCATTCTTCTCTTGAAAGGAAATCATTTCCAAGGAAGCATTCCAAATGATTTGTGCCACTCATCCAATGTCAAGATAATGGATCTTTCTAGCAATTATCTTTCTGGTCCTATACCTTCTTGCTTAAATAATATAACATTTACAACAACACGAGCTAAAGAGGTTGATCCATTGGAATCTAAACCAACATTCTTGTCATTGTATTCTGGTGAAATAGCATATGATTTCTTTACAGTGCTACATGAGGCGGTGGTACAAGTCGAGTTCACAACCAAAAACATGTACTACCCTTACCAGGGTGACATTCTGAAACTCATGTCTGGAATTGACCTCTCCTGCAACCAGTTAACAGGTCGCATTCCACCTGAAATTGGAAACATAAGCCAGATCCATGCATTGAACCTATCCCACAATCATCTAACTGGACCAATCCCAACCACCTTCTCAAGCCTTTCACAAGTAGAAAGCATGGACCTTTCTTACAATAACTTGACTGGGAAGATCCCTTCACAACTGACAAGGCTAAGCTCTCTAGAGGTCTTCAACGTGGCTTATAACAATTTATCTGGGAGAGCACCTGACATGATACGCCAATTTGCAACATTCAATGAAAGCAGCTATGAAGGCAACCCTCTTCTTTGTGGACCACCATTGCAGAAAAACTGCTCCATAGAAGAAACAACCAATGGGAGGACAAGTGTAAAAGAAAACGATGGTCCTATTGACATGGTCACTTTCTATGCAAGCTTCAAAGCAGCTTACATAACTTTTCTACTGGGAATCTTTATTTTTTTCTACATCAATCCATACTGGCTTCATTTGTGGTTTCATCATGCTGTGTTATGCATCACTTCCTGCTACTACTTTATCATAGACAATCTTCCCTAGTTTTTCTTTATCTTGAGCTGGCTTCCAATAACTTGTGGTAAGCTAGCTTCTAATAAATTGTCCTCATCTTTTGTAGAATTATTTTACGAACGTGTTTGTGCAATTATTGTTCTAAATGAGATTTATTTTCAATTTTTCTTTAGATGTCTTTCTTAACCATCTTATGTACAAATTTTCTCCCTTAGTAAAATAACTGTGACTCATCACCAAAAGATAGTAAGAGAGAGTAAGAAGAGGATATGTGCCAATTAATTTCATAGAATAATGGATATTGAGATATAAGTATGAACTGCTGACAAGCATGCGTATAGCAAAGAGAACATGAAATATATAGACAATTAATTATCGAGGAAGAATGTCGAAATATAGAATTGATATATAGAATTAAAAACTGAAATATGTGATCAGCTACTATGTAGCTTTCAGCATTTATCTTCTTAAAAATGATTTTTAATTTGTTTCGTAGATGATTCACGATTAGAAATATGGATGGAAAACAACTTAATTACACTTCACATACTAGCAATTGATAATGCAAGACCAAAGCATTTTAATTTCCACAGAAACGGAAGAGAAAGAAGGAATATTTCAAAATAACTACAAAAAATAGTGCTTTTAGCTGATTAAGGCTTCAAATCGAACCCATGCCCGCTGTGGAATTTGAACTCAACTTTTTAAGTGGGGTTGTTTGTTTTATTAGAGGCAGTTTGAAAATCGCCGCTAGTAGTTGATTTAATATGTATCTGGTCCCTTGCACACCCCACCCCAACAACAACCCGACCGTATATCCAACAACACTCCAACTAGCACGAATAAATTTGTGGTTTATTTATTAATCATGTTTCACACCCCAAAAGAAAGATAATTATAAGAAGGAATTTCTGCATGGATCATAAATCCATGAGCAAATGTAAAAGCCTCAATTTTTGTAGTGCCATGCACTTTGGCACGAACTGGCTTACGATGGTGATGATGAGTTTTATTTTTTATTTAGGAAGCAAATCCATGATTATCAATAAAAATTTGTGGGTAAGTTTAGAGTGTGAAAGCAATGGTTGAGCAGCAAATATATATATAGTCATTCTAAAGACTTTAGGCCACATACATAAATATGTATCACTAATGTCACCACTTTTGAATTTTTGAGAAATATAACTATACCAAATTACTGGCTCAACCAGTGGAACTTGAGTTTAGGCCACATGCATAAATATGTATCATGAATGTCACCACTTATGAATTTTTGACAAATATGACTCTACTAAATTACTAGGGTCGAGGAGCGTGTTTCGAACCATAAAGGGATTTTTTTTAAACTTACATATGTGCTGAGGAAAATCAAGATGAATGAACCCAGGAGGCTGTTGGATATACACATCTTCGTCCAAGTCCTTGTGCAAGAATGCATTATGTATGTCTATCTGATGCAAAGGCCAAGATGACAGCAACAGAGATGAGTAAACGAATTGTAACCGGCTTCACAGCAGAGCTGAACATTTCATTGTAATCAAGGCGAAGGTGCTGATGAAAACCCTTGGCCACAAGTCGTGCCTTGCGACATTCAAGAGTACCATCGGCACAGCTTTTCGTTTTGAGTACCCACTTGACACCAAGAACATGAAGAGAAGGGGAAGAGAGAACCAGCTCCCACGTTTGAGTCTGAAGAAGAGCCAGAAACTCAGAAGACATGGCATCACGTCATTCTAGATATTTAAAAAACTCAGAGAAAGAAGTAGGTTCATCAGGGACAGTTGTACTGAGAAAGAGCAAGGGTTTGGGCGGTGGCCAAGGGATAGTGCTGTCGATGCGAACAAATGGGCGATGGATATGAGATTTGGAGCGAGTAACATAGGATGATTGGAATATGGGGCCGATTCAGAGGGTGCAGATGGCTCAACAGGCGGTGAAACAGTAGGGTATGAAGATGAAATGGAGACGCTGGGGTCTGAGCATGAAAGAGAAGACGAAGAGGAAATAGGAGATGAGTGAGAGATAGGTGAGGATGGGCTAAGAGGAGATGGCCCAAAGGAAGTAGGGAAAGATGAGTCCAACTAAGGTATGGAGGATGGAAAGGGTAGTGACGGACCAAAGAAATAGAAGGAAAGAAAGAGGGCCTAGAAGAATGGCCCAGGGAAAAAGAGGAAGAATGGGAAGTGGGCTGAGTAGTAAAAGGATAAATGTCTTCATTGAAGAGGACATCCCGTGAAGTGTAGATGTGGCCCGTGGGAATGTGTAAACAATTATGATCTGGGGCTGTAGCTCATAAAAACACATTGGTGAGAGCAGAAAGCTAACTTGTGCTTGTTAAATTTGGCCAGTGGGAGGAACCAAAAACACGTAGGAAAGTGTAATATGGCCCATAAGAAGTTGAAAAGGAGAAACATGATTAAGAAGAGGAGTTGGCATACGATTGATAAGACAGATAGCAGTCTAAAAAGCCTCAACCGAGTATTGGTGAGGAACAGAAGCATGGGAAAGGAGGAAGAGTCCTGTTTCAACAATGTGCCGATCACGGCGTTCAACAGTGCCATTTTGTTGATGTGAGTAAGGGCATGTAATTATGTGACAGATTCCAAAAGATTGAAATATTGTATGGAGAGGGAAAAATTCACCACCCCAATCAGTTTGAACAGAGAGAACTTTAGCCAAAAACAAATTACTAAAATAACGAAGAAAAGCAAGTACAATAGAAGCAACATTAGATTTTAATGGAATAGGAAATAGCCAGATTTATTTAGTGTAATCATCTACAATAGAGAGAAAAGTAACGACAGCAGTTAGAAGAGAGAAGTAGAGCTAGCCCCCAAACATCAAGAAACAGCAACTGAAATGGCTTTTGAGATCGAGACGGGGAAGAAGGATGAGTGGGTAGTGTGAATAGTGATAAGTGATGATGAATTTTATTTTTTTTCAAAATTCCTACCTTTTTGGAGAGAAAATTTTTTACATTAGAGAGAAAGAGCGAGAGAAAATCTTATTTTCTTTCATTTAAATCAAACAAAAGAAAATTTTCTTTTCTCCCCAAATCCAGGGTTCCAAACACAGCCTTAGGGTTTATCTACCAAATATAATAACTATTATGAAAGCATCTAAAGTCTTCATTCCAATGCAAGTCCTAAAATTATGGATGACAATTTTTACAAAAATAGCCCTTGGAAGTTGATAAGAATATCTTTAGAGACATGCTTGACAAATATAGGACCGATGAACATGGTCAAAATTTATCTAACAAGCAACCAGTTGGATATAGAAGTCGCAATGGGGGTTTTAAATCGGTTAATAGTTAAATAGAGAAATCACTAACCCGTACCCAACTCGATAATAAAGAGGTTGAACCTGCCTACCTCTTTAATTATATGTAAAATTAATTTCAATTAATTAACTAATTAATTTTTTATTTCTACTCTAATTTTAAATATGCTTCATAAAACTCTATTTAACATATGAGAATTTTAATAACTACTACGATAATATTTAATAAACATGATTTCTTTGAAAAAGAAATAGTTTCCACATTGAGAAAGCTCATTTTTCAGCTGTTATATACAACATTTGGAGAGAGAGGAACAACAGAGTTTTCAAGAATGAATTTTCTCACGTGTATTCGTATACTTGTAATTTCTGTCCCTAGATATAAATTTGATATCAATAGAAAGCTTACCTTTTCGCCAAGAAGAAGGGTAAATTTTTATTTTTTATTTTTTGGAAATAGGTAAGAATTGTATTTCCATCAAAAAGATGTAGAAGTGAAGTGAATGAATTTTCTCACGTGTATTCGTATACTTGTAATTTCTGTCCCTAGATATAAATTTGATATCAATAGAAAGCTTACCTTTTCGCCAAGAAGAAGGGTAAATTTTTATTTTTTATTTTTTGGAAATAGGTAAGAATTGTATTTCCATCAAAAAGGTGTAGAAGTGAAGTATTCGAATTTACGTGTAAATCTGTATTTCCTTGCCTAAAAAGAGAGGGAGAATTTAGTACTATAAGCATGTAAACGGTTTGAAATCGTCTGTCGCCAAAAACTGCTGATGTTAGTGCAGCTTTATTCAGATGGTGACGCATGGAAAATCTAATGGTTGAAGACTTTTGCTTGAGAAAATGTGAAAGAAAAATTTTTGAGATGAAAAAAGCCAATCGTGAGATGTTCAACGTGGCATCATCTTACTTAGGCTGCATGGACAGCAACAGTAAAAGGTGGCAGACGATATCTTCCCCATGAAAACCTACCAAGTAGTGTGTGCACACCCCCAGTTGTGTCACACCAGCACGCATGTGTCAGTCTGGTCTGGCAGCTGACTCGCTTTTGGTTTCAGTTCATTCAATCTGGTCTAGCATTAGCCATTTTGACTTGAGTCGCCACTACCTATTGAGTTCGGGAGTAGGTACTCACCAGATTTAAGAATAGTCTGGTCTAGAGATCCGGCTAAGTAACTCAATTGTGACCCAAGGAAGTCCTTAAACACCCTAGGTCACCCTACAATATGCAGGTTCACACAAACTGATGATTGGAATCGGTTATTGTGCCAAAACACTCCCTTTGCAGTGGTTTGGTTCATACATGTTCCATCCAGTGCCAGTTTGGCCCTTTCTAGGTTCAATCCTTTTGACCTCTTGTTTTTGTTTAAATTCATGGGCCATCTGTCACAAGGAAATTCGGCTCATTAATGGGTCGAGTACGATTTCCAAGTAACCGGGTTGGGTTGGGTCCACCCAGCTAACCTACATCCAAGCATATTGTCTTCACTATCACATTTGTACAAAGGGTATCCAAGGGGATCGGGGATATTTACAAAAAACCCAAGACCATTATCCTTTCTAGTTTTCATGTCTGACGAACACCTCGATTTAAGTGCATTGTGAACCTCAGATATCATCCAAGAAAACATAAATGGTGATGAAAAAACAAAAGGAAACTTAATACAACAAAGACATAAATTCTTAATATACAAATAATAATGAAAAATAAAATAAAGATTAAAGAGAAAACAAATAAATAAATTAAAAGAACCAACACCCCTATTGGTCAAGGAACCTCTTCTTTCATCTTAGCTAATATTTTACATTTGTTGCCATACAATTTTATCCCATTCAGCCACCAAAACGAAGACTAGGAATTAAAGCCACCCAATTTTTTTCTCCTTTTTCTTTTTTTTTAATTCCTGTGAATACATGATACATCAAAAAAAAAAAATTTCACCAAATTCTAACACAACTTGAGATCTATAGAATTAATGATGCGAACCCAACCCAAAAATTCCGATTAAACTTTTCATTCGTACAAAACCACTTAAGCAAGGAATTCAAAAGTTGAGTATAAAGAAAGAAGGCAATGAAGATCACAACACCAAACCATCCCTTTTTTTTTTTTTTTTTAATCCATTTTCACTTTTCTCTTGCCATAACAACGCATACATGCATTTCCTTATGCAATACCCTCCAAGTAGAATAGAAAACAAGTTATAATTTGAACATGACCAGCAACCAAAATGGAAAACTGTTTGTGCAACCTCAAAACCAATAGAAAGTGGCGGAACCACCTTACAGCTAGGGGGCAATTAAAAATATATATATTTTTTATATGTTAATTTTAATTAAAATTTATATCTTGTCCTTTCTAAAATTTCTGGTTTGCCCCCCAACTCATTGAAATTTCTATATTTCATGAGAACCCCTTCTAAAATTTTTGGTTTAATTGTCCCTCCCCCCCCCCCCCCCCCCCCCCCCCCCCCGCATTGAATTATATTTCATGAGAAGTGTTAATTGAAAAAAAAATTTGCCCCCTCAGATTTGGAGTCCTAGTTCCGCCACTGCCAATAGATCTGTTGTACGTTTCAGCCATAAACTTTCCTGTTACACATGATCAGCAAATACAAAAATAATTGATCACGTTAATTGTGAGGACACATCATATCCCTTCCATGCACACATACAGCATTACCGAACATCTAAAAGCATCAAATAAACGATTAAACTCCAGGAATCAGCAACTCGATTGAAATCTGGGTTTGATCATACAAGCTAAACTAGATTTTTATTTGTAACAGAGAAGCAAATGGGTCCATCTTGCATTAGTTGTATTCATGATCCAATATATACAGAAAACTTCCATTAAAGTTTAATGAAATGCACTGACCTTGGTTTCTCTCTTGGCTTGATTTCAGATGTTTGGAGCTCCGTAGATGCAGATTTGGACGTACATCACAAAATCAGTATTGTTGCAACTTGGTTTACTCCATACAAGTAGAGTACGTTTGCGAGGTTGTTTGAGATTGACATGAGCATCAAAATGAACACCACATCAATAAGGAAGTTTTTATTAGGAGGCATGCCTTCAATACGGATCGCCGCCAAACCGTTTATTTTGACATTAATTTTTTACTTTGTTTCTAATTTCGAGAATGGTTACATGAAACTCTATTTAACCTATTAAAATTATAATAAGTACTATGAAAACATTTAATAAACATGATAATGAAATACAAACCCAAAAAAAAATGAAATCAAGTCAATAAATATATAAAAATATAGGACTAAGATAACTTTATTGAAGATTGATAACTTTATCGGAGATATAGGCTACATTTGGCATTGCTTTTTGCTTTTGCTTATTTGCTTATTTAAGCAAAATCAAGCTTTTTGAAACAAAAACAGTCTAATTGAAGCAAAAAATAAAAAACAAGAAGCAAGAAGCATGTTTGGTTAGCACTTGCTTTTGCTTCTCATGATGAAGCAAAAAGCAATCTAATTGACTTGATTGCTTCTCAAGAAAAGCAATCTAATTGCTTTTCTTGAGAAGCAAAAAAACTTTGCTTCTCATTTTTTATTTTTTGCTTCTTTTGCTTATTGTTACTAATCTAATATCACCAACATACTTACACCACCATTGCCACTCACTACCACTATAAAACCACCCACCACCCCTCCACCACCATCCACTTGTAAAAACCCGAATTTTCACATAATAAATAAATAAATAACAAATAAATAAAATATGAGTTCAACTCCTAGTTACAAATAAAAAGTGAAGATTTAGAGGATAAGTAATTCAAAATAGTAATAAGTTGTAAATAAAGAAAGAATTTTAAGGAAATTAGCCTAAAAGGGTAAAAAAGGGTATTTTGGTAATTTTCAGAAAAGGTTAATTAATAAATAAATCATTAAATAATAACTAGGATTAGAAAATAGAAGAAAATACTTTATTTAGACAAGTTAGAAATTAAAAGGAAGTAATAAAAGCCTAAATGAGGAAAAAGGGTAATTAGGAAATTTCAAGTCTTAATTGGGAGAAAAGTAACTTAATAGAGTTTTAGATGATATTTAGAGTTTAGGCAATTATTATGTACGAAATTAGGCTGTAAGGAGTGTTTAGATAATAAGAGATTTGATTAGTATTGTTTTAGTAGAAAAATATAAGGTGGAGAAAAAGTATGAATTAATTAGAAGGTGTTAGACTTTAACTAGACCATCATAGGGTTGGGTTAACCTATTTAAAGGAACCTATTATGGTTGGTTTAAGACTCTTATAGTCTAGTATAAATAGAAAAGAAAGAGGAGATCTAGAAAAGAAAGAATTTTCGTGGGTTAAATATTGAGAGAAAGAGGGAGAGAAAGGAAGAAGAAGGTTGCTGGAGGTATCCAACCAGTCTCCATCAAATAACGATCGGGGCAAATCCATACGGTGGATCGACTTCAAATTTGGAGAGTTTGATCTTCACTGATGGAACTACAATGTGAACGGTGAAGATTGGAATTGGAGAACTCTAGGTTAGTGCATTTGGAAGCAACAGTTGGGTCCAAAATTAGAAACTTCAAAGGAAGATGGATTTTTAGCTTATGAGGCAAGTAGTAACCCTTGAAAACTGGAGGAACTGCATGGTTTCGTTTTCTATGCTTTAATATGGTTTGAATGGATTAGTCGGAACTGGATTTACATGGAATCAAATGTTTTATATTATAGGATTTTGTATTCTTGAAGGATTTGTTAAAGTAATGAAGAAAACTTGGTTTGATCATGCAAATAATCGTAGGATGGTATTTAATTGAAACAAATTAATCTAGTGGGCTTTAGATATGATTTAGAATATTAGTAGATTAATTTAGACCAATAAAACTTATAGCAAAACCCAAAAATCCGAACTTGGTAAATCTGGAATTTTTAAACTGAAATTTTGTACGAGCGCCTAGGACCGCCCAGCTTACTAGGGTAGGCACTTTATGCAGAAATTGCATATTTTAAGGATTTTTATGATACAAATAAATTTCTAATAATTTTTCTAGTAAGTTAATCTTTCTAACATATTTATAAAGACCTAATTAAGGTATAAAATTTTATAAAATTAGATTGGGAAAATTAACCAAATAATTGGAGGTTATAATGAAAGTTTGGTGCATAAAGAGGTCTAAATGGTATGGGATAATGTTAGGAATAATACAACTGGTAATTATGGATTAAAAACATCTTCTAAACTTTATTTTAGGTCTGGAAGTGAAAAAAAATATAGAAAACTTAAATAGAAATTATCTTAGGTATTAAGATGGGAAATTGGATTCTAATAAAGGGATTAATAAGGAAAACTCTAAGCAAGACTTGAATTACTTTTGGTTTGTACTTTAAATATGAATATTTGTTTATGGAATTGCATAAACTCAGATTTTATCGGATTTATGACACATGAGTTTTATTTTGAATATAATTGGGAAATTGCATATGTTATTCTGAAAAAGGCTTTATTTGGGTTTTTAAGGATTGAATCATGGTTTTCTCTTAGAATTGAATATTTGGGTATGGATTGGTATGTGGTATGATGCTATTCGCTTTTCTTTTACGGTTGGGTGATATGGCTTCTGTGGTTGAGTTGATACTAGCTTTTACGGTAGAGATGGGTAATCTTCTGTGTAGAGATGTATAATCCTTTACAGGTAAAAGTTTGTACGCCTCCCACAGTAGTGTGTCTTCCCGTATGTTGTTTTATCGTGGTTTGTGTTAGTGGGCTTAGCTATATATGGATCCATAGTTTTGTCTGGTTAGCTAAGTGGTATTTCGTTTGGGTTGAGTTACTCCTATGTGCGAGCGCGCTTCCCTTGCAAGTTAGTTTGCTCTAGAAGGTCCTATGTTTGTAGGGTCATTTCGGGCCTCACTAGTGATTCCTATACATGTGGATAAGCGACCATCTCCATATATTGATTTCGGTGCTGCATACTGGTGGTACATGCCAACTCTGTTGAGTTCGTGCGCAATAAGTCGATGACTACGGCTCCTATCTAAGGTGATCTTCACAGGTCTTAGTGTCTTAGTAGCTTCGCCTTAAGTTACACGGTGGTATAGCATTTAAATGAGTGTCATCTCAAATACTTATCATCTTTGTGAGTCCTGCAATGACACGTGTTTTATCGCTTTTGTTGGTTTTACCTCGATAACATTTAATTGCTAGTATTTATGCATGGTTATCGGTTTTATCGTTTTATTTGGATTTCCATCGATAATTTGAACTCATTGCCTTATCGTTGATTAATCGCATACATCATGACTATTTGCTTACATTAGACTGTTTCTAATTGCATGCACCTGCTACTTGCTAAGATGTAAATCTCACTCCGTTTTCCCCTATTTTTCAGGTTACTTGGAGAGATCGCAAAGATGGGGTTTTATTTGATGGGTAGAATTGTAATTAATATTAATGTTCACATGTTGATTAGACAAATGTTATTGTAAATTGAATAAAGAATTGTTTTATTTTCCACCAAAACTCTGATGTAATTAATTGACTTTAAATTTATTGTGATTCATAGTTTGTATTTGACCCCAGCTTCGTGGTAACACCTCGGGTTTGGTTGTTGAACCAAACTTGGGTTGTTACAGTAGCGAACCGAGTTCGAGTTGGGTGCCGGTTTGCACTGACCCGGGTTCGGGGCGTTACACCACCCTTACTTTCCACCATGGGCACCACTACTAACACGCAACCAATCCACGCACCATTATTCCCCATCCATCGGCACTAGTACCACTTATCACTCACCACCATCCACCACCACTATCACCACTCACCCACCACCATTACCACCACCACTACTATTGTAGACACCCCAAATTGTACTAAAATTTGAGAAAATGATAAAAAATTGTTTAAAATATCTTAATTGAGTTTTGACATGTGTCAAAACTTCAAAACCAAACAAAAGTGTGCTGGTATGTAAAGTGTGGATTTTTGAAGTTTTGTTCTGTCCGTATGGAGTATACGGACGCACCCGTATATATCATGCAGGCGGATTCATACTTTCCTCATGCACACAAGTGGGCTACCACGTGTCGCCTGGAAGCTTCGGAAGTTAGGCCACATCGGCAACGCACATGGTGCGTAACTGAATCTCGTCCGTAGCTATTGTGCGTATGTCTTAATATTTATCTTGTCCATAGGGTTTGGACAAAACCGTCTGGTCTATAAGGGCAGGCTTGATTTGTTCAATTTCGCAAAGGCCTGAGATCTGAGCCTTATTTACCCTTCGTACCTCTCTCTGGGAGGCTTGATCTTCCCATTTTACCCTCCGAAACCTTTAGATTTACTCCAATTCATGCCTTAAGCTTGAATTGGAAGAATCTAGAAGGGTATTTTGGCATACCCTTGGGTCTTTCATACCCTTGGCCTTGTCTATAAATAAAGGGTCTCTCCTCTTGCAAATGGCTGGAATTTTGGAGTTTGAAGAGCTCTTAAAGAAGAAGGGAACCTATGTCCAATTCTCTACTCAAGCACTCAAGCAACCAAGGTAAGCCTCTACTCCTTTCTTCTTCTTTTATTTCAATCCAAAGCACTCTCTCATCTTTTACCTTTCTGTAGATAAAGTCTCTTGTGTATTTTGAAACCCCAAACCATGCTTAAAGTACCTTAAGCACCCTCTCTAACCATAAAACGTGAAGAGAGAGCTAGGGGAAACAAGTTTTGGAATTGAACCTTAGGCTTAGAACCACTTTTGGATGAAGTAATTGCATGATTTGCTTATATTTGTATGTAATTGCTGTTTGTGCTTATTTTGAGTTTAATTTTAGAGAAATTACATAGATCTCAATTCTCTCCTCAAAAATCAGATTTCTTACACAATTCTATGCACCACATCACTTAAATTTGATCAAAATATGCTTAGATCTTAAATCTACCAAGTTCAATATAGTAGATCTGAGATCATTGGCCTTTGAACAATTTCTCAGGACTTTGTGAGTTGATTTCAAGTGATTTTCATCTTCTAGAGAGGACCTCATGGTCTAATCTCTCTTGATTGGGCATTTTGCACTAATTTGGGTAGATTTGGCTCATCCTCTCCGATTAATGAGAGTTTTGAGCCAAATCCTTGCCCTAAATCTTTCTAAGTATTTTTGACTTAGTTCAAGTGATTTCAAATCAAATCATTTGAGTCAAGCACACACACACTGTTTTGGATTGATTTTCACTCATCTCTACAGATCTGGACAGAACATGTACCCAGTCTTGAATCATTCATAACTTCGTCATATGGATGAATTTTTTAATGATTCTTAAAACATGTGATATGTGAGCATATCTAGTTTAATCCTGTAAAATTTTAGCAATTTATATGGAGCCGATTTTTCAAACCATTTGATTAAAGTTAATGAGTTAGATCAGATCAAATTGTTGTATTTGTCACTTTGATTGAGCACAAAAGGCTCATTTTAACTCCGATTTGTGTGCTTTCAATTTCTGAGTTTTTCTTTATGAGTCTAATTTCAATTCCAAGTGATTTCATGAGTTTTCATCTTGATTTAAATTCTATTTGCTTAATTGATTCTAAACTGCTCAGTAACAGATTACAAAGTCAATCTGTGATCCTCTAAGCATGTTTGAGAGGGCACACAAGCCACAAATGGATGAAATTTTGTATAAGGCCTATTCCATTTGAAAGATGGCACCTCATACTTCATTCACACCCATTTTCAAAGATTTATATGAAGCCAATCTCCACGAATAGGCTTTCAAAGTTGGCCACTCATCACTTTTACAGTTTTGTAGCATCAACTTTGAATAACTGTATTTCCTTTGATTTCCTTCACTGAATCTTATACTTAATATAAGCTTTCAAATGGCTTTAATTTCACTCAATTTGAGTTTAATTCAAATGACTTGATTGAGTTTTCCAAGTTTAAATGGCTTAATATTGAGTTGATTTACCAGATTTGTTTTAATTTGTTTTTCTCTAAGTTTTACTTTGATTTTTAATTGATTATGAAGTCCTAAAAGTGATATATCCGTAGAAAGAATACAGGATCTATTGGACTACTCATATGGAAAAATCACACATAAGTTTGTGTATTTTTACATGTTTTGTATGATTATTGTTAGCAAGCAATTTCAAGCATGAATAGCATATGGTAACCACCTATGTGGATGAGTAAAGGTGCCTAACACCATCCCTTACTCATAACTTAATCCCTTTATCTAATCTCTGGATTTAACCATGAAGTAGAGCTACTTTCAACTCTGTTTTTACCTTTTATGCCCATTTTGGTGTCCATTCACACATTAAACATAAATGGTAGCAACTCCAATATTTTATGAACCCCGTGTGATGATTAGAAGGTCACGTAGGTGATTTTTCATGTCTCACAACTATCACCACTCACCTTTACCATAATAGTACATTTTGTCATAATATTAGCCAAGAAACAATTTTTATGCTTTTGATGTGACATCCTGGCTGTCTAAGTGGGCAGGTGAATGGGTAATCTCACTGGGCGAACTACCAGGTGTGGATGTGCATATGGTTGGGATCCCACAACTCTCGGGAATGTTATAAGTAGTATTGTGATCCCTTACAAAGCAAGAGGCCTTTTAAGGCATAACACGGGACTAAATTTCCTTGGAACCCTCAAATTAAGTATGCTCAGGTGGGAGCAATGCTAGGATGGGTGACCACTGGGAAGTTTTCTCATGTTATCCCTTGAGAACAAATCCATGAGGTCCCATTGGGCCTAGAGCAAACAATATCTTGCTGGGTATGGGTCCGGGGCATTACAAATGGTATCCGAGCCTGCCCCGACTGGAAAGTGTGGGGGTTTAGCCCAACGCGAGGACGCGTTGTCCCATGGAGGGGAGTATGTGACATCCTGACAGTCTGAGTGGGCGGATGAATGGGTAATCTCATCGAGCAAGCTACCAGGCGATGATGTGCATATGGTTGGGATCCCACAACGCTCGGGGATGCTATAAGTAGTCTTGTGATCCCTTACAAAGCAAAAGACCTTTTAAAGCATAACACGAGATTAAGTCTCCTTGGAACCCTCAAGTTAAGCATGCTCGGGTGGGATCAGTGCTAAAATGGGTGACCACTAGGAAGTTTTCTCGTGTTATCCCTTGAGAACAAATCCGTGAGGGCCCATTGGGCCTAGTGTGGACAATATCTTGCTGGGTATGGATCCGAGGCGTTACATTTGATATTAATAAACATGTTTTTTTTTTCAACAAAAGCAAATGTGAATTAAACGGTTTTGCTTTATAAAAAGATCTTCATAGAAGCAAAATCAATCTTATTGTTTTTCTTGCTTTTTGAATCAATGCCAAAAGCAGCAATAGACTCTTCATAATCTTACGAAGATGCATTTCCACTTGACTAAACATCATATCAGTTCTTCTCACCAGTGTCAGAGTAGTCGATGAAGATACTTTTCCACCCAAACGAACTGCACATCTTAGCACTCTTACTTAAAGTTGTGGGCGGATGAAATGCACACCCTTCGGTGTTGTATAGTGGTGGTTGGTAATGGTAGTAAGTGGCAGTAGTGGTGTGAGTTGGTTATTAGTATTAGATTAGTAACAATAAGCAAAAGAAGCAAAAAAATTTTGCTTCTCAAGAAAAACAATTAAATTGCTTTTGCTTCTCATGATGAAGCAAAAGCAAGTATTAACCAAACATGTTTATTGCTTTAAAAAGCTTGATTTCGCTTAAATAAGCAAAAATAAAACAAAAGCAAAAAGCAATGCCAAACGCAGCCTACAACTTCATTAAAATCCTCACTTAACATCTTCTTAATCCCTTGAGTGTGATTAGAAAGTTCTCCATGGGATATTCCATCTGCATTTCCTATATTCATGATTACTTTTACATTGTACAGATTGACAAAGAAAATGAAGAACCAATACTTCTTGCAAGATATATAAGATCATTGATGGCAGGTATTTATAAAGATTGCCGCAAAGATGGCTGCATTAGCCCTCATCTACTTCCTAAATCTATATCAACCGAAAGTTTTTCTATTCCTCAATATTCATAACTAGGCTCATGTAAGGATGGCAAGAGTTGACATATATACTTAACTAGCCGGGTGCACATGCAGTACCACACGTATGAAGAAAGAAGTAGACGGAAACGGTATGGCAACTTATTATTAGGTTTTTTAAAAATTGATACAATTTTGACTATTGTACCCTTTTATTAATAGATCTTCACAATGATGTATAAAGGCTTTTTTTGAAAATCTCACATTTTTGCTTGGCACGATTCCCAAGGGGGTTCCTTGCATTATATATGGTTTAGATATATTTCTTGCCCTGTACTTTAGGAAGCCAATGAATGTTTTGGGTGTATAATAATTAAAAACGATAGTTATGGTAATAGAACTTGTAACGCCCCGAACCCGGGTCAATGCAAACCGACACCCGACCGGAACCCGGTTTGCTACTGTAACAACCCGAATTTAGTTCAACAACCAAATCCGAGGTGTTACTGGCCCATATCAAATGCATCATCAATAATATACCAGACAATAGAATTAAATAATCCATTCACTTTATTATACTATCAGAGTGTGGAAACAAGTATGTGCAGAAGTGTAGTCTAAAATCCTCAAATAAACATTAAAGTTAATCATCAATCATTAATATCAAAATCTGGTAAAATAAAAGGGTTACTATCTCTCTCATCTCTCTAGTACATCAAATCCAAATGAATAATAATCTATCAAATATGACTAAGTCTATAACAATCCTCCACCTCAAACAAGATCCGGATAAAAGTAATCCTCCAGTGAATACTTAGCTACCTCTCCCTGGAAATCACTATGATCCCCCTCTCGCGTATCAGTTGAAAAATGAAATAAAAGTAGGGTGAGATACGAATATCCCAGTAGGTAACACATGCATGATTAAACAGTTTATATAAGTAAAATAACAGTTCATGCACGATTAAGCAATATCGACTAAGCAAGCTCATCTAATCATTCGTATCATTCATGAATACAAAACAGTATGATAAACAGTTCTAGAGATGTATTTCAGCAAGTTCTATTATAAAGGTCCAATATTAAAATCCATAACATAATTCATACTTTGCCAGGATGCACTAAACAGTCACATCCGGCCAATATCTCAATCACATGCCTCCAGCATGTATACAATAATAATAACAAGTGTTTGTGATTTCAGTGTCATTGTAGGATTCACAAAGATAGATAAACCTTTTGAGATGATTCTTGACCAATCGCTATACCACCGTGCGGCTTAGGAGCAATGCTACTAATGATACTTAAGTCCCATGCAGCGCAACTTAGACAAGAGCCATAGTCACTGACTTATTACACACATACCCATCAGAGTTGGCATGTACCACCAGCATGCAGCACCAAAATCAATACATAGAGATAGTCGCTTATCCACATGTACAGGGAATCACCAGTGGCTCACCGGGTGTCCCTCCAAACATAGGACTTCCCAGACAAACTAACTTGCAAAGAAAGCGCGTCGCACAAGGGAGAAACTCAACCCAAATGACATATCCCTCAGCTATCTAGCAACAACTATGGATCCATAACCAGCTATGCGCACTAGACTCCAAAATTCCCTAAAATATAATATTTCTATAAGGGTTGGTGCCTAACGGCATATAAAGGTTAAATCTGTCAATTACTTCAATATTTGGGTCATCTGAGTTCTAAATTCTCTTTATGAAGTTTTCTGGTTTATATTGTAATTTGAAAGATGTTTTAGTAATTAAATCACAGTTAGATTTTCCAAAAACTAGATTTCTCAATTACTTTCAAAGTTTGGCAACTAATGTCCTAAATATCTTCTTAATTTATTTTTCTGTAAAACAAGGAATTAAATAATTTATTTTGGTCTTAAAACATCTTAATTAATCATTAAAATTGTCTAAAAATAGTTTGGAATTGAATCAGGTTCAAATTACGAAAATCGGGAATTTCTGCATAGAGCGCCTAGGATAGCTCAGGATCGCATCGGCGGTCTGTGGTTGGCGATAGTTCAAAACAGGACGCCGACGATAAGTCTTCCAGCGGTCTTCGGCGGTCTAAAGTTTATAACTAGCGCTGAGGATCGCCGAGCACAGTCGAGGTCAGCGGTCTCCCAAAAACGAACAGAAATACTTTAAAATGTGATTTTTCTCGTCCAATATCATTCTATCATACATATAACATTGATATTAAACTAAATACATCAATAGATCATATAAAAACATGCTTTTGCGATTAAACAAACGTAAATACAAATCAAACGAACAAAAATAGTGTCTCCTACCTTTGTCTACAGTTGCTTCTCCTTCTCTTCTCTAAACAATGATTCTCTATCACCCAGCAATACCCTGGACGATGAAGAACACAAAACCTATGCCTTTCTTCCTCCTTCTTCTTCCTCAGTCGCTCGGTCGTTTAAGCTTGGTTTGTCGCTTGCGGCTGAAACATACGAACGAAAATACAATCATATGTGTTTTAGGTTATTAAACTATTATATATACTTCTTGATCCCATGTATCTCACTTACAACTTTCCTATACACACTGCCCAATCAGAACACATACCTCGATATCTCATGATCGGACAGCCAGATCTGCGTCCAACTCTAGATCTCCACTAATTATATCATCCCCTACAATAATAAATATTTCCATCAATTATAACTCTCAAGAATATTATTTATTAATTTATTTTATTATTTAAGGAAAATTCTGGGTTTTACAGAACTCACCACGGAAGTGGTGGCCCAATGTTCTTGCGGGTTACTCCCATGTGATTTGAAGGCTTGTAGGTTCTAGGATCAAATCCCCTTTGCATACAGACATGCTTGCAAGGTTCATTGCATTTTCGTGGTATTGTGGTAACAGTCCAATCTTGTGACTAAGGCAGCGGGGATGATTATTGGTAGTTATGACAAAATAATACATGGGCCTTGCGGGTGAAACCATGGGATGAACTGTAAACCAGACGTCCTAGATTCAAAACTTGTGCTCTCTAACTTAAACAATACATGGGCCTTGCGAGTGGGTTCAAGTATTTGGGGGTTTACTCCCCTAGGATGGATCCAATTGAGTCCCTGCCTAGGATAGGTTAAAAAATAAAAAATAAAAATCTTAACCCTTCTTCCAACATCTAATATTGTATTTGAGGCAATTTACCTCCAGCCCTTACATGAAAAAAAAGCTCAAGCCTAAAAAACGATGTTCTCGGGCATGATATCACCTAAGATTAGTGTAAGATGAACTGAGAAGGAAGACAAGTTTGAAGTATAACAAATACGAGTAGTAGAATAAAGCTTATGAGGGCTATTAAAGGATAAAATTAGGATTCTACAATATAAAATAATTCTTTGAGCAATTAATTTACACTTACACTTACACCCCCTCAAATTTTTGACAAAAGCATATAGGCCCCTCACATTTGAAAAAAAAATGCAGAGACATTCCTCTATATTTGAAAAAAATGTGCATACTCCATAACATTATGTTAATGAGATATATAACATTAACAACTCTTCATAAGCCTTAAAATTGTGAAAGGATTTAAATCCTTACTAATTTTTCAGGTTATTTCTCTTATTGACTTAATTTCATTTGTCTAAATTTTAATGGTAAGAAAGATAAGTGCATATTTATCTAAATATTCAGAAGTCCTTAATCCAAATATGAAAGAGTCTAGTTGCTTATTGTCACAACTCACAAGTGAGAGAGAGTGAAAGGTAATTTTCTCTAATTCTTTTGCAATTATAATTTTTTTGTTCCATACAAATTTACTATGGGAAGGCGGATGCAAGTAACAAACTAAGAGTAAATTAGGTGTTTGGGAGCGTGTTCAGAAACCGTTTTTCGGTTTTTAAACACAGAAA
Source organism: Buxus sempervirens (assembly GCA_947561395.2). Lineage (NCBI taxonomy): Eukaryota > Viridiplantae > Streptophyta > Magnoliopsida > Buxales > Buxaceae > Buxus > Buxus sempervirens. The sequence continues at coordinate 12,794,145 of OX387194.1, read as the reverse complement.
ACCAAAAACGTGTTTGGTATTGATAGTTTTTAAATTGTTTTAGAAAAAACGGTTTCAAAAACATCTCGTTTCTAAAAACCGAAAATATGGGTTTTTAAAAACGTAAAAACGGTTTCTGGTGTTTTTTACGGTGGTATTTTTGTAATATTGTTGTTCGACGCCTTTTCAGACCCACATCTTTAAGTAAAACTAAAAAGGTGGATGGACCTCTTTCACGTGGCTATGGGCCATTACTCCCCATAACGGTTCAGGTAACACTAAAATATTTTATAAGCTAAAGAGCACTCGAGCACTTTCGCATTCCTCTTATGTATATTCCCATTAAATATTAATTAGTCAAATAAATCACAAAATTTACTGACTTTTTTTTTTTTTTTTTTGTAACGAAAAGAAACTTTTATTACTATGAAGGTCTAACTCTTACAACATCACATGCTTCGTCATACAAGATACAGCGAAGATCTAACGGAGGATTCCGCAGCCAAAAACAAGAATACTTATCTAATCAAAAATTTGCTAACCAAGCTGCAGCTCCATTACCCTCTCTATAAATGTGAGAAACTTCAACAACCGAAAACTCAGAACACAGAAGAGTTATGGTGTTTAGGATAGGAGTAATTCTCCAAGGAAACTGAAGAGAATCTCCAGGTTGCTGATTGCAAGATAGAATTTGCTGTAGAAAACCAACCATTAACAACGAGCCCCCCTCTAGTATCAGATGATCAACAGCCAAATATTTAGCTAGTCTGACTGCCTCCAAAGCTGCCAACGCTTCAGCCATTAGCGAGGATTGAGCTTCACATTGAGATGAAATTGCTGCACAGAAGCGACCAAGATTGTCACGAGCAATAACGCCAATTCCTGAATTTCTAGTATTAGAACTAAAAGAGCCATCAAAATTTATTTTTAGGAATGGCGATCTTGGTCTTAACCAACAAACCGAGATTTGGTCAGATGTAGCTTGCTCAAACTTATCTTCCTGATAGAGACGCATGACTTCCTCCTATAATCTAGAGAACTAAGAAACAACCCGAAAGACATCTGGAGTTATGTTATTAAATATTACTCTGTTTCTATGATTCCAGTAGACCAACCAAAAACAGCAATTGTAGATAGGAATTGATTAACATCCAAACCCCGTTTTTGCTTGAGAAAAGTTGTTAGATGTCTAAACCATTGTAAGAAGGAGGAGGATGGTCCACATTGCTGCATAGAGCCACCAATGGATGCTATCCACACCGCTCTAGAGAACGGACAGTGGAGCCAGATGTGCTCTACAGTTTCATTATTTTGACAAAAGCAGCAGGAGTTTTGGATATATCTCAATCTTGTTGACAGCAAATGAGAAGTTGGGAGTGTAAAATTATTATATAAACATTACATCATACAGGATCTTGAATCACACGAATCTCACATACTTTAACATGTAATAAGTATTAAAACATACCTGAATCCATTGCAGAAAATAATCTTGCCTTGAGAGAGAAGGATCACCCTAGCAACTTTCCTGAAAGTGTCTCACGATGGCTTGAGGCACACACTATTGTTGTTGTAGGTGAGAACCCTTAAGTCTCTCAACTATTATATATATAATAGAGATTCCTAACCATCAAGGAAATTAATTGAATTTTTAACCCCTTACTTTAACTCACTTTAACTCATAATAACAACTCCCTAAAACTGAACCATTAAACCTATACTTAATTCATTGAATGTCATTGGGTGTGTGGGATACTTTAATGAATATTAATTAATATTCTAACATTCTCCCACTTGTCCCATGCACCCATGAAAACAAAACAAAACATTTATTTTGCTATTGAAAAACATTTTACTTCAACAACAAAAAACTGTTTTCTGTAAAAACGACTCTTATGGGTTTAAAACAACCAAATCATACATGTGCACATTTTATTTTTGGAAAAACACTTATGGTTCAGTGTACTACATATGAGTTCCATCATAACAATGTTGAACTAGAAACCAATGCGAGTCATGGCGGTCATTTGTTATATAATCAACAAAATTCCTTCCATGTACAACAACACTTGTAACTTCATTTAACATGATCTTTAATAGGGATTATTCTAAGGCCATAAAACTTTAATGCCTTGGGTTCACATTCATGTCTATTTCAGACATTTTCTTGCTAACATTCATCCATGCCATTCAATGTACATATAAATGGAAAACAAGAAAACAGAAACAACTATAATGATATATCCATGTATGTCCAAAAGAAAACAATCAATACATCAATGAGTTCATCAACATGTTCACATCATGAGTAAAGACATAAGACCCATATTTTCAACATGTTCTTTAAACTGCTTTGCTGCTAACCCCTTCGTTAATGGATCAGCAATCATAAGAAAAGTCTTGATATGTTCTATGGACACTATTTGTTTCTGTACTTCCTCCTTCACACTTAGGTATTTAAGCTCTATATGCTTTGCACCATTAGAATACCTGTCATTCTTGGAGAAAAAGACTGCAAAGGAATTATCACAGTAAATTCTCAGCGGCTTGGCTATAGAATCAACAACTCCAAGCCCTGAAATAAAGTTCCTCAGCCATAAAGCATGTACTGTGGCTTCAAAGCACGCCACAAATTCAGCCTCCATTGTAGATGAAGCAATAATGGTTTGCTTCATGCTTCTCCATGAAATGGCTCCACCAGCTAGCAAAAATACATATCCAAAAGTGGATTTCCTACTATCTGTGCAACCAGCAAAATCATAATCTGAATATCCAATCACCTCAAGATTGGCAGTTCTTCTAAAGATGAGTGAATAATCCTTAGTTCCTTGTAAATAATGCAACACCCTCTTTGCAGCTTTCCAATGAGACATTCCTGGGTTACTTTGGTAACGACCAAGCATACCAACTGAAAAGCTAATATCAGGTCTTGTACAGATCTGTGCATATATTAAACTTCCCACAACTGATGCATACGGAATCTTTACCATCTCTTTACACTCCCACTCATTTTTAGGACACTGAGATATGCTGAACTTATCACCTTTCATTATTGGGGTATCTATAGATGCACAATTCTTCATACCAAATCTCTCAAGAATTCTTTCAATATAACTTTTCTGAGACAATCCTAACAGTCCTCGCTTTTGGTCTCGAAAGATTTCAATTCTAATTACGAAGGATGCCTCACTCATATCTTTCATTTCAAAATTCTTTGAGAGGAAACTCTTAGTTTCATACAGTAGACCTAGATCACTACTAACCAACAATATATCGTCTACAAATAGGATCAGGAAAATAAACTTGCTCCCACTGACCTTTACGTATATACATCGATCGACAATGTTTTCCTTAAATCCAAAGGCAACAATGGTAGTTTTTAACTTGAGATACGATTAACGGGAAGCTTGTTTAAGTCCATAGACTTTTTAGCTTGCAGACCAGATGATCTTTTCCCTTTTCGGAGTAGCTTTCTGGTTGCTCCATGCAATCCTCTTCATCCAAACTTCCATTTAGAAAGGCCGTTTTCACATCCATTTGGTGCAACTCTAAATCATAATGAGCCACCAATGCCATAATGATTCTAAAAGAGTCCTTTTTAGAAACAGGAGAAAATGTCTCTTTATAGTCAATGCCCTCCTTTTGAGTAAAACCTTTGGCCACAAGTTTGGCTTTATATCATTCAATATTGCCTTTAGAGTTGCGTTTTGTCTTAAAGACCCACTTACATCCAACTGTTTTGCATCCTTTAGGCAATTCAATGAGATCCCAGACATTGTTTTGATCCATAGATTTCAACTCTTCTTTTATGGCATTAATCCATTTATCATAATCACTTCTTTCCATAATTTGTGAAAATGTTACTGGATCAATACTTGTTCCAATGTCAAATTCATGTTCCTGGAGATACACTACATAGTAAGATGAAATTGCAGGTCCCCGTTCCCGCTGAGATCTGCGTAAGACTACCTGTTCTTGTGTCTCCATAGCTTGTTCATAAGTGTTCTCATTATGAGATGGATCCTCATTTATTTGTTCCACAATATCATTAGAATGATCAATAAGTGGAACTATGATCCTTTCTGAAGTTACAAGAATAGGAACATCCACCCGTACTTCTTCAATGATCACATCTCTCAGTTCTTTATTGCCACTGACTTCACCAAGCTCAAGAAATTTGGCATTTCCAGTTTCTACAATTCTTGGACTATGGTTGGGACAATAAAACCTATACCCTTTGGATCTCTCTGGGTAACCAATAAAGTACCCACTTGTTGTTCTAGGTTCCAATTTCTTTTCCTGTGGATTGTAAAGCCTTGCTTCAGCTGGGCAACCCTAGACATGCATATGTCTCAAACTAGGTACCCTTCTAGTCCACAACTCAAAAGGAGTTTTTGGAACTGACTTACTAGGCACACGGTTCAAGATATACACTGCAGTCTTAAGAGCTTCACTCCACAATGATTTGGGTAAGGTAGAGTTACTTACCATGCTTCTAACCATGTCTAATAAGGTCCTATTGCGTCTCTCAGCAACACCATTTTGCTAAGGTGTTCCAAGCATTTTATATTGTGCAACAATACCATGCTGTTCAAGAAGTTTGGCAAATGGGTCAGGATTACGGCCCAATTCATTGTATTTACCATAGTACTCACCACCTCTATCTGACCTAATGATTTTCACCTTTCTATCTAAGTGCCTTTCAACTTCATTGAGAAATATCTCAAGGACTATAACAGCCTAAGACTTCTCATGTAGCAAATAAATGTATCCATACCATGAAAAATCATCAATGAAAGTGATAAAATACTTTTCTCCACCAAAACATTCTGTGGAGAAAGGTCCACATATATCTATATGAATTATTTCAAGAAGCTCATTACTTCTTGTGGCACCCTTCTTGGTATGTTTGGTTTGCTTTCCTTTAATGCAATCCACACAAAAACCGAGATCAGTAAAATCTAAAGTTGGAAGTATTCCTTCTTTTACTAATCTCTGTAACCTTTCTTTGGAGATATGCCCCAATCTTTTGTGCCACAAGTCATAAGACTTTTCATTAATCATGTTCCTTTTAGTTCCAATGCACATTTCATGGTGTTGGGTATAGACATTGTGAATGAAGGTGTTATCAAGAGAAAGCTGATAAAGGCCATCAGAACGAAAACCAGAACCAATAGATATGGCATTCTTAAATAAACTGAAACAACCATTCTCAAATGAAAAAAAAGAGTAGCCATTCATATCAAGTTTGGACAAAGATATCAAATTTCGTCTCACAGAAGGAACAAAAACAGTGTCATGAAGGTCTAAGCAATGACCAGAACTTAAAAACAAACAAAAGGTTCCAATGGCTAAAACTTCAGCCTTATTCTCATTTCCCATAAAAATGAAACGCTCACTGGGATTTGGTATGCGGCTTGAAAGGAATCCCTGCATTGTTATGGAAACATGAACATTAGCACCAGAGTCCAACCACCAAGTATTTGTAGGAACATTTATAAAATTTGATTCAAAACATACATAAGCATAAAGCTTACCCTTCTTTTCAAACCAAGCCTTTCATTTTGGACACTCAGCTTTCATGTGTCTAGTTTTCCTACAGAAAAAGCAAGTCACTCCAACCTGATTACCCTTAGCAGGTTCTTTTCCTTTTGGTGTTGCTCGTTTCTTTCCCTTGGTATAGTGGTACATTTTCTTTCCAGCTTCTTGAGTCATAAAGTTAATAGAGAAGTACCCTTATTGTTTTAGTCTAGCCTCCTCCTGAAATACCATACTTGCCAACTCATTCACATTCCATTTATCTTTAATAGCATTATAATGCACTTGGAATGTACCATACTGAGGTGGCAAAGAGTTCAGGATAAACTGTACAATAAAGGACTCCTCTACTTTCATTCCTGTGAGACATGGAAATGTCAGCTAGATGACTTCCGATATCATCACGCGGGGATTGATAAAAATAGAGAGTCGCCACCTGTGCGCACCTAAATCTGACCTAGATCGCACACGGGGCGCACGTGGGTTCGTGCGTGCTTCGGGACTTTCGGAGTCGCCATTGCCTGAGAGGTGCAAGCAGACACGGTGATTGCCTATCCAGGTTTCCCTGGTTTTTAAGTCAATCTCACCCTTCCTAGGCCAGCATGCCACTTTGTTTGGTCTGACGGGACCCTCTGGTGGTGTGGGCCCCTTTTATTTTATTTTATCTTTTTATTTAGGTGAGATGGGTCGGATACGGGCCCCGTTGGAAGTCCCGTGGGTTGCCAAGGTTGGGCTTGGGCCCAGCAAGGTTATTGGGTAACCCTTGTGTTTTATTTATTTAACTAAATTATTTACACTTATTAGGGCTTGATGGGCTTGGATTTGGCCCGTTAGCCAAGGGTCAAGGGGCTTGGGCCTGGGCCTGTTTATTGAAAACAGGCCTGGGCCTGTTTAATAAAAATAGGCCTGGTATAGGCCGGTCAAAGGTGGACCCCATAATTGGGCCCAAAAGGGGGTCTTGGTGGGCCCGTCTGGGCCCATGGTCCAAAAGTGGACTTGAACAGTCCAGATTATTCACTGGGTCAGGTCAAAACCAATTCGGGTCGGAGTAGGATCCAACCGGGTCGAAAAGTCTTATTTTTTATATTATTTAATAATTGCCCGTATTTGCTATACAGGCTGGCCTTGCCCGTAAGTGTAATACGGGTTAAGCTTGCCCGTATAGCAAATACGAGCACGCCTAGCCTGTATTGTAAATACGGGCACTGCCTGATTTGCATTTTTTTGCTCCGATTCCGACCAGGATCACTTCGATTACCTCCTTGGGGTGTCCGAATGTTCCCCAGAAATTTCCAGCTTCATTACAAAAGCTTACAAGCCATGCTTTTGGCTTCAAGTACACTCTTTCTCTTCTTTCATTGTCCTATAATGGAAGGAGCTCCCACGTCTTTGATATCAACTTGAGTTGGTCCTTGGCATGCAAGTTGGTAGGATTTCTTGAGAAAGGAAGGAGGGGGATGAGTTAAGGGTACATTTAGATCGTATGAAGGGGACAAACCCCCCTTTTATTGGTAGATAAAATCAACTAGTTAACACCATGTTAGTTTATGCATTCATGTTTGGTTTAATAAACCTACTCTCCCTTCTTTTTCTCCATAGAGATACCCATTTTCACGGGGTTCTCATGACATGCAACAAATAGATCAAACAAGTTAGTGGCAATATAAGAAAACAAGAAGAATTAGAATGTAGTTAAATAAAGAAATTCACATATATGATAAAAGAGAATTTATTAAAAGAGTTACCCCACTACTACCTCCTTAATTTGGTTAAGTCGTGATTCTTCAAGAATTCCGGCAACGCTTCCACGTCCTAGTGAGTTTTCAAATGGGTTTTTTGCGGAGGTTTGTTGGGTTCCTGTATTACGAAGAGTAAAAGGAAAGGGGTAGACAAGGTTTAGTAATAGCACAGGGGTATTTTGGGCATTATGGGGTTTTGGTATTGGGGTGGCAGAGTCTGGGCAAGGTTTTAGTCGTGTAAACAGCAAGGAAGGAGAGGGGAATGGCTAGAGGGGTTAGCTTGTTTGAATGGGGGGCTGGCCTCTCTATTTATAGGCAAAAAATTTGTGCCCGTATTTGAAATGCGGGCATGCCTTGCCCGTATTTCAATTGCCCGTATTTCAAATGCGGGCATGCCTTGCCCGTATTTCAATTGCCCGTATTTCAAATGCGGGCATGCCTTGCCCGTATTTCAAATGCAGGCGAAAAACGCACATTTCCAAATCTCGCCGAATCGGACGTACGGGACGCGTGTCCCGCCGTACAGTGACGCGCATCCCCTTCTAGAAGCTTGCCCGTATTTCAAATACGGGCATGCCCTGCCCGTATTTCAAATACGGGCGAGCACGTTTTTAAAATGTTTGGATTTCAAACCATTTTTCAATTTGATTTTTTGTAAAGATTTTATTCGATTTTTCCGTTTATTTTATTAAAAAAAGAGATTCTTTTATTTAAATATTATTAAAATATGTAATATATTAATAAATACATTTATTTTATTGGTTTATTTTATTTCCTACTGCCCTTTTGCCACATGGGTAGTTTTTCCTGAAACTTCAACTGCCCATAACTTCTTCGTCCAACGTCCGATTTCAGCAAACTTAGTGTCGTTGGAATCGGCTCAGAACCCTCTATCCATTGGGGTCAATTTGGGCAGTCGAATTGGGGTCGAGCAAAAAGTCAACTTTTCGCTCCCCAAAAGTTTGACTGACTCATAACTTTCTCATCTGGACTCCGATTCCAGCAAACTCAATTGCGTTTGAACCGTGTCGAAATGCTCTTTTTAATGAGATGAAGTTTGATGGCCAAATTCACTTGAATCAAAAAGTCAATTTTTTGACCCCCTCAGGGTTTGACTTTTAGTTTGACTTTTCATTTTTCTTCATTTTAGGGGTGCAAAAATCATGTGCTAACACCACCATTCAAATTAAGGTGTGAATAGACACCAAAGGGATCATATAATGCCAAATAGAGCCAAAGTAGCTCTAATACAAGGAAAAATCCAGAGATCAGGTAAGGGGAATTAGTTATGAGCAGGGGAAGGTGTTAGGCACTCCCACTCATTCGTACAAAACGGTCGCCATATTGCTCATGCTCAAAAGGTTGCTTACTATCAAAATAATCAAAGAATGCTTGAAAATGAGCAAAATGTGTGTGATTCTTCCATATGAGTAGTCCAATAAGTTTGGACTCTCCTCATGGATATATCACTTCTAGAACTTCATGAGTGAATAAAATTTAAAGTAAAAATTGAAGAGAAATCAAGCTAAAGCCAATCTGGAAGAAACAAATCATAAAAAGCTTGAAGACTTGGATTGATCATAAATCACTCGATTTAAATTCAAATCAAATGAAACCAAGGCCATTTGAAAGCTGGTATGAAGTAGAATACTCAATAAAAAAATCAGCTCATTCCCATTTAAAACAAGAGAGAAATACTCTATTAAAATCTGCTGTTGTAACTCAGAAAAAGCGGCGAGTAAGCATTTTTGAAACTCTATTCGTGGAGCTTGGCTCCATATACATTCATGAAAACTTTTATGGATGAAGTATGTGATGCCATCTTTCAAACGAAATAGGCCTCACACAAAAATCTATCCAGGTGTGACTTGTGTGACCTCTCGAACATGCCTAAAGGATCACAGATTAACCCAGAACTCTGTTACAGAGCAACTCTAAGTCAGTCAAGCACACAAGCCACAAATCAAAACAAAATCTCTTGAAACCAGTTGGATTCAAAAATAGACTCCTCAAGGAAAACACAGAGATTAAAATCACTCAAAACGGAATAAAAATGAGCAAATGGTGCTCAATCAAAGCGACAAGTTCAGCAATCTAGACTGAACTAACCTGCTAACTTTGAACAGATGGCATCAAAAATTGGCTCCATAGAAATTAATGAAATTTTCCAAATATAAACTAGACAGTCTCATCTATCACATTTCTTTGGAATCACTCAAAAATTCATCCGGATGATGAAGTTATGAGCATTCTAAGACAGGCTACAGATGTTGTCCTGTTTTTGAAAACCTTGAATAAAAAAAGAAAACCAATGCATGTGTGCAAGTGAATTCGACCAAAACAACTTGAATCATGAAAAACATTCTCATGAAGTCCTAAAAGTTCATTCTAAAGCTTAAGATCTCAGATTTTCCATATTGAACATGGAGAATCCAAGATATAGCCTATACTTGAAAAACAGTGAAAAGTGTGTGTGATAGTGATGAAAATAACATTTCTAGGAGAAGATTGGGATCCATTGCTATTGAGAGCATGGATCCTTGCATCCTCCAAGCACAAATCAAAATCACATCAAACACAAGATTAACATGAAATTAATATGCATCCTCTTCAAGGAAGGTTCTAGCCTAAAGGATCCATTCTATCTTCTTTTTCCCCAGGCTCTCTCTTCACGTTTTATGGCTAGAGAGGATTCCAAGGTACTCTAGAAAAGGTTTGGGGCTCCAAATCAACACCCAAGGCCTTATACTACAGAAAGGTAGAAGATGGGAGTTGAAAATGTAAAGAGAAACTAGAAAATCAAATGGAGCTTTACCTTTAGTGACTTGAGCCTTGAGTAGACAATCCAGCAAAGTTTCCCTTCTTCTTGCAGAGCTTCAATTGTTCAAATTGTCAGCCCTTTGCAAGAGGAGGACCCCTCTATTTATAGGCACAGCCAAGGGTAAGAAAGTCCCAAGGGTATGCCCATAAACCCTTCTAGATTATTCCAATTCAAGTTAAAGGCTTTTAATTTGAATTGATGTAAATCTACAAGTTTCGAAGGGTAAAATGGGAAGTTCAAGCCTCCACAAGAGAGGTAAAACGCGTAAATAAGGCTCAGAAATCGAGTCAAAACCGCATACCCAGTGCGGTTTGAGCCAAACCGCCACTCTGTATGCGATTTCAATGCAAACTCACCTCAACCGCATATACAAAACAGTTCAAATTCAATTACGCTCCCAATGATTGCTGTTGACGTGGCCTAACGGCCTAAGCTTCTAGAAGCCACGTGGCAGCTCACACAAGAAGCATGAACTTCAACCGTGCTGTACGCACGGTCGCAACCGTATACACAGGGCGGTTGAGACCAAATTAACAAAAACCGCATGTACAGTGCGGTTAGCACCTTTTTTGAGCATTTTTTTAGTTTTTGACACTTGTCAAAGCTCAAATAAAACATTTAAAATTCATTTTGATTGTTCTCTCACATTGAAGTGCAATTTGGGGTGTCTACAATTCCTAGAGTTCCAAGTTTTGCAGCTATGTTTGTCATTTCAAGAATGTGTTCCTACATTCCTTTAGCCCCATCATACTTCATAGTGGTAAGGTTAGCCAATAGGGTCCCTGCTAATGACTTGTCTATAGAATGAAATCTTTCCTCAACATTCTCTGAAAAGGTCTTGGCATCTTCTGTGCTAGGAAGTGAGTTCTTGATGTTTGAAGCTATAGTTAACTTGATGAACATTGGGCTTAACCTATTTGATCTCTCCCAAGCCTTAAAGTGGTCTTTTGCTTCTTTACTACTAGTCTCAGTAACAGGAGCTGGTTTTGGGGTTAAAAGGGATAAATCTAGGTCAAGGACTCCTAGAGTGAATTTAACCCTTTCTACCCATTCAGAAAAATTGGTCCCATTTAACATAGGAACAGAAGAAGCTTGAGAATGCAATGAAGCAGGTACAGCTACTGCAAGGAATTACAATTTCATAACATTAATGCTTTGAATTATAAACATATAAAACAATAATCAGAATTTAATCATTATGGATAAACTATCGTACCATTAAGATCCAACCTTTGGGAGGATTATAACATACAAGTGTTCTTTCCAATATTAAATTATGTGGATAAACATATAGTGTCATCAAAAAATATTCCTTGGGGAATAAAATTTTGACACACAAATTGTTCTTTCCAACTCTAATATTTATGGATGAATTAGTAGTGTCATTAAAACCTTATTTCTTTGGAAATAAAATTTTAATACACAAATTGTTCCCTCCAGAATAATGCAATTATGCAGTTAATTATTTGCCATCTAAAATCAAAGCAAGATTTTGTACCTTTGGGCAAACAATTTCTCACTTGATTTTAATACAAATAATTCACTTCATATAATATATACTCGTGTTATAAACAATTATATCAACAGTAAATAATTTCATGTATGTGATTCTTTTGAATCATAAGAAATCAAATAAGATAAAAGGCAATTAATACTGATACAAATATATAGGACGAAAAACAATAATGGTCAACAAGTCAAATTACTTTGAAAAAATGTTTATTTTATTCAATAAACATTAAACCGTATGCTCCTTGGCGTGTTACTTTGTCTTTTATGCAAGACAAAACTTTAATAGATTGATGGGGGGGTTTTCTTTTTATTAAACTCGACACGTTACTGGAGTCCCCAAAAAGTAACTCAAAACTTTTCAAGACAACCTAGCACTTTGTCAATAATGTTTCAATTCTTCAATGCATTTTTCTCTTATTTATTATTATTATAAACAACCCAAAACCCAACACGTCATAAGCAATCTCTCCAAACTTTGCTAAAAGACAAAATTAATAAATGGGTTTCTCTTCAAACCCTTTGCAAGGACGATTCTCATTGAGTTCCCTAAAATTATTTTTTCTTTTATTTAAATCGAATAAAAGAAACACATTCAATACTTATATGAAAGCAACCAAAAAATGGAATTTCTATAAACGTCATCTTTAAGAGAGAAACCTAATCATATGGTTCATCAATCCAACAGTAATAGTGGCATGTTAATAGGAAAATACGTGATGATTCAGAACCTGTCTCTGATACCACATGTAAAATTATTATATAAACATTACATCATACAGGATCTTGAATCACACAAATCTCATATACTTTAACATGTAATAAGTATTAAAACATACATGAATCCATTGCAGAAAATAATCTTGCCTTGAGAGAGAAGGATCACCCTAGCAACTTTCCTGAAAGTGTCTCACGATGGCTTGAGGCACACACTATTGTTGTTGTAGGTGAGAACCCTTAAGTCTCTCCACTATTATATAATAGAGATTCCTAACCATCAAGGAAATTAATTGAATTTTTAACCCCTTACTTTAACTCATAATAACAACTCCCTAAAACTGAACCATTAAACCCATACTTAATTCATTGAATGTCATGGGGTGTGTGGGATACTTTAATGAATATTAATTAATATTCTAATAGGGAGAACACCCAATAAGCTTTTCCATAGGAAGAGACGAATTCTCACCAGACATTTGAGGTGCCAAATACGCAGCCAGAAAGCATCATGGTTCTGAAGCCGGGAGCCCAATAGTAGTCGATAAGCTTATGAGATCAAGAATTTCCCATTCAAAGAGCTCTCCAAACCAGCATATCTTTATGCAGTAAAGGAGCAATGGGAGCTTGAATGATAGATGATGCTATATGAGGTGGCTATATTGAGGAAATTAAATTGGCATTCCATTGCATTGTGTCGTAGTTGATTAGATTACTTACCTGCAAACTCAGGAGATTGGCTGGTTGACAAGAATCCAGTAACTTGTTTCCATTTATCATCCAATTATCTTCAAAAAGATGAATATTTCTGCCATTGGATATTATCCAACAAGAACCTTGGGCTATGAATTGTTTGAGACTCTGAAGTTGCTTCCATATGCACAAGTCCTTTGCTTTCGGGGTGGTGGCCATGAAAAAAGAGTCTGAAAAATAAATGCTTTACATTAGTCTTTTCCAAAGAGAAGTATCATTTGAATGGAGATGCCATGCAGCCATCATCATAAGGGCTTTGTTCATCTCAAGAGACTTCCTGATGTTTAGCCCACCATTGCGCCAAGGCAGAGAGATTCTATTCCAACAAAGAGTAGGAATAGACCTCTTTGTATCTGAGTGCTGCCAAAAAAAAGTAGAGCGTTGATCTAATCTATTAAGGATACATTTTGGCAACAGAAAGCATTGCATATAAAAATTGGGAATGGCATTTAACACAGATTTTATGAGTGTGGCTCTCCCCATCTAAGATAAAAGGCAAGACTTCCAAGCAGTTAATCTTGAGGAAACCTTATCAATGAGATCCTTACAGTCCTTATAAGATGACTTTTTAAACAATACCGGCAGCCCCAAGTATTTTTCTACCTTACGATCTCCTTGTACATTAAATATGCCTCGTATAGAGGCTTTCTGAGCCGCAGGTGTATTGGAGCTGAATATAATGGACGACTTCTGCAAATTCAGTTCTTGTCCCGATTCAGCACAGTATTGGTGCAAAAGTCTTACCATATTGTGTGCTTCCCTTTGATCAACATGCCAATAGAGTACCACATTGTCTGCAAACATCAAGTGCGATAAAGATGGACTACCAGGCTTGACCTTAATTCCTCTCTATCTGCCATCAATTTCAGCTCGGGAAATTGCCAAACTCAATACCTGTTGGCAAAGAATAAAAAGATAAGGGAGAGAGGGTCCCCTTGTCGGAGACCCCTAGAAGGATTAATTGACCCCGCAGGAGAACCATTTATTAAAATGCTAAAAGAGACAGATGTGACACAGGTCATAATTAAGTTAGTGAATTGAGAAGAGAAACCATAAGCAAGAAGCACCTGTCTTAGAAAGGTCCAACTAACCCGATCATAGGCTTTAGAAAAATCTAATTTCAGAGCATAGCAACCTTTCTGTACAGTCTGTCTGCCCTTAACCTTTTGACCTCTCCTTTATTTCTTGTGGAACATGTGACAAATCTCATGGTGTATGAGGATATTGTCCTTAATTTGTTAGCCCGAAATGAAAGCATTTTGATAAGGAGCAATAAGATAAGTCAGTAAAGGTCGAATTCTGTTGACCAACTGTGAGACATGGGGAAAAAATCAATTTAATGACTTTCCGTTTATCATCACACGGGCTCAATAAAAAACATGGAGTCACCACCATTCCTTTTTAAGGTTTTTAAGGTATGAATGGACACCAAAATAATCAAATAAAAGAAAACCAATTAGAGTTAAAATAACTCTAATTCAAAAAGTAAACCAGAGATGGGTAAGGAGATTAGGTTATGAACAGGGGAAGGTATTAAGCACCCCCATTCATCCACACAAGGTGGTTGCCAAGTATTGTTCATGTTTTGGAAAAGGCTTGCTAAATAGAAATCAAAACAAAAGTAAAAAAACATAAAAGAATGTATGGCTTTTTTCATGTGAATGATCCAATTAATTTTGGATCCTTCTTATGAAAACAAGAGCCATTTCTTGGGCTTCATGATTGACTGAAATCAAGATAAAGAAAACAAATCTAAAGTAAGAACTTCAAAAATCTGGTTTTAAGTTAAATCTTTGAATCTGAACAATCCAGAGCATAGATCTAGCCCATATTTCTCATTAAATAAAAAATCTAAAACAAAAATACCCACGTTAATGAAAAACATCAAAAGGGGAGAGCTTAGACCGTAGGGTCTTCTCTCAAGAATCAAAAATAACTCAGAAAACCACCTCATGAAATCCTAGAGATTACTTGAAGGCTTCTGAATCCAAATCTGCCATATTGACAATAGCAGATCCAAGATCTTAGCCTAAACGACTAAAAACATCAAAAAACATAAAAAAAGGGGGGGAAAACAATGTAAAAAATCAAAATCGAGATGGAAAAGGAGATCTAATGCTGTGAACAGCCTAGATCCCCGGCATTCCTTCATATTTCATCAATAATCAATTATACAACCTAAAAAAAATACTGCAATCACATATTTCTAAGATTACAGCATATGGGGGTCTGCCCTACGGATCCATTCCTATCCTCCTTTCCCCTAGAACTCTCTTCACGTTTTACGGCTAGAGAAGATACTCGAGGTACTTGGATTAAGGTTTGGGGTTACAATCACACACAGGCCTTATACTACAGAAAGGGAGAAGACTAGAACTATCCTAGAAATTAAAACTAGAAAGTAAAGAGGTTGAGAAGCTTACCTGGACTTAAGAAAGCCAAGAGGCAAGGGTTCTCTTCTTCACTTGGAGTTTTTTTCACAATTCTAGCCTTCAATTCTTAATTCTAACTTCTCGCATTCAATTCTCAGCCACAATCTTTAGCCATTTGCTTGAGGAGAGGCCTCCTATTTATAAGCAAGAGCAGGGGCAGGGGTGGTCCTAAGAGGTTCTAGAATGTTCCAATTCAGTTTTAGAAACATGTATTAGAGCAAAAACGGCCGAACAAAACCCTAGAGAGAAGATCAAAATAGTAACAAGGCTCAAAAATCGAGATTTTAAGAAAACGCTCAAAATACATGTGTCCACATACCTTATGCGGACAAAATAAGTTTGACCAAATTTTCATCTTTTTTGACCTGTTTCAAATCCAAATAAATATTTTTTCTTATTTTCTCATCTTGTAGTGTAATTTGGAGTGTCTACACCAACAGCTTTGTGATGATCTTATAGATCACATTGCAAAGGCTTATAGGCCGATACTGACTTCAATGCCGAGGATTCAACACTTTCGGGATCAAAACAATAAAGGTTTGTGTAACGCCCCAGATCCAGGTTTATTTAAGAACATAAACCAACCCTAGAACGTTAGAGTAATTGCCCAAAATAACTAATCCATACTTACACAATTTCATTTAATATAATCAAAGTGCAGAAGTAATAATAAAATTTTCTTTTCTTTCAAGAGGCGTAGGATACTAAAAGAAAATCCAATTACCAATTCCTCAACTAAATTTGAAAAGGGTTAACTAGAATAAAATGTACCTCACCCATGCCATCTAAATAAAAGTAATCTGAAACAATTCTTCCAATGTTAAGTCAAATTTAATAATGTAAATCCCTAAACCTATACAGGAATAAAGTAATCTTCTTCATAGTACTTGCTGTAAACCTATACAGGAATAAAGTAATCTTCTCCTTAAAAGTGTCTATCCCTGCAACGTCCTCACTAGGAATATCTGAAAACAAAACCGATAAAACGATAATGTGAGAAACAACATCTCAGTAAGTAGTCATGCAAATAGTTAACCACAATAAAATATGCAACACTTAATCCGACTAGTCACATGATTTCAGTTATAATGAAACATAAATCCAAGCATGGTGGCATAGAAATACAACCACAATGAAACATCTTGCCGAGTACACGGATTAGGATAAATAAATACTAATAACCAACTCCGCCCTACGGAAATAACAAACCAAGCACCTACTTTGTCACAACAGTGACCCAAAAACCCACATAAGTAGAGTCAAATACATATCTTAAAATCATGGTTTCAATGGGCAATTCAATCCAGCTGTATGTAAAATTATTCGGCACTCAAAACATGTTCCGATAGTCCAACTATCGGTGTAGGAACTCTTGAATTCAAGTTTGGTTAAGAGTAAAAGTATTTGGAACAGAGGTATTAAGTTGAAAAACCTCTTTGGTAAAATCTACCCAAATTTCTTATCAATTTGAATTATAAACATCCACAAGTGCAAACAATCTCCAAATACCCTAAACTTGATGGCACATAGGTTAAAAATGGATAAAAACAATTTAGTAGTGAAAAACTAGGCTGGCTGGAAAGTTTTCTAAAACCTGACAAAAAGGCCCTCGAGCGACCATTAGGGCGCCCACATGACTATATAAAACAGGGTATTTCCGGGGTAGTAGCTCGATAGATCACTCGAGCGACTGTTTCGGGCGGCAGTTCATTATGGAAAAATTGCTCTCGGTTTTTAAATAATCACATAGGACGCTCGAGCGACTGCTCAGGTGACCCGATACGTTAAAAAAATCCTCAAGTTTACGAAATTTAATAAAAATTCCACAACTCAATATCCAATGCATCAAATCCATTCTAAATCAATCTAAAACACTTTATAAACATGTTAGAACAACTTTCAACAAATAAAACATCATCAAACACGAAAACAACTCATCAAACCACCGAATAACCATGAATATCAAATAAACACAAAATATATTTTTGTGCAAGTTTAAAGGGACTACTTACCTCTCTTCTGAGATCGAATTCTTCTCCTATCAATCCGAAGATTACTTCCTAATAAACCCCACAAACACAACAAAACAGCAAATCTCCTTCACTGTTTAATCAAAGAACATCTTCTAAGATCTTCCTAACTCAAAACCAACGCAAGGAACAGGGTTTTGTTTATTCTTCTTACCTTAAACTTACATGAAAACCTTTCTTCTTCTTCTTCTGATCTGGTTAGCCAGGGCACGAAAATCAGAAGTTGGAAAACTCACGTATGGAAGAGCAGGTTACGGCTGGTTTTCCTTCTTTTCTTTTCAACGTGAATAGCAACTTTCAAATTTTATCTTCTTTTTATATTATTTCAATTCTTTTACCTATTTACCCCTTAGCCCTATTATAAACTCTTATTACTGTTTTATCCTTTCTACTTCTAACCAAAACACAACTTTATAAACCCAATCGATCCGGGTTAACCCCCACTCTCAGATGGTTCGACCACCTAATTTATAATGTTTCTCTGTTTTATTAATTCAATCACTTTGTCAATCCTGAATATTAGCTAATCAAATTCCTACTTATCCTGAATTAAAATCTCACCTTATATAATTTCTCCACCTTCCTCCGGGTTGAACCAATGCCTCAACATATTAATCACTAAATCAATTCATTCATTATTAAAATCTGGGATTTTACAATTTGGTTGACTCGATCAGGCAGCTCCCCAAAAACAAAAAAAAATTTAAACAAAAAAATTTTGAACAAAATTTATTACCTCTTGTCCAACTATATCCCAATACTTCTGATAAAATATTGCTGGAAAACCATCCGGACCTAGTGCTTTGTAGGGAGATAGACTCTTAACAACTCTCCATATTTCGTCAGGGTTTGACACTTGAGTCAAGACATCATTTTGAATATTAGTAACTTGTCATGAAATTAGCCCAAATAGTTGAGGCGTTGTCCACTGGCCGTTCTCCCTGAAGAACAAAATTTACAGACACATACCAAATAGTTACTCAATTCCCTTAATGTCGCCTATGAAATTTTCCTCTCCAATTCGAAGTTCGAACTCAATCGGGATGACTCAGTGGAAAGTGGGAACTCACCCTTTATGCCATCCCTAGAGGATCAGGACGACTCGGTAGAAAGTGGGAACTCAATTGGGATGACTCGGTGGAAAGTGGGAACTTACCCTTTACCCACTCCTGGATTGGTTGGACCGTACATGTTAACTCACTTAGGTATTGGTTGAGTTCTTCCATTGGGTGTCAAATAACTTGACTCGTAGCAGCTGGTCCACCTATAAACTGGTTAGGTTGTAAATGGAGGGGGTTGAGGTTATGTTTACTTCTCTTACGACACAGATAAAGAGAGAGTTTCAGAAAGAGAATCAAGAGAGGAAACCATTACGAAAGAGAGAAAATTAAAACAAAACCGAGTAGAAGAGATTTTACGTAAAAAAGACAAAGGTTTGGGAGAAGGTTCAATCATTTACAGAAAAGTTAAGCGAGAGAGAAAGAAAGAGAGAGGAAAGAGAGAGATGGGGGGTTGTCGCCTGAAATAGAGTGAGAAGATTGCGAAATCTGAACTCTGAAGACTCACGGAAGAGAGAGAGAGCTTGTGTTTATGCAGGGCCCTTTTTTGTAAATTTGAAATAAGTTTAGGCATCTTTGATATTTGAAAACTTTAAAGTTAAAAAAAAGTTTTAAATTACAGTTTCACCCCTCTTTAAAAACTCTTGATATTTTAGAACATTAGGGGTTAATATGTTATATTAAAAAGTTTTTATAATTCCCTTCGTGCATCATATACTATGATTGTGTTACGTATAGCAACGCATATTTGTTGATTTTGAATATACTATGATTGTGTTACGTATAACAATGCATATTTGTTGATTTTGAATACTTGAATCGTTTTTTTTTTATAAATTTTTACCAAATAGGTTTCTTGTCACCTGTTTTCAAAAACCCAAAAAACAGTGATTATTACCAAACGGGTTTTTTGTCACTTGTTTTCAAAAACCCAAAAATAGTTAGGAGTGTTTTTAGTTTTCAACCTGTTTTAAAAAAAAAACCCATTACCAAACGGGCTCTACGTAAGAAAGCAGGGGTTTGTTCAATGTAAGAAATATGGTTTGAGTAATATAATACTTTCCTTTCACCGAAAAAAAAAACAAAAAGAGAAAGAAAGAGAAGATAACAAACAAAGAGATAAATTGAATGTTAGGTATATTTCAGATTATTATTTTCTTTTTTTAAAAGTCCATATATTTTGTTTTAATATCCAGATAATTATATTTTTTTTGGTCCGATTCGTTGATCCCAACCAATCATGTTTTTGTTTTTCTCCATGTGGACCCCAATCTTCCTGTAACCATACACGTGGCATATTACCATAGATTGTTGATTGAGTGATCATGAAGAATGATGCATCTGCTCTTCCTACGATCTATTCTCTACCAGCTAAAACACAAGTACATTTTTTTATGACACTAACTTCCCCAAAAGTACTTCTCCAGAAACCCTTCTTCAAGGTCTTCCAGGATCTTGTTAGAGCCAACGAGCTTTTCATTCTCTGAAATTCGCTTCAGAAATCTTCAATCTCCATATGGTAATCTCTCTTTTTCTCTCTCTATTTATGCATTGTATTTTCATGGAATTATTGTTTTGTTTGAATTTCGATTCCTGTGTCATTGGGTTCCGACAATGTTTCAGTCTTGTTCCTGTTAAGTGGGTTTCAGTGAGTAAATTACAATCGATTTTTAATTTAGTTATAGTTCATGTTCTGATTTCTGATTCTGCTTACAATTCTTCTTTTACCTTTGTGCCAAAATGGTTTCTATACGAGTGTCGGAGTTTCTTTGATACCTCATGGAATCAGCAACCTTCCTGTGGACTAATTATATTGTTGCTCCATAATTCTTCTTTATAGTTATCGTGCTGCTGGTTAGTCAGTACTAATTTTGCTATCTTCTTCTTTATTATTACATCCCCCAGGGATGTGTTTGGTTGGCTTGAATTTGCAGCAAAGGATGAGAAAATTAACTTTCCAATAGAAATAATGTGTTGGGTTTGCAGAAAAACATGAGTCTGTTGGAAATACCTTTCCAAAAATGTCTTAGAAGCTTTTCCTTTACTGATAAAGGGAATATAATTGAAAGGAAAGAAAAATGCTCTTTACTTCCCGTTCTATTTTTTTCATCTGATGAAGTATAGACTACTCAGTGGCTTTGGATGATGAACATCATCTTCATTTTGACAGATCGTATTGTCTACAGCCAAATCCTATGTTGACTATATGATATGGATATTAAACTATGTGGGGTGTCATTTTGATGATGACGACGACTCCATCTACACAAATGAGAATTGCACAAGTGATGAGAACAATAGTGAATATGACTCTAATTCTCAATCCAATAATATTTGTAACATTGCCTATGATCTTGAGCTTAACATATCTGATGTTTATGATATAGGTCATTACTCATGTTTTATGTCTGAGTGTTCATGAGGATCATAAGTATGACAAACAGTTTGGTTGTCCTTTTCTATCATAGTAACCATTACTTAAATAGGTTGTCAAAGTGTGGGCTTGAGATGTGATTGGGTTTGTAGATCACGCCATCTAATATTTATATGTGATTTTTTGGCTAGAAACATGATGCAAATGGTATAAATATTTGTATTTCAAAATAAATGAATTGTTATGTATGGAATTTTCGAGTTCAGTGTCTTATGTATGAGTCTTTGGTAGCTATCATAAATAGGATATTCATGTAAAAATGGAGGGTTTATTGTAGTATTTTGATAATAATCTTGTTTTGCTTTGAAAATATTGTCTAATAACTAATCTAAATCTTGCATAATGAACATATCTAAGCTACTATCATTTAAAGTTTACGAGGTACAGTACAGATGTGGCTGCCTATATCTTAAAATTTAAAAGCCAAAAATAAGGATAACGTAAAAATCATCATATGGCAAATAGTTTTCTTTTCTTTTTTTTGGTTTAAACATATGACAACTAGTTAGTTAAAGCAAACTAGGCACATCAACATGCGATAATAAAATGGAAATTATGAGCATCTTCGTTTCTTTGAGTTGTAGTACTGCATCATTTTTAGTAAAAATCCTACAGCCTTTCCATAGTGATGCTGTGATTGATCTGTTCAAATTAAAAATAAAAATTCTATACATAGAGGTTGGTTGAATTTTTTAATTCTAGCGGATGGGGGCTTCACATCTTTCACAATGTGAGCCTGCTATATTCCCTAGAATTCCAACTAAATGATGCAGCAGGATTCAAAGTGTTCAAATCTAGCCAAATTCTGGATCTCAACATAATGTTATTCCTTAATAGATAAAAATATCTGGCTTCTGTAAGAACCCCTCCTCAGGCAACTGCGTATTATTTTTTCTCCATTTTGTGATCTGCTTTGGTTCACAACCAAGTCTACACATATGTTAGAAAATAAGGGAGGGAACAATTGTAAAACCACTCAAGTTTGGTTTTAAAGGAATTAGGTAGTTATGACTTTTATACCCCTTTATTAAAGAATCTTAGGAACGATTTGTAAGGGTTTTTTAGGAAAGGTGCACATTAAGATTGGCACGATTCCCAAGGGGCCTCTTCCCATTATATATAGTATAGATAAGAAGAAAAAGCCTATGTTGTTTTTCTTTTCTTTTCTTTTTTTGTGTGAGATTGGTATTGAATCATTTATGATAGATATATATATATATATAACATATATAAAGCGAGGCGCCCCTTTGGGAAGTGTGCCAAACAAAATATGCAACTTTCCACAAAAGCCCTTACACAACAAGGCCAGATTTATTAATAAAAGGATAAAATGGTCAAAACTCTCTCAAATCTTTTAAAACCTAACAATCAGTTTTGCAAGTTGCAACTATTCCCTCCAGTGACATGCAGTACTGCACGTGCAACCTTGCTAGTATATATATATATATATATATATATATATACACACACACACACACACACACACACACACACACACACACACACACACACTGTTGCTAGTAGTATTATATAGATGTATGATTGGCTATATCATGACTTTGTTAATAAGGTGGCCCTTTACAACCACTCAATGTTGAACATACATGCATCACATATTAAATGTTATTTTATGTATGGTTTTTTTATTTATTATCTAGTATCAAATTTAATATTTATATGAAAATAGGATAAACAAAATGTGGAGATCAAAGATAAGACATCAAATGATCCATTACAAGTCTCAAAGGAGCTCAATGTAAGGACAAATTCGAGTGATGGAACGGATGAGTATAGTGCAGCAACGGCAGACCTTGGTAAAGGAGAGTTAGAGCCAAAAGTTGGAATGGAATTTGAGTCAGAAGATGGAGCTTATAAGTTCTATAATGAGTATGCTAAAATTGTTGGTTTCAGTGTTCGAAAAAAGGATAAAAATGCAAGATATGGTGTTATCACAAATAGAACCTTTTGTTGCTCAAAATCTGGATTCCGAGGCAAAGACAAGAGAAATGAAGATGTCAAAAAGCCACGTGCTGAAACAAGGACTGGTTGTCAAGCAGATATAAAAATTTCTCGAAAAGAGAATGGTAAGTATGTAGTCTACAAGTTTGAATCAGTGCATAATCATGAGCTTGTACCTCCTAACATGATCCACCTTTTAAGGTCACATAGGGATTTGACTAGTGCGGAAACTCCCAAAGCAAGCATTAGAGACAATTCAATGTTTGCACCAAGAGCAGCAATGAAGATTATAGGCAAACAAGATGATGGACGTAAGAATCTAGGATTTATCCCTAGAGGCTTTAACAATTCTTTGCATTCTAAACGGGGGAAACAAATGCGAAAAGGAGATGCAGGAGGCTTATTAGAGTATTTTCAAATGAAGCAAATTGAAAATCCATTGTTTTTTCATGCAATCCAGCTTGATGAGGAGGAATTAATAACAAATATATTTTGGGCGGATGCAAGAATGATTGTAGATTATAGCTATTTTGGCGATGTGGTTTGTTTTGATACGTCATATAAAACGAACAAAGAAGGTTACCCGCTTGGGCTATTTGTTGGGGTAAATCATTTGAAACAAATGATTGTTTTTGGTGCAACGTTACTTTACGATGAAACACTATCATCGTTTGAGTGGTTGTTTAGAACATTTGCAAGGGCAATGTCTGGAAAAAAACCACTAACAATTCTTACAGATGAGGATCATGTAATGCACAATGCAATAAGTACACTTTGGCCGGATTCTTATCATCGTTTATGTTTGTGGCATATGTATCAAAATGCTGCAAAGCATATTCATGAAATTTTTGAGCGTCATAAATCTTTTGAGGAGGATTTTCAAAAATGTATATATGAATATGAAGGTGATGAGGAATTTGTAGACGCATGGAGTAGTATGATCAAAAAATATGATCTACATACCAATGAATGGCTTGAAGGAAGATTTAAGGAAAGAGAAAAATGGTCTTTAGCATATGGGCGGAATAACTTTTGTGCTGACATAAGTTCTATACAGAAATCTGAGAGCATGTACAACACATTGAAGAAATACTTGAACAGTCAAAAAGATGTGTTGCACTTGTTGAAGCATTTTGATAGGGCATTAACAGATCAACGATATAAAGAGCTTCAAGCTGATTGTAAAATGAAGCAAAGGACTCCAATTGTTGCAGGACCAATTTCCATACTAGACCATGCAAAGACTGTCTACACTCCGGCTACATTCGAAATGGTCCAGAATGAAGTGCTACAAGTCCTGAATTGCCATGCTCATCCTCTAAGTGAAGTTGGGACAGTGAAGGAATATAAAGTTTTTAACTCACGGGATATTGTGCAACACCAACACAATGTTACTTTTGATTCATCAAACACTACAGTCTGCTGTGGTTGTAAAAAATTTGAGTTTACAGGAATTTTATGTGATCATGCATTAAAGATTCTTAACATCAATGAAATAATGAAAATTCCTGATCGATATATCTTGAGGCGATGGACGAAAGACGCAAAGTCTGGATCAGTTGAATCAGTTCATTGTCAATCCAATATAGAAAATGATATTGGATTGGTGAATGGGAGGCGATTTAAAGATCTTTGTCATCACTTTGTCCAATTAGCAACTAAAGCAGCAGATTATAAAGGGACTTATGATATTGCTGTTGGTTATGTAAAACAAGCAAAAACAGAGGTGGATGAGTTCTTGAAGCACGTACCCCTTGAAGAAGCCTTTACTGCCAATTCATGTGTGCAGAGTGAATCTGAACAAGTTGAAAGTATCAACATTGAGAATATCCCTCCAATTGATCTTGAGGATATTCACATTACTACTAGTTGTGGTAGTGATTGTGATTCAGAAGATTATGTTGGTAGAAAGACATTTGCAACAGCAAGAGGTGTTAAACAGAAAGTGAGAGTTGGTCATATAACTCGTGCTGTTCAGACTATAAAGAAAGCAAAAGACTCTGAGGTAGTGCATGATAATGTTGAGGAACTCACTAAGAAGAGAAGGTATCAGAATGAAGCATCTCAAATGTCAAATTCCACCCTTGGCAGTCCTTGTCAATCGAATCCACCAACTCCCTCAACACAGGTAGCATCAATGTTATTCCATGATGACTATTTTCTCAATTAATTAATTCTATTTACAAAGATGTCTGTAAACACAGCAATAATATTCCATGCAATGTTATAAATACTTTCTAAATGAATTTTAGTTCTACACAGGAATTGATTGGTGGTGCAAATAGCTCTAGCCAATCCTTGGCGCTTTCAACAAATCAACCATCTTTGCCGTTTCAGAATATGTGTCAAATGTTATCGGTAAATATCTCAAAATCGTGTTAATTATTGTCCGACTTGCATAAGGAGATTTTTATAACAACATTATGAACATGTATCAGTCACTCAACCCCAACATTTGTCAATCGAACCATGGCCAGAACCAACAAGAAAGTCATCAAAAGCAAGAGGTAGTGATAATTAAACATTTATATCCAAATAATCAATGTAGACATGACTGATGTTTTGGGTCATAATATGCAGCCACTTTTATTTAATGGCCAGTCCAGGGAACCTCCGCATATTGCATTTTCATTTATTCAGGTGATATTTTCTGATACCAAATCTGTTTGTGGTTCGATGTATACTTAATTGCTGTAAAATAACTTATTTATTGATTTATTATTATCATCATCGTCAATGTAAAGGAAGCAAGACATTCAGATGCAGAGGATCAAGGATAATAGAAAGTTGTGGTGCGAGCTTAAGGTATTTGATTATTTCCCATGGTTTAAATGATTGATTGATTTATTTATTTATTTATTTTGATTTTTTTTTCAGATACAGGAGAAGTGATGTTTGCTGCCTAGATAACTGTGGCGTTTTGTTGCAACAGTCATTGTTCAAATTTCATTGTGAGATGATCTTTTTTTTCATATTCATATGAATTAGGATTATGCACTTTGCAAAAATTTTCATATATTTACTGTTGCAAATAGAAGATGAAATTGGCACGATGGTCAGGGATTGATGCATAAAAATGTCACAAAATGAAGGCACTAATAATTTCCCTTGTTTCTCTGTCTATTTTTTTGGGTGGCTTTCCATTACCTTTTTGCTTTAAAATATTATTTCACGTTCCTCTCTCAGTAGCTTTGGGTCTATGGCATCTATCTGACTCTTCCTGACTTCATCTTTTTTCAAGGGTCCAATGTGCTGCTCTGATTCCAGGGGACAGGTGAATGACATGGTTTTGGAGTTACACGACGACCATGTGATGATGCATGAGATAGATGCAAGGGTTGTCCTATTTTCCCATTGATTGCTCTTCTCTGGTTTCTAAAAGCAGATCAAATACCCCATGAGACAGTGTACCGTTTTGATAGAACACTTACAGTCCCAACAAACAAGTCGGCACAGCCATGCTTGTAAGCATTTGCTTCATAATTTATGTTGTTGTACAATTGAATTGTTTGGCTTAATGGTTCTCCTATCTTATCTCCTCATTGAAGCTGTAGAAAATTTGATATATGCTTGAGGAGAAAGTCCATTTGATCCTAAATGATTGCTGCGAGTGTTGGCGGCGCCTCCTGGGACTCATCTTGTATCAACAGAAACAATCAGAAGATGGTCTACCTCTGGCCACAGACACTAGTCTGATGAATCTTGTCACCTGGAAATTCCTGGGGACTCCTTTCCAATACTCTGTCTGATACAAAGGTATTGGTGATCTAAACACCCAATTGTCATAATATGTTAATTTTGTTGCTTACTGGGTGGTCCAAATCATAGTGCATGGGGTTGACGTGCAAGATTGCACGTGGAGAGAGGGAATGGAGAGAGGAGAAGTGGGGAGAGAGAGAATAGAGAGAGAGGAGAAGTGGGGGCAATTACAAACTAACTGTTTTTGTACAAAAATGGTGAATTGAAATGGTTATAGCCTGTATTATTGAAACCAAACTATGTAAGGAATGGGCATTTTGGGAAAGTTATAAATCGTTTTGAGCATGCTTTCCAAGGGGACTCCTCACGTTATATATGGTATAGATGGTTAATTCTGCTCTTTTTCTGGAACCAAAATAGCTTGTAAGCTGCCGCAGTGAAGAGCAAAGCTCAAGCAAATGCAGCAAGAACTTGAGTCTCAGACAATAATTCCCTATTAACCCCAATTATCTCTTTATGGAATAATTATTTCAGAGTTGTCAACTTCAATTTTCAAAATCTGAACTATAATTCTGCAGCCATAATTTTCTGAAGTGTTCGACCAAATCACGAATTCAACTCCCGGAATCTCTTGGGAAAAAGAAAGTCTCAATGTGAGTACGTTTGATCTACAATTCAAGCTGCAAGTGACAAAAATTTCTTCAATGCACCGCTGAAGAAAATGCATTTAGTGTAATTTCTGCAATTCAAGCTGCAAGTGGCAAAATTTTCTAGTCAATAATGGTTTAACATGTACTCATTTGTTTGCAAAAATTATAGAATTAATGTGGTTTAGGAACATCTTCGTCAAAATTATGGAGAGAGTCCTAATGGAATGACTATTGTGCTGTCTTTGCCTTTCTCCTATCTCAGAAGACATTCCAGTAGGCATTCGTACGGGAAGTAAGACAAGTAATTGGTCTTTTGTGTAAAAAAAAAAACTAAGAGGATGTTTGGTAACGTTTTTATAAACCGTTTTTTAATACAGAAAACCAAAAACGTGTTTGGTATTTATGGTTTTCAAATTGTTTTTACAGAAAACGGTTTCAAAAATTGTTTTTACAGAAAACGGTTTCAAAAACATCCAGTAAAATATGGGTTTCTTAGAACGCAAAAATGGTTTTTGGTGTTTTTATGGTGGCAATTTTGTAATATATTATTCGATGATTTTGGAATTCCTCTCGACCGATCTGAAATTGAGAGTATTTTAGATGAAAGATAAAATAGAGGTTTCAAGGCTGAGATTCTGTGATCTTCTCTTATGACGGAAAGAGAGAGTTTCTGAAAGAAAAATCACGAGAGAAACAATTACGGAAGAGAGAGAAAATTTAACACAGAACCGAGTAAAAGAGATTTCACGGAAGAAAGAGAAAGGTTTGGGAGAAGGTTCAGTCTTCCATAGAAGAGAAAGTTTCGTAAAAGGAAAGCAAATCGGGAAGGAGATATGATGTTGGGTTCTTTGTGAAAGATAGAAAATGCGGCAAGAAAGAGAAGGAAGAGAGAATAAGAGAACATTAGAGAGCGAAAGAGAAAGAAAGAGAGAGAAGAGAGAGATGGATGGTTGTCGCCTGCAACAGAGTGCAAAGATTGGAGATCTGAACTCTTGAAGACTCACGGAAGAGAGAGAACCTTTGTAAATTTGAAATAAGTGTAGGCATCTTTGATATTTGAAAACCTTAAAGTTAAAAGAAATTTTAATTTACATTTTCATCCCTCTTTATAAACTCTTGATATTTTAGAACACTAGGGGATAATATATTATATTAAAAAGTTCTTATCCATCATACATCATATATAATGTGGTTGTGTTACCAATGCTTACATGTTTAGGCTCGTTAACACTTTTTTATGGTCCTTATAAAAGGATTTATATTAATATAGTATTAACCAAAATCAGTTGTTGAATTATGATTTATCAAATGCATTTTTGTTGATTTTGAAAACTTTAATCAATTTTTTTTTTATCAATTGTTACCAAAGGGATTTCTTGTCATTTTTTTTCAAAAACCCAAAACAATAAGAAACATTTTTAGTTTTCAAACTTTTTTTAAAAAAAGCATTACCAAACAGCCTCTAAGGCTTTGTTTGTTTCAATGGAAATTTTCATCAAAAAATTTTATGGTATTCTACTTTGTTTAACCTTTACCTCAAGAAATCTTTTTGAAATGAAAATGGGATAATTAGAAAATCGTTTCTAGAAAAAAATTTCATACGTAGTTTTCTAGTTTTCTATCTTGTTTAACCTCATCAAGGGATTGGTGGTGGTGGTAATTGTCGTGGCTGTGGCTATGGAGTGGTGGTTGTTGTGCGGTGGTAGTGTGATGGTGATAGTGTTGATAGTTATGGTGGTAGCGAGGAGGAGGAAGTGGTGGTGTTAGTGATAGTGATGGTGATGGTAGTGATAGTAGTTCCGTGGTGGAGGTAATTTTCTTCTTTGGCGGAGTTACTTTTCTCCTTTTTTTAACAATTAGAAAACTAATCTTCCCAATTTTTAATTTTCCCTTACAACAAGCACAACACAAGGAAAATTTCAAAATTCTAGAAAATATATTTTCCCTAATTTTCTAGTGAAACAAACAAAACCAAAAAGAATTAAGTCAAATGATCAAATAAATAACATGGGATAAGAATTTCAAATGTAAAATGTCAAATACTACAAACATGTTAGAAGATGAATTTAAAATTCTAGCCATAAGCAGTGGATTTTATGTTGATCTAAAACCAAAAGAAAAAAGGGTAAAAAGTGACGATGACCAATCAGATATTTTGCCTCTAGTGGTTTGCACTAATTGTCACTTTAATGACTTATGCTTGGAGAAGCTGTGCTTATGGCTTTGTAAACGTGCAAAATAAGCAGTATTAAGCCTGGTGTCATATTTCAAAAGATCAATATAAGCCAACCTATAAAACAATAGTTGTTGCCTTCAACTTTCCCAATTTTAATATATTTTTATTCTTCTAGGGGAATGCACTCGCTATGCGCGTAGAAAATTTGAAAGAGAATTGAGGGCCTTTTGAGTATTAAAATGTTAGGCAGTTATTTATTAATACACCTGACATTAACAAATTGGTGTAGGAATTAATTTGATAAAAAGTGCAGAGCGTTTTTGGTACCAAATGTTAGCTAGAAAATAGGATGTTCGCTTTATAACAGTAATAAATGTTTCATCCCTTTTGATACGTTATAAAATTTCTTTTGCAGCATTTGCTTCTTAGTGGTGGCTGGTGCCATGTGTAATACTGCACATTCACAAGCCGCAAATGGTTTAGTGGTTATCATATGCACATATAAAAATTAGTTGCGGCTGAAAGCTGGGTTGTCACTAGGAGACATAAAATTTCTATTTCTATACAAACTTTTATTTCCCTATTAATAACTTACACCAACAAACTTAGAATTGTTACCCAAATAGCTCCTCTTTTTTATATTGACTTCTATATCTCAATTAATAACTTGAACCCCCCACTCACTAGTACATATATAAAACAAAGAGTGGCTGCAAAATTTTTCTTTTAATATCTATCAATGTCAGTCGAATTATAAATGAACCTAATGGTAAGAATGATGTTTGGATATAATTTTTTCTTTTTAGTGAATACTTTACATGGTATTGCATGGAGTAATGTACAATCATAAAATAAAAGAAGTATGACGTAAGATATTTATTAAGTACTAAAAAACACTGAAATTGCATAAAAGATATGCCATACCCTGAAATAATATTATCCCTTCTTTTAGATAAAAAATAAATAAATAATCTACTATAAAAATCCAATTAGCTTTACAACAATTTGATTACAAGTCTTATTCTACTTTTTATTCTATACCTACATCTCTCCAACTCATATACTAATCTTTCTTGACCTAAGTCTAAAGTTAGTGAGCCTTCCATAATTCATCTTAAAAATATTAGTAACATTGATGTGAGCTAATCTAATTATGTTTTTCACATCTCTCTTTCCTTTCATACCTTAAGAGAAGAACATAATAGTCATCAGTCTCTCCTATTAAGGAATCACATCCCCTAACTAGGAAGACTGGTATTCACACATCATTTCATATGCACACGTAGCAAAATTCAAATACAGTCATTGTGCCTTTAGATTTAAAGGCAACACTCAAATATATTACAATCTTTCAAAAAGCCAATAAATTTTTTTTTCTGATTGATGATAATATATTAATAAATAAAGAGAGAAAGGACATGTGCACCAAAAATGTATAGCAAAAAAGGAAAGATAAAGCAACTATAGGTCCTTAAAATCTTTTCACGATAATACTTCCTGAAGGTTAATCAAACTATTACATGAGTCCTTAAACGATGCCCAAAACAAGATACTACTAAGAGAAGACACACAGATGCCCTGAATAGATCTTGATTTGTTATCAAACATTCTCTTGTTCCTTTCTTTCCATCATGTCCATAAGATTGCTACCAGTGTCAAACTCCACATCACCTGAAGTCGAGATGTCCCTCTTCTACTATTCCAAGAACAAAGAACTTGCTTCACATATTTAGGTTGGGCCCAAATCACTCTAAATCTTTATAGGAAGGCATTCCAAATCTCCTGCGCCACCAAGTAATGAACAAGCAAATGGTTCACTATTTCCAATTGATATATCACAAGTCTTAATTGAAAAAATATAGTTTAGACTCTACTATACCTAGAGGGGGAGGGGGGAGAGAATAGGTGTAATTAATCGCAGAATAAAAATTTTTACTATTCAAAAACAAGTCTTTGAATAATAGGCATGTACAAGTCTCAATTAATTCACAAACAAATCAATAGCCAAGCCACCCAAATTGCAAATAAAGATAAGCAAAAAATAAATCAACACAGGCAATTTTGGTGACGAAGGGAAAGCTCTAAGAGAACTCTCAAAGAGAAAAACCCTCCGGGTTATCAAGAGCCACCTCAGAAAATTCACTAGAAGAAGATAACTTACATACTGTGGTTGAGACAACCCAACACAGACTGTAACACTCATAGAATCAATATATGAAGAACTTTTTAGATTTGCATTATTGCAACACTTTAGAACTTTGAAGATCTTCTCCATGAACAGGCAAACAAACTCACTCATCAACCACAAGAACTCCCACGAACAATCTCTTCAACCCGGAACTCCAAGGTAGAAGAAGAAGGTAGAAAAGAAGATTTGATGGCTCAAGAGAAGAAAAATAGGAAAAAAAAATTTATTCAGAAAATCACACATTTTAGGGTTCCAAAATAATGTGTAAAGTCTTTAGGAACGATCCCTAAGAGTTTTTATAGGTTGCCAAGAAGTTTAGATGAAGTTGGAAACAAATTAGGCTTTTTTATAATTTTTAAAACTAGTTTTTGTATTGAATGCTCGAGCATTGCCTCTAACGCGAGTCTTACATTCAATACTTAAACCTTGTTGTTTCCTTCTGGCTTGAATGCGAGTCTCACGCTGTTTTTTAATAGTTGATTGCTCGAGCAATGAATCCTACTCTCTCTCACGCCACTCTTGAGTTATGCAAAAATTGACCATATGGAGTATCGTGCGATACCGTGAGATAGACCATTCAAATACTCATCCTTCTATCTTCATCACTCGAACATTGGATCAAACTCACTCCAACGCTAGCCTCGGGGTTTGCCTGTCTATTTGTTATTAAAAGTGCGCTCGAACGTTCCCTCAAACCTATTTCCAAAACCGATTTCTACACCGTTTGAACCACGACTTCTTGAACTTAACCTAGATACACTAAACACACTTTTTAAAGGAATTAAGCCAATCAAACACACTAAAACCTAACATTAATGTACAAAAGCTTTCATGTAAAGTTCTTTAGAAAAAATAGGTGTTAGGTTTAGTATTTTAGGTTGGCTTGATTTTGTGTCAAAAAGTGTGTTTAAAAGTGTTTATATTGGTTAGGTTGAGTCTAAGAGGTCATGGTTCAAACTTCGTCAAAATTGAAGATTTTATGTTTGATGAGAGGGTTTGAGGTGGCATTCGAGCATGGCTTTATTTAGTGAGTTGCAGAAAAACTCGAACCTAGTGTTGGAGAGGGTTTGAGCTGTTGTTCAAGCGTCTTTCAATATATAAGAGGAGCGTTCGAGCATTGCATCTCACGTTGTCAAGTGGTGAAGTTCTGAGTTGCAGATAGAGAAACCTGAGAGTAGGTTCGAGAGAGTTAGTGCTGACGTTCGAGTGAGTGTGTTTTTAAGCCTGGCATTAGACCCGCGTTTGAATCAAACATTATTAAGCTATTTCACGCGTTGAACGCGAGAGCCGTGTTAGAGGAGCGCTCGAACGTTCAATACGTAAAAACAGTTATAATTTTTCCGAAAATTTCTAATTCAAATCCAACTCTACCTAGAGTTCTACCTAAACTATATAAACCTCTAGGGTTTGTTCTTAATCACTTTTTAAGTCACTTTTGAAACCCTAGATCATCTTTTGTGAGGAAGAAAATTTTTTATTACTTTTCTTCTTTTGAGCCATCCATCCTTCTTTTATTACTTCTTCTCTTACCTTGGAGTTTCGGGTTGAAGAGCTTGCTAGTGAGAGTTCCTACAGTTGCTGAGCGAGTTCGTTTGGTGTTTCACGAAGAAGATATTGAAAGTTCTAAATCGTTGCACAGATGCAAGTATGGAGAGTTCTTCAGATACTTGGGTTGTGAGTCAGAGTCAGTGTTGGGTCGTTTGAACCACGGTCTGTAAGTTATCTTCTTCTAGTGGAAATTTCTGAGGTGGTTCCTAATAGCCCAGAGAGTTTTTCTCTTTGCAAGTTCTCATAGAGTTTTCCCTTCGTCACCAAATTGCCTGTGTTGATTCATTTATTGTTTATTATTATTTGCAATTTTGTGTGACATCGGCTATTGAAATATTTGATATTTTTCTAAGACTTGTGCATGCCTATTAATTAAGGACTTGTCTTTAATTAATAGAAATTTTTATTTTGCAATTGTTTACACCTATTCACTCCCCTCTAGGTGTAAAAGAGTCTAACCCCTAAACTCTCTCTCTCTCTCTCTCTCTATCTTTGAGCTTAGCATCTCTTCTTGAAAATGGAGTCTCTCCACGAAACCGCACCTGTAGTTATAATTAATAAAAGAAGTGAACCATACAATCCAATAAGGAGCTTTACTTCTACAATATATCAGAATACCATAACATAATAGGAAACAATTATCATGTTAAATGAAAAGCCAAATCTTTAAAGATTGATAAGGTATCACTGTACTTATCCATGCCATGTGTGGTTCCATCCTTTACTCTCTGTGTATATCAACTTTACTTGTTTTACTTTCCATTGAGGAAACACTTTATACACTCTTGGATATGTATTTTAATTTTTATTTTTTTCCTTTCAGTTATTTCCATATATTTACCTCAACATCATTGTCTTGATTATGTTGCTTCTTTAATATGAACAAAGAAACAAACTGAAATATTAGAAAAATTAGGAAAAAATTAGAACAATGAGGAAGAAAGAACGTGCAGCTATACCAAAAAATATATGAATAAGAAAAAAAAAAAAAGATAAGAAAGAGTTCTCCATGCTATGTGTGGCAGTGGTTCCATCCTTTACACACATGTTAGTCCATAGCTAAATGATGGTCCCCATACACAAATGAGTGTGAATAACATATGTATTAATGCATCTAACATTAGTTATAAATTGTAATTTTGGATTACAGTGATGAGAAAAAAAAGTGGTTTTTCAGTATCATAGTAGAAGTTAGAACTCAACATTTGCAATTCTTTACTCTCGTGTTTTTTGGGATATTTACAGTTTACTCCTTTAGGTTTTAGAAAACCCCACTTCCACTTGAGATTTTTGAAATATCAGAGGCGGTTTGGAAACGTTTTTAACGCAGTTTTTTGGTTTTTTTTTTATTTAGAACTAAAAACCAAAAACTTGTTTGGTAGAGAGAGTCTTAAAATCGTTTTTTCATTCGATGGCGTTTTTGTAATACCTTATTTCTGTTCTCGTCGATACGTCTCGCTCTCGTCTCTCTTCCTCGCACAGAACTCCTCTTCCTCACAAGCACGAGGAGGCGTCCAGGTGAAGGAGAAGAAGCAGAAATCAAGGGCATTGTTTCTCTCATTGTAAGACCCTCGCAAAGCTTTCATCTCTATATTAATTTGTTGTTTATCAATTTCTTGTTACGATTTCATTGCACATTTATGCTGTTTTGTTTCTGAAATTATGAATTCTTTCGACTTTTGACTGTTCTTTGTTAAGTGGGGTTTGATCGAGTTTCTTCTATTGCTAGGTTAGGCTGTAAACCCCAATCCAAATCATATATTATCTTCTTAAACATCTCCTTTCTTCTAGTCTCATGTTTCTTCGTCCAAATACGTCATCGTCACTCAAGGGTTTTTGTTTTGAGTGGTACTCATTCCGTTCCTGTGAGCATCCACAAGAGCGGCAAAAGCTTGGAAAGGTTAAATGTCTACAAAGCAAAGTGCTTGCATCTTAAATCCCATGGCCCATGCGTCTCTCAAGGTCATATAGACTATCTTTACATCTTCTATTACAATTGGGGAAGATGCCCTTTGTTGTGCTATTCACTTCTGTTCGTCTGGCTTCTTGTCCTGTTTTATCTACTGGGGAACACAGTTTCTGACTAGTAATGTGGTTGCTCCTTCCATTGAAGTCCTGGGCAGTACCCAATTTTAGGCGCCAAGTGAGATTTGTTTCTCTGTCTCACTTTGGTTTTTAATTATCTGTTATTTGTTTTTGATGTTGAGGAGTTGATGAATTTCAGGATATCAACAGGAATAATGGAGTTCCTTTATAAAAAATCTCTTAACAATATTGTTATGTTTCGAAATGTAAATTTTGATTTTTCTTCATGTCTCATTCCTGTTCTGGAGCTGATAAGCAAGAAAGTAATAGAAAAAAAAAATGGAAAAATGGTATTATTCAAGGTTTGGGGGCAGGGAAATCCTCTGAAGTTACACTTGCAAAGGGACAAGGTGGGAAATGGTGACCAAAAATAGGAGAAATTGTTTAAAGCAAAATTCTTCATATCGTTTGCTTTTCTAAACAGGTGACGAATTGTGATTTTCCCAAAAGATTGGATGATGTCCTCTGCCTCATAAATGATAGATAATAGGTACTAAGGCTTGTTGATTTCTCTACAATTTAGAACTTGAATGTGAAATCATTTATTGCTCTCGAATTCCAGTAGCTCACAACCAAGATATTTTGGCAAGCCTGAGTTCCTTTAGAGCAGCCATCTTTGAGTTGGTGTCCCGCATTATTAGTGTTGGTGCCTCTACTTTTCTCTTGCCTGTTACGGAAAATACCACCTATAAGTAAGCTTATAACAAAGAACAGGAAGGGCATTTAGTGGGTTGGGGAATTGAATTCTAATTGGAAGTATGAGACTGGTATTCTTACTGGTTCAGAGATGTTTTTTTCTTGCTTATGGGACTGGTATCCTTACTGGTGATTGTGGTTATTGGGAAGATCAATTTATGGGGGGCAATTGTTCTTCCTTCTCTGTTTCTTGTGTATGTGCTTGCTGTTTATATTACATATAGGTATTGGAAGAGCAATGAATGGCTTGGGGCATTGAATTCTAGTTGGCAGTATGGTAGTGATCTGGGTATGCCAATTGCTGGTGATAGCAGGGAAAAATAAGAAGCTAATTTTCTGTTGGATGGATCTTACAAAGGTACTGATGATAAGGAACCTATCAAAAAAAAAAAAAAAAAGGTACTGATGATAAGGAAGTTGGCTTGAAGTCAAAGGCTTCTCTGAGGAAGTTTATTTAGATTCTAGAGTTGCCTCTCTATGTACGAAGGAGAATAACAATTCTCGTTGTGAGTGAGGAGAGATGGTCTAAACCATTTGCAGTTGCTTAAGTGACATTTTCACCAGTTCTATTGGCAACCATTTGGAGATATGAAATTGGAAACAACAAAGACAGCCTCTTGATCTATTCAGTGGGTGGGATGGTGGGGATTTGTCTTGGGGTTCTTGCATTTGTGACTACTGAGATGTCTCATCCTCCTAAGAAATTTTTATCACTTTGGCTTGCAGGAGGATTCTTGATGAGCATCACTTGGAGTTATCTTATTGCCTAGGAATTGATTGCCTTGTTCACTTGGGTATATTCTAGGGATAAGTCATTTGATCTCACTTTATAGTAGCATAGATTTAAAGCATTTTTAATAAGCAACACAAAATTAATCATCATACGAATTTGCTTGGATTTGACTCAACCCATTTTTTGTGATGCATAAATTAAAGCATATATTATTAGATTCCTTTTTGTTTTCTTAACCCTTACATAGGCTTAGTTTAAATGCTAAAGGTAGTTTTAGTTTGGTCTGCAACCAATTAATAGACCTCTATTGTAGTGCTAGTGGGTGGCTAGGATTCGAGATGCTCTCTGAAGCAAGATTTGTCATTGCCTTTTGTTTTGGGATCACTTGGAATTCACAAGCAAAGCTTGAGTTATTGTTGGGGTAGCGTTGATCTCCCTACACGAAGATCCCAACCTCACACATAGGGTAGAAATCGGCAGGCATGTACATCTAGAGAATTATTTAACCATGTCATTCTCCATTACGTAATGTGATAAAACGTTGCTTTGGCATATTGAAAGCTCGATTTCCAATTTTAAAGCTTATGCCTTTGTACTCTCTTTGCACACAAGGATACATTATTATTGCAGCATGTGCAATTCACAACTTCATTAGACATGAGATACAAATTGATCAATTGTTTTAAGAATATGGAAGGGAGGACTTGATTATTCCAAGGAAGGTGGACAGAATGTAGAGCCTCCAGAAGTTAGTTCACAAGCAGCTTGACGAAGAGAAATGATTGCACTTAGTGATAGAATTGCATATGAAATGGCAATAGCTAATAGTGTAAGAGTTGTTTAGAATGTAAGTACGGGAAGGAGTTTATGAGATTTATCCTTTGTGATTTGTGGTGTGCAATTTTGATTTATTCATTTTTTTTTCAAAGCAAATTTGTTATAGTTTAATGGCCTTGCAGGTTGTATAACAATGCATATTTGTTGATTTTGAAAACTTTAATCACTTTTTTTATCAATTGTTACCAAACGTGTTTCTTATCACATGTTTTCAAAAACCCAAAAACAGTAATTGTTACCAAACGGGTTTATTGTCACTTGATTTCAAAGACCCAAAAACAGTTGGAAATGATTTTAGTTTTCAAACTGTTTTAAGAAAAATGTTACCAAACAGCCTCTCAGTTTACCACGTTGAGGTTTGCCCCTTTCTAAAGGTTGGATGGTTAAAATGTTAACAATGTTGATGAGGTGGCAAGTCATAAAAATATATTGACAATTTTGCCCCTATTATTCTGATTATATTTAAAATTATCATGATTACCCTTTTGTGGGTTGGGTTCAATGTTTACAACATTAGTTCAAACGAAAAAACTCGACTTGATTAACATCTGCCATGAGGGAATTTCTGGTACTCAAGGCCTAAAAGAAGCTTTTTTATTTTTAAATGTAAACAATAGAGGCAAATTTGACAATTAACATTTTCTCAATTAAAATTTTGAAGGTTAAACATCTAGAAGGTGGAGATTTTTACACATAGAAAACTTTAAGGTGATAAGCTGATATTTTTGAAACCTCAGGGTAACAACTGGGATTATTGGAAGCCTCAAGGGATAAAGTGTAGATATCCCTTGTTTTCTTACAATTCCTTGTTTAAGAACGAGGCAAGTCGAGGACGGCATTGGAATAACAACGGACGATCCCACGGCATCCCAAGAGAAACAAACGATCGACGGTCTCATCTGGCAGCTTCAACAGTCGCCCTCTTCAGTAAGCTTTCTCTTTGTCTCTCAGTAAACAATTCTACAGGTTGATTTCAATTCTTTGTCAAGTAGACCCTTAGATTTTCTGGGTAGGATGTCAGGCAATGGAAGTAGAAGGTAGAACGAGTAATTATAATTATTGTTTAGGATTACAGAAAATGCCCCGATCCTTTCTTTTAATCGGAGCTCTCTGTTTTATTTTGATTTTAACCGGAGCTCTCTCTCTCTCTCTCACACACACACATGCGTGCACTCCTCTCTCTTAATCGGTTTCCTGGAGCATTTTTATTGTATTATCTTTGCAAAATCCCAGGTGGAAGTTTGAAACGAATTTTGCTATATTCCACTCTAAAACTTGATTGTGCTATATCCTTTCTGATTGTTGGACTCCAATGTTTCATTCACGTACCCCAGTGGGACTCACTGTCTTGTATTTTGGTTAGTTTTTGGATGAAGAATTTATATATATGAGTTTAAGGTTTCGTTTGAGATTCTTGTGATTGAAATGATTGGGGTTTTGATTAAAGATGGTCTAAATGATGTTATTGTGGGCGACAAGTTTGATTATGATATTTGGTGCAAAGGTTTTGTTTGTGCTGTTAATTAGTTTCATATGATGTTGGTTAAGGTTTTGTTAGTACTTTTAAGTAATTGCATCGAACATGATAGGTTCATATAATATGCCCAATAATTGTATGAATAACCTGTTACATAACTTTTTAATTACAAAAATTTTGTTTCAATCTTTTTGGGCTTATATGGCAGTAAGGATGTGAGCTTGTGACTGAATTAGGGTTGGGGTTTTCTGTTTCTAAATGTAATAACAAGTGGAAGCTCAGATATATGGAAAATACCTGATTTTGAGGCAATTTTTTTCCCTTGCTATGTCTTTTCTTTACAAGTACAATTATGGCAATGGAAAATAATTTTAGCTTGTTGTTACAAGTTTGCATCAGAAAACCAGATCTCTTCAATACATCAGAGCCAAATATACTGGGCCTTGATTGTCCGATATTGAGATGTACCAGTTGTCTGTAAGTGGAGCAGCAAGAATTGGCTAACCCTGCTCTGGTCCACAGAACTTTGCGAGGTTTATGTTAGGACAACACTATTTTCTAGCCTGTCTGATCTGGTTCATATAATTTTGATGGTCTCCGGTTAATTTTATAGGCATTCTTTTTCACTTGGATTGATATGCTTCTCATGCTTACAATTTTTCATTTACATTTTTCCTCTATAATTTCTGATGCAAAATAATAAAGTGGCAGTTACAATGAAGAAGTATGGCCTGCAAATTAGGGTTCAGCCATCACAACAGAAGAAAAAACCTGCAAGATCCATCATCCCCCCTCCCACTAGCTTTGGTGATGATGATGAAGATGATGTTGAGAGAGAAATATCTCGGCAGGCCACCAAGAACAGGATGCTCAAGGATGTGAGTAATAAGCTTGAATGTTTATGCCTTATTGGTGATTACATCTTTCTTTGTGATCTTCTCTGATGAATTATTTGTGCCTTTCTCATTCTTAAGATTGAGGAGCAACAGAAGAAAGCCTTAGAAGAGGATCCATCAGTCTTTGACTATGATGGTGTATATGACGAAATGAAAGCAGAGACAATTCGACCTCAGGCGCAGGATCGCCAGGAGAGGAAGGTACTTGCTTTTTAGCTGTTTTCCAATAAGTTTTAGAATCTATTGTCCTATGATTACTTTAATGGCCATTAACCTATTGCTAATTTTATAACACCTATAAAATTAACATTCATGTGCTTATCTACCATGATTTTTACATTATTTTATTGTTATCTTTTCCTAGTTTATGACCTTTTCTTTTTTGAGAGAATAATGAGAAAATGATATAAAAAAGGGAATAAAGAATGTACAAGGTCACCTAAAATGAGTAGGACCCAAGATAAAAATAAATAAATAAATAAATAAAAATGATAAAATTGAATAGCTTACAAGACTACAAAATACTCACCACAAGAAGACTGCATTTAATGAAAAACTATACAGCTTAGTTTTTAACTATCAACCTCTTTAGCCTTTTCTCCTTTCCGTTTAGTCTCTTGTAGGCACATTATATATATAATTTTTTTGATGAAAAGTTATTATGATATTACTTAAAGAAAAAGTGAATAGTTTACAAAACTACAAAATAGTCACCACAAAAAGACTGCATTACATATTTCTCACCAAAAAGGAAATCCACCTCGGAATCCAAAAAGAGAGAACATGCCTATGTGCCCCACTATAAGCTGATGCATTTCATAAGTCATTGGTAGAGTGGTGCTTGTGATTGAATGAAATATCGAAACCATGAACAAGAGCTCTAACCAAACAAACTAAATGAATAAACCTCCACGTACAATCCTGTCTACCTCTCACCCACGAGACAACAATGAAAGAATCACATTCCATCTTTAGGTCTTAGATACCTTTTGAGGCAGCCTCCTTGATTCCCATAGTTAGAGCTAACACGTCTGTTCTAGTTGAGTTTCCGTTGCCAATAAGTTCAAGATAGCCATGGGGATGACCTCTCCTCTACAATCTTTAAAGACACTTCCAGTCCAGATGGATCCGGGTTATCCAAACTATTACCATCAAAGTTGAGCTTTAATCGTGCTAACTCTGGTGGTACCCATCTATAAGTAATGAACCTTTGCTACATCAACATATCTGCCACTTCTTTCCGGTGATGGATAATTATGAAGGCGGAGTTCCCTGTGAACTTTTGTAGTACCAAAATCCAAGACGCCCACCTCAACACTATGGATTCAATAATCTCATCCCTGCTCCATTTCTTATTTTTCTAGATTCTCTTGTTACGCTCTTCCGAGATAGATCAAAGGATAGGAAGGCTCACTGACATGTATAGAATCCTTCCTCTATTCCCAAAATAAAAGAATCTCCATTTTCCCAAGGCCAATAGCAAAGTGGCTGGGAACACCTTTGACACCTAGAGCCTATGTAGAAGTGACCACCAAGACAACGAAGAAAACTCATAATAAAGGTGATTCACTGGCTCCCCTTGCTTCTGTCATGCAAATGTGAGGAGACAAAGCACATTTGGGCCTTTCCTTTGGATTACGTTGCAATATTGAACTTGTAAAGCAAAATTGTCCACGTTAATGTTTTAACCTGAGGGGGAAAATATCTCCATAAGTAGAATGGGTGAAGGATCAGATGGGAGATCTTTATCCAAATGAAGAGAGTAAAGAAAGGACTTGCTAGAGAAGTGGCCTTTAGGATACAGAATCCCTATATGAGTATTGGGGATGTTTGGAATTTGGAGAGATGACCACATCCTTAACAAGATCAAATACAGTCCAATTCAGACTCATCAGCAGGTCAAAAATCCATGTAGAAAGCTAGATTCCAAGTGAGGTATTTATTTGACCAAGAAGAATATCCACAACTATTGAGGCATGTTTATGAGACAAAATCCTGAAAAAGCAGGGGAAAAGTAGGTGGAGGGGGCTTTCTGCCCACAAGAGATCAAGCCAAAATATGGACGAGATAACCATTACACACTGAGAATCTAACCAAGGAGAGACTAAATGAGATAATGTGATATCAGTCTCTAGAGGATTGCATTGTACGTCCTAACTCTATGATTTATGTCCCACTTGTTCAAATTTACCCCATTCACATTGACTATGAATTTCCTCCACAAGCTATTTCTTTCCCTTCTAAAACAACAAAGCCATTTGCCAAGGGGCACTGCATTCTATGTCGG
This sequence comes from Buxus sempervirens, assembly GCA_947561395.2. Taxonomy (NCBI): domain Eukaryota; kingdom Viridiplantae; phylum Streptophyta; class Magnoliopsida; order Buxales; family Buxaceae; genus Buxus; species Buxus sempervirens. The sequence continues at coordinate 12,751,904 of OX387194.1, read as the reverse complement.
TGTGTTGATCCCTCCTTTCTTCTTGTCCTTGCATACCGTCTTTCAGTTTGTCAGATGATCTTTTTTGGACCTAGAATGACCTATAATCTTCCCAGAGGAAGTCTCTTGCATCTTCTCAATTCTATCTATGACTTTAGCGGGGCCTTAAACGAAGACAGTAAATGGGAATATTGTAAAGAGAAGCATTAATGAGAGCAATTCTATCACCCAAGGAAAGGTAATTCCTCTTCCAATGTGCTAAACTACAATCCACCTTCTCCAAAACAGGCCAACAAAAATCCTTTTTTTTTTATTTTTAATTATCACCTAAGGGAAGGCCTAGATTTTTTAGCAAGAAATCAGAAATAGCACATCCCTAAAACAATAGCTCCTTTGTGTAGAGTGTGATCAACTTGAATGCTTGTGATGCTACTTTTACCAAGATTGACTTTAAGGCCCAGCATCATCTCAAAAACTCTAAGGATATACTTAGTTTGACCAACATTCCGCTCCAAGGCTTCCCAAAAAGAAAAAATGATTGTGTCATCGGTGAATTGGAGATGAGAGATGGGGTAAGATCATTCTCCACTGCAAAATGTTTAATATGAATCGATTCTTTGGCCTTAAAAAACGGGCTACTAATGATGTCCCCTACTAAACTGAAGAGTGAGGGAGATGGGGAACAACCTTGCCTTAGACATCTAGAAGAATAGATGAAGCCTTTCACCTAACCATTAATTTATGTAAGAGTAAGAGACATTACAGATATAGCCATTCATCCATGTCCTCTACTTCACCCAAAAACCTTTCCAAGCGAAAATAGCTTTAATGATGTCCCATTTGAATCTATCATAGGCTTTCTTGAAATCCAACTTGCAAACAAGACCAGGATTCCTAGATCTTTCCTTTCCTCAATGCATTTATTGGTCATACAGAGGCTATTGAGAATCTATGTGCCCCAATAAAGGCACTTTGGTTCTGAGTAACTATGGGATCCAAGATCTTTCTTACTGCCAAATACAACCATGACCATCATGTTTAATCATCTCTCAATTGTCTTGATAAAACACAAATGTGAAGCCATCTGCCTAGGGACTTTAAAAAATATTGCTATATTTCTTATTCGTCAAAGTCCCTTTCCAATGAGGAACTTTGGGGCTCATCTAACCTATCCATTGTTGCACCTTAAAGATTAAACTCCTGCTCCGGTTATGATTTAAACAAATCTTCATAGTGATGTAAGAACCTGACAATTGCTATCCTCATACACTAAACAGTTCCCATTGGACATATGAGCTCTCCAATTTACATTTCTCTGAAAGAACATTGTGGAATGTTCCGCTTCTTTAATCTCAAGGCCTTAGACTTTTGCCACTAGGAAATTTCTTCATTCTAAGAATATCCTAAAATTATTTCTTCATTCTAAGTTTAAACCAATGGAGAAGATTGGTTTAAACTTGTTGAAACTTTCAACAAAGAAGCTTTTACCAAAGTTTGAACCTGTTTAAAATTTTTTTACCAATAGTACACCACTCATGTTTAATAGTTTCAAGAAAGAAATTCTGCACCTAACAAGTGTGAAAATTAAATCGAACATGCAGACACATGCCCAAGAAGGTAAAAATCACAACACAATTAACTAGCTATTACGTAAATACGGAATCAAAAGAAGAAGATTTCAGCACATTTCTTGAGATGATGAAAATTAACTACCTCTGTTATATATGTATTTACTGTGCTAATAGGAAATTATACTTAGCCCCAAAAAAAGAAAAAAAATAAATGCAAGCATAATATAGCAGCCTTCATCAACAATCTTACTTCACAATTCTTTGAAGTTCTTACATCAATTTTTCAAATTTCAAAAAACATGCTCCACCTAAATAATATGAAAAATCTAAAGCAATAAGATAAAATATGTACAAATATTCATGTTTTGTAAAATAAAAAAGAACAAAGGTTCATAAAATAGACGAAAGATAAAGATCATTAAAACAAACTAAAAACAAAATTATAAATCCTTTAATAGGTACAAGAAATATGAAAAATAATATGTTAAAATGCTGGTTACTATATACTTGAAAGAATTAAATTATATAATAACAGCTAAAAAGATCTGCTACGAACACCAAAATTTCGATGTCATGATTGAAAAACATAGCAAGATAAATTAGATTTTATTAAGGAAAGAAATGAGATATTTAAAAATACTTTATCAAAAGTTAATATATGTAGTAAAAGATGACCATAAATTGATTTGACTCATCTTCCTCAAGTTCTTGCAAATTTTCTTCAACTTAAAATAGAACTGAGGCAATTAGTAACCAATTTTGAATACAAATCAAATATTCTACCAGTTTGGGTGACAAGTTTTTAAACAGGTTCAAACTCGGGTAAAATCTTCTTTGTTGTAAGTTTCAACAACAGGTTTAAATAGAAACTAACCAAACTGCATTTGTAAGATTGTTTTTTCAGTTCTATTTTGAGTTAACTGAATAATTTCGGCTCTGTTTGCATTTTGAAATCTAAGCTAAAATTCAGTTTTGTTCAGTTTGAGGTTTTAATCAACATATTTTGGTTTAATCGAATTGAACCAGCCAAATTACACCCCTATTTTTCCTTAGTCAATTAGCGTTGATTATGCTATTCCAAAGGATAGTTTTTCTTTTTTTTTTACCCGTGCAGATTTCTTGTGTTGGGGAAGAGGGGACACTTGATGTACAAGGTACTTCTGTTTGTGACTTTCTGGTCGCTTTGTTTCGTGGGTGTGTGTGTGGTGTCGGGGGGATGATGATTAGATGTGTCTTTACAGATTGGAGGATTGGGGTTTGATGTTACAGATACATCATTGGGATTAGTAGCTGCTTGGGTAGGAACTATTTTGGAGTTCAGAGACTTCATTGTGAGTGTGGTTGTTAGATTCCTTTCTTCTATGATTGCTTCATCTTCCCTTGATATTGTCATGGATATTATGTAGTTCTTAGATGGTACTGTCAAACTTAACGTTGATGGTAATTGCATGATAATAAAAAGCTTATCTTTTCAAGCCTCTGTCATGAGCATTGCATGATAATAAAAATTCATATTGTTATTTTTTTCAACAATGAATGACATAAAATGACATGCTACAATGATGTATCTGTTGTGAATAATTTCTTGTGATATTGTCTTCACATTTATTGATTCAATTTTGCAGCCAAAATATATAGCGAAACTGATTGAAAAGGCTAAAACACGAGAACGGGAACATGAGATTATATATGAGAGAAAGCTTGCCAAGGAAAGAAACAAAGAAGACCATCTATACGCGGATAAAGACAAGTTTGTTACTAGTGCTTACAAAAAGAAACTTATGGAGCAGGCAAAATGGTTGGAGGAAGAACGGATTCGCGAACTCCGAGAGGAAAAAGATGATGTATGTCTACTGTACCCTTATCCCCATGTGATATCCATTTGTTAAGTTCTCTTATTGCTGTGTAAATAACTCAAGGATGCATGCTGTATCTGCTTCTACTATCTTTTGTTTCCTCAGTTTTTGGTCAATAAATCATGTTTCCTAATATGTGAGTGTCAATTGTTAGAGTAAACCCTTATACACCAGTTGTTTATATTGAACCGATTGCCAAGGCTTAACAATCTGAGCAGTTGGCTAAACAAAAACACCTGCCCACTAATCATCACAAATGGAAACAACCGTACCAGAAAAATAACTTATATTGGATGATCAATGATAGAAGAAGCTCACAACTTTGAAAGTGCTCCACATTATTTTCTTCCATTCATGAAGATTATCTTGTTTCTTCCTTTCTATGATGTCAACAAGTATCAATTGGGCATACATTTCAAACTGGGTGAAATTTGCTTCTCCTGTATCTTAATTTTATAGAAGATAGAACTTTTACTAATGTTTTTACATCATTCAGTCCTATGCCAGTCTACCACCAACTGGGACCATTCCCAGTTGACTTCATTTCTGTTAACATTTAAAGTACCTGTTTGGTGCATTTGTTTTTATGGTATCAAATGATCCACTACAGTATCTTGTTCAAGTTTGCTCTTCACATGAAAGGGCCTTCTATATATATATATAGGGATTGAGGTTTTCTAATCAATTTGTCTGGGGGCAATTAGTTAAGAAAAGATAAAAAAAAAAAGAATAGTTGTCATATGCCTTTCTTTCTCTAGATCAATATCTGCCTACCTCGTCTTTACACAAGGAGATTCTATCTACTGACAATGAAGAAATAGCTGGTCAGTTGACTTCACTGCTGTTTATATTTAGAACACCTGTTTGGTATGTTTCTTCTTATGGTATCAAATGATCCACTGTTCATCTCTTGTTCAAGTTTGCTCTATACATGAAATTATATCTTTTTATTTAGGGATTAAGGCTTTCTGAACGACTTTTACAGGCAAAGAATTGTCGTAAGGGAAAAAAAAATCTCAATTTTGAAATACCTTTCTTGCTTTAGAGCGTGATCTCTAGGAGAGTTTAAATGCTAACTGTGGTCCGTACCAATGTCACAAAAGATGCCAAAGAGTCACTTTCCCAATTAAAATTCTCCTGCTCCCTTCTGAATCTCATGTACCACAAAGTAGCATCGCATTCCCTAATTTAAACCTCTTTAATTAACACAATACCACTTGTGACTATCATAAATATATTTAGGAGTACCTCATTCAAAGGTATATCCCATCTATCCTCACTCCACCAATAGTCCCAAAACAACCCTAGTTTCCTTCTTGCATTTTAAGGCTACCTCTTTGGAATACCTTACTCATAATTGAAACCATTCTTTGAAAGCAGTTTGTCTACATCCCTTAATGTATAGGACTTCCCCAATCAGCTGAGCCATGCCTGTATTTGTTTGAATGATATTCTTCAAGGAGTCTCCCTCTCATTCTTGAACCTCCATGGCACTTATTGAATAACTACCCTTTTAGATGCAATCAAATATGTCAGTTGTAGTTCCTCATTCTCCCATGTGGTACAATATTTATCTAGACTTACCAAATGGTACCTTAAATACTATCCTTTACCTCCCGAGGGGAAATCCCAATCTGAATTTTCAATGTTGTTTGCTATTGATGCCAGCATATGGAAGAAAGACTTTAAGTATGATGCAAGGTTTGCCAAAGTCCTCCAAATAAGCTTTATCTTCCTCCTCTTTGACTGATAGTTTCTTTTCCACATTGCTAACCTCTTCTTTATTTTTGCTATGGTCCTGAAATGTACTTGTGTTTCATTTAAACACTATCAGAAACCTTAGATAGAGGATTGGAAGTGACTACATCTCAGAATATTCTCAACGATTACAGATTACTATCTTCTTTACTACAGCTATGTTAATTGTTTATAAAATTTATCCATAACCCCAATACAGCCTCAAAAGAACAATAATGCACCACCATTCTTTACTACTTGTGATGTCAAGCAGAATAAAGTGGTGTCATTTAGTAAAACGGAAGATTAATAACCAGTGGTGTTCGATCTTCAGCCACTTAGGGTTTTGTACCCATGAGAGGTAAGGGACACACCATTCCACCACCTCCCCACAAAAATCTTTCTGACCCCCTCTCCCTCCCCTCTGTCTCTCTCCATCTCTCTCTCTTTCTCTGTCTCTCTCTTTTTCTCTGATGCATAAACTTCACTTAGATAAATAACCATGCCCAAATTGGATTAGCTTTGCTGGTGCAAGCTGATATGAACAACTTTTTTTTTTTTTTGAACTTTTAAATATTTCATTGGAATATCGGACCTCTACTGCCTTGTGCAGGTATTTATTGGATGTTATGCCCAAATCAGATTAGCTTGACTAGGAAAGAAACATGTAGTTGAACCACTCAAAAAATAAAAAAACCTTGTGGTTCTGGTAAAAATTTTATTAATCTCCTATATTTTGCTCCAAACCTGATGCTTTTCACCTTACCAGAAATAGCCTTAATGTTGCAACTTTTTCCCCAATATTGCACTGATTTGCAACTAGTTTGAACTGAATAGAAACGCTGAACTTTCCTTTTTTTCCTGACTATGGAACACTAGTTTTGGGAAATATCTTTTATATTTTATTAATTTCATTCATTATATGACATTAAGATGAAAGGCCTAAAAATACTATATTCTTGCCAGACAACTGCTGTTTGTTGTTGAACTTTGCAATTGAGAACTGTTCCATGTGTTTCTGTTCAACAAATACACTTCTGAGAGAAAGGCTTCTCATTGTTATGTTATCCCATAGGCCATTAACAGAATCAACTAATGTAATAATTTCATATTTTTGTGGGGTTTGGGGTGTTCTATTTGAGTTGTGTTAGTTGACTAATTTTTGTGTAAGATATTCTTTCATGAGCGCTGAATCTGTTTGGAACAGATATTCTTTCATGAGTGCTGTATATGTTTGTAGATGATTTGAATTCTTGTCTCTGTTTTCTTATCTCCAAAGGTTACCAAGAAGAGTGACCTGAGTGATTTCTACTTCAACCTTTCAAAGAATGTTGCTTTTGGTTCTGAAGCTGCTGCATCTAGAAAGAAAGAGATTAAAGAAGAAAAAGTGATTGCCGATACCTCAGTAAAAGCAGGTGATACATCAACCAGCTCACCATCGATCTCTCCCAGAGAAAAAGAGAGCCATCAAAGCGAGACTTCTCACAAGAAAAACACTGAGACCGAGTCCTTAGATGCAAGACCGGGTCCAGACACTTCCCAACAAGAAAATGCCGCGTCTGAACCATCAGTAGCTGATCAACCAAAGCATGACCATCATAAAAGAAGTAATGACGCATTGGCTGCAGCTAAAGAACGCTTTTTGGCTCGGAAGAGAGCAAAAGAGCAGTAGCTGAGGCTAGAATGCGACTTTCTACCCACAGCTTAGAATTTGGTTCCTTAAAGCAGATGACCTATCAAAGGGCCTGGCTCAAGTGAAATTTATGTGATCTACTTCAGGTGGCAAACCAACTTGATGGAAATCCTCTACTCTGGAATCAAAATGCTCTCTCTCCAAAATGCTACTGAAGCTCACTGTTGTTTCCTAGCAAAGCTCTTACGATATTTCACCATCTGTGTTGATTTCTAAAGATTTTCAAGATGGTAAAGCACAGACTTAGATTTTTCACACCTGTATTATGTTGTATATTGCCTCCCCTCTTTAGATTTGATTGAGCATAGTGATCACCAGCAAAATTGTTAGAATCATAAATCCATGACTCTTCACTGCTGTTTAAATCTCTTACAGGTTTTTTACTTGGTAATACCAGTGTGTTTTCTCTTTGATTCCTTTGCACAGATCATTTATGAACAAATGGGACTTTATAATAGCTGAAAACCCATGCAATGCTTTATTTATGCATGTTACAAGCAGCCTCATATTTCAGGTATGGAGTATGGATACAAAGTTTTAGAAACATGACCAGACCAAGCTGATGCTTGGACCAGGTCTGGTGGAAATCCTTAAGAATTTGATTCGGCTCGTATTCGTCTCATTAATTTCAATTGAACCAATGGTTCAATTACATACACAGCTTCAATTGAAACTGGAAATTGTTATTTTGTTCATTGAAACATTGGTTTTCGTCAGACTTCGAATTCACTTGAAAATTACTTGGAAGTTGGAACTGAACTGAAATTGCAAATAATCCCGGACTAATCTGGTCCAACCAGCAATTCTTTCTGGTTTTCAAGGCACTTATGTCTTACATGTTTATCAGCAATTTTCCTTATACGGTAACTAGAAAATTCTTCATTTCTATGACCAAGCTCCATTAGATACATGGAATGAATTTTTTTAATTTGGGTATTCATTATTATGTACTCGAATTAGGGATTTTTGGTCGTATTGGTGAGATCGCTGTTTGTGACCGGAGGAGGATTTTGTACTTTGTAAAACCTATTTTATCACAGATTTAGTGAACAAATTCCCATCATCCATGGATGTAGGAATCATTGCTGAACTATCTAAATCATGTGTCTCTGTTTACTTCGATTTCCTATTTTAGTTTTGCTATTCGTTTTTCAACACCAAGATCGTTCTTTTTTTTTTTTTTTTTTTTTGTAAGTTTATTTGCATTGAAAAACTTTTTGTGCCTTTCAGCCAAACCGAAGAACAAAATACGGAAAGTTTCTCTTCCTTTTGAATTAAGAATTCAACTAGTCACTTGTGTTTTGTATCATATCCCCATCAAAGATGAGTCCTGAATAGAAAAGAAATACCTTGTGGTACTGGTTGGTGGTGGGATATCTTTCATTTTCAAGGTCTAATGCCCATTAATAATGGAAAGTAAATAGTTGTGGGTATTAAAATCTATAGTTTCCCACCCTTGATGGGCTTAAACTTAATAAAAGTCTATCCTCAACTAGTTTGGTTATAAGATAACCTTTTATTAGTGGAAAATAGGACTCTTTTGGAAAAGTTCTTTCTGATGAACCCACATTTTCATGGAATGTTCAATTCCCTTTACTTTCCTATAGATTCCATCCATCCAAACACAACCTAAATTTCAATCACAACGACATTTTTTCCGTAAGTCAAGGGCTTTCCTAAAACTAACATAATTTTTTTTTCTTTTTTTTATGTAAATTTTTGAAAAACATTAAAAGAATTAGACAGTCATTATAACATGAGGTAGTCAATAGTGCCTATATTAAAAATAGTTCATTTAAGTTTGTCCATTTGACAAATTCTAAAAGCATCATACCATATAAATGGTTTAGATTAGCCACACATTTTTTCACATTTCATCAGCCGAACTAAACCAAATAACACAGATAATGAGATTTATATGGGTGGTTATCCATGTACCACATCTAAAGAACCTACTGTTAGATGGTTGACTTGAATTGCACATTCATTTTTTATATGACAAAAAGAATGTTGATACATGGGCCTTGTGGATGGGTTCATGTATCCAGGGGTTTACTTCTCTAGGATAGGTCCAATAAAGGGCCTGCCTATTGTTAGTTCAATTCCTTTATTTATTTTGGTTTTCATAATGGTGGATTATGTAAGCAATGAAGTTGACAAGGCATATACAATTTTTAAATGATTATTATAACTTTTAAATTAACAGATGATGGCACTCCTTGGTGACATGCATTATTTTAAAGATTATGATTGAAATAGACATATCAAGCAAACTAAGCTTTCAAGCCATGCCCCAACTTGTCTCTGGTATGATAATGGGGACCATAACCCTCCTAGCTTACACGGCATTGTGTTTCATGTAGGTGGTCTATTTTGTCAGAACATGCCTTGGACTCCCACTCTGTTGCATATCTAGACAATCCTATCCATTTTACCTTTGCTTCACACCGCCGCAGCCGCCGCCCCCACCACCACCACGGCCAACCCCTCCCCATCCCCATGATTTATACCTATCATGCATCTTGCCAATTATATGACAAATAACAGCTGTTCATATTTCAAAAAAAGAGGGGGGAAAAGGGTTTTATCTAGCAAACGCTTATTTTCTCTCCAACTCAAAATTCCATTGTTCTTGAATAAAACAAAGGCTAGCTAGTTTCCATTTTAAAATTTTAAGGCATCTGGACCAAAAAAGAAAGGGAATAATTTCATTGGCATATTTTAGCAGATGAAGCCAAATTTTGGCATCGAACAAATGCTTATTCCCACTCCAATCTATGATTCCATTGTCTTTGAATAAAACAAAACCAATGCTGCTATCCAATTTTAGTTAGCAAGGCATTTGAACAGAGTTAAAAAAAAAATGAAAGACACAGTGATCTCATTGCACACTTTCTATTTGATGAGTGATGAAAGATTTCATAAAACGGATCTGCAAATGTTTGTCCCTTCTTTAACCAGAGATTCCATTGATCCTGAATAAACAAAAACAATATTATTTTACAATGTTAATTAACAAGTCATCTGGAAAATTAAATAAATGCAAAATAATGGCAGCCGAAAGCTAGATCTAAAAAATGCTTAATTTTTCCCCCTAAACCCAATATTTTATGGTCCTTGAATTGACAAAACCAATGCTGCACTAAATTTAAATAAGCAGGGCATGTGAAACTTAAAGTCATTCTGAGCTTGCTTGAAGGTCCTGAAGACATGGGTATGGGGACCCTTATAATCCTCCTCGCTTGCGCTATCTGTTTCTACTTCCTTATACTTCTCTTCAAATTCCTCTACAAGGAATGGTGGAATCCACTTTGCATACGACATTTGATGGCGGCACAAGGAATTAAAGGGCCTCCTTATAGGTTTCTCAAGGGAAATACCATAGAAATAATGAATATGAGAAGTGAAACCAGGAGCAAACCCATGAACTTGTCACATGATATATTCCCTTACATTCTACCTCACATGCATTCATGGCTGAAGATATATGGTAAGCACTACCTTTTTTTTAAAAAATATTTTTAAATTTTGCTTTGATCAATTTATTTAAATTGTAAAATGAAAATAGGGATGAATTATGTCAGTTGGCATGGTTCAAAAGCTCTGTTGGTGGTTACCGAGCCTGAACTAATCAAAGAGATACTAAGCAATAGAGATGGAGAATACCCAAAGACAAAGATCCAAGGCTACTTAAAGAAGATGTTTGGAGATGGGCTCTTGATTTCTGAAGGAAAAAAGTGGATCAAGCACAGGAAATTGGCCAACCATGCCTTCCATTCTGAAAGCTTGAAAGTATGTTGTTTTCACTTTCATTATGCTTCTCTTGGAGTTATGACAAGGATTAGACTAAGTGGCCAAAATCTCATTAGGCATGCATCAGTAATAATGCCTTAATCCAAGTAGTTAAGGTCAATCCTCTGAATCATATTCCGACATTTAACCAACATAAAGAATGCTTAAATTTTTGTGGAGTTAGTAACTCTAGTTATCAGTAATAAAGAAGAAAGAAATCTACAATATATATTAGTAGAAAAATTTTGTTAAGGTAACCTTGAGAAGGGATGATGCTTGTCCAGAATATGGTTCCAGCAATGATCACCAGTGTTGAGATGATGCTTGAGAAATGGAGACAACAAGAAGGAAAGGAAATTGAGGTGTTTGAAGAATTCAAGGTTATGACATCAGATGTAATTTCCAGGACAGCATTTGGAAGTAGTTATCTGGAAGGAAAGAACATCTTTGAGATGTTAATGAAGATGGCTGTGATAGCTTCCAGAAATGCTGACAAAATAAGACTTCCTGGCATAGGGTAAGATTACATTTAGTACATGTCCATACTTGTACATTCTCATGTTATATAATAATTATCTATAAGAATACAAGTTTATATGTGCTCACCATTTTTCTTATCCATGTTTTGTTGAACATTTTTTTTTTCTGCTTATGTAGAAAAATTTTGAAGACACAAGATGATATTGAATCAGATAAATTCCAACAAGGAATAGAAGAATCTGTCATGCAGATCATAAAGACAAGAGAAGAAAAGGTGAAGGGGGGCCAGTTAGATGGATATGGGTGTGATTATCTTGGTTTGCTTGTACATGCTAGTCATGATGCAGATGAGAGCAAGAAGATATCCATAGAAGACATGATTGATGAGTGCAAGACATTTTACATTGCAGGCCATGAGACTACTGTGAGTTTGCTCTCATGGACTGTTCTCCTTCTAGCCATTCATACCGATTGGCAAGAGAAGGCAAGGAAGGAAGTATACGAATTGTTCGGAAAAAGAAATCCAGATCCAGAGGACAATGGCATTGCTAGATTAAAAATAGTAAGCCATCCAAAAAATTTTCATGTACTCATCGACGAGTACACACACACACAAAAGCTTGTAGTTTTTGTACATACAAAGAAATTCATATGTAATTTCTGACTTTAGTATCTTATTTCTTGCAGATGAACATGATCATCAATGAATCTCTAAGGCTCTATCCTCCTGTGATTGGCTTTATTAGAAGAGTTGCAAAAGAAGCAAGAGTGGGAGAGCTAATTATTCCAAAAGACATAGAAGTCATGATTCCAACTTTCCCAGCTCACCTTGATCACAAAATATGGGGAGAAGATGCCCATCTCTTCAAACCAGAGAGATTTTCAGAAGGGGTGGCCAAAGCTACCAAAAATTCCCCATCGGCCTTTCTCCCATTTGGTTTGGGTCCTAGAACATGTGTTGGCTTCAACTTTGCAACCATTGAAGCCAAACTAGCTCTGTCGATGATACTACAGCGCTATTTGTTTACTCTTTCACCAGCTTATATCCACTCACCTATTCAGGTACTCACCAGTCGCCCCCAACATGGTATTCAAATCATGCTTCAGCCAGTGTAGACTCTGGTTATTAGCAAATAAACATTCATGTATATATCTTTGTCTTTAAAATTCCACTTTTATGTATCCCTAGTTTAATTTCCCTGCAGTAATATGCTTGAAAGCGAACCTCTGGAAATTAATAGTACAGGCTTCAAGTAGCTCTGGGAATGGCTGAATAAAACTGTGAAACTGCCTGCAATTTTTATGGGTTTAGGTAAAGGTTCTTAAGAAACTGGATAATTGGGTTGGATTTCGGTTAGGCTTCTTGATCCTAGTTTGATCCTTCAATTGACATGTTGAAGTATGGGTATAAGGTCAGGAAGACTGTGCTAGCCTTTCAAGTGCTTTGCATCATTCAGATGAGTGCATACTGATAGGATCAAGCGCTTACCACTAGACCTTAAGTTATTGGTTAGAGCGTAACTTTATTTCCTTCTACCATAGCAGGATGCCCAACATCCCCAACAACCATAACATGTTCTTAGGGAGACTTGAACCTGAGACATGGGCTTATTTAGAGTGTAAACTTTATTTCCTTATACCGTAGCAGGATGTTGGACCTTGGCCCAACATCCCCAACACATGTCGGTAGTCTTTGAACCTCGAGTCAAGCAAAATCAATCCTTGACATTGCTGGAAGACCCTTCCAATTTGTGAAAGATCGTGAGTGCAATTTTTACAGCACCAAAATGGAAGTGTGTGTACCCAGCCTGAATCTAGGGTACGTTTAAGAAACTCAGGTAGAATGGAGATAGGAATTAATTAGTTCTTCGTCTAGTTTGCTGGGAAGTGATATTGATCAAATTTAGTGGCCTGGCTATACTCCTTAAACAGGCTATGATGAAGAGGAAAAAGGTTTTTTATTAGTTTTTTGAATGAGGGTTTTGACTGAGAATATATGAAGTAAGGATTAACTAATTTTAACAGGAAACTCAGTGATTGGAACCTTACTCTTCTTCAGGGATATATGATATTTCATAAAAATACTGAAATTTAAAGGCAGTGGAAGAATGCAAGGAGAGAAGAACTAGTGCATCGAGAGAGATAATCTGTGTCCATGAGAAATGAGGATGTTGCTCTTTCACCTATGCAACCGCTACTAATTTATCTTTTTTGAAAGAATTTATGCAATGAACAAATTATAATTGATTACTCTTGCTAGTAGTCCTTCTCAAGGTTTATAGTTTCAGCCCCCAGCGATGCATTTCGCTAGGGGAAATCATCAGGGTGCATCGTTGGTGACTTTGGCGAAATTTCGACGATTTGTCACCAAAACGGGGCGGTGTGCCGAGCGAAACGAAAAAAAAGTTATTTTTTATTGGCGAAACGGGGCAGCGTGTCGACGAAACGGAGCAGCGTGCCGACGAAATTTCCCCAAAATCCAGAAAAACCAAGTTTTTGCCCATTTTTTGCCTTTTTATTTTTTCTGCTGTTTGGCGGCATGCCGTCGAAATTTCGTTTTGTTCGGTGGGCGTGCCTCGGCACTGAAACTTTAAACCTTGGTCCTTCTCAATGCTATCTTTAGGTTTAAAAATGTGTAGGACTTCTTACAATCTTATAGGGCCATGAAAACCTTATTATTATGTTATTCAAAATAAAAGCTTGAATAATGAAATTCAGTGTCCATACTTTAATGGTGTACTTGCTTATCAGTGTTATAATGTGGAGGATCCATTAATACGGCAACCACAAAGCATACTAGTTAGATAAGCAAGGAGACAGTTTCAATTCTAATCACTTTTCTGATGTGGAAAATCCGTCAATGCGGCAAACACAGAACAAACTCATTGGATTGGCACGGAAACAGTACTCTTAAAAGATAAAAATAGCTAAGATTGCATAGGCTTAAGAGCAACAAGAATAATTTAGAAACTCATGAGAAATACAAAGAAACAACATAAGAGACTGAATCACTTTAAAGAAAGCAACTTCATCCGTGCTTCGACTTGATCCGTTGCTTTCTTGTTCAACAACCAATTATGTGGAATGGTCTATGAATCAACGGCACTATCTTTCCATTATTTACAGTATCATAAAAATAAAAATAAAAGACAATAAGAAGAAAATGCTCAGAAAGAATACCTATGGTGAGATTAATAGCATATTATATTGATGTATCTTTATTTTATTCTTATTTCACTTTAAAGAATTGGAGAAGCACAACTCATTAACCATCAAAGATAGACGTAGCCTTGGGTATTTCTCTTTATTTTTAGTAACATCGTACAGGATTGGCGAATCTTTATTTTATTGGGAAATTTACACTAACACCCCCTGAGGTTTGGGAAAGTGTCACGGACACCCCCTGTGGTTCAGAAGCGATCACTTACTACCCCCTAGTTTGGAAAAGCGTCTGTTACACCCCCTGCAGTTACTTTGGTCACAAACGGCGTTGGATATTTTGTTCTAATGGCGAAAATACCCCTCATTTAAAACGCTCTTCTCTCCGTTATCTCTCTCTCCACGATCTCCCTTCGCCCTAAATCTCCCTTCGTCCTCCTTTCTCCAAGAACAAAAGAAGCCCTAACCTAAGACGAAGAAAGAATGCATTGTAAATGCCTTAATCGCTTCACCCTTCTTCTCCTTCACATCCCCTTCACGAAGCCTCCCTCTCTCTCTATCTAGTTCACTCCAGAAATCTCCTCCCTCCGTTCTCTTCTCCACAGTCTTCCTCGCTCTGCGCAACTTCGAATCAAGGAGCTTCTATATTCTTCATCTCGACTAGCAGCTAAAAGCTTCGTTCCTGCGCAACTTCGAATCAGGTATTTCTTGATCTTGTTTATCCGAGTATTTCGTCCGATCTGAGAGCTCATCTTGACTAGATTTCGTTTTTTGGATTTGATTTCTAGGACTTTCTGTTTTGTTTTCTTAGCTTGAATTTGAATGTGATCTTTGTTATGAAGAGTGATTTAGGAGCATCAGTAATGTGACATCTTCGTTCTCCTTCCAAATCTCAACTAGGTTTCAGTAATGTCAACTAGATTTTGTGTGTGTGGTTCCAAGCTCCCAACATGCATGATGGGTCTTCTGTAAGAGTAGTAAATTAAGGTTCCTTCTCATCATCATCATCGTGACGATGATGGAAAGGGTGGAGCCAGGAGTGTTTCTTTTTGTGAGGTTCTTCATCAAGGCCACCACCCTCACCCTCATGAACATGATACTGATTATTGTCGACCCTGATGAAAACCTAGCACAAATCCTAAACCTTAAAAGCAAATGATTTCAGCAAAGAAAGATATAAGCTCCAAGAAATAAACGCAAATGGTTTCGGCAAAGAAAGATACGGTGCCAACAGCTTCCCTCTGACGGCTTCCAATCACTACAACAACTATAAAATTGATGCCTTTTCCCAATTAACTAAACTTGGAAAAAAAATCCTGCTAATCCGTTCAAACTAGTGATAAAATGGTGAATGTTATGTGCAAATAATTATCTTCTACTCAAAAAACCACACAGAAATAGTCTTTGTATCAGCTCGCAATCGCGTCCATTGTTGCTCTGTAACTTTAGATTCTCAATAAAAATAGATGAAATCATGTAGATCCAAGGGCAATGGCACTCCTCTTAGGAACCTAGGAAAGATCTTTATTTGGTGGTTTGCTGTTACCATTGTTGCAGTTTTGCATGTTGGGTACAGGTGCTTAGTGTATGAATAAGGTTCTCACAGTTTGTGGAGGACCAGCATACTCTTGGTGCCCTTCCACCTCCAAAATTAATAATTCTTTTGGGTTGTGAGCTGTTTGTAGGGAGCTTTTGTAGTTGCAAACCAATTTAATGGGTTTTCTGTTATAGCAGAGATTTGAGTTTAGTACACTGTATTACTGTTATATCAATGTAAGAAGTTCTCCAACATTTTCTAGCATTCCTTTAACTATTAATATTATATTAGAGTCTGCCTCTGTACATAACAATCTCATGGTTGCACAATTTGACATAATTGAATACATGTGAAGCTATCTACGTGTCTTGTTATCACTAAAGATTACGAACTTACACTCAGATGGCCAACAAGTGCAGACTTAATGTCTTGGTCCAGTACTTACAACAATAAATAAAGGTTCAAGTGCACCTCCAATTAATTTGTAGCCCTTTGCTGAAGATAGGGAGTTAAAGCAAGTACAAAAGCATTCCTACATGTTGTTGAATACACATCTTGGAGTGGTCTCCAGCCTTTGTTTTAAGTACTGTATCTTGAAATGACTGTATGCCTATATTGATTGATGTTATAGGGTTACCACAGCATTTGGATTGTGAGTTGTGTTTTATCATATCTTCTGTCATTAATATAATATCACAGGCTTGACTTCATGATCTGTGACTTCATGTCAGCATAAGTAGGCATAATGTTAGGGATTATCTGCTAAACTTAGGAACCAAATAGGTGAGAACCCAACCCCGTACCCCAACATGGCAGCATAAGACAAGTTCACTTTTGTGTGTGATAACTGAAATGTTGCGTAATTGTGAATGCATGCAAGTCTTTTAATTTAAATTATAGTTTTGTTTAACATGAAAAGATAGAATTAATCTTGTAACATGGAGAGTTATTTGACTATTGGCCCTCAGTAGATTATTGAACACTTGAATGATAGATGAATTTCACTAAGGTGGACAAGATGAGGTGTAGGAAAAATCTTGTTAATCACAGAAAACATGGCAAGCCTTATAAGTATAGTGCCTCAATTTTCAAAGTTTATTGCTATTAGTCCTTATTTGTCCGGACTTTTGTTGTTGTCTGTCATGTGATCCGGTGTGATCTGTAGCTAATTTCATCTTGTTCAATTTGTTAGGCGTAGTTTCTTCTGAACAAGATGCATATACTTAAAGTTCATCACTCAAGAGGCGTTGATTACATTGATAATGTGGATGAGGACAGATATAGTTATCTTGATTTGGCGGATGATGCCATGAATGTAGCTAAGGTTGATGTTGGTAATGCTTTCACCATCAAGTATCGTGCTCCTGGTTCACAAGATTTGCACGTTATTGATGGTGATACAATATTAATGAAGGTGTTTGAGCTCTATAGCAATGTAAATGAGATCAACTTGGTCGTGGAGGAAGAGCCTGCAGTTCTAATATCCCAATGTACGCAAGAGGAAGCGGCTACTTCAGGTGGAAGAAGAAGTGAGGAGCAAGAATCAATAGATGCTGAAGATTGGGTAGAGGAGGAGGTTATAATAAGTGAAGATGAAGATGAAGATGAAGATGGAGATGAAGATGAAGATGAAGATGAAGATGAGTTAAGTAATGAGGGAGAAGAAGAAGGTGAAGAAGTTTTGAATGACACACGTGTACCACGAGAACATGATGAAGTAGGTTTTGAATATGAAGAAGATAATGGAAACCAACTCTCTGATTATGAATCCGATCCGGACTACCAAAATTTAGCTGACTCAGATGAAGAACATGTTGGGGATGGGAGTTTTGAATTTGATATGGAACATGGTATGGAGGAGCCTAAACTTGAGAAAGGTATGCTATTTCCTAGCATCAATGATTTCAGAAAAGCCCTAACTGAGTTTGCGATTAGAGAAGGATTCAACATAAAGAGAATGAAGAATGAGCGAACTCGGGTCACAGTTGGGTGTGCTAATGCGGATTGTAGGTGGAGACTACATGCATCACTGAGACCTGATGGGATGACTTTCATGATCAAGACAATTCAGCCAGAACATAATTGTACTCGTGTACACAAGAATATTAAAGCAAACTCTAGATGGATATCGGATAAGATTATTCCACAACTTCGTGCAAGTCCAAAGTTGCCTATATTCATCTATTAGAGAGATCGTCCATTCTCAGTACGGTATTGAGCCCAGTGATATGCAATTAAGGAGGGCTAGGAGGAAGGCAATTGAAGACGTAGAGGGAACGTATGGACAGGCGTATGGGATGCTATGGAGATATTCTGAAGTTGTTAGAGCTACCAACCCA
This sequence comes from Buxus sempervirens, assembly GCA_947561395.2. Taxonomy (NCBI): domain Eukaryota; kingdom Viridiplantae; phylum Streptophyta; class Magnoliopsida; order Buxales; family Buxaceae; genus Buxus; species Buxus sempervirens. Next base: position 12,733,761 of record OX387194.1, on the reverse strand, counting down.
GGGAGTTTGGTAAAGATTGAGTCAGAGAGGTTGGGTCCCTCTTCAACTCCCAGGTTCAAGAGATACTTCATTAGCTTTAATACAATGAAGATTGGATTCATTCAAGGATGTCGACCATTTATTGGACTTGATGGTTGTCACTTGAAGGGTCCATTTGGAGGAGTATTGTTAGCTGCAATAGCATTAGATGGGAATGGTAGTTTGTTTCCTTTGGCTGTTGCAGTGGTTGAAGCAGAAACACAATATAGTTGGTCCTTTTTCTTACAGCACTTATACATGATTCTTGGGAGTGTGGATCAACCATGGACTTTCATGTCAGACAAACAGAAGGTATTTATTAATTTTTAACTTTTAAGTAATTAATTTGCTAGATTAGACAGAAGGTATTTAATTTGCTAGATTAGACAGAAGGTATTTATTAACTTTGTTTAACTTTTAAGTAATAGATTATACTATAATTTGTAACTTTATTTTATTTTACACTTTATAGGGTATTGTAAAGGCAATTGGAGACATCTTCCCTTATGCTAGCCAGCGTTATTGTGCAAGACATGTTTCTAGCAACTTCAAGACAGTTCACAAGGGTATTTTATTGAAGAATTTATTCTGGACAGCAGCTAGAGCCTATCATGTATTTGACTTCGAGGATGCAATGGAGCGGATCAAGAATGCATCACCTGCGGCATATGATTGGCTGAAGGAAATCCCTCCATCTACTTGGTCGAGACACACTTTTGATGTGCGTGTGAAGAATGACCACATTACAAATAACTTGACAGAGTCTTTCAATCAGTGGGTTGGTGAACATAGAGAGAAGTCTATCATATCTTTAGTGGATGGTATAAGGTCGAGGTGGATGGTAAAAATTCAAAAACGATACCAAACTGCATTGACATGGACTACATTGGTAACCCCCAAAGTTTGTGGCATATTGGATGCAAGAATCAGGGCTTCAAGGAACTGTCGTGTATTGTTTGCCGGTCAAGATGAATATGAAGTAAAGGAGGATGAAACAAGCAAATATATTGTAAAGCTCGGTCCACGGACATGTACTTGCAAGGTGTGGGATTTGTCAGGGATACCATGTAAGCATGCAGTACAATGCATAAGATGGAGAAGGGAGAATTTAGAGAACTATTGTGACCAATGTTATAGGGTTGACACATACTTGAGGGCATATGCTGAAATGATTCATCCAATTCCGGATCAGAAGATGTGGCCAACAGTTGAGGTGGAGCCATTGATGCCTCCTTGTCTTCGTCATTTGACTGGAAGACCGAAGAAAAATATTTTGCAAGGGCATATTTTGCATTCATCAACCCACAAAAAGAACCCACAGTCATTATGTTTCTGCATCAATAAGAAAAAAAGCTTTGTTTTTTTTAGTACATTTATAGAGACTTCTTTTGTTTTCATAATAGATTGGAATTGTTTAGAAGTTGATACTTACCCAACATGGGCATCGGTAGAATTCTGTACCAGGATTCTTTTGGGTGTGCGATTTTAGAATTAAACATTTCCCTTGTGCACATGGACATTGTACTGCAATCATTTTTCCTATCAAAGATGGAAAAACTCAATTCCAATTACAACTGAACATAATTAGAACTCAATTCCAATTAAAACTGAACATAATTATCCAACAATACACTTAAAACAATTACAACTATACAACAAGCAAAACAAAGTGAAGTAAAATCATCATTACAAGGTTTGCTGGATTTTTATTTGGTAAGCCTAGCAAATGATTCAAATTAGCATATGATGGGGTTTATTTTGCCTTGAAGCTTTCCTTACAAGGGCATTCTCCATCTTTGTTTACATTCAAATATTCACTGCTGTTTTTCAAAAGATTGATAACTATTTCTGAATGGCATCCCCATATTCACTGCTGAAAATCCATTCAACACATTGATGAAAGAGGATTTAGCCTCTGCAACTACCAAAAGTGTTCATGTTAGTGGGTTTTTCCTCCACATATCTTGGTTTAGGGTTTCACAGAGCAAATAATACAATGTGTTGAACATTGTCTTACTGATGTTTATATCAGCCCTTGAATGTGAATTTGGGCTAAATTAACTTGTATTAAGAAAAATGAATTTCTAGAGAATACACATCCAGCTATGTTTTTACTGCTAGATTAGTTGACTCTTGTTACTATTAGGGAGAAATCTATAGTTGACTCTTGTTACTATTAGGGAGAAATCTATAGTTGACTCTTGTTACTATTAGGGAGAAATCTATCTTCAAATGTCTCTTTCTTTCTCATAGTTTCTTTACCGAGTTGCCATCAGTGATACATTTGATCATAGACAATCATCTTCCTAATTTCATAGTCTTCATGTGAATCTCACATTTTAAAGCATGAGCATTAGGGAATTCAAGCCCTAACCTTAAGACCAAGGAGTTTGCTCGAGCCTCACCTATACCTCACAAGCCTACAAGAACACTGGTGTGAGTCCCTCCTTGATCACCGCATTCAGACCAAGGGCATCAGCACCCCTGGTGGAGTCACGGTCTTTCCAGCCTACAAAAGGGTTTACGATGATTGTGTAGACACCTGATTTTTGCACCCCTAAAATGGCAAAAAATGAAAAGTCAAACTTTTAGTCAAACCCTGAGGGGGTCAAAAATTGACTTTTTGATTCAAGTGAATTTGGCCATCAAACTTCATCTCATTGAAAAGAGCATTTCGACATGGTTCCAACGCAACTGGATTTGCTGGAATCGGAGTCCAGATGAAAAAAGATAGGACCCGGTCAAGCTTTTGGGGGAGCGAAAGTTGACTTTTTGCTCGACCCTAATTCAACTGCTAAACTTGATCCCAATGGATAGGTGATTCCGAGCTGATTCCAACGACACTAAGTTTGCTGAAATCGGACACCGGATGAAGAAGTTATGAGCAGTTGAAGTTTCAGAAAAACTGCCCATGTGGCAAAAAGGCAGCAAAAATGGACTAAACCAATAAAATAAATAAGATAAAAGTGTTTAATAATATTTTAATAAAGGAATCTCGTTTATATAATAAAATAATCATAAAATCGAATGTAAATCTTGCAAAAAACCAAATTGAATAAAGATTTGAAATCCAAACATTTTTAAAACGTGCTGGACCGTATTTGCATTACGGGCAGGGCATGCCCGTATTTAAAGTACGGGCACACTTCTAGAAGGAAACACGCGTCGCTGTACGGCGGGACAAGCGTCCCGTACGGAAGAATCTGCGATAATTGCAAATATTCGTTTTTCGCCCGTATTTGAATTACGGGCAAGGCACGCCCGTACTTGAAGTACGGGCAAGGCATGCCCGTACTTCAAATACGGGCACGGAAATTTTGCCTATAAATAGAGAGGCCACCCCCTCATTTGAACAAGCCCTCTCCCCTGGCCTACCCCCTCTCCCTCTTGGTGCTCTCCACGGCTAAGCCCTGCCCAATTATCACCACCCCTAACCCAAACTTCTTTTGTTCCCAAAATACCCCTATCTTACCAAAACCATGCCCAAGCTTTCCCTAACCCTCCTTTGAATATAGCATCCTAACAAACCCCTTTCAAAACCAACTTAAGAATCTTTGGAGGACGCGGAAGCGCTGTCAAAATTTCCGGAGCACCATCACATATAATCAAGAACAAGGTAATAGTAAAGGGATACTTTTGGTAATGTATATATTTGGGATTTAATTCTATTTAAATATGCTTTTACATTGCTACTTCTCTCTCACCTGTTTCTTTTGTTTTGCATGGTGATGGACACTCCATAATATGGAGGAAATTCCTCTTAAAGAAAGAAGAATGCTTTAAGCTAAGAATAAACATTTTAACTAATGTTTAAGATACTTTATTAGTTCTTTTTGCTTACGGACAAGGAGGGATGTGACTCCCTTTTAAGGACCTCTTACATCCTTGTACTCTCCCTCTTCTCCTCTTTTGACAATGGTCATGTGGGAGTACAAGCAAAGTGAGCTTTTGGGAAACATGGAAAGACAAAGAAAAGTGGCTTTTTAAGCCAAATGAAACAAATGAAGAATCTGGAAGCCCAGTTGAAGCTGCCGAAACACTTAAAAAGGCCACGGAACAGATCCGGAAGAAAATCGGCGGCCAAAATGCAAAACAAAAGGCGCCCGTAAACTCAGGCCGGTCCGGGCAGGACCGTATTTTCTTCACGGGCGAGGAAGACCGTAATTCATTCACGGGCAAGGTGGACCGTATAGAAAATACGGTCCAATATGAATGTAACTTGAAAAATGTAATTTTTTCGGTCCAATTGGACTTAATCCGGCCTGAACCGACCCCTTTACAACTTGGGCTGTCTTAAGCCCATTTTGGACTATGGGCCTAGATGGGCCCATCAAGACCCCCCTTTTGGCCCATTTGTGGGGCCCACTTTTGACTGGCCCATACCAGGCCTGTTTTCAATAAACAGGCCCGGGCCCCTTGACCTTTGGCTAATGGGCCAAATCCAAGCCCATCAAGCCCAAATAAAATTGTAAATAAATAAAGTTTAAATAAACAACCAAACGGGTTATCCAATAACCCAACTGGGCCCAAGGCCCAACCATGGCAACCCACGGGTCTTCCAACGGGACCCGGGTTCGACCCACTTCATCTAGATAAATAAAAAGATAAAATCAAGCTAAAAGGGACCCACACCTCCAGAGGGCCCCGCCAGACCTAATAAACAGCATGCTGGTCTACGAAGGGTGAAACTGACTCAAAAACCAGGGAGACCCGAGGGACCCGTCAGACCGATGGGGCGGACCGGGATGTCTTTAGGACTTCCCCGAACCGTAACCGAGGACTTAGCTAGATCTCTAATAAGCCGCAGACCAGACTTAGACCCGGTTAGGGCAAAACCGTGTCTGCCTGCACTCTCAGGCAGTGGCGACCCTGTAAGTCCCGTGGCACGCACTGAACGTGCGCCCGGTGTGCGATCTAGACCTGATTTAGGTGCGCACAGATTGGATCTGATATGCTATGGACTAGGCTAGAAAATCTTTTGTTGAGTACACGTCATGTAAGAGCGTTTAATCATGATTCTAATCCTAGAAACTGTTTCTGAAAACTTCTTTTTGAACGAACAAGACTCTATTTGACAAAAAATGGTGTTTAAACCTCCTTGTTTGATTTGGATTTGCTATTTTCGAATAGGGGTTTTAATGCTTTGCTTCCATCTTTGAATCAAGGGTAGCAAATCACAAATTGACACAAATTGACACTAAATAGGAACGCACCTGCGTTGCGTTGAGGAAGAGTTAAGAAGAATTTGGAGAAGGAGAACGATGGGGATGTAGCCACTGAGGTAAGAAGGGCTTCGTCTTCAGGTAATGGGGGAAGGACGAAGGGAGATTATGTCTTCAATCGTCTTCAGCTTACTTCGTGCTCAGTTTACTCGACAATGCATTCTTTCTTCGGGCTTCTTCTGTTCTTGGAGAAAGGAGGACGAAGGGAGATTTAGGGCGAAGGGAGATCGTGGAGAGAGAGATAACGGAGAGAAGAACGTTTTAAACAAGGGGTATTTTCGCCATTAGAACAAAATATCCAACGCCATTTGTGACCAAAGTAACGGCAGGGGGTGTAACAGACGCTTTTCCAAACTACGGGGGTAGTAAGTGATCGCTTCTGAACCACAGGGGGTGTCCGTGACACTTTCCCAAACCTCAGGGGGTGTTAGTGTAAATTTCCCTATTTTATTTGTACGGGGCACCAAAGCACTGTAGAAGTACCGATCAATTTTTTTTTCACCAGCAGTGATCATGTCAGAATTCACCATGAGCATGGCCCTCAGATTTACACCACTCCGAATTCTCTATCCTGTTCCCTCTGCCGCTTGGGTGTGCCACCTATAGTGGCATGCCATGTGGCAGAGGAGAGAGAGATGCCCTTTTTGCTAACGGAGAGTGAGAGGCATTAACAGCCTTTCCTCTGCCCTGTTACGTTAACTTTCTAAAAAAAAAAGAAAAAATAAAAATATGAAAAAAGAAACACAAGGCCAGAACCCGCAACGCCAAAATGCAGGGCAGAAATCAAGGTTTCTGCCTCTGCTTTCATGGAACCCTACCTACCGCCATTCAGTTGCCCATCTTCATCAAGGTACTGCTCTCCTATTCTTCGTTTGTTGGTGTCAGTTTGAAAAAAAAAATACAAAACCAAAATAGGCGTCAAATCAAACAACGCTGCCCATATTAATTCTGCTCTCATTCTTCTTCTTATTTTTCACTTAAGAGCCCTAAAACTTTAATTTTGGATGCCTTTTGGTTTTGCTCCGTGGAGTTCCAGAAACAAGTGTCTCATTTAAGTGTTTTTGGATGCCTTCAGTATTATCATAGTTTTATATTTTAATGCTAATATATTTTTCATGTCTATTGTTTAGAGTTTTATGCCACATCAACTAGGTCCTAGTATTGAAAGTTTATCACAACATCATGGTTCACATAGCTTCACTCAATTGTTACAAGTAAGTTGAAAAAAACTTATATTACTATTTTTTATTTTATGTTAGAGTTTGTGCACAGCCAAAATTAATTTTTTTCTTTTCTTTTTATACTTATTCTTTCATTTGGTTGATGCAGGAATCCATGAATCACCTAATTTATACTCAAGAGAGTCAATCCCAAAATGAAGTACTATTGAATCATGATAAGGAATAATTAATAAATTAGTAGGTATTTTTTTCTTTTTTGTATTTTCATTTATCTTGAAAATTATACTTAGTTTCTTAGGCTTTTAATATGGTCCTCTAGTATTCCTAGGCTTTTGATATGGTCATCTGCTGAGCTGCAAATTGTGATTTTCTAGACATTGAATGTGAAACTCCAATTTCATTTGTGTTTTTTGTTTGTAATTGTGAACCCACTTCAGGATTGCCACGAAATTTTTGGTTTTCATTTGAACTACCGGTTTCTGTTACACCCCTCTTGGGATGAGATGGTTCATTAGGGATGAGCAACGGGCCAGCCTTGCCTCGACCAGCAGGCCAGGGTATTTAACCCCTTTTTTTTAAAAAAAAAACCTAAAAAAATCCTAAAAAATATTTTTATTATTCACAAAATTGTTTTACACTTATTGGGATAGATTTTGCTCAAAAAAATAAATAAATTACACCCATTAGAGACTTAAAGTAGTCTAATTAAAAACCATAGACTTAATAAATATATTTAATTGAAGATTTTATAACAACTTTCTGGGCTTATTTATACCTAATTATTTTCTTAGTTTTGATTGATTATATAAGAGCTTTTATAATTATATTTTCCAAATCCTTAATTTTTAGCTAAAATAATTTAATTATGATATTATTGATGTAAGAGGATGCTATGTCCTAGTGGTAAAAGAGACAGGTTTTCAATCTCTTGGGCAAGGTTCAAACCTTGCTATCAACAATTTTTGGGCAAGGTTCGAACCTTGCTATTGGGCGTGCCTAGCGGGCCCGCGCGCGGGCCAGCCCGCCTGGGCACGCGAGCCCGCGTGCCCTAGTGAGCCGTGCCCCCAGCGGCCCGGCACGGCACAGCCCGCCCACACCCTAGTGAGCTGTGCCCCCAGGGCCCTAGGCCCGGCACGGCACGCCCCAGTGGGCGGGCTGTGTCGTGCCGGGCCGCTGGCGTCCTGTGGCGTGTTGGGCCATGCCGTGCTCGGGCCGGCACGGCCCAATACTCATCCCTATGGTTCATGGTTGTGCTACCCTTCATGTATAATCCCAGTTACTTGGCCATCAAGAGAATGGTCAACCCCTTTCTTGGAGGTGGCAATTGTGTTATTCTTTCCATGAAACCGCTAGATTTATTCATCATCAGGAGGCCTATCAAGTGTAAGAGAAGCAGATTGGGATCTTGGATTAGACCGAGAGACTTCTTATGAATCTACCACGTTGATTTCTAAATTTGATGTTGAAGGTGGAATTTGCCGCATTGTGGCTGTAGATGCGTTGGAAATAGAAATTTGTTGAAACAATAATTCTTGAATAACACCTGTGCGCACGTCGGCCCGCGAAGGCGCACGCGATGCGAGGGGAGAGGGGGATTAGGAGTCGCCACTGCCTGATGGGGTGCAAGCAGACACCTGGATGCCTAAAGGATGTCTATTAGGTGGTCTGCACATCAAGATTCTGAGAAAGGGCTCGGTTACGGTTCAGGGAAGTCCACAGACACCCCGGTCCGCCCCATCGGTTGACGGGTCCCTCGGGTCTCCTTGGTTCGAGTCAACTCACTTTTGGTCTCACCCTATTCCTAAGCCAAACATGTACACTTATTTCAAGTCTGAGTGGGGACCACCAAGGTGGTGTGGGTCCCCTTTTATTTTATTTGATTTTATCTGTTTTATCCATATGTGCAGTGGGTTGGATATGGGCCCCGTTGGAAGGTCCATGGAATACTAAGTAAGGCTTAGGCTAAGCCCAATTCCCATTTGGGGTTATGTTGGATAACCCCGTTTATTGGATTAGTTTATTTGGTTAGGGTGTGATTTAGATATGCAAAATTATTAAGTGAGTTCAGAACTAAGTTCATTAGTTGAAACCATTAGCATTGAGTTGAAAATCCTCCGAAAACTCTTTAGGATGAAGATTTAGCCTAAGCCTCTCATTAGTTGGAGAGGAAGAACTAAGTTCATCCATATTGAAAACCAAAGCTCGAAATAGAGAGTTTAGACCATAGGGTCTTCTCTCCAAGATTGAAATCACCAAATCAACTCATGAAGTCCTGAGAGTTTATTCTAAGGCCATTGATCTCAGATTTACCATATTAAGCATGGTGAATCCAAGATCTAGCCTATTCTTGACAAAATGGAAATGATATGTGTGTGATCGTGTGAAAATTAGATTTCTAGGAGAAAACAGGGATCTAATGCTAAAGAGAGCATAGATCACTGTGTTCCCTCCAGATTTAAAACACAATCACTTCAAAAAAGTAACAATCACAATCAAATCATGAATGCAATCACAAGATGGTTCTAAACCTAAGGTTCCATTCCAATTTCCTTTTCCCCAAGCTCTCTCTTCACGTTTTACGGCTAGAGAGGATTCTTAGGTACTTTAGAAATGGTTTGGGTTTGCAAACACACAAGGGCACTATACTACAGAAAGGTAGAAGAAGAGAGTGCTGGAATATAAGTAAAATAAAGAGGAAACAAGCAAAGTAGCTTACCTTGGTAGCTTGAGAGACTTGAGTCAACAATTCGGTAGAGTTTCCCTTCTTCCTTTAGAGCCTTCAAGCTTCAAATTAACAGCCCTGTGCAAGAGGAGGATCCCTCTATTTATGGGCACAGCCAAGGGTATAAAAGACCCAAGGGTAGGCCAAGAAATCCTTCTAGATTACTCCAATTCAAATTAAAGGTATGAATTGAGGTAATTCTATAGGTTTTGGAGGGTAAAATAGGGAGATCAGGTTTCCCAGAGAGAGGTAATATGCGTAAATAAGGTTTAGATCTCGAGTCTTTACGCAAATAACAAAATTGACCGAAACCGTATACACAGTGCGATTTAGAGCAAAACACCCTTTGTCTACGGTTGCAACACAAATCCTCAGAAACCGCATATACAGGACGATACAAATTCAGTTACACGCCAATGATTGCTGCCAATGTGGCCTAACAGCCAAGGCCACGTGGCGGCCCATTTGTGCCCACGCAAGAAGCATGAATCGCAGCCGCACTGCATGTGCAGTCGCAACCGCGCGCGCGCATACACAATGCAGTCGAAAGAAATCGGCCAAAAACCGCATGATATGTGCGGTCAGCACCTTTTTTGAATATTTTTGAGTTTTTGACACTTGTCAAAACTCAAACAAATCATTTAAAATTCATTTTTATTATTCTCCCATATTGTAGTGCAATTTGGGGTGTCTACACACACTCTCTCTCTCTCTTTCTCTTTCTTTATGTGTGCCTTTTTTTTTATTTTTTGTTAAGGTTTTAGCGGCTCTAACTATATAGTGTCGCTAAAGGTCTAGCAAATATAATTTTAAATAGGCTTTTATCGGCGGTATTTACGGCCGATAAAATAAATACCACCAGTAAAAGTGAAAATTAAAATTATTTTTATGGCTATTTACTGGCGGCAGCTTCCAGCCGCTAAAAGTTCCTTTTTAGCAACGGTAAGCTTTGTTACCACTGCTAATACTTTTACCATCAAGGCTTTTGAGACTGGTGGTAACTTGTTTATACCAGCGGTTTCTACCGTCCGTAAAAGTCACTTTTTTTGTAATGACGTTGCTAATAACTGTTACTAATAATGAAGCAAAATCAAACAAACCAGTGAATATTAGTTGTGTATAATGAAACTAAACCACATACCAACAAGCCAAACAATATAACAAGAAAACAGAAAATAAATTTACAATCACAACAGCAAAGGCAGCAACAATAATTATAATTAATAAGGAGAAAGCAAGCAGTGATAATAACAAGTTTCTATTGGAAAAGTACTAAATAAGATCTATGGAGATTTATTAGCAGGTGATATATTAATTGATCGCTTTTTCCCCTCCCAAATCGATCACCTTTTTAGCTAAATTAAAAAAAAATGGAAGCAAACGCAAAAATCAGATGACAAATCAAAGGGAAAGCTTAAAAAAAAAACAGAAGGGTGTTCCTGGAAGCAGAATCGCCAAATGGTGTGGGCGATTGACAGCCAAGGTTGCTTTGAGACTTCCCTCTTCCATGGCGACTATGAACTGATCGCCCATAACATCTTCTGGGAGGATCCCAAGTTCATACTCACCTGGGTCAGCTCGCTTTCTCAAGACCAACTCAGAGTAGCAACTGACAAGAGGATTAACTCCATAATCTCAAGATATGCTTGAAAGCCTATTGCATGGGATGTTGTTAACGAGAATCTGAGCTTTTGCTTCTATGAGGACAAGCTTGGGGATTCAAAGGCAACACCAGCTTTGTATATTAAGAAGCTAAGAGATTCAGTTCTAACTAGGAACCAGAGACCTACAGGGATTGGACTTTGAGTCCCATTTCAGCACTCCCAATATCCTTTACATGAGATCGTCCATTGATACTCTTGCTGCAGCAAGATTGCGAATTTGGCTCACAGAAGTGGATGTTCAAAGCGACCCAAAGCAGGCAGAGTACTCGGAAGAGGTTTTGAGGGAGGCATACGCTGATCCTACTGTTGAGGGGATCGTGATATGGGTAGAATGGCCTCCAGTGGGTTGCACTAGGATGTGTTTGACGGATAACGATTTCAAGAGTATCCCCACCGGGGATGTTGTCAACAAGCTGATTCGCGAGAGAAGCAGAATTGCAAAAATTGTGGGGGCTATGGACAGCCAAGGCTTCTTCTTCTTCAAAATGATAGTGTGCAACACACATTGTCAGCAACAACCTACGTACAACAAGAGACATGATGTGAGATCCACCAGACATTCACTTTGGTGATTTGGTGGGCCCCACACTAAGGCTGTAAATGGGTCGGATCTAATTACCACCCGGTTCAGATTAAAGTTATCTCAATAAATGTCTAGCAAATCGAATACGGATCCAAACATTAGATCCATTTAATAATCGGATTCGGATCTTACTATATTCGTCCAATAAAAATCCGAATCCGATTAAATTTAAGGTATGATTGAAATTTTTATAATTTTATAAGGGTGTTTAAGTAAATAAGCTAACATACTATATGTGAAAGTAGTAGGTTTTAAAAAGGCCAATTTAATCGGATTCAAATATTAATTTGATTTTATAACCATATTCAGACTCAAATTTAAGAACAAATATGAATGATCCATCGGATATTTAATCAGATTCGGATCTTGGCGGATCCAATCCGAATCGGACCCGCTTACAGCCCTACCCCACAAATTATGTTTCTTACTATACAACAGTTGCAACCGATGTACGCTGCAAACGATGTGCAATGGGTGTTTCTGCAAGTCTTTGTTTTTTAGAACAAGTTGAGCGGGATTCTAATGGACCTGAGGTATGGAGTACTCTAACGAAACCGAGGGACGGAGTCTCCGATGACCTAGCCAACTCCACACGGCATCATACAATATGCGCGGTAGGTTACGGAGTATACCGTATATAGGCTACCGTAGCAGATGATGTCAACCCATCCTTTGCCTAGACATCACGCTCACAAGGCCTATGCACACATTCATGCACAAATAGTACATATATATCTTTCCTTGGAAGGAATGTCATCATATGCCGTACTGCAATTGAGACATATGACTTAGACAAATAGAGTTGAAAGGATGGAAGAATGTGTAGATAACTTTTTGTTGGTTTGAAATCGTCGTAAACCCTGCAACCTATATGAGATGCTGCCATCACGGCCTTTGTTTTTCCAATGTCAAAAGTGCTTTCACATTGAAGAATGTGAAAGCACAGAAGCCGTGAGATATTGCATATGACAGCATCTCACGCAGACTGCAAGGTCTGCAACATGACCTGCGGCCAAAGATGTCATCTCGTTTTTTTGTTAGAGCGAAACTGCAAGGTCTTACATCCTTTCCTCATTTTAGGACACTTTGTCAATGTCCTAACTTACATTTCAAAAGATAATTTGTATGGACTCGTGGACTAACAAGTAACAAAGTTTGGTTAATTGGATGCATTGACTTATGGGGAATATTTTTAATTAGAGTAGGGGCGACAAAGATTCAAGCTTATACACTAATAAAATGGCTTTTGGGTGTTTAAGCCTGGTTAGGCCCATTTTCCCACTTGTGTCTCTTATTAAACTTAAAG